>CM070495.1:3827605-4452605 GCA_036324585.1 Champsocephalus esox | reverse complement strand
ATCCACTTAAACACAGACAGTGGCAGAACTTCAGTGTTAGTATTATTAGATCTCAGTGCTGCGTTTGACACTGTTGACCACAGCATATTACTGGACCGACTGGAAAACTGGGTGGGACTTTCGGAAACAGTTCTAAATTGGTTTAAATCCTACTTAAAGGACAGAAACAACTTTGTTTCTATCGGTAAATACACATCTGAGTTGACAAATATGACATGTGGGGTTCCTCAAGGCTCCATCTTGGGGCCTCTTCTCTTTAACATCTACATGCTACCACTGGCTCAGATAATGAAGAACAACAAAATAAGTTACCATAGCTATGCGGATGACACACACATTTACATAACCATTTCACCAGGAGACTATGCTCCAATTCAAACACTGAGTAAGTGCATTGAACAAATCAATGACTGGATGTGTCAGAACTTTCTCCAAAGAAAACAAAGATAAAACTGAGGTAATGGTTTTTGGAGCCAAGGCAGAACGTTTAAAAGTTAGCGCTGAGCTTCAGTGTGCAATGTTCAAACCAACAGATAAAGCCAGAAATCTAGGTGTAGTCATGGACTCTGACCTGAGTTTCAACAGTCACATTAAAACAGTTACTAAATCAGCCTACTATCACCTAACGAACATATCTAGGATTAAAAGACTAATGTCACAGCAGGATTTGGAAAAACTTGTCCATGCCTTTATCTTCAGTAGACTGGACTACTGTAATGGTGTCTTCACAGGTCTCACTAAAACATCTATTAGAAAGCTGCAGCTGATTCAGAACGCCGCTGCTCGAGTCCTCACTGACACTAAGAAAGTGGATCACATCACTCCTGTTCTGAAGTCTTTACACTGGCTTCCTGTGTGTCAAAGAATAGATTTCAAAATACTGCTGCTGGTTCATAAAGCACTGAATGGTTTAGGCCCACAATACATTTCTGACCTCCTGCTAAATGATGAACCATCCAGATCTCTCAGGTCTTCAGGGACTGGTCAGCTTTCTGTCCCCAGAGTCAGAACTAAACATGGTAAAGCAGCGTTCAGTTATTATGCTCCAAATATCTGGAACAAACTCCCAGAAACCTGCAGGTCCGCTGCAACTCTGACTACTTTTAAATCCAGCAAGAAGACTTTTCTTTTTGTCGCTGCTTTTATTTGAACTATTCATATCTTAAACTGCACTGTAACTTTTATCCATGTACTTTTTCTTATAATGTTTAATTGAACTATTTATATTTTAGACTGCACTGTAACTTTTATCCATGTATTCTTTTCTTAATGTGTATTTGATTAGCTTTTCTTTTTTAATGCTTAATGTCTTTAATTTTTTTTTGTAAAGCACTTTGAATTGCCTTGCGTTGAAAAGTGCTCTATAAATAAACTTGCTGTAACGACTGAATGAACACAAGTGGAGGACTCAATAGCACGACTCGGAGACAGAGGATTAGGATGCAAAAGGCTTTTATCCAAGGTTCGGTACACGGGAGATCAGTCAATAAGGCTAACAAAACAGACGAGGAGTAGGCAGGAACCGGGTCAGGACACGAAGCTGGGTCAGGTACACGTGGAATCAGATACTAAGCAAAACACTGCTGGAACGCTAGGAATAACAAAGACGAACTGGCACTGAAGGGACTGTGGATGCAGACTAAATAGACAGAGGGAGAGATGATAATGGGGCACAGGTGAGGCTAATTAGGGAAGGGAAGCAGGTGGAGTTCAATCAAGGGCAGGAAAACTGAGACTGAAATGAGAGAAACAACAATGAGAACAGGAACAATAACAAAAACATCAGCATGCTGGCTAAACCCTTACAGTACCCCCCCCCTCTAGGGACGGCACCTGACGTCCCAGGTTGTTCAGGATGTTGACGTTGAAAGTCTTGGATGAGGTCCTTACTGACATTACTGGTGGAGACCCATGACCTCTCCTCAGGACCGTAGCCCTCCCAGTCAACCAGGTACTGACGTCCCCGGCCTCTAGGTCGAACTGCCAAGAGGCGTTTCACAGTATATACAGGTCCACCATCAATAAACCGGGGGGGTGGAGGGGGTCTGGAGGTGGGGACCAGTGGACTCACTTTAACTGGTTTGATGCGTGACACATGGAATGTAGGATAGGCCCTCAAGGATCGAGGTAGTCGAAGCCGTACTGCCACAGGATTTATGACCTTGGATACCGGGAAGGGACCCACAAAACGAGGAGCCAGTTTGCGAGACTCCACTCGAAGGGGCAGGTCTCGAGTAGAGAGCCACACACTTTGTCCAGGTTGGTAGGCAGGAGCAGAGATACGTCGGCGATCGGCCATCCTTTTATAACGGGCTGAACTCCGTAGTAGCACCTGGCGGGCCCGGCTCCAAGTGCGATGACATCGGCGGATGAGGGCATGTGCAGATGGAACACTGACCTCCTTCTCCAGGTCGGGGAACAATGGTGGTTGGTATCCATGGGCACACTGAAAAGGTGAGAGACCAGTAGCAGAACTAGGCAAAGTGTTGTGTGCGTACTCCACCCAAATCAGATGCGTGCTCCACGTGGCAGGGTTCTGAGACACCAGGCAGCGTAGACAGGTCTCAAGCTCCTGATTCAGCCGCTCCGTCTGGCCGTTAGACTGCGGATGATGTCCAGAAGAGAGGCTAACTGTGGCACCGATGAGTGAGCAGAAAGCCTTCCAAAACTGTGAGGTAAACTGTGGGCCCCGGTCTGACACAACATCCCTAGGGAAACCATGGAGACGGAAAACATGGAACAACACTGCCTCTGCTGTCTCTCTGGCAGATGGCAACTTAGGCAGCAGGACAAAGTGGACCATCTTTCGAAAATCTATCCACAATTGTCAAAATAGTGGTGTTACCTTGAGACGGCGGCAACCCTGTGACGAAATCCAACGAGATGTCAGACCAGGGGCGATGTGGCACTGGGAGCGGGCGCAGAAGACCAGAAGGGGGCTGACGGGAAGTCTTGTTCCGGGCACAAACTGAACAGGCTGCCACGTATTCCTTGACCGACCTCTCCATGGAGGGCCACCAGAACCGCTGCTTAATGAAGAACATGGTGCGGCGAACACCAGGATGGCAGGAGAGGAGGGAAGTATGTGCCCAGTGGATGACCTGTGAGAGAAGAGGGTCAGGAACAAACAACCGGTTCTGTGGGCAACCGTCGGGAACCAAAACATTAGTACTCGCCTGCCTGACCCTCTCCTCAATGTCCCATGTGACTGCCCCCACTACACAAGAGGGGGGAATGATTAGTGAGGGAGTGCGAGGAGCTGGATCGGAATCAAACAGGCGGGATAGAGCATCAGCTTTAGCGTTCTTAGAACCGGGACGGTATGACAGGGTGAAGTTGAATCGGGTAAAGAATAGGGCCCACCTGGCTTGTCTGGAGTTGAGGCGTCTTGCAGATCTGATGTACTGAAGGTTCTTATGATCGGTCCAGACTAGGAAAGGGTGCTCAGTTCCCTCCAGCCAGTGGCGCCACTCCTCCAAAGCCACCTTAATTGCCAACAGCTCCCTGTTACCCACATCATAGTTTCTCTCGGCTGGGGAGAGTTTCCGAGACAGGAAAGCACAGGGGTGGAGCTTGTTGTCCTTCTTCGACCTTTGAGAGATGACTGCCCCAACGCCCACATCTGAAGCGTCCACTTCGACCACAAACTGCTGAAGTGGATTAGGAAGCGTGAGAATAGGGGCTGAAGTGAAGCTCCTCTTAAGCCTCTGAAAAGCCTGTTCTGCTAGGGGGGACCATTGGAACTTCACCTTGGGGGAGGTTAAAGCATGCAGTGGGGCAGCCACAGAACTATAGTTTCTGATGAAACGTCTGTAGAAATTTGCAAAGCCCAAAAATCGTTGCATGAGTTTCTGATTGGAAGGTGTAGGCCACTCAGTGACTGCACTAACCTTTGCTGGGTCCATCTGAATGCTGTTCTCCGAAATGACAAATCCCAGGAAAGCGACGGTGGAGACGTGGAACTCGCACTTCTCTGCCTTCACAAAGAGTAGATTATCCAAGAGACGCTGCAACACCTGGCGGACATGTTGGATGTGGGTCGTCTCATCCGGAGAAAAGATGAGAATGTCGTCGAGATAGACAAAAACAAACTGGTTGAGCATGTCACGGAGAACATCATTAACCAGAGCCTGGAAAACAGCTGGAGCATTGGTTAACCCAAATGGCATTACGAGGTATTCGTAATGGCCACAAGGGGTGTTGAAAGCAGTCTTCCATTCATCCCCCTCCCTTATCCTTACCAAATGATAAGCATTACGAAGATCAAGTTTAGTAAAAATCTTTGCATCCTGTAATAGTTCAAATGCTGAAGAGATAAGAGGAAGGGGGTACCTGTTATTTATGGTAATGTCATTTAGCCCTCTGTAGTCGACACATGGACGAAGAGTCTTATCCTTTTTGTCGACGAAGAAGAAGCTTGCTCCAGCCGGAGAGGAAGAAGGCCGAATTATCCCGGCAGCAAGGGAGGAGTCAATGTATTTCTTCATTGTTTCCCTTTCGGGGCCAGACAAGGAGTAGAGATGTCCCTTAGAGGGAGAGGTCCCAGGGAACAAGTCAATGGAGCAGTCATAGGGTCGATGGGGAGGCAGGGTGGACGCACGAGTCTTATTGAAAACCTCCTTCAGGTCCCGGTAACAGGTGGGCACCCTGCTAAGATCCGGAAAATCAGAGTCTGCTGCAGCTTGGAGAGGGGTAGAGACAGCAGTAGTTAGGGCAACAGTCACATGGGTGGAGGGCAGAGGTCTCTCTGGAGCAGGAGCAGAAGGGAAACATGTGGCCAAACAATCCTTATGCCAACCCAAAACTCTCCCGGTGGACCAGTCCATGTGGGGATTGTGTTTTACCAGCCATGGGTAGCCCAAAATAAGAGGGTGTGAAGGAGAGTTAAAAAGATGAAAACTCAGGGATTCAGTGTGGCCGTTAGCGATGATTAGTTGAAGGGCCGAGTACGGTGGGTGACTCGGCACAATAAACGTCCATCCAGAGCCTTTGCTACAAGAGGCCTCAACAGGGGAACAAAATTAAGTCCAAGTCTCTTGGCTAATCTCCAATCAATGAAACTCTCATCTGCTCCGGAGTCAATTAGAGCAGCATGCGACAAAGTCTGAGTAGGAGTAATTAGCTGAGCAGAGGTGAGAGTACGAGAGGGACAAAAAGAAACAGTTCGACTCACCAGGGCCCTCCTACTTACTGATGAGCCTGGTCTTTTACTGGGCATCTGGCTACAAAGTGACCCCTCTGTGAGCAGTAAATGCACCTCCCCTCCCGTAGGCGGCACTGGCGCTCCTCAGGAGTCAGCTTTGCTCTTCCCAACTGCATGGGTTCCTCCTGGGCAGTAAGCGGCGCTCGAGAGTCGGTCGTCTGGAAACGCTGCTTGGGGAAAAAAGGACTGGCCTGAGACTGCTCTCTCTGGCCTGGCGGAGAAAACACAGCTCTCGACTTCTCCCTTTCTCTCTCTACGAGGCGAGTGTCAATTCTTATTGCCATAGCAATGAAACTATCCAGGTCAGAGGGAAGCTCTAGAGGAGCCAACTGGTCCTTGATGGGGCCAGACAGTCCATGGCGAAAAGCGTCGAAGAGGGATGAATCATTCCAGCCGCTGTCTGCAGACAAAGTGCGGAACTCCACGGCGTAGTCGGAGACACGCCTCCCTCTCTGGTGTAAATCCATTAGAGCTCTCGCTGCTTCCCTGCCTGGAGTTGTGTGATCAAATACTTTGCTTAAAGTCTCTGTAAAACCTCTCAGGGAATTACAGACTGGGGAATCTCGAGCCCACTCCGCCGTAGCCCACGCCTCCGCTCTGCCGGTGAGGTGGGAAACGATGTAGGCTACCTTAGCCCGTTCAGACTGGAAGGAAGATGCTTGCAGCTCGAAGTGCAACCCACACTGGACCAGGAACGCACGACAGTTATCCGAGTCTCCGGAAAAACGCTCTGGTCTGGAGAGGTGAGGAACCGAAGGCAGCGGTGTCGGCACGGTGGCAGGAACAGGACCGGGAGCTGTAGCCGGATCCGACGCTGGAAGCGGAGTAGCAGAGCGTTGTGGATTGAGATGTGCCACCAGCTGCTGGATCTGATCTGCCAGCTGGCAAACCTGGCTGCCGATGGATGACTGGAAACCCTCCTGCCGATCCGACAATGCTCTTACTCCCTGGCAGACAGCGGTAAGTTGTTCATCTTGTAGTTTAAGACGAGCCCCCTGGGATCGAATAGCAGACCGCAAATTATCAGAGTCGGCTGAGTCCATGGTTCTGGCCAGTTCGTACTGTAACGACTGAATGAACACAAGTGGAGGACTCAATAGCACGACTCGGAGACAGAGGATTAGGATGCAAAAGGCTTTTATCCAAGGTTCGGTACACGGGAGATCAGTCAATAAGGCTAACAAAACAGACGAGGAGTAGGCAGGAACCGGGTCAGGACACGAAGCTGGGTCAGGTACACGTGGAATCAGATACTAAGCAAAACACTGCTGGAACGCTAGGAATAACAAAGACGAACTGGCACTGAAGGGACTGTGGATGCAGACTAAATAGACAGAGGGAGAGATGATAATGGGGCACAGGTGAGGCTAATTAGGGAAGGGAAGCAGGTGGAGTTCAATCAAGGGCAGGAAAACTGAGACTGAAATGAGAGAAACAACAATGAGAACAGGAACAATAACAAAAACATCAGCATGCTGGCTAAACCCTTACACTTGCCTTGCCTTGCCTTGCCTTGAAGCCTCCTGGAGAACTTTATATGGGGAAAAACTTAGTTACAAGCAATACATCAACACATTTCTAAGATGCCCAAATAGTTTAAGAAATCCCTAAATATGCTGGACAAACATCTTGTTAAATTGTAATTAAATCAGGCGATCCAATTTATCGCGAAAATGTATAACACCCTGCTAAACTGTCACTTACCTTCAAGCTCAAAATATACATACATATATATATATATCTTTTTTTTAAAGATTCAATAATTTTCCAAAATGAAAAAGACATTTAAAAAATCTACCTATATCCCTTTTGCCTGTGCTCCAAGCAGATCTGATTATTATATTCTAAACTGGCTGGACGTCCAACACTGTTGAAATGGTAATCACCAACACTACTTATCAATAATTCACGTCTCAACAAGAATCCTATAAACATTGAAAAGCTCTTACAACATGTGGCTTATTTTCTGCCAATGAGTGAGCGTTACCTTCCCCAAAATGCCAGATAAGATCCTATTTTCTTATGAACTAATTTACTTATTATTTGATCGTTCATATTCTGACCTGAAAGTTGAGTTTTTTTACCGCGGTGAATTTAGTTTTAGGTTGGATATTCGACGGACATTCGCGGACCCGCCAGCAGCGTCAGTTTCCCGGACCCGCCAGCAGCATCAGTTACAGGGAGATCTTCTCCGCGAAACGAGGCTTTCACTTGGGGACCATCAACAAATGATTTTACAATTACACAAGAAAAATGTTCTTTTTAATAAATCGACAGCTTCTCGATCGAGTGAATGGGAAGCAAATTCAATCTAGAGCATACATTTATTGAACACACCTCTTTGTATTGCATTTTAATACTTTAAATATGTTTTATTAATATTTTGATGGAAACATTTGCATATTTCTTCAATAATTGCTAGGTAGTGTGACACAATGACTCAAAATCAGTGCTGGATAAAATAACTACACTTGCTGTATAGGACACATCTCTTTTTATTGCATTTTAATACTTTAAATATTTTTATATTTATATTTTTGATAGAAAAATGTGCATATTGCTTCAATACCTTCCAGGTCATGTGACCTAATCACTCAAAATCAGTGCTGGGTCAAATAACTACACTGGCTGCATAGGACACACCTCTTTTTATTCCATTTTAATCCTCTAAATATTTTTATATTAATATTTCTGATAGAAAAATTAGCATATTGCTTCAATATCTTCCAGCTCATGTGACCGAGAATATGGCACGACATTTGGTAAAGATGTGAGTTTTTTTAAAACATTTGTAATAGTAAATACATTTGCATTTATTTTAATATATTTTCATACAATCATCTTATATATTGGGATTCACGTTTGGACCGGAGTGACTTTCAGATCCCTAGCAACAAAAATAAAAAATATTTGATAATTATGATCAGGACTGAATTGGGTTAAAAGATGTAAGTAATCGAAAGTGTAAACAAATATATTAACATATAATATCTTTATTACAGTATTTTTAGATGCGGACATTTTAGTCGTTAGTGTTTTCAAAGTAACATTTTTAAAAGGGATGCACAAGGGTTAAGCTTCAACTTAAAAGCCTCTGGGGCAGTCCTGCATGGGTCCAGTTTTGCAAATCCGCACCCACCCGAACCCTCGCAGCTCAGTACCGCAAACCGACCCGTTAACAGTACCTACTTGAAGCACCTCAGTCCGGACTCCGCGTCGGTCTTCACCCCAGATGACCCTCAACCACTTAAGATGCTCTTTGTTATTACTTTTAAACACCGTAAGTGTAGCTGAGGACCACTGCTCAGGTGTAACATTAACTTCACTAAAACCATGAGAAATGAAAGACCTGGTGATGAAATCTCTACCTCCTGCTGCAGGAGGTAGATAGAGAGAAAGAAAGCTTTAGACCTCTGGCAAGAAGCAGGAGTCCTGCTTCTTGCCAGAGGTCTAAAGTTTTCTTTTTCTTACCTTTTTTGAAGTACACCATTTTTAGATCAAACCATGTGATCTGGTTTCTAAAATGGCTTCTATGTCACATGACAGAGAAGCTGTTAAAACAAAATTCAGTGTGACATTCGGTCACATGACAGAGAAGCTATTGAAAAAATAAACAGAATTTTCCATACAAATATTAATATTAACCCTTGTATGGTGGTTCATTATTTATGTTGAGCATATGTAGCAGGATGAGAGTCCTAATCCCTTGTAAAGCCTATTCTCCTCGTTTGGCTCTTGTGAGCGTGTCGCCACCAGGGGGCACCCTATAAAGGGGCAGAGGTTTCTAGCTGGCTGTCTCTTGTTTGTTGGTACACAGACCCGCCCCACTTGCGTGTTTGCTTCCGCCACCGGTGCAGGTATGTTGCAGTGGCATTGCTTGCTTCAGGAAAGGTTCTGCAATTTACCAGCGTATTGATACTTAGCTCTGTTTTACCTCACCTAGTGGAGGATCCTCCGGGTGCAGCCTGTCAACGCAGCCATAAAAAGCATGAAGCTCTCCCCTCTCTGCGTTATCGATAGGAAAGCCTGATCGGTATGTGTACTGTACGGCAATCTATTTGGTCAATCCACCTCATTACTTGTATTGATATTAATGCTGTATTTGTATTTATTCATAAATCTAGGGCCAATCCAATGGTTAAGGGACATCTGCTGTTTTGCTTCCCCGGAGAATGTATGTTTATCGGCAGTAACGTCACAACTGCTGTCGAGCCTGCCTGGATGTTTGGGCTACCGTTACCACATTGTGGCTCCTGATTGCTGCTTCCGGCCAACTTTGCGTCGCCTACTGCGGAGGCTCGCTCACCAGTTAAAGTGCTGCTTTAACTGCACGCCTTCCTGCTGCCTTGCTTGGGCCGACACTTGAAGTGTGGACGTCACTGAACTCTGGGGCTAACTCCCTCTATAACTTGTCCTTACTTTGGCCAACTTGATTTAAATTGGTTTGTTTATTTTATTCTAGTTTATTTTGTTTAGCTGAACCTTTTCTCTTTTGATTTGTTTTATTCTTAAATGTTTATCTGCTTATGAGAACATATTTGATATTGTGTTTGTTTATTACTTTGATTTACTTATTTAGCCCCCATTAACTGTGTTCCCTCTTGTTTCCCTACCTAGTTACTGAGAGCTGAAGGTGGTGGTGGTGGTTTTCCTCTCTTTTGTGTGTGATGTGCTCCCCCGGGATTTGATTTCCTGCACGTATGACTGGGGTGATTTAAGTTTGGTTTGTTTGGGGATCCTTCCACTCATTCGTCGACCCTATCCCCCCACTGGTAAGCCTCAGCCCTTAATTAATTTCCCCCCTGTGTGCTACAGTCCTGTGTGACTGTATTTAACTGCATTTTAACTAGTGACTTGTGCCAAATAAAATTGTATATTTTTGATAACTTGAAACCGCGTCTCCTGCCCCATTAGTATTCGAACCTGTGTCCTCTCTATAAGTGTTAATATTTCCTTGGGTGAAACTCCCAGGGTGGCGTTGTCGGAATTGTGAATGGTGTAATTAGGGATGCACGATATTGGTTTTTTGAAACCGATACCGATAACTTCCTGCTTCTCAAGACCGATACGATAATAAGGCAAGGCAAGTTTATTTATAGAGCACTTTTCGACACAGGGTAATTCAAAGTGCTTTACAAAAAAGAAATGAAAGACATTAAGCATTAAAAAAGAAAAGCTAATAAAATAAACATTAAGGAAAAATACATGGATAAAAGTTACAGTGCAGTCTAAAATATGAATAGTTCAATTAAGCATTACAAGAAAAAGTACATGGATAAAAGTTACAGTGCTAATAAAATACACATTAAGGAAAAATACATGGATAAAAGTTACAGTGCAGTCTAAAATATGAATATGTTCCATATATTTAATTTAGACAGACTTTCTTCGCATGACATCCACAATCGGACCCTCAGGAGGCTGTACGCACCCCCTCCCCTGCTTTGCTTCCATAACAACGTTTTTAAAGTGTTACCAAACACTCTAATAATATAAAAAAATACGCCACTAATTATTTTAATGCGATTAACGCATGTGTATTTGTTTTTCCTCGGCCGCCCCGTAGCTTCAGAGCGCATCGAGTTTAAAATACCATCTACACGCTGATGCTAACAGCCCCGCTCCTGCCGCCCGCTTGTGGCAGACCACACTTCCACGCTCACCGGCAGGCACCGACTGGCCATCTGGAGGACCGGGAGGGTGCGTGTACGTGTGGTCCTTTATATATACAGTCTGTGGTCCGAGCGAGCAAGAGAGAGACCTTGCGTGCATTGTTGTTGTTAGCATCTGGTGCTAGCTAGCTAGTTGCGCTAACGGATATAAGGAGCTGTTTAAATGAAAACAGAGGAGCGCTCTATCCACACAACTGCGCCGAGCACTTGACTTGATGCAGGAAGCAGACAGCGGGACATTGTAGGAGAAGTCAGCACACTCAGCAACATGATTGCAGCGTCCAGGCAGCTCCGGTTCGAGCATATGCCTTGAGTAGCACATAGCTCCAACGCGCGCGCGCAGACACACACACACGCTGTATTGTATTATTGTCTTCGTACGCTTTTAACACACCATCGTAGCGATGGCGATGTTTCAGGTGACTGATCAGGTTCGAAGTATTAGGGAGCGCTGGATTTGTGAAGAACTCCCCTCTTCCTAAACCACTAACACCACAGCACTGGCAACACGGGAGGAGCCGAGTACAAAACAAGCGCCCCTCATCCCAATCCACCCACACCGCAGGATTTTTTTCTTTTTTTTTACCCAAAAAATATATTGTATATTATCGGGGCTATTAATACTGTTATCGGTTTATCGGGATGACGTCATAATTCCTAATATCGGACCGATAATTATCGGGCCGATAATTATCGTGCATCCCTAGGTGTAATCAAACCAACTTTAACAAATACATTCACCTATCCTCCCCTCTGCGGCTACTGCCACACATACAAGGCATCCCCCCCCATTCAAGGCGTCCCCCCTCCCTCACATCGGCCTCTCTGACCACCTCACTGTTCTGAGGTTTCAAAACGGGTACGGGTGTGGTCAGAGGACAGCACAGCTGCACTCAGAGACTGTTTTGAAACTACAGACTGGGACATGTTCAAGCAGGCAGCCACATACAACCATCACACCAACATACAATAATTCACAGACAGTCATGGGCTACATCACCAAATGCATTGACGATCACCATCCGGGCTAACCAGAAGCTATGGCTGACAGGGGAGGTCCACATGCTGCTGAAGGCCTGTAACATCGCCTTCAGAGCTGGAGATCCAGCTGGGCTGAAAGCAGCCAGGACTGACCTGTCTCGTGGCATCAGGAAAGCAAAACAAGAATACACCCAAACAATGACAGGACATTTCAAGGATAGCAGGGACTCACGGAGCCTGTGGCAGGGTATAAGGACTCTAACAGACAAACTACCGCCACAGACCTGAGACAGTCACACCTCCCTGCTCAACAACCTCAACTGCTTCTTTGCACGCTTTGAAGCACAGAACAACACACCTGCGCAGAAAACCAGCCAGTGTGAGGAGCACACTACTGAGGATTAACCCTCGCAAGGCTGCAGGACCTGACAACATTCCTGGTCGTGTGCTGAAGGACTGCGCAGAAGAGCTCACAGATGTCCTCACAGACCATGCCCGGCGCCGTGGGAGGGCCAGGCCCTCCCATTTGACATTCCTGCCCTCCCTCAATAAACATGTTTTTAAAAATTATTTATAACATTTAATTTTTTTTAAAACATTTTTATTTTTAAATTGTTTTAATTATAAATAAACTGAACGTTTATGCTACGATGTATGTGATGTCAGATAGTAACTACAAAAAAAATCACAGGCTACATCAAATAAATTCATGTGTCTGTTGTGATTTGTGATTCGTCCACATTTAGACCAATCACAGCGTCAAACTCTGCCGCCAATTCTGGATTTGTTTATTGTGCATTCTGTAGACTCCCATTTCTGTTTGAATTACAACATTAACATCAGAAATTGGCTTAAAAGATTTAAGAATGTATTCAAACGAAATAGCGATGAAATAACTGCAGCCGATGGTGCTGCTGGCGACCCTGCACCTGCCGCTGCAGCAGCACGCCTTCATCTCACAAGCTGGACCTCGGCAAACCCCGGGGCTGAGTTAGCGAGCCCAATCCTTGGCTCATCAAGGCGGCCGCCACCAACACTGTCCTCCGAGGCACAGCTCCTTGTGCCCCTACCATCACCACCTGCGTTGCCACACCCTGTACCACACCCGCCAGCATCATCATCCTCCTCCGTGCCGGTGCCTCTACTACAGGCGCTACCTCGCAGCACATCAACAGGTACTATTGGGCCAGCAACCGCTCAAAGACCAACAGCCCCAGATGATCTTGGGGTTAATAAACCCAGCCAGGTGAAACTGGATCGTTATCCAGGGAGATTGTTTTCAGGGAAGACGCACACTTTTGCCGCTGCATGGTACAACAGACCATGGCTTGAAGATTCGTTCAAAAGCAGACGCAGCCTTTTGTTTCCCCTGTAGACAGTTTAAAGTGAATAGGCCTACGTCTTCATCTGATGCGGCTTTTACTGTCAACGGTTTTTGCGACTGGAAACATGCATTACAGACTGATAAAGGACTGCTAAGGCATGCCGCATCAAAAGAACACATTTCATGAGAGAGAGAGAGAGAGAGAGAGAGCGCGCTATACGCGAGGAAACAAATAAGGAAATTAGTACTTTGGTGCACACAGATCAGCTGGCACGGAGCCATTATTACGTGTCAGCTGTCGTTGATATGATGTCAACCAACTCCCTCTCAGAGGTGACCACGATGCACTCCACAGCACGTCCGAGTCAGGCAGTGGGCTCTTCCTGTTTGAGTATACGCTGCAGCACAAAGATGCAGAGTTGGCCAAAATAATGGAAAGCATTCCCCACACAGCAACATACACCTCTCACGACATGCAAAATGCCATAATAGAGCTAATGAGCACCTTAGTGACTGAGCATATTGTCGAAGAGATGGGGGATGCACTGTATTGTGCAGTGCAGTGCCTTGCTCGTGATTTACCAGTGTCTGTGCTGCCACGCACACAATGTTTCAAAAGTGGTTTCTATGTTGCCCTTTATTTGTGTATGTATTTGCGATAAGTGTGTGTCTTTACGCAATGCTGTTGGCCTCGCTGCTTGATATATATTGTGCCGCAGGCACGCAGCACGTGACGGTTTTGTGGGCCCTCCCATGAAAATCATAGGCCCTCCCTTTAGATTTGTTCTGGCGCCGGGTCTGTCTCAGACATGTTTAACATCTCCCTGAGCCAGGCTGTTGTTCCCTCATGCTTCAAGGAAACCACCATCATTCCAGTGCCAAATAAGTCATCTCCATCCTGCTTCAACAACTACCGCCCCGTCGCACTAACTTCTACCATCATGAAGTGCTTCGAAAGGCTGGTCATGAAGCAGATCAAATCCAAAGAAAACTGTGACCATCAAACAGCAACAGGTTACAGATGAAACGGATGAAGTTTCTTTCCCCCCATCGCTGGACCCATTTCAGTTTGCCTACCGAGCTAAACGGTCCACAGAGGATGCAATCTCCTCCGCTCTCCACCCAGCCCTCACACACCTGGACACTAACGGCCCGTCCACACAGCGGCGTGCATTGCTTGCCGCCAGGGGGGGAAAGAAACTCACCAACAACGAATCACATACATTTCCTTACGGCCCGTCCACACAAGCACGCGGTTTGATTGGCTAGAGCTTGTACTGGCATATGATTCGATTGGCTGACGCTTCCGCCGAAGCTTCAAAAGTTGAACATTGCTCGATTCGCTCCCACAATGCAGTTCGGCGAAGCGTGACGTTACCCCATTCAAAGTGAATGGGCAGAAGCGTTGAAGCTTCAACGCACGCCGCTGTGTGGACAGCACAGGCTGCAGTGGAGACGCACAGCTGATCGACAGCTGGAACACAAACCACCAAATACAAAAACATAATTCAGATCCAGTCGTCATGACTCCACACCGGGGGGATTCCCCGTTCACTTCTTACAGTTTCTCATCAAGGGGGGTCTCCTGTCCCCGGTACAAACACACTGCCTGAAGAAGACTATGTGTATTTTTTTTGTCATTAACCTTTTTCGGGCCATTTATTTATTTATTTTGGTGACGATCCAACCTCCATGCTGCTACTCTGGTTCAAACTGCATTCACAAAACAATATGATTTATCTCCACCTCCCCAAAATAACCAAAATCTGACACGGTGTGAGATCTGTGTGTTCTGTCGTCATTTCCTGCGATCTTCTTCATTCAGTCAGTCAAAATGAATGAATGAATCTTTGACTATTTATAGGCAAATATGGGCATTACGCGAAGCCCGCAAAAGCTGCACCGCATTTCGAGTCGGTTGTAAACCGGCGTAGGAAGTGCTGTACGCACTTTCCTCGCCGGTGCGCAATGTTTGGTGAATCGGAAAATGTCGGGACATTTCTGTACCTATTCTTTGGATTTCTACTACGTAAGCAACCTTCCCACGTGAATCCTACGCACGGCGTTATAAATGAGGCCCCTGGGCCTCAGCCCCTCTCTCTGCAACTGGTTGCTGGACTTCCTCACAGAGAGACCACAAGCTGTACGGGTCAATAACAACACCTCAAACACCCTCATACTGAGTAGGGGGTCTCGACGGACCAGACCCGGGCGACAGAAGCTGTCGTTGAGGACGTGGAACGTCACCTCTCTGGGGGGGAAGGAGCCGGAGCTTGTGCGGGAGGTGGAGCGGTACCAGTTGGATCTGGTTGGGCTCACCTCTACGCACAGCGTCGGCTCTGGAACCTTACTTCTGGATAGGGGTTGGACTCTATTCTTCTCCGGAGTTGCCCAAGGTGTGAGGCGCCGGGCGGGTGTGGGGATACTCACAAGCCCCTGGTTGGGTGCTTCTTTGTTGGAGTTTACCCCAATGGACGAAAGGGTCGCCTTCCTACGCCTGCGGGTTATGGGGGGGAAAACTCTGACTGTTGTTTGTGCTTATGCACCAAACAGCAGTTCAGAGTATTCGGCCTTCTTGGAGACCCTGGAAAGAGTCCTGTATGGGGCTCCTGAAGGGGACTCTTTAATCTTGCTGGGAGACTTCAACGCACATGTGGCCAATGATGGAGACACTTGGAGGGGCGTGATTGGGAGGAACGGCCACCCTGATCTGAACCGGAGTGGTGGTTTGTTACTGGACTTCTGTGCTAGTCATGGATTGGCCATATAACTTATGAGCCATTATTGCTCATAAGTGTACGTGGTACCAGAGCACCCTAGGCAGAAGGTCTATGATCGATTTCTTTATCGTATCATCGAACCTGAGGCCGTATGTTTTGGACACTCGGGTAAAGAGAGGGGCGGAGCTGTCAACTGATCACCATCTGGTGTTCAGTTGACCACTTCCCCCGTTGAGTGGCGAGGGAAGCCTCTGGACAGACCTGGTAAGCCCAAACGTGTAGTGTGGGTGAACTGGGAGTGTCTGGTGATTATGATTCAGCCTTGGGTAAGACTTTTATAGTCTATGGCTAATGCTAAACGGGAGCAAATGTTAAAAGGGAACCCAATTATCCCAGTGGTGGCCACCGGAGTTCGCCGGCCGGAGCTAACGGAGATCAAGGAATGCAGCGAAACGCGGACTTGGTTCGCCTGCAGCCCGCTGTAGTATTAGCTAAAGAAATTATGTTGAACAAGGCTTATTAAGTGAGCATGAGCATGTGAGCATGTTAGCCTAGCTTGGTAGCTTCAGCTAGATCGTGAGCTTGGAGCCCCGCCTTGTGCTTCAGCAGCAGGTCCTGCCTCGGCTCTGCCTCTTTGCACTTATTTGGAAAAAAAGAACAGTCACTTCAATAACTTTGAGTTCAGCCTCCTGACAGCCTGGTGGAAAAAACTGTTCTTTAGTCGGGTGGTGCTCGACATTAGGCTACGGAACCTCCTCCCTGAAGGCAGGAGGGTGAAGAGGCAGGTGGAGGGATGGGTGGGGTCACCAGCAATGCTGAGTGCTCTGCGGGTGAGGCGGGTGTTGTAGAGGTCCAGGAGTGACCCAGCTAGCGGGGAATGTTCTCACAACTTTGGCTAACATTACCTACAGGTTCTAATAAGGTTTTAAAGAAACGTTTTAATCTGATGTTCAAAGAACCTTTTTAGGATGTTTATTTTTTCATATAATGTTCCTATAAGGTTTAAGGTTAACTAAGACATCACGTTTTAACTGCAACATTCAGAGGATGTTTTGAGGATGTTATTGAGGCCTGAGATGACAAAGTGTTTTATAAAATGTTCCTTTAATGTGATATGTTAACAAAGGTGGAACGTTTTGCCTACAACATTCTAAGGATGTGTTTTGGACATTGTTGGGGTTAACACATTAAAGATGTTCTTTATAAAACGGTCCTTCAATGTTACATGATAACCAAAGAAGAACATTTTGAAAGCAACTTTTGGATAATATTTTCAGGAGGTTATTCTTTCTTTATAAATCGTTCCTGTGATGCGAAATATTAACATGGTCATGGTCAACGTCCGATTTATTTGTAGTGCGCTTTAAAAAACAAACTTTGTTTGAAAAGGATGTTTAAAAAGAAATCTGATGTCACCACATTTTCCTTCTTTTTTTTTAAAAAACAAGCATGTAATTCATGATATTGCATGTTTGCATAGGCATGTCTGAGTTCCCAGCTAGACATTGTTGGTTCTAAAAACATTCTGAGAATGTTACCATTCATTGTTCTAGGAATGGTTTCATCGAGAAGTTTTATTTTGGTTCCTAGAATGTAGTTCTGAAAGGTAGGATAACATTCTCTAAAAACATAAAATGTTTGGTGATAACATTGCTCAAACATTATACCCCAAGTGTTTTTGTTGTTTATGCACATATCTCTATTCATATGGATCGAATAACACTTAGAAAACCAAAGACAGACATATAGAAGAACGGACCGACTATCACTGCCCATCCCTGAAACCCCTGAGGCTTGTACTACGAAGCAGGATTTTCGCTTAGCGGCTAACTTCAGTGAAAACTCGGGGTTTCCGGTCCTACGACGCTGGTTCTCTTTTTAGCGGGCTAAATCTCCATGGTAACTTATGCTGTGCGGCTAACCTGCTCCGGAGCAGGTTAGGTTGCAGGCTAAGAGATCAACTCAGTGAAAGCCTGCTGACCAATCAGAGCTCCGTGTGCAGAGTTTAAAGCGATTCATATTACAATTCATATTACAGGAGAAAGGAAATACAGTTTAGACTGCCGTTGAAGGAAAGACGGCCGGCAAAAATCACCGACTGTGTTTGTGCCATTATCATTCAAATCACATCATATCACATCATAATAGACATAGGCTATATTTCCTTATCTGAGTCAGCTTCTTGAGCCGTATCTGGCCGTGCAACACTCACAGTGTCACATTCAAACACTTTTTCTTTTGCCAGCTGTATTCACCTTGCAGGTGCAGCTATGTGGCTTTGATCCTGGATAAAGTGTTTAAGTCATGGATGTTTAAAGTTTAACGTCTTCATATTTGACTAATATTAAAGTTCACTTTTCATTCAGGAAGTATGACGCTGCGCTGTCAGTATGCTTTTCCATGTTTGTGATTGGTCGAATGCTCCAAATACCACCCCTTTCATGTGAACGCGCACCTAACTATAGGACACGGCTGGCTTGAGCGATCCACTTGATAACCAGCGTCATATGACCGTTTAGCGAGAGCGCGTATGTTTTGGATTAGGCCAACCGGCTAACTCAAACATATCCAGGTTATGTTGAACCGGCTTCGTAGTACAGGCCTCTGTTAGTGTTTGTATGTTTTTCTACTATGTGTCTCTCTCTCTCCCCCCACCTGCTTGCTGATCTGCTCTACACGGCTGGGAGCAATCTCCAATCAACCACACCTGCAACCTGCTCATCAGCCACACTATGAAAGCCTGCAGCCTGCACTCATTCCCTGCCGGATTGTTGCCATGAACGGTTTGTTGTGTGCCGCTCTACCTTTTTGCCAACATATTCTTTGACAACTTTGCCTGCTTTTGCCTCACACTCATTTTTGTGTCTCTCCCAGGAGGAATCCAAGGCCTTCCACACTCCCAAGACCAGCCAGGCCTCTCCACCCTGGAACAAATGTTTCCCACTGCTGCCATAACCAACCTCCACTCCCAGCTCCCCTTTTCTAATAAACAAATGTTACTTTCACAGCTGATTCCAAGTCATCCTTTTACAAGTGTTAATAGTCAAATTCCAATAGTTAAGTAAACTATCATAATCATCCTAATGACCACAGTGGTCAATCCACTTACCCAGGAATCTTTAGTTGAACAATTACAGGAATATTATGTAAATTGTTACCACAGAAGATTTGCATACTGTTTTATACATAAAGCATGTTATCCTTCTCTAAAATAATAACATTATGGCAACATAGAAACATCTAACTTGCAGCTGAAAACATTTTAAGAACAGTAGGGCTTAATGTTCTAACAATGTTATCAAAAACATTGTAAGAATGTTTTTAGAGACCGTTATCCTACCTTTCAGAAGAACATTCTGGGAACCAAAATAAAAGCTTCTACTGAAAACGTTTTAAGAATAGTAGGGCATAATGTTCTAACAATGTTATCGAAAACATTTTAGGAAGGTTATCACCAAACATTTTAAGAATGTTTTTGGAGAACGTTATCCTACCTTTCAGAAGAACGTTCTGGGAACCAAAATAAAACTTCCCGCTGAAAACATTCCTAAAACAATGAATGTAACATTCTCAGAATGTTTTTAGAACAAAAAAATTCTAGCTGGGGAGGCACCGATGATCCTCTCAGCAGTGTTCACGATGCGCTACAGGGTCTTGCGGTTCGATGCTGTGCAGCTTCCGAACCACACCGTGATGCAGCTGCTGAGGATGCTCTCAACGGTGCCTCGGTAGAAGGAGAGGGGGAAGCTCCTGCTCTCTTCAGTTTGCGGACGAAGTAGAGGCGCTGCTAGGCTTTCTTGGTGATTGTCGTGTTGCTGTTGCTCCAGGAGAGGTCCTCGGTGATGTGCACCCCCAGGAATTTGACAGGAGGGAGCCTCGTTGAGCTGCGAGTGTCACTCCACGGAGTTTACTCCGTCACGGAGGGGTAGTGTGTAGGGGTAGGGTGTAGGGCGTGGTTTGGGATTGGGCCTTCTTCATGGCCAGCCTTATCCTTTTTAATATTTTGATTCATTTTCAGAGGTTGGAGAAGTACTCAGAAGTTGTATTTAAGTAAAAGTAGAAGTAGGCTACCAGAGTGAAGGAATATTCTTACTCTTGTACTTATGTAAAGTTGAGTAAATGTGCTTAGTCATTTTACACCACTTATTAGGCTATTTCTAACTCTTAACCTTCATTTCCCTTTATTGTTATTTGTTAAAAAAAAGATCACTCGTCACCGGCTTGGTCTTCAATATCAGGATACATGTGTTTATTATCCTTGCAAGAATGGAAGTAGTCATCACACACAGGGCTGCGTGGGACAAATAGTTCCCAGAGTAGTGTCCTTGACATGCTTATAAGAGAGTGTTACAGTCAACAAGATGGAAGAATACTGGTTCAAAGCAGTATTCTGACATTAGTTAAGATTAGCTAAGGCCTGCATAAGCAATAAACATGACAGTGATATGGCTATCTCTCTAGGGGCAGTGTCATCATGACAATCTTAGGAACATAGCTATCATAACTTCAACACAGTGTCTCATGAGTGCCATCCATGCAGTCATACATCCGGCTACGTACACAGCTATGTAGGGCCTCTGTTATCATGTGCTACTCTGATATAGAAGGAACATTCAGTATTTTCCTCGTTTTAGAGAATTATGATAATCATATAATTGACCTTGTCTCGATTTTCACTTATTTGTAGGTGATCGTTGTCTCTATGAATCAATAAGAGGGCCTGGAAAAGCTGGAAATGGTACAGTGTTTATTTTGTGTTTAACATGGAGCAGTTACATGCAATGGTTGAGATGCTTTGGTAGGCCAGCAGTGTTTAAATAAAGTACAGGAATTGTCCTTTGATGCTTTAATCCGTCTAACAGGTGCAAGTAATGAACCAGAAGAGAGCTTTTACTCAAATGTGGCTGTAGGTACGGTCAAGTACAAAATATTTGTATACTTATATACACATACATTTACTAGAAGCTTTTATTGTGTGCTGTGAAGCTTGCCCGTTTATTTCTTTGATACTACCACTAAGAGTCAGCAATGATCAAATCCACCAAATAGAGCTTTTTGTTGTGCATTTCTGTTTTTTTCATATACAGCATGTTGTTTTACAGACATGTTTTGGTTTAATGAAACATTACATTGGCATTTCATTATAACTTAAACACAACTTGTCACGAGTGGTGATAGGAGAACATGATACACACTCTTGTACAGTAGGTGGCGGTATGCACCTTAAAGTAGTTTGCAATCCACCAATAGCTGAGAGAAGAAGAAGAAGAACTTCTTCGACGGACACGCTCCACCGTACGTGCGCGCTTCCGTGAATCTATAACAAAGATGGCGACCGCCTTATCAGGTAAGCAGACTTCTCCAACAGTTCAGTTACTATTTTTCATCTATTTTGCTTACGAGGTACAACTCGCAGCATAATATATAAGTTAATAGTTTCGATTTTCCAAAAAAGAGTCCAGCTGCAGTGCAGCTTTACTGCGACAGGACTCTGTCTGAGATAAAACGCTGTCTCTGACGATGCTAGCTAGCTCATTAGCTAGCTGCGCTGTCCAACAGTCCATGATCCACACGCCTTCTGCAACCACCTACATTTACAATTATGAGACTAGCAGGCAAAGAAAATGCTACATGTGGGTTCAGTGCACTCCACAGATCACATTAGACTGGGCTGCAGTGTGTTAACGTCACTCTGTTCGCTGGGCGGTGCCCGGGACTAGCTTGATGGGTAAATAACTTAGCTTTCCGGAAGAAGTGTTCAGAATAAATAGTTCGTCACTAAAACTGACCCACAAGCAGAGTGTAAAGGATTTAGTTCTGTCTTTGAGTACAATTTTGAGGTTCTTGTGCTTTACTTGAGTATTTCCATTGTATGTTACTTTGTTCTTTCACTCCAATACAATTTAGAGGTTAATGGTGTACTTTTACTCCATGAAATGTATTTAATACCTTTTAGTTACTTTACAGATGTGGATTAATGATGTGAAATCTAATCATGTGTTAAGTCAGACTTTAGTTCCACCTGGAGTAAATTCACAGAATACAAAGTCATTCAAACTAGCTGCACCTTCACCAGCTTTGAGAACACTTTCATGATCAATCAATATAATCAGAGACTATTCCTCCTACGCTCTGGTATTTCTACTTTTACTTGAGTACAAGATATGAGTACTTCTAACATCTCTGCCCACAAGGTAATTTACTTGACATCATACTCTTACAGCTTGTGTAATGTCAACAGCTGTACTAGTAAGTGGTATGTTTCTACATTTAAAGGTTTAGGAGGCAATTCCTTAAACACTACGTTTTAATGTTTACCACCCCAAAGCCAATGCCTCCTAATGCCAGCGCTGGAAATTAACTAACTACATTTACTCAAGTATTGGAGTTTTTTGATATATTTTTGTACTGCACAACATTTCAGAGGCCAATATCCTACTTTTTACTCCATTAGATGTATTTAACACTCACCGCTTCTTGTTACTTTGTACATATAAAAACACATGCTATTCCAGGGCTCGACATTAAGGACTGCCCGATGGCCCGGGCAATGAAGCCTCACCTGCTGGTTGCCCGATCGGGCAATCTATTGTGCCAGTATCATGCAGCTCTCGGATCCAGTAATGAGTGACCCGACAGTAAAACTAAACATATCTATAACTAGTTACGGTAGTTTGAGAGGTAATTAAAATAGCTACGTGTGATATTCTAACCTGAAGTGTGTTTTGTCCTCTCACCGCTGCATGCGATTATGCAGAGCTGCGTGTCGAGTCTCGACTCGTCAGCAGCAGCTGATCTCTCTCCCGTCAAATTAGACTTCACTCGCGTTTATGTCCATATCGATCAGATCCAGCTAGTTCTAGCTAATGATATGACTACCTGCTTATTAAAATACACCTACACAATAAGTGTGGCTATACAACTGGGTGAGGCCACAAAGTATAACGCAGCATTATGCCTTTGTTTACATGCCCACCGGAACCCCGAGGCATTACCAACAGATCAACGCACAATCAACCCATACAGGACAGCTCTTTCTCCACATTAAGTGTTAGACATTAGAATGGACTATTCTTGTCTGTCACATACTCTTCTTGTCTGTCACATAAGTGGCGCAACTAAAGCTGTATTGCGCTAAAGGGAAATTATTTTGACCAGACATTTTGACCGAAGTGATTTAGATTTGGCTGTCACTACCCAATCCGTCCCCCTAGTAGTGACAGCCGGCTAACGGGAACTCTGGCGTCGCCATTTTGTGTGCTTTGCGGATGCGCTCGGCTCCTCTCGACTACTGCTCGGTCAGCTTCCGGATGAGGAGGCATTCGTTCGACCAACTTACAGGAGATAACATTACAAACATTTTTAACAGGGGCCATAATAGTGTAAATAATAGGGATGCACGATATTGTTTTTTTTAAACGGATACGGATAACTTCCTGCTTCTGAAGACCGATACCGATGATAATATATATATATATATTAAATGTACCTGTAGTTTTTGCACACCTGGTGGTAAAAAAAAGACTAGTAGTGAGCAAATGACATGAGCATTACTACTATGAACAAAACAAAGCCCAGAACAGTTTTGACTCTTCAAAGTGACTATATTTATTTTCCCAAATAAAGTTCTTGCCTTTTTCAAAAGCCTCGTGGATAGGTAAAAGCCCCGGTGCCTTTGCAGCTGGCTTTGGATTCGCCGCTAGTTTAGCAGCGCAGGGGTCTTCGTACGCTTTTAACACACCATCATGGCGATGTTTCAGGTGACTAATCAGGTTGGAAGTATTATAGCTCGTTGCCTTTTCCCTCCTCGTGGAACTTCTGCATTTGTTAATACAAATAGCAAGCTAACTATCTAACTCTGAAACTTTGAAATAGTCCCATACGACCGACGACATGTTTGTTTACTGTCCTGGCTTCACGGCCGCACACCGTTTACGTCACAGCCAGGCACGAGTTAGGGAGTGCTGGATTTGTGAAGAACTCCCCTCTTCCTAAACCACTAATACCACAGTACTGGCAAAACGGGAGGAGCCGAGTGAAAAACAAGCGCCCCTCATCCCAATCCACCCACACCGCAGGATTTTTTTCTTTTTTTTACCCAAAAAATATATTTTATATTATCGGGGCTATTGATACTTTTATCGGGATGACGTGATAATTCCTAATATCGGTTTGTTTTGGCAGTTATAACGAGGGATGCACGATAATTATCGGCCCGATATTAGGAATTATGACGTCATCCCGATAACAGTATTAATAGCCCCGATAATATACAATATATTTTTTGGGTATACGGTGTGGGTGGATTGGGATGAGGGGCGCTTGTTTTTCACTCGGCTCCTCCCGTTTTGCCAGTACTGTGGTGTTAGTGGTTTAGGAAGAGGGGAGTTCTTCACAAATCCAGCGCTCCCTAATACTTCGGACCTGATCAGTCACCTGAAACATCGCCATCGCTACGATGGTGTGTTAAAAGCGTACGAAGACAATAATACAATACAGTGTGTGTGTGTGTCTGCGCGTGTGTCTGCGCGCGCGCGTTGGAGCTATGTGCAACTCAAGGCATATGCTCGAACCGGAGCTGCCTGGACGCTGCAATCATGTTGCTGAGTGTGCTGACTTTTCGTACAATGTCCCGTTGTCTGGCTTCCTGCATAAAGTCAAGTGTTCGGCGCAGTTGTGTGGATAGAGCGCTCCTCTGTTTTCAGCTCCTTATATCCGTTAGCGCAGCTAGCACCAGATGCTAACAACAACAATGCACGTAAGGTCTCTCTCTTGCACGCTCGGACCACACGTACACACACCCTCCCGGTCCTCCCGGAGGCCAGTCGGTGCCTGCCGGTGAGCGTGGAAGTGTGGTCTGCCACAAGCGGGCGGCAGGAGCGGGGCTGTCAGCATCAGCTTGTAGATGGTATTTTAAACTCGATGCGCTCTGAAGCTACGGGACGGCCGAGGAAAAAAAATACACATGCGTTAATCGCGTTAAAATAATTAGTGGCTTAATTTTTATTATTGGTTATCGGTATCGGTCTTGAGAAGCAGGAAGTTATCGGTATCGGTTTCAAAAAACCAATATCGTGCATCCCTAGTTATAACTGAATGTAATGTTTTCTACTTTTTTACACCTGGGAAGGCATTTGCCTTCATCAGGTGGAAAGTGTCTTGACCAACAACTTAAGTATTTCTTATAGCTATGCAGGGCATGCAAGCGAGCAAACAAAACAAGAACAAACGTGAAATGAAGAATAAAATTGAAATTGTGCAATATAATATTGTGGTGGTTCATCTTATAATTCAGTCTAGAGAATGCACCAGACAGCATCTAAGACCTGCAAAAATCTAAATGTTCTGAGGCCCCCCAAACCCTTCGTGCGTCATTTCGTCCGCGTATTTTTCAGGGAAATCTCTATTGGTCTCAGGGCCATCTGTAAATTAGCTTAGATGGCCCACAGGGCTAGTGCTGCGTACCTGGACTCACATTCAGGTTCAGGTCCGGACTTATAAGTGATGTTGTACACTGAGCACACTGGGATTAGCACTCATTTATTGATGCTGAATAACGTTTATCAGGGAATGTTTAAATAACCACAGACACCAGAATATACGTAAAAGTGCTAGTTTTTTTGCGAGTCCAAGTACCGGTTCCCGACGTTCCGGTTTTAACCGGACTTGAACCGAAACTTTTTACAAGTCCAGTACCGGTTCGGCGTACCAGTACGCAGCACTACACAGGGCCATCTCCCAAAATCCTTAATGTCATGCACTGTATGCTGATTTGGTACAATGCAGTAATGTACTACTAATCTACACAGTATTTCAAGTATCTTCATTCGGTCCACATTGATCAACCACTACTCTATTACTTGATATTTATAAGGACAGGATAATATAATAATTAGGGATGCACGATATTGGTTTTTTGAAACCGATACCGATAACTTCCTGCTTCTCAAGACCGATACCGATAACCGATAATAAAAAAAAATGTACGCCACTAATTATTTTAACGCATGTGTATTTTGTTTCCTCGGCCGCCCCGTAGTTTCAGAGACCTTGATCAGAATAGATACTGTCAATTAGGGCTGTACCCGAATATTCGTTCGTTGGATTACTATTCGGGTTTCAATTTCGTTATTCGTTTTTTGAATTTATTGAAAACTCCAATATCAACGTAAGAGCTTGTGCCTCTCAGGGGGTGCTAACACTTAACCATACACTTTACTTTCTCCGTCTTTATATGTAGATATGACGTTTCTCCGTTAATCTCCGTCACATTGTTTCCATAGCAACAAGAACTTCCTGTCAACAGCGCTAACTCTCCTTCAAAATAAAAGCATGTCCATACAAAATAGGAAGCCATGCCACATTACTCTTAAGACATACAACTGCAACAAAAGTAACAAACACAATGCGATATCCTTTTAGATTTCAAAGAACACAAATTGGGTTACATTAACAAATAACTATAAAACAACAATACTGTAGAATAACAAAATGAATGCCGTGAATACACGTGTTGAAGCGGTTCGCTGCTGATTACTACCGAATATCCGGAGCCCGAAAAATGGTATTCGGGACAGTCAATTCAGACTTCCTTTTTAGTGGATGCCTCCCCAAGTCAACTTTTGGAATAGGATTTTTCAATCGTTTACTACCTCTTTTTTCAGCTGTTAAAAAAAAGTTCTACCTGTTCAGATGTGCCAACATGGATCACACACTTCTTTCAACTTCCCGGCTCTTGCAATTTTGCAGAAAACTCAAATATTTGGTCTGTTTGAGAGTGAAACATATTAAGACTCTGATAGTTTAGCTTTAAATCAGGACCGTCTGTTAGGCGAAATTATCGAGTATGGTATGCCGTTTCTGCGTGACTTTTTCTCCCATTGTGAGAAGTCATTAAATGTTCCTTGTGTGTGTGCATGCTTGTGTTTTGTAAGGCATCGTAGTTCCCCGCAGCTTTCGTCTGCTGGAGGAACTGGAGGAAGGTCAGAAGGGAGGTGGAGACGGCACGGTGAGCTGGGGCCTCGCAGATGATGACGACATGACGCTAACTCACTGGAACGGCATGATCATCGGCCCGGCCAAGGTGACCACCCCCTGAGTTTACAGCACCAATGCATTACTCTGCTCTTCTATTCAATGGCCAATGGACTTTAAGCATTGCATTCGTATAAAACAGTGTTAAAGAAATGTCATTGTAGGAAAGACATTCACCACCGACCTAACGGCTAACGATCAAACATCTGAGGATTTGAGGACGAGCTTTACTTGACCTTTTTATGGTATTTTTCTGCGTATGCAAAATATGCAATCATTATCAGGAATACCTGACACTTAGCAGCTGCTCTAACACATTGATTTTTATTAACACATTTGATGTTTATTAGATTTTTGTTAAACTACAGTGAAGTGGTAGTTTTCAACAAGAGTAAACCGGTGTCATTGAAAGGGAGTGTTATGACACTCTGGCCAGTACACAGTCATGTGATTCATGTCCGCTCTATAATACATTTGATTTCTATAGCGCTTTTCTTGAACCCAAAGACGCTTTACATTTGGGAGGGAGGGGAGACAAACAAAACAAAAACAAAGCCTAACTATTCCAACTATTATCAAATAGTGCATTGATTACCATGCAGACTTCACTTATATTCTCAATATAATATATCATTTTAGACAAAGTGGTCTGTTACATTTACAGTAGCTATTGTTTCTATTCATATTTTTCTTGTGCTTTTATGATCATCATGTCCCACATCCCAATTTTAAGATAACAGATAAACAACACAAAATGAATCAACAACCACAAGAAGTGAAAATGACTGAAGTTTATTGTTAAGAAACAATCTTCTAGGTCAGGGGTGGGGAACCTTTTTCCTCTCAAGGGCCATTTCAATTTTTACAAAATCCTCCGAGGGCCGTATACAAATTATTGACCTCTGCTTAAAAATACTAAAATCACAGCCCATTCATTTCGCCTTTCTTTCATGCTGTGCAAAGAAAAAGCAACCGCTTAATCCAGATATCTCACCATGACTCGCGCACGCATGCACACGGTTGTGGCATGACCACCAAAACAGAAAGATATGGACACAAGATGTGTGCAAAAGTATTTAGTTTCCTATCCATGTGAACATGATTTAAGTTGGTGGGACCTAACCTCCTCTAGGGGGGTCCGGGGGCATGCTCCCCCGGGAAGATTTTGTTTTAAATGTTGAAGTTAAAAGCATCAATCTGGTGCACTTTGAGAGCAACATTAAGAGATATATGGATACATCTCTCAACACCCATATGGAACAGAACTGTAAACAGATTTCTTTTTCTTTATGGATATTTTACAAATCACTCTCCTTTCAAACTGTATTCTTGTTTATTAACTAATTAATTATTAATTAATTAACAACTTTTTTTTACTGTCATATAGTATTTTATACCCGTTTACTTTATTCTCTTATTTTTTTATAACTATAATGATTATATAAAGATGTGCCTTTACCTCACTGGTTGTAGAAAAAGCTTCTTAAATTTGTTAGCATAGCTAGCTAACCAGATGCTAATAACAACAAAGTTATTGACTATATGATCAGTATTGACAGATCGCCACTGGGCTTACAACTAAAGATACAGGCACGCAAAAACTGCAGCATCTGCAACTGCAATTTCTGGAAGTGCCGGAGTGACGTTCTGGTGCTCTCAGTCAGAACTGCACCCCTGTCAGGCGAGACCCATGCATATACCACGTGATGACACGTTAGGCTCGTGTTGTGTTCAGGGACCCTGACCGTGGCTAGGAAAAACAGGTACTCGCTTGTTTAATTTGTTTGCGGTCTAGATTTCTCTAATTTTTTTCTTTTTTGCTTGTGTTTATAAATTACCTCGAGGGCCGTATCAAATTGTCTCGCGCCCTGTTCTAGGGCATTAATTTGAAGTAATTGTAGTTTAACTAACACTACATTATATATTTTAACACAGTGTTGCTAGCATTAGCTAACTATTTTTATAATCGTACTAATATTACGCGTTATCATATTGTATAGGTTATAACTAATACTGGCTTAAAAGTGGTCAGCTGTCGTGTTAAAATATCAAAAAGTGCATAATTTCATTATCTCCCCAGCGAGTGTGCTGTGAAACACTGTAAAACGAATGATGTACTGTTTAGAGCTTGAACTATCATGCGCACATCACTTTTGGCTTCCCATTACTACAGAAGTTAAGGCTTTCGTAAAAGGCACTGTGGTAAACCTCATTGTTATAAGTTCTGTTGTTGCTCTCATAGGGATCATGTGCAGGTAGATCAGCTGTGTGCAAACTGACCATAAGAGGGCTGCATGTAATTCTGCCTGCTGTAGGATAGTTACATAAGGCGCGTTCACACCGCAGTGCTTTTCCCACTTTAGTTCCGATATATTTTCGAAATGTCGCGTTCACACCAAAAAAAATCCGGAACTAAAATTAGTTCATGAGAACCTTTTCACCCTCTTTTCCATCCCTGCTAGAGAGCCGGGACTTTCGTGGGAGAAGAAGGTTCCTATTTCTGATTGGCTGGGCGGATTGCAAACCACGCCCCGTAAAACTCCCAAATGGTTTTGTGAAGCCGCCATTTTATTATCCTCGCATTAGCATTATTAGCATTAGCCCAGCGCAGAAACGCAGAGAGACTAACTTATGGCAACACAAAAGAAAACATGGGAGTGGTGGAGATGAGGAGGTGTCGGCGTTCTGGCGATTTACTCGGAAGACTTCAGTAGAAGCTGCTGGGACTCCCAGCAGCTTCTACTGAAGCCAGTCCCCAACTCCGGGGGCTTCCGGCCGGGGTCTTCGGGTGGCAGTATATGCCGTGAAGTGGGTTGCGGCCTCCCAGTAAACCCAAAGCAGAAGAAGAAGTGACGTCAGCGGCTTCATTTGCCTAATCCTCCCCAGGGAACTTATTCCGGTGTGAACGCGATCTGAACTTAGTTCTGATTAACCTTTGTGGGAAAAGTACTGCGGTGTGAATGCGCCGATAGAAACTGCAGCAGGAGCTTTCTTTTTGTGAATAGAAGCTCTGTGATGGAAGATGTGTGATGTTCTTAGAGCTACATTTGTTTTTCTTTTGGTGGGACTTCCATGATTTAGCCTACTTTCTGGAGGGCTAAGAGAATGTAGTACTTTTTGCCTATTGTCTCTAAGGTGACTATTGCATTTGTAGCTGTATCTCTGTCTAATTTCCAATACACTCAGCTTTCTCTTCACACACTCATAGATAACATCTGCCTTACTGTTCCCACAGCTGACTTCTTTAGAGATACGTGGTTCTCAAAGAATAGCACAGCTACACACAAATCACGACCTGAGGACATACTGCACTGTGGATAAAACTACCAAACAATATATTAAGAGTATTAAGGAACATCCAATGAGTTCAACTCTTAACGGCAGTCAAATGCAAACACATATTTATATATATATATATTGATATAAAAAAACATCATGTATGAAAGTAAAACAATGAACATTTGACTGCAGAATGAATAGCTTTACCTTTTGCTGATAATACTTGCATGCCTTTAGCGCATTCAAGTTTTGAGTGTAGGACCTTAAATGGTACTGTTTTCACAATGCGGTACTAATACTGCTGTCAAGGATCTGAATACTCCTTTCAGCACTATTAAATATTCATCATTCTGTAAATATTCAGATGTGATTAGGTAAAGCTATAGAACAAGCATGTAAGGACATTGTTATATGTACTATACTGTTTCTATTAGGGATGCCAGTGATTATTCGATTATTCGAATATTCGTTACAGTCTCCATAATCGAATATTATTTTTAAAAATCGATTTTATTTATATATTTTTTTATTATTATTTATGTATTTATTTTATTTTTTCTGGCTTAGTTTCAACCAAAATATAGACCAATAATAATAATAGTATTAATAATTGTAAATGGCCATTGGTCACACCACCAGTTTGTTTTACTGTAAACTTGGAGGAAGCCTGCGTGCAGAGCAGACTGTTGCTGCTGCACACCGACCCCACCCCCCCCTCTCCCTCACACGTGCGACTAAAGATGAACAAAGCGGCAGGTGAAAAGAGTTCCTCCTCGTGGAACTACTTCGAACTTACAAGGGTCGGTCGAATAATCAATTATTATTCGCCAGGGCTGCCGAATAATCAATTTTGATCATGGTCAGTTTCTGGCAACCCTAGTTTCTATACCGTTATATGAACTGTAATACACTGTCACTGTTATATTAACCACTGTTTAACCCAGAGGAGCCCAGGTGAGTGGCCAGAGCTAACTCGTCGTCTCTCTTTGATTGCAGACCGTCTATGAAGGCAGGATATACAGTCTGAAAATAGAATGTGGAAACAGATACCCAGAATGCCCCCCCCATGTCCGCTTTGTGAACAAGATTAACTTGAGCTGCGTACACAGTTCAAATGGTTTGGTAAGTATCCACATGTCCCTATAGATGCACTCTCACCTATTAAGTCAACATTTCAGATGTGATCATTCCTTTCAAGTGTTTCTTTGTGTTTTGTGGACTGAATTAGAACCGTGCAATAGACTCGGTGTTCATACTGGTTGTGAGAGATTATGCCGGCTGGACCCTAGGACCAAGGCATGGAAATGTCATACATTTTAAAATAATAATCTGGTGCAGTTTGAGGGCAACATAAGGAGGTTATTTATTAGAAAGAATTGTGGTTTGTAATGATGTGCTCTCCAAACGATTACATCATAAACACATCGTAAATATAAAAGATTAAATTCACTATCCCTGCCTAAACACGCACACACATGACATCCCAATGCAGCCTGACCAGGTGGGGAACGTACGGCCAGATGAGTAGGACAAGTCAACGGTATCACCTTGTCCTAGCTGAGAAAGGAGAGGGCCTGTCCCCGCGCCATGAGGACATTCCTCCATCCCATTACCCAGATGGAGCAGTGCTCCGTCTCAAACCGCTCTCAGCTTCTACGGCCTGTTTCAAATGTTCTAAACATGCTTGATGACTGCTACCAAAAAGGTAGCAGTCATCAAGTTAGGACTTTGATATGACCCATGTTTTGGCTTTGTTTCTAATTTGGCTATTTAGAGCGACCGCTAGCTTCTGAAATGGTTCTAAATCTATTTTGTTTTAAATAGTTTGAACTCACTCCCAACATGATCATTGGATAATATATACAACCTTAGCGGCACCAGAGCTTCCTTAATGAGGCCGTAATAAAAATACCCTCTCTTCTCCTCCTCCTCCTCCTCCTCCTCCTCCTCCTCCTCCTCCTCCTCCTCCTCCTCCTCCTCCTCTTTCAGGTGGACTTAAAGTCGCTGTCAGCACTGTGCAGATGGAAAAACTCCCACAACATCCGGATAGTGCTGCAGGAGCTCAGACAGCACATGATGATGAAAGAGAACAACAGGCTCTCCCAGCCACCCGAAGGCCAGGTGTTTAGCAACTGAGGCGCGCGCACACTGACACACACACACACACACACACTCAGTGACACACACACTGACACACACACACCCAGTGACACACACACACACACACACTCAGTGACACACACTGACACACACACACACACACACACACTCTCAGTGACACACACACACACTGACACACACACACACACTCAGTGACACACACACACACACACACTCAGTGACACACACACACACACACACTCAGCGACACACACACACACACACACAGCGACACACACACACTCGGCAACACACACACACACAGCGACACACACACACTCGGCAACACACACACACTCAGCGACACACACACACACACACACACACACACTCAGTGACACACGCACACACACACACTCAGTGACACACGCACACACACACACTCAGCGACACACACAGCATAATACTGTGCTTCTTTCAAAATATACCACCATCATGTTTCCAAGACTCCTCTCCCACTTGCTCCCTCAGAGCCCTCCCATTGGACGTAGAGGGATGAGCACCCGGTGCCCATTAAAGTAAATAAAATAAAAACCAGAGCAGACATTGCAAAACAAAAATAGCGTGCATCTTACTAATGTTCTTTTTATTATCTTCATGTGTGTTCTGCATCCAGATGATGACATGTCACAGATCCTGATTGAGTCCACTAGTCACGTGTGTGTGCTGGACTCGTCACGAGTGGTGTCAGTTAGTCCCTCTTCTATGGGTGTTGTGGTGATGGCTTTGAATCAGCAAAACAAATGTACTTCTGTCACTCCCAGCAACACGTTGAATGTGGGCTCGTTCTGCAGCGTCCCTCGGCATCTCGCAGAGTGCTGAGACAGGTTCCCTAGAGACGGAGTCCTGCACCCACCACGATGCTTTGCGTGGTCTCCCAGGCTGCATTAGTATGTAACTCCCCAGCTTCCGCAATCCCGACGATGTGAATTTCACGGGCCTTCCTTAACGGTGCATGCCCGGTACATGGGAGCAAACTGCTACTAGACCTTTAGCAACGTGTGTATCAACAGCACTGCTGGCTCATCACTCATGTTTCAGACTTGTCCTCTGTGTGCCATACGGTTCATAGTGCTTTGTGATTGATTATTAGCAGCCAGTGGTCAGGATCACCACTGTACTGTGGCCTGAGCCGAGCAGGAGGAGGGGCTGCCATTTGTTGTGTTTTTGGTTTCTTCAATTTCCAGGCTGACCTTCCTGTGTATACTCCACTGAACGCAATGTACGGCTTTGGATGTTTTATTTTATAACAGGCTGAATCTAATCAGGGTAATGGTGACCTGTTGCATGGTTTTATTTGAATTAAACGTTATTACTTTTGCACGTGTTGTGTCGTTATTCTCAAGGGAAACATTTCAGTACACGTTTTGTTTAATCTTAAAACAATAGTTGGTTATCCATACGAGTGTGGAAAGAGTTTTGGGATGCTGATATCATGCTTCCTGGAAGAAGCAAGATATCCTGACATGCATCTCATATTGGGACACACGGTCCGACAGTACTAATACAAACCACTACAGTACACTCCATACCAGTTAAATATATATACGTCTTAAAAACTGTCCACTTTGTGTAATATATTGGTTTTCTAAAAGAGGGATCTTTTTTCAGATATATAACAAAGCAAATCCAGTGCAAAGAATTTATTCAACTGTTACAGAACAATACACTGACTTTAAAAAAAAATCCACATCCTATATTTCAACTCTGAAGTGCTTTGTAATTTTACTTAAAATATCAATGGTAACTAGGTTTAGGTAACACAATGCTACCTTCATGCTAGCATCCACTCATATGCACACGGCCCCTAATGTGTTGGGAAAGCCAAACCCAGGCAGGCGATCCCACTTTCTGTTTCTGATCTGCATCTCCGCACTTTCATTCATGTTACAAGCCTAAGTAAGAGAGACTAGAGACCCGGCAGAATGAAACGGTCCCATCCATCACTGAGGGTAAAGTAAGCTGTGGAGTTAAACGCTTCTCGTCCGTCAAGCTGCCCTGACAGCACGATGCTGCTCTGAGCGGAACCAGACGCAGCTCTCCATCCAGCAGCTGCTGGGGCTCTGTTGGCCTCCTCTCTGCAGGGAAACAAAGGGTGGCACGTGACCTGAGGCTGGGGGAGAAAAGATGAATCAATCACTGGCTGATACAGCTGGGTGCCCTTCACTCCCTTATATACCACACACACACACACACACACTCTCTCTCGCTCTCTCTAACTCTCGCTCTCTCTCTCTCTAAACCATCAGCTAGATGCAGTGCTGTAAACAACCAAACTGAGTACTGCTTATCCCATTTGATCTATGAATATGACATTTTTTAAATCTAATCTTTTATCAATGACTTTTGTAATGTTTAGCGCGTGACATGCTTGCTGTCTGGGACCATCCTGTCAGAGTTTCACGTCAATCGTTCTTTGTGTGTTCAAGTCAGAATGAAATGAGTCCGGTGCCTCGATGCATGAAAATAGTCTCGTGCACCAGTACGAAGCAAAAAGATCACTGAGTAGTTTATAAGAAGAAGACATGGGGGAGCTCTTGCTTTTATCTTCTGTTTGGAGTAGATAGCGAGCTGGGTGGTGAAGGTGTGTCATGTTTCGTGATAGTATTGGTGTGTGTCCAGTCAGTAGATACTTGAGTAGAAGATAATCACAAGTCATTCTTTTTCTAGTAGCACATAGAATTGAAGAGTTCTCCACTAACTTAGTATGTTTCTACTGCAAAGTTGGACATGATTTAAAAATAAGAGCAGGCTGAGATATCCTGACTTTTAGTCTCAGGTATGGGACATGAGAAATACTCTGGATCCTATACTTCCCAAAATGCAATTCATTCATTCTTTGAAGGGTACTTTTTGAAGTCCTTTTTTTAAAGGACAAAAAGTTTAAATTGTCTTTATTATTGTCACACCTATTGTGCGTGGGAGTGGGCATGATTGGCCAGTGTGTGTGTGTGTGTGTGTATTTGTGTGAGTGACATTTGGACATTCCTCAATCTCTAATCATATCTGCTGTGATGGACGTGTCCTCAGTCAGCATCCTCCACCTGACACACTGAGGCTAACACATAAACGCTCAGCAACCTGTGGCGCTCTACAATCCTTGTTCCCTCAGGACAGCATCCTCTTTTCACAAGTGTTCAGATATTTCCCCTAAAACAGAATGTCTTGTTCCCTCAGAATAATAGAACCACCTCTTTAGAAGGATCTTGGATCTACCTCACTTCCTAAATAATCCATCCATCATCCTCTGAACCCGTTATTCTTAGACTGAGCCGTAAGCAGCACATGAGCTGTACACCCTACGGTGGAACAACATCCACATTAATATCTGCTTAAGTCAAAATAATATTAATAATACCTTATTCTAGGAGTAACAGGATTTTTGCTCTGCAACAATTACCGGTGATTAATAATGTTGAGTGTTGAGTTGTTATTACGTTTCATGATGAACTAGATAATGTTCAAGGCAGATATTCTGTGCCACCATTTAGCACCGTTCAACAGATCAGTCATGAGTCAGACAAACAAGTTCTCCTGCTGAGCCAGAAGACGCTGAACCCAGCAGAGCCAGTTCTCCTGCATGCAGCTTTACGCTCACAACAACACTGCATTATGCTGAAGTTAACACCTGTGTGTGGAGCTCTGTCCAACATCTGCTACAACAGCCCTGCTTTTCAAATGAAAATAAAGAATGATGAACACTTCAGAAAAATACTACAATCATAATGTTCCTTAAGTAAAAGTACAAACGTTTTAACATCAAAATAAAGTTAAACTGAATCATAATTATGCTGGAGCATATTCTAAATACTTTATATATTTATTCCCAAAAACACATCATCCTTTATTATGATGTATACTATGAAGCTAAAGCGGACTTTATTGGACTCAGAAGTTAAGCAGGATGCCGTGAGGTAGAAGTATTAAGTAGCATAAACTGGGATAACGTCAAAATTATACTTAAGTACAATATTTGATTAAATGTACTTAGTTACTTTCCACCACCGTGAAAAGCAGCATTTGCATACCATCTCGATAATTAACTCCATCGGCCGAGTCTCACTCCATTTGTTACACTCACATAAAGCACGGAGGTGTCAGATGGCCGCTGACACACACTCCCACATCCATTCTCTGTGCAGCGTGCAGGAGCCCATCTGCTCCCAGGGTCAACACACACACACACACACACACACACACACACACGCACACACACACACTGAGCATGCCAATTAGCAAAATGAGACAGATTTGTCCTGTTCATTTGCATTTCTTATTGCGAGCACATGGTTTCAGTTCTCACATTAATGGACTGAAATAAAAATGTAAGAATCTAAATTTAAAAACATAGATTCTTCCACTATTGGCCACAGATAAAGCCTCATTTGTTTTATGCTTTTATTTATGTTTTGAATGGAATATAATCTTATATTATATTGAAGAAGAAGAAGATTCAACTTATTGTCATGACGTAGTACAGGTACTATGTAACGAAACGTTTTCTCTGCATTGACCCGTCCTAGTGTTAGGAGCAGTGGGCTGCCCAGGGATACATACATATATTATATATACTTCAGTTTTAAGGAAGACGCCAGACTGTTGTACTGCACAGTATCTGTAGTAGCAAGTTTAGCATACTGTGAATCACTTTAATGGTTTAAATTGTACTTAATAATACAAAAAAAGTATGTTCAGCTTTGTATTAAACATTATGCATGTAGGTGTTTCCTCACGTCCTCCAGTAGCACCAGCCTGTGCTCCCAGTGGAGCCGGCTGTTCACCAGTCTGACAGCTGAGCTGGTGACGCTGCGTTCACTTTCATCAGGACTTTATCCTCTCTGCTCTCTGACGTGTGGAACAAACCACCTGAGGCAGAGACAGAAGAGCTCAGAGAGGAGGGGGACATTTCGAAAACACGTTATAACGTTTGAAATGGAGCTAATATCGGTTGTCAGATTGCAGCAGTACACATTAGTAGTACATTGCAGGTCAACCAGGTATTAATACTATCTGTGAAAATGTTGCCCTTGGTCACGCTCACCACATATCCAGACACTTTATGAAGTCTATAGTCTGCGTAAAGATACATCTATAATACCATGATACTTTGATGTATAACTGGACCATTCATAGAACTATGTATCACCATATTATAAGAAGAAACAAAGGTTTTTGTTTACATTATTTAGACACCTCTGCAAAGTTCCAAAATGTTGATGCTAGTCAAATCAGAAGAACGTTCTCCGGGGTCAGAGCCCGGCATGTCCTACAGCAATCCACCCTACCCTCACCTTACCTCCACTCTACCTCCACCTTACCTCCACCCTACCTCCACCCTACATCCACTTTACCTCCAACCTACATCCACCGTACCTCCACCCTACCTCCACTTTATCTCCACCCTACATCCACTTTACCTCCAACCTACCTCCACTTTACATCCACCCTACCTCCACCCTACCTCCACTTTACCTCTACCCTACCTCCACTTTACCTCCACCCTACATCCACTTTACCTTCAACCTACCTCCACTTTACATCCACCCTACCTCCACCTTACCTCCACCCTACCTCCACTTTACCTCCACCCTACATCCACTTTACCTCCAACCTACATCCACTTTACCTCCAACCTACTACCACCTTACCTCCACTTTACCTCCACCCTACCTCCACCCTACCTCCACCCTACCCTCACCTTACCTCCACCCTACCTCCACCCTACCCTCACCCTACCTCCACCCTACCTCCACTCTACCCTCACCTTACCTCCACTCTACCTCCACCTTACCTCCAGCTTACCTCCACTAGTCCCCTAGCAGCTTCTACTGAAGCCTTCCCCAACTCCGGGGACTTTGGGCGGCCTGAAGTGGGTTGCGGCCTGCCAGTAAACCCAAAGCAGAAGAAGAAGAAGTGACGTCAGCGGCTTCATTTGCCTAATCCACCCCCAGGGACTATTTCTGGTGTGAACGCGATCTGTACTTAGTTCATGCGAACTAAAGAGTTCGCATGAACTAAGTTCGCATGAACCTTTGTGGGAAAAGTACCGCAGTGTGAACGCGGCTATGGTTACCTTAGCTAAGCATCAACCTAGCACTGAAATATATGGATGTTAAGTGACAGTATTTCGAAGAAAAAGTCAGCTGAAATGGTGGCATAGTTGCCACTGCTGTACGTGTTGACAGCATGTTTGAATGTATTTGCAGCAGTAAATAAATGTGGCTGTGGCCATAACAACACCTGAATTTAAATGTGCAACCTCTTTTATGACAGATTTTTGCATGAAATCATAATTCTTCTGAATGATATTCCTATTGACAGCTAGTTTCTATGTGAACATTATGAGATGGACAGCCAGAGAGAATACATGAAAAACAGTTGTGAAATATTATATGACAAAACAAGAATACCGTTTAAAAGGGGAGTGATTTGTAAAATATCCATAAAGAAAAATCTGTTTACAGTTCTGTTTCATATGGATGTTGAGAGATGTATCCATAGATCTCTTAATTTTGCTCACAAAGTGCACCAGATTGATGCTTTTAACTTCAATATTTAAAACAAAATCTTCACGGGGAGCATGCCCCCGGACCCTCCTAGAGGAGGTGAGAACCCCCCCTAGAGGAGGTTAGGTCCATGGTGTTTACATGCTTATTTGCTTATTTATACAATATGTGTGTTTGTGCTAAACATCATAAGATAAAAGTTGGTTCCGTGTTGTGTGTAGTGAGAACACGCTAGAGGGAGGGGGGCCCCCAAGCCAAAACTTGCTTAGGCCCCCCAAAAGTCTGCTGATAACTACAGCTCAGTGAGGTAAAGGACTCTTGAGTGTTTAGATAGTTCACTAAACGTCTAAAGTTATCTCAGTGAGTCTCAAACGGTTTGATCACAATTTATGTAAACATATATTTCCAAGGCTCTCCTTTATAATGATTGGGATAAAACAGGTTTGAAATCATTCCAATGTATACTATAGGACAGTAAACCAGACATATCGTTTTAAACTGGAGAGATAAACAAATATGCATAAATAAATAAATGTTAATAGGTAAAATAAGATGTGAATGTACAACAAAAATAAAATAAGTTACATTTATTTGTTATTGGCTATGGTAGGTTATTGGTTATGTTCACATACTTATTTGATGATTAAAATGTAAACCGATATTCTTCATATGGATGTTTTTGTCAAGGCCCAAACTGTGTCCATTGTTTGTTCCCCTGTGTGTGTGTGTGTGTGTGTGTGTGTGTGTGTGTGTGTGTGTGTGTGTGTGGAGGCAGCAGCCTGATTGCACTCACCTGGCCGACCGACTCAGCTGTCCCTCATCAATCCAATCATGACACAGCATATCTACTCCAGTCTCCCAGCAACTCACCACCAGATTGTTTTCTACACCGGTGGTATTGCATCCTCCTGGCTGCTCAGTTCAGTTATCTTGTCTCAGTGTTTTCCTGTACTTTATGTAACTGTTTCTCCTTGTGCTTCCAGTGCGGTCCCTCAGCCATCCTGCCTGCCTTGTTCTCAGTCCAGCCTGAACTGCCTGCCTGCCTCCACTCCGGACCTCCATCGTCTCCAAACCTGCCTGAGTCTCCGAACAATAAATCATTGAAACATCTTAAGTCATTGTCTGCGCCTGGGTCCTGTTTAAACAAGCTCAAATCTCACCTAGAGCCGGCCTTACCTCCACCTTACATCCACCCTACCTTCACCCTACAACCCCCTTACCTCCACCTTACATCCCCCTACCTCCACCCTACATCCTTACATCCACCCTACCTCCACCTTACATCCCCCTACCTCCACCTTACATCCCCCTACCTCCACCTTACCTCCACCCTACATCCACCCTACCTCCACCTTACATCCACCCTACATCCTTACCTCCACCTTAGATCCACCCTACATCCACCCTACCTCCACCTTACATCCACCCTACATCCACCTTACATCCACCTTACATCCACCCTACCTCCACCTTACATCCACCCTACATCCACCTTACATCCACCCTACCTCCACGTTACATCCACCCTACCTCCACCTTACATCCACCCTACCTCCACGTTACATCCACCCTACCTCCATCCTACCTCCACCTTACATCCACCCTACCTCCACGTTACATCCACCCTACATCCTTACCTCCACCCTACATCCACCCTACCTCCACCCTACCTCCACCTTACCACCCTACCTCCACCTTACATCCACCCTACCTCCACGTTACATCCACCCTACATCCTTACCTCCACCTTACATCCACCCTACCTCCACCCTACCTCCACCTTACATCCACTCTACATCCCTACCTCCACCCTACCTCCACCTTACATCCACCCTACCTCCACCCTACATCCACCCTACCTCCACGTTACATCCACCCTACATCCTTACCTCCACCCTACATCCACCCTACCTCCACCCTACCTCCACCTTACCACCCTACCTCCACCTTACATCCACCCTACCTCCACGTTACATCCACCCTACATCCTTACCTCCACCTTACATCCACCCTACCTCCACCCTACCTCCACCTTACATCCACTCTACATCCCTACCTCCACCCTACCTCCACCTTACATCCACCCTACCTCCACCCTACATCCACTCTACATCCCTACCTCCACCTTACATCCACTCTACATCCCTACATCCATCCTACCTCCACCTTACATCCACCCTACCTCCACTCTACATCCACCCTACCTCCACCCTCCACCTTACATCCACCCTACATCGTATTATAATGTATTGTAAAATATTGAATATAACATTTTCATTCTGCTAAACCGAACCTATTAGCATGTGTGTTGTCCCACAGAGGGGAGAGCATTGTTACAGCTGGAGTAAAGAAAGAGACAAAGATAAAACACTGTTAGATAAAGGGCATGCAAATAATATTTAAAATAAAAATGTAAAGTTATCACAATTTACAAAGTACACACTCGGTTAGAAAAGTGGCAGCAGCAGCAGTTTTTCTAAAATAAATGAAGTGTAACATGGAGAATGTAGTGTGGTAGTTACTGAGAGAATCAGATACATACTGAAACATGATGGTGCGTGTTAGTGCTATCATTAACCTTCCACAGCCTGCACCCCTAACAGAATGAGCAGTATAGGGGGGGGGGTAGATGGAGAGTGATCTGACGGGGGTCGTGAGGCTGTACATTTCTCTGCATGTGACAGAGCTTCCTGAGGCCCGTGTGGCTCTGCGCTGTGGATGCTTATAAGGTGACGGAATGTACCCCCCCGCACCACTCCCCTCCCTTACCCCCCCCCTCCCTCCTCACACACACTCACCCTCACAGCGATAATGAAACCCCAGCAGATGGCCAGGAGACAAAGGGTGTGTGAGGGTGAGAGGCCCCCACCTGCCCCGACACCCCCTCCCACCACACTTTCCCTAGTGACCCCCCCAAACCCATCTTGTTCAACGAGAAGCATGCAGTCTGTTGCCGTAAGCTGGAACCCACAGAAACTCTGCACAAACCTTACACACATGCACACTCACACACAAACACACGCACGCTCACACACACAAGTAATGTAATCTGAGTACTTTCCTTTTGGATTACCTCAATAACAAATGCAATGCAAACAAATGCAGAGAAAAGAGATAACAATAAGATGTTACTGAAGTGAATGATGTCAGACGACAGAACAATGGGACCTTAGGAAAGAAGGAACCAAGATATTTACGATAAAAAATGTGTAATCTTAAATTATAGTAAAAATCTTTTGTATACATTTTAAATAAAACATTTAATAATTTAAAAATGCTGTTTTAGTTTAATACATGAATAAAAAAAGCACAGACTTTTTGTTTATTAAGTCCGCCATATGCATTTAAAAAATATATTTAAAATAAGGAAGAATTAAAGTCCCAAATGAAAATGCAGGCAGTACGCCCACCTGTGATATATCAATCTTTATTGTATCACAATGTAATCCTGCTAGTATTCCCCTTCATGAAGTGTACCAGTAATCTGATGACACATTTTGTTATGTTACTATAAGGGAATACAGTTACCTATTTTTGCATCCTGATTACGTAACCTGTTACATGTAATCTGTTACTCCCCAAGCCTGCACACACACGTGCGCGCACACACACACACACACACACACACACACACACGCTTTATTGCCACTTGCCTCTCATTTAGACGAATGGTCAGCCCTCTCCGTTCCCTCTTCATGCAGATGTGGCGGTTTAGCCTCGATTCCTCCCTCGCAGTGAAACGAGCTCCTGTAATGTGCAGACATTAGCCTAAATGGTTCCTGGTGTCCCTTATCAGTGGAGAGCTCCCATTTGGGGCCCCGTGGCAGGTAATCCTCCTTTTGACAGTGCAATTGAACCGGCCAGCACTGAAGGGCTATTTGGCAATGAGCCATTTAGTGTAAGTGCTCTCAAGGCCAGCGAATGACACTTGTAGAGACAATGTCACCCCCACTGACACCATCAGCTGATTGTGTATTGAACAGAATGGAGGAGCGGTGCCTCCAACCACAAATATGCAGCGTTATTAGCAGGGTGAAGTCCAAGGCGGGCGTCCAGGGAACAACGTCCTGTGGACACCCGGTGCCAAGGACACCTGACAGGCCGCTTTCAACCGGCTCACTTCATAAGGTACTGCATGACAAAGCTCTCAACACGCCAACACAGTGAAATGTAGGCTAAATATAAACTGTTATTAAATGTTTTATGTCAACAGATTTCACATAACTGCATTAGGTTAGTTCAGGGGTCTGCAACCTTTTTGACCAAAAGAGCCATTTTGCTCCTTTTTCCAAAACTTATTTTTGTCTGGAGCCGCAAAACATATTTCATAGTTTTTTATTGTTATATCAGACAAAAACTACGTTTTTTTTGCATTTATTAGGCTATTTATTACATGATATAAAACTGTTAACCTCTAATAAGAAACAAAGAACTCTTATAAGCAGAATTAAAAATAATACACAGGCCTACTTTAAAATAAATGAAACACAGCACTTGGGGAGTCCTCTGCACATTTGAAGGGAAACAAATATTATTAAAATGGGCCCACTTTGAAATAAATAAAACATATATCTGCAGCCTAAAAAGAGTTAAAGGTAGGGTAGGTAAGAATGGAGAAACCAGCTCGAGTGCGCTAGACTTTGAAAATACACAACTGGAAAAAATATGCCTCTTCCTTCAGACACACAGGAACGCGCACATGACCAATGAGGGCACGAGATACTAGAGAGGCTTCTCAATACTCAAATTTCCCCTCCTCGACTGCTCGGTCCTCCGGTAGTGACCCGGAAATGAATTTCAGCGCGCCATTTTGAAGGACGTCTCATTTCTCTAAATGCACACCGAGGACCGAGAATCGAGCGTCGAGGAGGCTCTCTGGAGGAGCTATAACCGAGGATACACTGATGGTTCCTCCACGGCTCCTCCGCGGATGCATTTCCGGGAACGGTGGAGGCGTGACGCACGGCCGGACTTATCTCAGCCAATGACAGCTCTGCATGCAACCCCTGGATATTATTTTAGAAACTGCTCTCATCGCAACGCGATGTTTACAGTGAGAACAGCTGTGAGGTGCAGAAAGCAGAGCAGTGTGTAGAATATATATCACTCAGTATAACAGGCCTACTCTCTTTATTTGCTTTAGTTTAGTAGATATCTACAAACAAAGAGTCGACATGTTTCTAAAACCATTTAGTGCTTCACAATAAAATACACAACGGCTGTAGCCTGATTATGCTTTAGGAGCTGGAGGTGTGTGTGTGGTACAGTGTGTAGGTGTGTGTTGTACAGTGCGTAGATGCGGCGGACAGACGGGTCTCAGTTGGTTTGATGTCCTTACTTTTAATACTTGCAAATACAACTTTTGGCCCGTAATTTCAATTCCCCATTTCAGCGACCAGAGAGAGAGAGAGTATATCCAGTCTCTGATTGTGTTACGTTATTATGAGAGTGCTCTCATACTTTAAATTGCATATATTTATACAAATATATTTGTGTGTGTGTCCGCATCTGTAGCCTGGTATTGTCTCATTATACCGCGCTCTCAATGAATTCAAAGTAAATATGTGGGGGAACAATGTTCAGCTGATCTAACAGAGATTATGAAATATGACAAAACACTCGCCAGCTGATGCAGCTGTTGCCACGTAATAATGAACGGAAGTCGCTTTAATATGACCGCTCAGAGGAGAGGAGTTCTCATTTCTTTAAACGTCTGCTGCTTCCCCTCCTCTCTCCTCGGTTCCCCTCCTCGGTCCTCTGCTAGCATCTCCTGTGGGCGGGTCTAAGTATCGAGGAGGGGAGTCGAGGAGGGGAAATTTGAGTATTGAGAAGCCTCTTAGGGACGCTTAAACGGGGCTACCCCGTTGCAGTGGAAATGCGCCACATTGCGGCTCGCCTCGAAAGTAGACGAGAGTAGCCGATCGCAGCCGGGGGAGGTGTCAAAAAGCTCGTCTTAAGTCGGACAGCTCGGACTCGGAGTCGGCTTGACTGGCTGGGTTTGCACCATTTGACCCACTGTAGACAAAGGTGATCTCCATTGCTTTATATAGGTTTGTTAATTCAGTCATGATGATGAACCACACCAGTGACTGGGTTCCATCATTAGAAATGCTCCTCCCTCTCATGTTTGCAAAACTGATAGGTGGACCGGCTACAAATGATCAGTCCTTCAGATCCGCACACGTGAAGCTTAATGAGCATGAATTGAACAGACCTGCTGCTGTGTTAATTCTTTAGCTGCCGCTTTAAGCTTTATGATGTGTACAACATGGATGTAATTTGATTTAATCTTGCCATTTTAAATGATGTATTCAATAAATAAGGTTAAACCAAATCATTACATTACAATAGATTTTATTTTAATGATTTGGTTTAGCTTAAAGAGAAACTTTATTGTTATTGCACAGATTACAGGTACTGAGAGAACGAAATGCAGTTTAGCTTCTAACCAGGTGCAACAAGCAGTGAAGTGGAAAGTAATGTACACAATCTACAGAATAACATATAGAATGAATTGAATGATGAACAAACAGTGTGTATGAATACACTAGATATCAGCCTGTGAGCAGTATGAACAGTGTGTATGAATACACTAGATATCAGCCTGTGAGCAGTATGAACAGTGTGTATTAATACACTAGATATCAGCCTGAGAGCAGTATGAACAGTGTGTATGAATACACTAGATATCAGCCTGTGAGCAGTATGAACAGTGTGTATGAATATACTAGATATCAGCCTGAGAGCAGTATGAACAGTGTGTATGAATATACTAGATATCAGCCTGTGAGCAGTATGAACAGTGTGTATGAATACACTAGATATCAGCCTGAGAGCAGTATGAACAGTGTGTATGAATATACTAGATATCAGCCTGTGAGCAGTATGAACAGTGTGTATGAATACACTAGATATCAGCCTGTGAGCAGTATGAACAGTGTGTATTAATACACTAGATATCAGCCTGTGAGCAGTATGAACAGTGTGTATGAATATGCTAAGATATATAAAGTATGAAAACGGTAAGCAGTATAGTATCAAATATATAGATATTAATTTCATGATGATAAACATTGTGGAACAATGATGAAAAATGGGAATGGATGTGGCGACGTAAAACTGACACAAAACAACAACAAACTTTTGCCAGCCAATGGGAGAGTTTCATCAGCAGCACGGGGTAAAAACCACCAATGAGCGCTCAGCTCGAGATACCAGCGAGCCGTTTCCCATCAAGCATTTCGCTTCCGCAGCTCGTGGAGAGCAACTGCGCCGCCTTGCCTCGCCTCGCTCTCAAGGCTGCGGGCGTCTTTGTCCCGCGAGATTTCAAAGTCTCATGTGGGTGAGCCTCCAGAGCAAGTCGGACAAAATGACTAACCATCATGCAACGCACTAGCAAGACGTTGATCGCAACTGCGCAGGTCTGCGCAGGTCTTGCTTGTCTCAAACAAGCCTAAGTTTGTGCACAGATGGAAGGCTGACAGGCAGGTAGGCCATCCAGTTATTTTTAGCCGGGCCGGCTCAGATGATTGGTCGTGCTTTTTACAGAGCTACAGCTTCCAGAGATTAATTTTTGTATGTATGTATTTATATATATATATTAGGGCTGTCAGTCGATTAAAATATTTAATCGCATGATTGTCCATAGTTAATCGCAAATTAATCGCACATTTTTGATCTGTTCTAAATGTACCTTAGAGGAATATTTTTCACGTTTTTAATACTCTTATCAACATATGAGTGGACAAATATGCTTCATGCTAATGTTTATTATCATTTGAACAATGACAAATATTCTCATGAATATTAAACACAACAACCTGGAACCTCTCTCATTCAATACAAATGGTGTGTGTGTGTGTGTGTGCTGGATCGTTGGAGCTATGTGCAACTCAAGGCATATGCTCGAACGGGAGCTGCCTGGACGCCCGCAATCATAATGCTGCAATCATGAGTGTGCTGACTTCTCCTACAATGTCCCGCTGTCTGGCTGCCTGCATCAAGTCAAGTGCTCGTCGCAGTTGTGTGGATAGAGCGCTCCTCTGTTTTCATTTAAACAGCTCCTTATATCCGTTAGCGCAGCTAGCTAGCACCAGATGCTAACAACAACAATGCACGTAAGGTCTCTCTCTTGCTCACTCGCGCCACACATATACACACCCTCCCGGTCCTCCCGATGGCCAGTCGGTGCCTGCCGGTGAGCGTGGAAGTGTGGTCTGCCCATAGACTGTATATATAAAGGGTCTGCCACAAGCAGGCGACAGGGGCGGGGCTGTCAGCATCAGCTTGTAGACGGTATTTTAAACTCGATGCGCTCTGAAACTACGGGGCGGCCGAGGAAAAAAAATACACATGCGTTAATCGCGTTAAAATAATTAGTGGCGTTAATTTTTTTTTGCGTTAACGCGTTATTAACGCGTTAACTTGACAGCCCTAATATATATATATATTTGCATTGCTATCGGGACGTTAAGAGCATTCAATGGAATATAACAATATATGACATACCCCATTGAATTATGACTGACGATCGTCAGCTGTCTTCCTCTCCCTGTAAAGGCTGCACCACCATTGAAAACTTCTCTCTACATATCAGACATACCGGTAAACCAGCATCGTTTGCTGTGAAAGCAGATAACTCTGTCCACGCAGAATTAAACCCTGTGTTCCTCCGGTACTTTTCTTTGATGTATCCATAGTTCGCTCATCGAGCCGGGGGTCAGGTTATTCGCCTCCAAGAAAAGGCGCTCGCGCCGGACCGGAGCAGGATGTGACGCATATTTTAGTTGACCTAATTAAAACCGTTTTGTTTTTTATTTATGTGTCACAGTATCACCTCAAAATACAACATACGAAACATTTTCAACCATGCAACACCATATAAATAGTCCTACAAATACTTATATTTTTGTCTAAGCTCAAGGGAGCCAGAGCAGAGGGCTTAAAGGCCCGCATGCGGCCCCTGGGTTAGTTGAAAGCAATAATATTAAGTTGAACCCAATATTTTGTATTTAAACTTTCAATTAACCCAATACAGATGTTAATTCTGTTGACATAATACATTTAATTAAAGTCAAGGTTTCAGTGTACACTTTGTTGTTTGAGGCTGGGTTTCTCTAACAGATTGGTTTCTAATGCAGTTCCTTTGATGCCCACACTTAGCTGTATGTGCAAACCAGTTTAAGGTTCAGGAGCTCTTTTCTGGACTTATTTCAGGTGCATCGCCATGCTATGTTGTGGACTAATTGCCCAAAGGCATTTTATGTATGAACTCACTCACTTAGAATAATATCACCATGACTGAAATACACCTCGCATCAAAAGAAACACAGGAGGACTTCTTTCTTTTAAGTACTTTTTGAAATGAGCTATCACAAAACCCCACACTACTGAACACATTGTACACCGGCTGTTGAAGTTGCAAACAAACAGATATTTCAAATTGAATTTCGAACAATCTTGGCCATATACAGAATAGTTTGTTATTCCTTCTATCAGTCTTTATGCTAAGCTAGGCTAACTACCTCTTGCCTGCAGCTCCTTAACGTCCAGACATGAGTTTCTTATCTCACTTTGGGAACATAAGCAAACAGCGTATTTCCTAAATTGTTGAACTAATAAGTAGCACTGCATCAACAGTTCTTCTATATGTCATTGCTCCTATGTTTGACACTTTTCTGTGGTTTCTCCCTTTCCGACAGCATCTGCAGCTCTTTGTCGGCTCCCGGGAGACACTGACATCCGGCGCAGCAGAGGCCACTGTCTCGAGTGATTGATGACCCCAGAATGGAGAGCAGAGAGATGGACAGATTCCTTTTATCAGGATTGAGGTCTGACTAGATTAAAATGCAGTTGTACAACGCCTCCTCCCCCCTTTGTTGCGTCCCCGTTGGCCTCCTCAGCAACCCCTCTCTATGCGAGCGAGTCACCTCACCTGACGGCTGCCACTGTTTCCCTCATCTTCTCTGCTGACCCCTCATCCCACCTCCCCACTCGAGGGGACATGGTGCGGACATGGCTCACAGTGCGAGACTTTAACCAGTCACTTCAAAATTGACATGAGGTGTTTTGTTATTTGCGTCTGCGGGAACGTGTGCGAGGCAATTCTCAGTGGAGCGGTCCTAACACCATTTGCACAAAGCGTGTTGGTTAAAGAAATGTATGAAATGTGTTGGAACATAAATCACAAGTCACTCTCCGCAGCTCACCACAATCAACTCTAAAAAAACACGCCGACTGAAGAGGGGAAATTCTGCGTTCTCTTTCCGAGTGCTGATTAAAATAAAAGAGACAATCACTCTCATTCACTGGCGTGCAGCTGCCGCATTGTTGATGGTGGAGTGGGAGATTTCTGTGGAGGTGCTAAAAAGATGCCTCAGTGAAAAGGGCCTGCGTTTGTTTTTCAGATGGCTCTCTAATGACTGGATGTGATTAACACAAATTATCTCACTTATCACAGCTCAACAGGCTCACACACAGTCTCTGGTGCTTTCTCTGCTACACTACTTAACATGCATTTAATCAGACTCCGCAGTCAGTCTCCAGACAGCAGCGGGCACATTTCTCTGCATTTCTGGATATGTAATTCCTCTAATACAATGGAATAAAGCTATAGAATCAGTTTAACGCTTTATCTCCACGTTAGGCTGAGCTTTGTTTGATGATATTATTTGATCAATGAAATCACTGCAGAATGCACCTTTGCACTGTTTCACATGATTAACACACATGCACAAAGGTATACCCCTAACATATACGTTACTTACGTACTGCCATTTTTATCGCTAACTCCGACTTTTATTTTTGTACTCTATTTTATATTTTGATTTCTTATTATTATTACAATTATTTGTTTAATCTCTCAAAGTGTATCAGTATCCCTTGTTGTGAAGCACTTCGAGATTTGTCTTGGCAGATGAGAAGCGCTATATAAATTAAATATATTATTATATGTTTTGGATTTGTTTTCTGAATACAATTACAATACATAATATTACATTGTGTTATGCACTTAATTGAGCACAAAGCCTTAATATATTTAGGTTTATAAAACGTATATATTCTGCCTTTAGAGAGCAAATAATGATTTGTTTTTCCCATGCACAATAAGAACAAAAGTGACGAAGCCTAAAACCATAATGACTCCAAGCTGTAACAATGAACATATGAATGTCGAACAATATTTAATGTTTAAATTAAAAGTATCTACTTTAAATGTATTTTTTATATTTCTTACAAATGTCAAAAAAACACCAAACCCACAATGTGTTGATTCCTCTCTTACTGTACTGACGTCCCTTCGCTGTCTGTCAGACTCGTTTGGATGAGAGGAGATACAAAATAATATACTGACATCACAAGTCCCGCCCTCTTCTTCTCAGCGAACAGATGAGCTATGTCACTTTATTTTTGCGAGATCTCAGCAATACACTTAGTATGATGTTACCATAACTGATAGAACTGCTGATCAGGGACTATAATCAGCAGCAGGTGAATGTGGTGCTATCGTCTGTCTGTCTGTGTCTGTGTGTGTGTGTGTGTGTGTGTGTATGTGTGTGTGTTCAAGGTAATGAAGGAATATGTCACTTAGTGCAACAGTGGATATAAGATACAGAGGCATTCAAAAACACTCTTTCTCTGCACACATGTCACTGTGTGTGACGCTGAATGACCTCCCCCCATCTGCGTGAGATTATATTACATGTTTTATGATGCAGTCATACTGAACTGTACCGCGCAGAGCCATCTGTGTGTGACGCTGCGTGTAAGCTGCTGCTGCCGGCTCTCTGGCCAACCACACTTTGACCCCGTGACCCCGCAGGCACCGGGGGTCAGCCTGTCACAGCCCCCGGACCGGAAGTCACCGCTGGGACCCAGATGAGGGTGGTATGGTTATATGGAGGGCCGAGGGTCTTTAGAGAAACATAAAAGTGCCAGGGGGGAAATGAAAAATAGACATGTTAAACGTGCAGGCTGAAGACGCACATGCGGGGGACATATGAACACAAATAAGTTCCATTTCAATGACCCCCCCTTCCCATGTATGTTATTCCTACACCTCTCCGCGTCACAGAGAGTATCCGTTCACATACCTTTTTCTTATTGCAGCAAACATCAAACTCCGCTAATGAGACGATGGTTTGGGAAAAAAACGTGTCGTTACAATCGAACAAAATAGATACACAATGAAGAATGGGAAGCGAGCTGAGAGAAAGCCCCTTACCTACTCAAATGATTTGGAAACAATATCCATAAATAGGCTATTTTAATACAACATTACAATATACATGTGGTTTTTTAAGCAGCCCTGTTCAATTGAACCAAGCAGTGAAAAAGGCAGATCTCCCTCTCTGAATCGTTTCGCATATATAAGATGTATTGATTAATACAAACGAATATGAGACGTCACAGGACTAAGGATAACCTCATGAACAACAAACCACCCGTTCCTCTTGCTAAAACAGACACACCGAGGATCTGACACACACACACATGTATGTTCACATTGACTCTGACCTACATCCGCTGAAATCTGATTTAATCTGATTGAACACCAAGACAACGTTCCTGCACGTCAACATCTCCTCAAAGCGCCGGGTGTGTGTGTGATGATGAAATATCAGAGGTGCTGCTGCTGCAAGGAGTAAGGGGTGTGTGTTTGGGCCAGCGTCAATTGTGTTAGCTACTTCATTGAAAGACAATGGAGGACAAGATGTTGTGTGTAGTGTCACCCACGTGCTTCTGCACCACTATTGTCTGCTCTCCATCCCTGGGAGAGAGGAGACGGAGGGGTGAAAGGAGGAGGCGGAGGATGTGGGAGGAGGTGGGTTAGTTGACTGCTCTATATGTGTGTGTGTGTGTGCGTGTGTGTGTGCGTGTGTGTGCGTGCGTGCAGGGAGAAGCACAGACGGCTCGTGGTAATTTGATGTGTGTCCCCGGGGATGTTTGATGGATTAATGCTAAGCAGCTCCCTCTTCCAAAGCACCACCTGATCTTTGGGCTGCTGCCCCACATATAAAAGGCTGCAGAGTGCTGAGCTCAGCTAGTCCTCGCTCGCTCTCTCTCTCTCTCTCTCTCTCTCTCTCTCTCGCTGCCTCTTTCTCCTTCGCCACTTTCTGTCTTCCTCTCCATCCTCCCTGTCCTCTGCTTCCTCTCTCTCTCTCTCTCTGTCTGCTGCTTTCTCTACATTTCCTCTTTCTCTTTCAATCCTGTACGGGACAGATTTCTTTGTGAAGCTTCTTCTAACCCTCCGCTGTTTGGCTTCGAAGGCCGCCTGGAAGCGCTCTACATTTCTACTCTTCTCTTTTTTCTATCAACATTTTTTCTATGTGGCTCTAGCATCAGTTTTGTTCTACTAGGGAAAGAAAATGCCACGTTCCTTTTTGGTGAAGCAGCCGAAGGTTCATGATTTCTCGTCTTCCAACTACTACCACCAGCAGCAGTGGGACGACTCGTACACTGTGACACATGCCATCGCAGAGTCGGCCACCAACTTGGCGGTGCGTTTGAGTGAAAATGGTGAGTCCCTCTGAGTTTTCAACTTTTTGTGTATTTCTGCCGCAGCAGCTACCGATCCCTTCATTTGGAGACGATCCATGTCGTCCTCCACATACAGCTGGACCCAGATAACCCATCATAACAGACAGAGAATCCTGCAGCCATGTTCATGTTGTTTGCTTTGTTACCTAATCTTTTGGAAATCCCCCAAAAAACCCTCATGCATGGCTCGCCCCCCCTCCGTATGCCACAGCACTTTTGTTTTCTAACTCTAGGGATGCTAAATAGTATTCAGGTCACGCTGGCTCAATCTGCTTAACACTCAAACCAGATCACACAGCAGCCTTTAATACTATTGTGTGCACGAGTGATGCGATATGAGTATACGCACGCATTCATCTGATGCAAGCCTTTGTCAGGTCCAACTAGGAAGGAGGGAACAGACTCTGGAGAAAGCAGATAGCCACATGGGACTGTGTTGTCCTTAGATGGTGCAGTTGCCCTTGAGTCTCTCCTCTCATCATGCAGCCCCCCCCCCGTTCATCGCTCCATCTCTCTCCATCTGATCCTGCAGGATGTTAGATAGCCACAGGGAGTAGGATTGCAGCAACACAATCCATATGTGGAGCAGCGAGAGGTGATGGGACAGCGTTTTTAGAAGATGGGTATTGACTGGAAAATAGAGAGTGCTGCAGGTAATTCAATAAAGTGCAACATGAGCAGTGCCCTGGCAGACGGGAGACTCTCATCCATGGGATTCTGGATGTGAGAACGACCCTGTAATACACGCAATATTGTGTGTGTGTGTGTGTGTGTGTGTGTGTGTGTGTGTTTGGCTCTGAGAAACATCCAAAGAAATGTGTGCCTTGAGCGGATTCAACACCCAAAGCCCCCCAAGTACCCCCGCCACGTACCCCCCCCACCCCCATCACCAACATCACAGATCTTGTGTTCGAGTTGAATCATTTGTCCCCCAGATTTAGGATGCCAGCTGTCTGCTTCCCTTTGTGTTCCAGTGTGTGTGTGTGTGTGTGTGTGTGTGTGTGTGTGTGTGTGTGTGTGTGTGTGTGTGTGTGTGTGTGTGTGTGTGTGTGGGTGTGTGGGTTGGGGGGAGTGGGCTCAATATACCATTGACTGCTGTCAAGATCAGAGCACCCCCCCACCAAAGGCACACACCCTGCCCAGCCCTCCCTTCTCTTTTCGCCAAATCGCAGCCCCCCACCTGTCACTCCATCTCCCCCTTCCGTACTCACGAACACTCTCAAAACGCCACAGATGGGGAATGATCTGATTAAAATGATTTAGTGATTGAGGGGATTTCACTGCTGAGTCGCTCTGTTTGGATCACAGCCCCGCCCCCACCCTGACCCCCCCCCCACAGACGGGCTGCTGCTGGTGCTGCTGGTGCTGCAAAGCGGCGACAGGTGGATCGATCTGGAGCCAAACTATTGCTCTGCTGACTGTTTCGTCAGTGTCAGCACATTGTGTTTGACTCATATTCAGCATCAATGTGCCTTTCACATTTCCCCTGCGATAGCACTTGTTGGAGCCAGTGGAGGTATTGATTGAGAAACGTGTGCACCAAACACTCATCAATATTTAAGTTCCAAAGCTTGCTGAACCTGGCACTTCCACATAGCTTCCTGTGTGGGTTTAAAAGTGATGAGAGGTTAGGGTAAAAGGGGTAACTTCTTCTCTGAGGTTACTGATGGTGCGTTCCCGTTGTACTGGGAAGTGGGACATTTAGACTGGAACGCTCCTACTTGGAGACTCGAAGACACCTAGCCGTACCCAAGATCATCATCCACATGGAGTCTCTGCATGAACATTAAGAGAACACGTTTTCACACACATAATATTGTTCTGTGTTATTCGTGTCACATTAAATCAACTGCTCATGTTCTATCTGTGGATATGTTGCTACGATTTACAAAACAAAGCTTATCAACCGGTATGGCTAACCATGGCTCACATACTGCTAAAGCTGTAAACACGGCTAACTATTTTCCAGCGGGCGTCCATCTTTCTCCTACTGTAACACAGTCTCCTACACTGAACAACAATATAAACGCAACACTTTTGTTTTTGCTCCCATTTTTCATGAGATGAACTCAAAGATCTAAAACATTTTCTAAAGACACAAAATAACCATTTATCTCAAATATTGTTCACAAATCTGAAAAAATCTGTGATAGTGAGCACTTCTCCTTTGCCGAGATAACCCATCCCACCTCACAGGTGTGGCATATCAAGATGCTGATTAGACAGCATGATTATTGCACAGGTGTGCCTTAGGCTGGCTACAATAAAAGGCCACTCTGAAACGTGCAGTTTTGCTTTATTGGGGGGGTCTGGGGGGGGTCCGAAAACCAGTCAGTATCTGGTGTGAGGGGTAGGGGTAGGGTTAGGGTAATGTTGTGAATCGAGTGGCCCATGGTGGTGGTGGGGTTATGGTATGGGCAGGCGTATGTAATGGACGACGAACACAGGCCACTCGATTCACAACATTACCCTAACCCTAACCCTACCCCTAACCCTACCCCTAACCCTCACACCAGATACTGCCTGGTTTTCGGACCCCCCCAATAAAGCAAAACTGCACGTTTCAGAGTGGCCTTTTATTGTGGCCAGCCTAAGGCACACCTGTGCAATAATCATGCTGTCTAATCAGCATCTTGATATGCCACACCTGTGAGGTGGGATGGATTATCTCGGCAAAGGAGAAGTGCTCACTATCACAGATCTTTTCAGATTTGTGAACAATACTTGAGAGAAATGGTTATTTTGTGTTTAGAAAATGTTTTAGATCTTTGAGTTCATCTCATGAAAAATGGGAGCAAAAACAAAAGTGTTGCGTTTATATTTTTGTTCAGTGTACGATGTGACTCCCAGTTCCGACCTCCAACTTCCAATGTAAATTGAACGCAGCATATGATCATGAAGATGCTCCCAAAGAAAAATTCAAGTCTTTAATTGTATTTGTTTTACCTTTCCCAGGGTACATCCAGGATTACATCATCCCCTCAGTGTTGCAGAGCACAAAGGAGCCAGGTCATGAGCAGCCCTCCCTGCCCCTGTACTCCCCGGGGGGCAGCGCCGGGGAAGAGTTCTCCGACCACGACATGGAGCACCCGGACAGTCCCGTCTCCAGCAGCACCGTGGAGTCAGACAGCAGCAGCGCTGATTTAGAGGCGTGCAGCATCAACGCCTACCTGGTCTCTGACGGCCGCTCCCGCAGGAGGCCCAAGCAGAGGTGTCCCCGCAAGGGAGGCAGCCAATCAGACAGTGGGGATGATGTCAGCTCTGCAGACAGCAGCCCCACCAAAGGGACCTCCACCGGGCGCTACATGTGTGGGGAGTGCGGCAAGTCTTACGCCACGTCTTCCAACCTGAGCAGACACAAGCAGACTCACCGCAGCCTGGACAGCCAGCAGGCCAGGAAGTGCTCCAGCTGCCACAAGGTGTACGTGTCCATGCCTGCGCTGGCCATGCACATGCTAACACACGACCTGAAGCACGAGTGCACGGTGTGTGGCAAAGCCTTCAGTCGGCCCTGGCTCCTGCAGGGCCACATGAGGTCCCACACCGGGGAGAAACCGTTCGCCTGCGCCCACTGCGGAAAAGCCTTCGCCGACCGCTCCAACCTGCGCGCCCACATGCAGACGCACTCGGCCTTCAAACACTACTCCTGCAAACGCTGCCACAAAACCTTCGCACTCAAGTCCTACCTGAACAAGCACTACGAGTCCGCCTGCTTCAAAGGGCTCCAACCAGAGGACGACTGCAGCTCTGAGGACTGATGGGAAAATATTATTTTTCTCTTCTCTTTATACACTTTTTAATAGTCATACAACAAGGTCAGAGAAAAGCTTGCCACTTCTTAGGCTTGTCACATGCATGTATCATAATCCTGCCTTTTGATAAGCAATAACCTCACTAAATAAATTATTCAGGAATTATGTATGAAATTCATAAGAATCTGAGTGTTGATCACAAATATAAAATATTTTATATTGTTTTTTATAAATTGAATTGCAATAATTTACATGCCAGTATTATTTGATATGCCAAGTAGCTCTTAATTTACCTCAAACCTATCTTATACATGTAAAAATGTATTTGTATTTATTTATTTACTTATTAATGTATTTGCTTATTTTTAAGATTATTTATTTATTATTGATTGATGTATTTATGAATTTAACATGGACTTATAAGCCATGTATTGGATTTGTTAAAAACAAAGCCTCAATATATTCTGACACTATATTTCTCTGTCTGATCAATTCGGTGATGACAATAAAACTGATGAAAATAAATGATTACTAAAACTCCCTCTCTCATGCCTGAATACATGTGAAGATGAAACACATTTATATTTGTATATATTTGAAAAGTTCGACCTGAAGACAGCCTTACATTCAGCAGGTTTTTTTCTGTCCACAGCATCAAGTCTAAAAGGACATCATACAACATCATTACAGGGGTACACATTACAACCTATTCACAATGACAGGTATCAAATAACATTCCATCTATCCGAGCTTTAAAATGAGCAAGAGAAAATATTCCGTAATAATGTTTGATACAAAAATGTACAGTCTACTACAAGCACAAGAGCGCCTCCTCTTACATTTTAAGAGGAGGCGCTCTTAAAATGTACTATTGAAGCGCTGACCTTTTAAAAAGTTAAGCTAAAAAATCAAATGCAGTACACTGGCTAGCAAAGGATAAATGGACTCCACTTAATACTGCTTTTCTATCTTTATATTCAATTGCTACTCATTCGCTTGTTCACAATTGAATGGCAATGGAGCCGTCATTGAAACCATGTCGGGACCATAGGTCGGGACATGCCCGAAGACAACTGGACGGGACATGCCCGAGGACAACTGGACAGGTTGACAGGAAGATCTGAGGTCAACAACTGCTCATTTGGATTTTAACTAGGCCTACTATTGTTTGACTTAATATAATCATGAATGAATTACATCAGCCATACACACCATTTACTTTTTAACTAACCTGTGTTGTGTAACATTACTGGTGGCTAAAGGTACACAGCTTCATCTTATTTACCTGACCATGGTTTTCTTTTATTTAATCGCCGGCGGTGATCTGGTTGAAGAAAAAAGTAAAAGTAAAGATTCTGGATCCTTTTTATCTGAGTTAGCTTGTTAGCTAACTTTAGCTGTAGAGCAGGGGTGTCAAACTCAAATACACAGTGGGCCAACATTTAAAAATGGGTAGGCCTACTAGTCGAGGGCCGGACTGGTTCAATGTTTATTGTAAAACGTATTGAAATTAACATTTTGCACAAAATAAACCTGGAACCAACAAAGCTTAAATGATTGCCTATAAAAACAACATTAAACATTAAAGAGCCTGTGACACGGTTTTCCCCCGTCATCCAAACCCATCAATTTGAGTACATATTGTCCCCTTGAAAACCGTTACTGAACTGATTTTGGATATTTGTACTTTGATAACCATTAATCCTTCAATGTTGACCATTTTCTGGATCTTCTCGCGGATTCTTCAAGTCCCGCCAAATGATGGGTGACGTCATTGCGGGCACAGCGCTCCAGCTGCACCGTCCAGGATCCCAGCATCTGCATGTAAACCTTTATATATATACAGTCAGATGTAAACGCACGATGGCGCACACAGCGGCAAGCTCAGACAGCGATGACAGGTTCATGTTGAACGTGTCTGAGAGCTCATGAGGCTGAAGGATCGGTTTATGTTGTATCTGTTAGAAGTTTAGGAATGAGGTGCGTCACTATGGGCGATCATACGGTCATGTAGCCAGTGGTGGAATGGGACTACAAATCATCCCGGGACTCTCGCCCGGCCCACTTCGGTACCGCTAGTAAATTGTCAACGGGGGGAGTGGGGATGTCAGGGGCGGCGGGTGCTGGAGATAGTAAATGTAAATATGTAAATATGTGTGTCACTGCATCCTGGTAAAATACAAATTTAATGTATAATGTCTGTGTCTTTGACATTAGCGCTGCTAGCCACCTGTGCCCTGTGCTACGAAGCCAGTTCAACAGACCCTGGATATGTTTGAGTAACAAACAAACTAACAACAACAAACTAACAAACGAGATCTCGCTAAGCGACGCTGGTTATCAACTCGGTAAATCAAGCCAGGGTTTCTCTCTCCAGCTGAGAGCGCGTTCACGTCTAAGACACGCGTGGATCTGACTTTAATTACATTTGTCTCGAGTGTTTCGTCAACATAATGTGTTAAGTAATACTTCTGCATCCAGTGTGTGACACTGTGAGTGTTGCACGGCCAGATGAGGCTCAGCTGACTCAGATAAGGAAATATATGATATATTATGATATTATATGATCTATGATCTGAGTGATGATGTGATATGAATGATAAGTGCGACACGTCGGCGTCTTCTCTGCATACGGCAGTTTAAACTGTATTTCCTTTATCCTGTAATATGACTTGAGAGATTTAAACTCTGCACACTGAGTCTCTTTTCTATAGACGCCGGAGGCGGGCAGCGTCAGGTAAAATAAGTTATTTAGCCTTCTCAAACCTGAGCCTCACGCGCCGCCTATGGGGGATGTGCTGGTGACTTATCCGACCGGCCCACTTCGGTACCGGCCCATCGAGATTCGTCCCGGTGGCCAGTCCGCCACTGCACCCAGCCCACGTAAACTGTCAACGGGGGGAGCCTCGCTGCGGGGAAACGGTGGACCTAGTGTCCCGATCGGAGTGGGAATAATAATAATAATCCGTGCATTTTATCCATTAATTTCCCCAACATTGTGGTAAAAAAACACACGTTTAATCCATGTTGTTGGTGTACTACAACTACAAAAAGCATCGGTTTGTTTTCTCATCAGGAAATGCAGACCGGCTCAAACAAACGATCATTTAATGTATCATATGTTCGCCGAATTGACATGAAAGCACTAATAAATGTAGTTTCATCCACTTGAGTTTACAACCACAAAAATAATCGATTTGTTTTTAAATCACATCCGACGGGAGGAAATTCAGCAGCTCTCACTCCCGATTTGTAATCATCATCTTCACCACGATCATTTATGTTTATGTCACTGAATTGACATGAAAGCACTGACAAATATGAATATACTGTAGTCAACTTCATTAAAACGTTATTAACGTGCCTAATCTCAGTAATTCAGCATTTCTACGCATGACACAACACACTTTGTCCGTGTTTGGCTCTCGAAGCGTTCTCGCATTGACGTCACTTCCGGCTTCCCCCAAAACTTCAAAATGAGTCGAAGGAATTTCCCCGCGATGTTCGAAATTATTGATATTTAACGGAACGGTATCGCTTTTTCTTTTTTAAACTGATGGTTCGAGATTACCAGTAGACCAATATTTCATTGCACAACAGTTGTTGGGAGGCTGTGACAGGCTCTTTAAATAATCAGTTGCATTCATTTCTTATGGCTCTATCTGCAGCTTTTCCAGAGTCATTTCTTATGATTATTCATTTTTCCACAGGGCAACAACAGCTTCAACAAAACTATTTCCCTCAAAGAAAAAAACAAACCAGCCCTGTTCTTGCAGGAAAAAAAGTGCATTGGGAAACATCCATTTGAACTCAGTGTGCTGCTCTGTGATGCTAGTTCAAGCCAGATACTTGGCATCTCATCTTGGGTGCAAGTTCATTGATGTTTGGGGTCAGGCTCTGAGCTGAAAAAATCCTCAGGATTGAGTGAAGGTGTGCGTGCAATATACCGGTGGGCAAGTTCTAATAGTAATTCAAAATTATCCTGCGGGCCAAAATTAAATCCACCAAGGGCCTGATTTGGCCCCCGGGCCTTGAGTTTGACACATGTGCTGTAGAGCTTCCTAGCAGGTCGCTGGACCGGAGCAGCAACAGAACAGCTGACAGCCGACGGACGGCTGCGGCCGCTGAGTTGGGACCTACAGTCTATGATTGGGATACAGGCGGCTTGCACTTTCGTCCGGCTTTAAATTCAAACACTTCACTCACTTATTCGGCAGAGGTTATGGCTGCCTCCCCTGGTGCTTTTTTCATTGCCGTTGTATGATGAGACCAGCGAGCCTAAATATACGTGAAATAAGTTATTTAGAGACTATGGATGGCGAGGATAAATGCAATAAAGGGATCTACAAACATTACATTGGTGACCTACAGTGAGATGGTGCAGGCATGCGCTTAGGGCCCGCTTTCCAGCCAGTTTCTGTGGGGTGACGCATTCTGAGGTGAGGCAGATCTCACCTGTGCCTCACCTTACCCCACAGTAACTGGCTGGAGCGCGCTCACAAAACAAGTGCCCGCGTTAAATTAGTGCCCGCGCTCCAGCCAGTTACTGTGGGCTTACGAGAGGCAGAGCTCGTCCCTGCCTCACTTCTCATCGCTACCCGTAGTTGTAGCGGAGCTCGGCAAATTTGCTGATTTTGACTATAAGAAGCGATTGGAATCAAACAGAAATCACATTTACAAAACAGATCAGTGGAGACTTTTTATTATTATTACTATTTACTTTTCTTTAGTTGTTTTTCCGTTACATTGGAGTATGACAGGTGAGGCTCTGCCTCCCCTGACTGCACGTCGCTGAATTCTAATAATAAGATCCTAAAAGTTTCAAAATGGGCCTAAAGTTATTTTCCCTCTCCATTCATTTGACTGAGCCGAGTCCGGACGTGACGGAGCAAATTGATGGCAGGGCTTTAGGAAAATGAAATGGTGCATGGTCTATGGGCCCAATGGATGTGGGAGATTCCCTGAAGAACCCTGTAAGATTAGGGTACTTTTGTTCTCCAGATTCAGGCCATCTTGTCTTCATGCACCACTGAGCCCTGCCTCCAACGCTGTTCCCAGTTCTCTCTATACATCAACGATATACCCTCCAACCCTTCGCTCCACTCTGCCTGTCCCGGATATAGTGTTAGAGTATGCAGCGTGATGACAGACTCAGGCTTGTTTAGTTCATCGATTAAATTAAAGGAACAATCCACGAGTCTAGGAGAACTAGTACACTTTAGGAACCGATAAAACTGAATTTTTGTCCTTTTACCTGGTACTTGCCACAGGGGATTTGATACTGATTTGGACCATAGTTCTGGTTCCCAACCCCGGGAACAACCAATCTTACATCATCAATATGCCATGTATATACTTGTGTAAAGACACACAGCTGCAGTGATAACATGACAAGGTGTCAGATCTAGAGAAGGTTAACTGCTTTTGGATGAGCGGCATGGCTGAGGAAGAAAAAAAGTCCACGAGCCGACAGCAGCTAGCTGTCATCCACGTCATTTATCAATGCTGTTAAAGTAAGACGAAGTTCATCTGTCTTCCTTGCTCTTTGAAAAAATCATTTAATTACCTTTTACTCTATATAATTTATGTAGTTGTTAACATTATGTTATTTAAAAAAAATTCAAACTAAATGCCCTAACAAACCAAGCCGACAGTTGGCTGTTGGTAAAAGGATCTGTGATTGGCTGTGTGTCTGTCCATGTATTGACCATTGACGGGATGAGAGCGGACCTTCAGTTGGTGGCTTTAGCTTCTTGAATTAAGCTTGTGTAAACCAAGCTTCAATTTTCTAAAGCCACTTCTGATGGTCCGTGTCCAGAGCCACCCCACGCCCAGTGGCCCAGGAAAAACAACAGACGCCGGGGGCATTGGCTTTTTGCAGATTTCTAAGCAGTTATAATTAAACATTTTAATTATAATATTAAGATTTCATTTTTTACATCTAATATTTAGAATTAGATTTAACATTTAAAAAATATGTGTCCCATGAGAGAAAGCTAAGGTTTATCTTCCAGTCACTTGAAATCAACCGGAGAACTATGAATAACACAGCAGGATGTAAATAATGGATATTGTATATAATGCCATCATATTTAGTGAATCACAGAACATTATTCACTGGTATGCTGATCTTTGTGTGACACAATCATAACTTTATCACCTGAAGTCATCTGCAGTTCTTCTCCTGACCAGCAGAGGGAACCAAGCTCTGAACCCCTGTCAGGCTCAGTCAGGAGGACTACAGGATGAATGTGTTGGTCAGAACAGCCTGACACATCAGGGGGTATCAGCTGAGCCCAGCAGCACCCAGCCTCCAGCTGTCCTCCACCCAGCCTGCCATGTTAGGAGATTCCTCCACAGCACCGCGCTGCAGCCGGACCACAGGATGTGCTCCGGGTCAGGTGTCATGAGAACTGGGCTGCTAGTCCAGACCAGACAGGGCTGGAGACCGAGGCCACCAAGGACTCATGGGAAATGCAAGTATGTGTCTCAGGAGACCGCAGACTGGAGATGGCTATTTTCAGACACAATGGCCACCATTCAAAACTCATATTCATGTCTGTACACATAGTATACGACTCCTCCTCACTTACTGCACACTGATCAACTCTCCTCCATGTGTTTCAGATACAACTACAGTGTTGTTATACAATAGCATCTAACTCCTGAATGCTGCACCTATCAATATTTCTACATTATATATAAAATAAATTATGAGAAAGGGATCACTAGTAACAAAGGGACACAGATGCCTGTTCGCGTCTTCATTTGAAAAAGGTCTCAAATACAAATGACTTTTTACTCATTAATAAGTAATTACATGACCTTAATAAATACTGATCAGAAGAAATTAGTTACATGTTTTATTCCTCTGCTCACCCACACCTTTGTATGTCCGACCAAAAGCCTACAGATTTGAGGTGCTTATTGTCCATCAACAAAGCCTCTCAAATCAGAGGCTTTGGTGTCACACTCCCCCACCGGCCAATCAAACCTGTTAGTGGGCTTACCATCAAGCAAGACCCCAGATTTAAAAAAAGATGTTTGGAGTTAAAGAGGTGTTTCTGCAGAGGCAAGCTATCTGTCCAATATGTCCATGTGTTCATGTGAACATGTGTGTATGTATTCATGCATTATCGTAAGCTGATATTCACCCTCTCATCCAACGCACAGTAAGACAGTAAACAACTAGACCACAGAGCCTTACTGGGATTACGTTCCATAATGTATTTACTGAATCTCAATAAATAATTGTTAACTACTTTTTACTCGAAAAAATAGATGCAGATGCAAAACGAAATGTTGAGAGCATCACCTTGTCAGGGGAAGTGGGCTTTTGTTCTACTATCTGACATTGTAAAGACTGAGCAATTTAAAAAGGAAAGGAAAGATGAACTGGCAATAATAGTTTTTTACAGCCCTTAAATAGCGTCTGTTCACAGTAGGGCATTAGGAAAAACTGCGGCTCACTTGACCCCTTCGTGCCCTGTGGCCAGACTGAAAAGGATATAGCCATGAAAACAAGCAATCAAGCTCTACTGTACATGTCGGCCTACAATAAACCTCCACGCAGACAAAGGAGCAGAGCCACGCTGCGGGCCAATTATCCACGGAGGATATGACCGCCATGTCCAGAGCGGGAGAATGACCTGCAGGCCAAAACGGATGAGTCTTTTAATAGCCTGCTTTATCCGACCCCAGCCCTGTCTGTTACATCATGTCAGACGAGCTTTTACAGGCCACTTGTAGATCTCTCTGCTGCGATAAACTGTGTTGACCCGTGGAGGCCTTAGCTCTGAGGTCCCAGGTGACTCTGGAGGAAGCCCAGCCTGGTGGACATTAAGAATGTGCTCCGAAAGAATCCTTGCGTGTGAGTGGACGTCCTGTATCAGGGGGGCTGACTCGATGCTCTGCCTGTGGGGGGGCCCTCGGGAATCTCATGGGAGATGATGACACCGGTTCATCAACCCAAGGAGCAAGACACACCTGATCCTTTTAGATATAAGTCTCATAAAGAAGTCTCAGGGTGTTTAGTTTTGCACCAATGATAACTCTAGCAGCTGAAAATGTAACACAAGAAACATTCCCTAATAAAACATTTCAAGTTTGGAACTCGGGACCAACTCTGCAGTTCCTTCCGTGACAGGTTTCTTCACCGCTGTGTCTCAGGGAGAGGTACAGCAGGTCCTTTCTTCCTGCAGCCAGGGCCGGTTTTTGGCATAGGCGACATAGGCGGTTCCCTAGGACGCCAGATCTTAGGGGGCGCTGCGCGGGTAGCTCTGGGAGGGAAACACTTTGTTTGACCGTTGGTGCTCATCCTAATGTTTGGCCTTGATGTAACAACATTCATAATTAAGTAAATGTAACACCCTTTTCATCCCAGTTACACTTTTCATTTGCCCTGTACGATGGGCGCTGCAAGTGATGAAATGTTGGCTTATCAGGCGCCCGCAGCTCACAGCCAAAGTGCGAGTGAGCACGAGAGCGAGCGAGGGATAGGGAGGGCGTGCACCGGTACCGGGAATTGTTGTTGTTAGCATCTGGTGCTCGCTGCGCTAATCGATATAAGAAGATGTTTCTACAATAAGGTATAGGGAGAGTCCTCTCCTGTCAGACTGAAAGGATCTGTGAGGTAAAGGACTCTGACGCAGCGTCCACACGGCGGCGTGCGTTGAAGCTTGCCGGTGGGCGTGTCTGAAACTCGACCAACAACCAATCGAATGAATCTCCCGCCCCGGACACACAAGCATGCGGTTTGATTGGCTAGAGTTGTACTGGCATATTATTTGATTGGCTGACGCTTCCGTCGAAGCTTCAAAAGTTGAACATTGCATGGAGGTCTCTTCAGCAATATTCTCATGGCATCATTATAAGCTACTTGAAGTTACCGTAAACTTGCTTTTTTGTAGTTTGACCACAGACGTGCCGTCTAGAGCGGTGTGCAATATGCTCTGAACAGAGACATCTTCACTCCATCTGTACACGCACCAAAGTTATGTAGGAGAATGTTTGCTTGTGCACATAATGCGGCATTGCCTATACATATCTTCATCTGTCATTTGTTCTGCATTAAAGTGTCCAAGATATTTTAACTTTTTACAGACACTAAGATTAATATCAGACAATTTAAAATCAGGACACACCATAGACAGAACAAACAGCAAGAAGCTGCTGGAGACCAGCGCTAGATGGACTCAGCACAACAAGATCATCTGCATACATAATACGGTCCACTAGAGGACTACCAATCATGCATCCAGTAACGGCCCCTACACATGGGGGCGTGCGTTGTCGCTTGCCGGCGGGGCTGAAACTCGACCAACAACCAATCACATGAATCTTCCGCCCCAGACACACAAGCATGCGGTTTGATTGGCTAGAGCTCGTACTGGCATATGATTCGATTGGCTGACGCCTCCGTCGAAACTTCAAAAGTAGAACATTGCTCTACTTTTGCAGCGAGCACCGCGAGAAAAGCTACGCTTTGCTCCCACAATGCAGTTCGGCGAAGAGTGACGTCACCCCATTTAAAGTGAATGGGCAGAAGCGTTGAAGCGGAAACGCATGCCACCGTGTGTAGGGGCTTTCAGTCGCTTGGACAGATCATCAATATAAAGGTTCAAAAGAACTGGGGACATAATTCCACCTTGTCTGACACCATTGCTGACCCCAAATGGGGCTGAGACCCTATTGCCCCATTTGACTTGCATAGTCTGGTGGCCTACCAGTACACTCTAAAAACAAATGCCTTGGCTCAACAAAGAAAATCAACGCAACAGTTTGCATCAATGTGTATTGAGTTAAGACAACTTCTAATGAAATTGTCTTAAAGCAACAAAGTAATTTGAGTTAGGGGAGAAGGCTTTTCCTCTACAGCCAGAGGTGTTTTTAATTACAGCTTACTTAATAATTGGAGCATAAACACAAGTTTTGCAGTTGATTACTCAAAAGATTAAGTTGTTCCGACTAGTTTTACCGCATGATTTAAAAAGGAATTTTAAGTTGTATGTACTTAATTACCATCATTGTGAACACACGTTTTTAAGTTGACAACCATTTATAAATTAAGGTGCTCCAAATATATTGTTTTCAATAGTCTTTCTTCTTAGCTTTTTCATGTTTTTGCCTTTGAAGTTGTGCAGTTGTTTATTTCAACACATGATGTTTCAATCAGGAGAGAATTCATTTAGTTTGAACATTGACACATGCCATGATAATGTGCATGAACACCTGAACTCACAGCAGACTGCAGGAGAGAGGAGAACCATTTTATAGTGTGGCTGCAGCTCGCTGATTGGCTGCTGGAGAATGATGAATGTAATAGGTTAAAGAGAACGCCTGTGATGAGCTGATTATATGCAGCTGTGGAGTGAAAGTATCACACCCAGTCTTCCTGGAAGAACTTGCGCTGAGCTTCATTTAAATCTTGAACAAAAAGATAAATAACACAAACTTAAATTGCCCCACAAATAATAAATAAACGCATTAGCCATATTACCATGGGACACGGGGACACAGCTAATACATGCTGCCATCACAACGAAGTTAGAGGCCTTTGCAGATTTAAAACCAGTGGCAGATATCTAACATCCGTAAAGTGTTTGTAAAACTACAGAAACAAACTCTCAATGGCCGCCAGTCTGCAGATCTCACACATCCATTTCACAAAAGATGTAACAAAGATGTTCACACTGCCGACAGTCATTATTTCAAACAGTATGAACACATTTAACGCAGAATGCTCATTCATGTGTTTCCCTCGACCACGATGGCTGCCATCGTATGGTCAGATCCTGGGTGGACCGCTCACTGATGAAGGCCAAATTCATGTCCTTTTGAAGCACTTTAAATAATAGGTTTGCGCATAAGAGATAATGAATTAGGTAATTGCATACTTTTTAAACTGTCACTCTGAGCGAATTCAGAGCCATTATTACCAGCTGCTAAAGCAACGCTGGTATTGTTTTCCCCTATTGAGTCTGCTTGTGTGTGTCGTCATGGCAATGTGGTCCTGAAGACACACAGAAGTGCTTTTGAGTACTTTGCCTATTGTTTAAATGCATGTGGACAGATTTAGTCAATCACAACCGTGCAAGTTTTAGTATCTTCTCATCTTGTTTGCAGGTTCCATACGAAATGTGAACTGGTTAAGTGAAGAGCAGAAGCCACTTTTCAAATGTTACACAATCCTTTTTCCGTGCCATCGCTGTCAACACCTATCCATGCTGAACGTTGCTAAGATACTATTGATGGGGGTGTGGCCAAAAGTGCAATATGCTTCAGAATGTAGCTGACAGAGAGCAGTGCTTTCGTACTGTGTTTTTACACTGTGTCCATGGATTTTATGTTATTTCAAGATTTTTAATGACGTCGCTAAACTCCTTGAAAAGGTCCTCTTGCTTTTCTCCAAGGTACACGACAAGGCAGCGGATGGCTATAGTTCTCTGCGTACTTCAATTGTATTGTGCTATTTTTGAAAAAGGAAAAAAAGAGAAATGACCTAAATGAATATATTCTGAATGGGTGACTGCCAACAACTTGCATTTCAATGACATCTCTAAATAACGATCCTACCTCAAGAAGCATCCTTGATCTGCTTCACCGAGATTTATTCTGAATGAAAAGCGATATCACTATAGTAACCAAATTATTTTTACTCTCACAGTAGCCTCTACTACTTTGTATCCTCTCACAGAACTATTCACAGTTCAAAGGCTGGTAATGTTGGTCAAACAGCAATTTGCCTATACAGTGCAACAGTGGCGGTTCTAGACCAATTTGACTGGGGGGGCCAGTTATTTTCTGAGGGGGGCACAATAAATGCAGGACAAAAAAGAGAATTAGACAGTATGAAGTAATTACACATAAGAAAACAATGCAATACAGTTATTGGTATTTGTTTCAGTACACTTATTTATTTCAGATATATCTTATAGTTATTACTGTTAGCTTCAGCTTAAGTTATAGTGCAATGTTTGCACGAACACATTTAACATTTAAAAAAAACTAAACATTTTTTTTTCATTGTTAGGGGGGGCCCCCCTGGCCCCCCCTAGAACCGCCCCTGCAGTGCAACAACAAGGCTATCTACTGTATTTGAATGACAAAAGATGACACTCACCTTAAATTGTCCTTTGAATATTTCTATTAGTCTTAACTGTGGGAACTTGTCCAGGCATGTTAAGTGGGAGTGGACTTGAAATCCATAACTCAAGGTGTAGAACAATTAAGTTATCAAGCCAATTGCATTATTACTACAACTTGAATTTTGTTTTAAGTCAATTAACGCAGAAATCAGAGTTCAAATTACACACAATATTAAGTTGATGTAATTACCAACATTATTACGTCAACACAACTTATAAATGAATGTGTGCAACTTAAAATGTTTATCTAAATCAATTAACTCACATTTTTATCTTGCAACCATGCATTTAATTAAGTGGAGGTGAAAGGTCGCCTGAATTCGTTTTTAGAGTGTAGACCAGAACTCTCACAATGTATTTGGGCACCCGTCTTCGATTCAGTTTAACAAATAACTTCCTGTGATTCACACGATCAAAGGCTTTAGAAGCATCAATGAAACATAAGAACTGAGGAGTTATTACCTCTATATGTGTTAACCATTTCCTTTAAGGCGTATATCCACAGGTCAGTGCCGTGTTTAGCCTTAAAGCCACACTGGTTATCTGTTGAGTTAATAAAGTCATCTAATCTGACCAGCAGAATTCTCTCTAGGACTCTTGACAGTGTGCTGGCTAACGCTACGGGCCTATAGTTATCTAGGCTTCCCACTTTACTGGCTTTGTCCTTAATAACTGCACCAACAGAACAGACAACATTGAGTCAAGCCATGACTCATAAAGGCAGCAAAGCAGATAGAAAGGAGAGGAGCTATCTTCACACTGGCATGTTTAAGATGTTCAGCAGAGATAAGATCTACACCACTGGCTTTGTTGTCTGACAGCTGGTTTATAGCTTGGCACACCTCAAGTGGCGTTATCACCATTGACTCAATGTTATCCATATCATCTAACCTATACAGTTCACTTTGGACACAGTTGAATAAGGTACTTTAATGCTGTCGCCGTAAATCCGCAATATTGTCTGTTCCGGATGTTCCGTCAACGGTGCATGGTAGAGATATTGCATTCAATAATAGCCCTCACTTCTTTCCAAAAAGCCAGAACATTGTTACTGAGCAGCTTCTTAGCCATGGAGTCGGCCCTCATGGCTTGCTCATTGTTACAGATGAAGCGGTTAGCATACTTGTATCTTGTATTATAAGCTTCTTGTACTCAAATACAGACCCTCGTCTGGGTCTGCCTGCCACAGCCCATGATGTGGTGGCTTCACAGGCTTCAGCAGGACACTCAGCTACATACCTATTCCAGCCAGGCCTGATGTTATGAGTCTTATTGTTACTTTTGTAGTAAGGCTTACTGCCTTCATACAGAGCACTTACTCTATCACTGTACATGGAGCAGATATCACTCCTATGCTTACAGTTAGCATCACCACACATCATTGCATCTCTCGGTAGATGGATATTAGTTAAGGATGTATCCGTCTGAGCATACTAGGATGTATGTCTTCCTTTGTGACAGTTGACCAGTCTAGTTTTTCTGTTTGAGCACTCTTAACATTTCTGGTTAGCCCAGGTAGATGTTCGACATGTATTGATACAGCAACATGTATATCAGGCATGGGCGTCATTTCCACCGGGACAGGGGGGACATGTTCCCTGTGTGAGTGTGGCAGGAGCGCATTTTGTGTGAGAGAGATAGAGAGACAGAGAGAGAGACACAGAGAGAGAGAGAGACAGAAAGAGAGAGAGACAGAGAGAGAGAGAGAGAGAGAGAGAGAGAGAGAAAGAGAGAGAGACAGAAAGAGAGAGAGAGCGAGAGAGAGAGCGAGAGAGAGAGACAGAGAGAGGGAGACAGAGAGAGAGAGACAGAGAGAGACAGAGACAGAAAGAGAGAGAGAGAGAGACAGAGAGAGAGACACAGAGAGAGAGAGAGAGAGACAGAGAGAGACACAGAGAGAGACAGAGAGAGACACAGAGAGAGAGACAGAGAGAGAGACAGAGAGAGACAGAGAGAGAGAGAGAGAGACAGAGAGAGACACACAGAGAGAGAGACAGAGAAAAAGAACGTCTCAGCTCTCAGAGCAGAGGGAAGAGAGATGGAATATCCTGCTAAATGCAAAGGACAAACACGAGGAGAAGACGCTGCGTGGAAACCCAGAGAGGCTCTTCACTGACTGCCCAACAAAGAGAAGGAAGAAGAACAACCTCATGTTCTTCACTGACTCGTCTACATCTCGAAAGATACTCTGTGCAGCAAGTATGCACACGTGTCCAGAGAGGGCATCGGCTCAGGGGGCAGATTACACATCTGTAAAGACGAACACCTGGACAAAGATGACCCTCTGCTCACCATCACATACTGCACCAAAGGAAAGGTCACGGTCCAAGGGACGGAAGCAAGAGGCATTCCCCCTGTTGAAAGCTGAGGTGGACACAAAGAGGATCAATGTCCCCTCAGGTGTCCCCTCTGATGTCCCCTCTGGTGTCCCCTCTGGTGTCCCCTCTGGTGTCCCCTCTGGTGTCCCCTCTGACAGCGAAGGTGATGAGAGCCCAATAGAGAACCCCAACACCTTGTCCATCTCTGCGCCTCCCACACCGACCAGCTCCAACAATGGGCTGAAGGAGAGTGTAGCCCTGCTGGAGCGGGGCTGCAGTCGGATAGTTTAAAGATCAGCTCCTAAGTTCTAACCCTATCTCCTATTCCTTGACCTCTGAGTGAAACGTCACGGGGTTAAGGGATAGTGGATAGGAGAATTCAAAAGGACTTAGGAGAAGAGACTGCGGTACTTTAGAGAATCCGAATGCACTTTCACTATTTGACGTGTTTATGATGCGCCAGCGGACGTCATTGTGTGCGTCTGCTGCTGTGGGGAAACCATGGAAACCACAGTTTTCTATACAGCGGACTACAACATGGATGTTCAATAAGAACGAGGGACTGCTGTGAACTCATCTAGAGACTCTGCACCGTGCTCTGATGCTGCTGCTTTGCTTTATGAACGTGGACAACAGAGAAACATATTCTTCAGGACCAAAGCTGGAACTGAAATAAAAAAGGAAAGTGAAACTTATGCTCGTCACCCTCTCCCTCCGGTCCACATTAATACAAATGATCCCAATACGTATGATTGTATGAACTAAAGATCTTAAAATCAATACAGATGTATTTATTATGAACGTTAGTCCTTAACATCTATCACTGTGTATATCACCATTCAAACATCTTTTAGAAGTTGAACAAACCCCACACAGCTCAGTAAAGACTGAAATGTTGACTTTATTTGATCATTTCAGTAAAAACTAACGTTCATATTTCTCTTTTTGATTATAATACTGATGAACGTTCAAAACAAAGCACTTTGACAACTTACCACCTATGTTTTAAAATGCTTAATAAGCACCGTAACTTTCATGATATCATTTCTCGGTCATAATCGGTTGTTTCCGTGAACGGCCGACTGTTGAGTGACGGCAAATGCTGCGGCTGCAATGCATTGTGGGGCAGCATTTTCGCTTCTCCTGTCGGTGAGGGAGGTCCAGTGGTTCCTAAGCTAAAGGAGGTTATAAAGGAAGTTTGAAACCTCCTTTCCTATCATTCTCATCATTCTAGAGAATTCGAACGGCACTTATCACGGCTGCCACTGAGGGACTTCCGGGTCATTTCACTCCTTTAGGAAGGTTCCTAAGCTAAATGGACTATTCGACTTCAGCCCTGGACTTTGCAGAATTCAAAGAGCGGACCCTGGCCAGGCCAGGCCAGGCCAGGCAGTCTGGTCCCCCAGACAACACTCTGCAGCAGCTTAAAGAGGACCTCCAGCAGCTCAAGAGCCACAACGAGGCCTTGGCATCTGACCTCAGAGGAAGGGTAGAGGCCCTCAAACAGGAGGGCAGTGTGTTCCGTGTTCAGTCCCCGAGGTGAGGGAGGATGCTGAGTCTAGAGAGAAGAGCTTCACCAGGCAGGTCCAGCACCTGACGGAGACACTCTCATCAGTCCTCACAGTGACGAGTAGAGACACAGACTCTCCCTGCCAGTGTCCCTGGCCCACCCTCTCTGCTCAGCACCCAGCCCAACAACACCTGGCCCCTCCTGATACACCCACACAGCCAGCTCTGCCCACCCCACCCTCCCTCTACTCAGCCTGAAGAACAAGACCCACAAGTGGTCCTGCTGGCTGACTCAAACGGGAGGTTCCTGGACACAAGAAAGCTGTTTCCTGATGACAAGGTTCTGTCTAAACACTGCAGCACCAGGCCAGGCCGTGAAGCTGTTGGAAAAGGAGACCCTCAGGAGCCCTCAGTACCTGGTGATCCACACGGGAACACACGACCTGCACACCTCCGTAGGGACACTGCTGAGGCAGTGAGGAATGTGGCGGAGCAGGCCAGTAAGGAATTCCCCGACAGCCGCATTGTGGTCTCCACCCTGCTGCCTAGGACAGACACCCCTCCTCGTGTCATCCATGACATTAATATGGAGATCAGAAAAGGATGTGCCACCTTACCAAATGTCCACCTGGCCCTCCACTCAACCATTGGCCCCTGGGACCTCTATGATGGACTCCACCTACACAGAGAGAGGGTGGGGATATTTGCAAAGACCCTCAAAGATGCAGTCCTGGGACGCAGCCCTCCCACCCCCTCCTCTAGAGGCCCTATAGACCCTCCCAGACCGCTTCCTCCCCATCACCACCCCAGGATCACCACCCCTGCTGCGAGGAGACAACAGCGCAGCCTGGACCTCCCACTCCCCACGCCCCCAACACACCCAGAGGAGGCTACTTTCACCCAGCTCAACACCTGCACAACATCAGCAGCAGAGATATGCAGCAACAGCTGCTCCTCGTCTCCCTCCCCGCCTACAGCAGCGGTGCTATTCTGCAGCTGTAGCCCAGCCTGCTGCACCCTCCCTCCCCCTGCTACCACCCTCCCTCCCCCTGCTACCTCTGAACTGGGAGACATCAGGGTGATGCTGCACCCTCCCTCCCCCTGCTACCTCTGAACTGGGAGACATCAGGGTGATGCTGCACCCTCCCTCCCCCTGCTACCTCTGAACTGGGAGACATCAGGGTGATGCTGCACCCTCCCTCCCCCTGCTACCTCTGAACTGGGAGACATCAGGGTGATGCTGCACCCCCTGTGCACCCGACTTCTGTCCAGCTAAGATTGTTGTTTTTGAAAAAAATATGTGTTTTTCATATAAGCTGTTGGAATATTCAGGGACTCCACTCCTCAACCTTTGAGGTCAAGAGTGAGAATCCAGAGTTCTTAGAATCTATCAAAGATGTTGATCTAATTATATAAACAGAAACATGGTGTGAATGATCTGCTCACGCACTGTCCTCCAGGTTATGATGAAGTCATGGTGCCCTCTATCAAATCAAAAAACATACGCAGGGCAGAACCTCGGGGGGGTCTTGGTGTGGTATAAAGGAGATCTTTGCCGTCAGATCTCAGTAGTAAAACAAGGTCAATCCCACATTTGGCTAAGGTTAGATCAGACCCTGGGCATAGCTGACAGGAATCTATACGTGTGTGCTATTTATATTCCCCCAGTAGATTCTCCTTCTTTTGAAGAAGACATTTTTGAAACTCTCCATTCCGAAATCGCCTATTTTCAGGCCCAGGGAAATGTGCTTCTAACTGGAGATCTGAACGGACGCACAGGAATTGAACCTGATGTCATAGACCCACAGGGCAGCCACCATGTATTTGGTGAACCCCCCCCTGTTTACTAGGGCTGTGCATCTTCACTGGTCTCACGATTCGATTACGATTATCCTGTCAACGATTCGATTCGGTTCGATATCCCGGTGCATCACGATTCATACCAATGCGTTGCATCCTCAATTTTCTATATTACTGCACATGGCTTATTTTTCATCAATGCATACATGCAGTAAATACATATGAACTCTCTTTTTATTATTTAGAAAGTGCTTCAGAAATCAATAACATAAATGTCTTGACATTAATTTATAAACCAAAATAAATTAATTGTATAGGTCTAGCCTCCGTGTGTGGAGTTGTTCCATCCTCAAAAACAAAAAGCTAATGCTCCTGCAGTCTAGCTGCAGCTTCGAGCCACGGCCTTCTGTTAAGAAAGGACACTGAATGTCCTGAATGAGGCCTCACACACAGGACTTGAGTCTGAACACAGCAGACAACAGGAGTATTTACAACAGCATATACAAACTAAAAATACTGCATGTGGGTGCACACTTACATTATCTGTCTTACTGTTACATAAATCCCATGAATGTATGAGATTAAATTAGCTTCATTATATCTGAGTGATTAAGTGAATAATAAAGTTTCTATCGGGTCACTGTCAGCCTGTCACTCATTATTTCCAGGGAGGGGGCGGGGCTTGGAGGAACGGAGGAGACTGTGATCGCGGAAGCTTTTTTCCTCCTGCCTTCACAAACTTTACACACGTATATATCGTCTGAAAATTGCTAGAGGACATTCATGCTCTGCAATCCAAGACTTAATTAAATCCACCAGAAACCTGACATGATTGTAACGCGATTATTTTTGAAAAACATAAATTCCTGTCTGAGTCTCTGAGCCGCAGCGACACAGAGTGATTCGGAGCGGGTCGTTCTGCTGTCGGTTCTGGACTGGTGTTCTGGTGTTGGTGGATAAAGCAGACTGCTCCGTGTTGCTGTGCCGCTGTCACGTCTGCTCCCTGATCTCTGCGTCAAAAAACGTTATAGTAAAGCCGCGGCCGGAAAATCAGGAAGCAACGTTACTACGCTATAACCGATTATCTTCCGTCACTGCATCGAGACCGAATCGTCCACGTCCGCATCGCAATGCATCGTAAAAACGATTATTTTCAACACCCCTACTGTTTACCACACCAACCGTCAGCCATCGGAACAGCCTTGACTCTGAAATCAATCAGAATGGCAAAGAGATAGTGCATCTCTGTCGGGCCTTAGGCCTGTACATAGTGAACGGGAGGTTCAGAGGGGGAGAGGGAGGGAGAGAGAGAGAGAGGCCTGTACATAGTGAACGGGAGGTTCAGAGGGGGAGGGGGAGGGAGGGAGAGAGAAAGAGAGACCTGTACATAGTGAACGGGAGGTTCAGAGGGGGAGAGGGAGGGAGAGAGAGAGAGACCTGTACATAGTGAACGGGAGGTTCAGAGGGGGAGAGGGAGGGAGAGAGAGAGAGAGGCCTGTACATAGTGAACGGGAGGTTCAGAGGGGGAGGGGGAGGGAGAGAGAGAGAGAGGCCTGTACATAGTGAACGGGAGGTTCAGAGGGGGAGAGGGAGGGAGAGAGAGAGAGAGGCCTGTACATAGTGAACGGGAGGTTCAGAGGGGGAGAGGGAGGGAGGGAGAGAGGGAGAGAGAGAGACCTGTACATAGTGAACGGGAGGTTCAGAGGGGGAGAGGGAGGGAGAGAGAGAGAGAGGCCTGTACATAGTGAACGGGAGGTTCAGAGGGGGAGAGGGAGGGAGAGAGAGAGAGAGGCCTGTACATAGTGAACGGGAGGTTCAGAGGGGGAGAGGGAGGGAGAGAGAGAGAGAGGCCTGTACATAGTGAACGGGAGGTTCAGAGGGGGAGAGGGAGGGAGGGAGAGAGGGAGAGAGAGAGACCTGTACATAGTGAACGGGAGGTTCAGAGGGGACTCTTTAGGGAGATTCACATACTCCTCAGCTCTAGGGTCTAGTGTAGTAGACTATGCAATCACTGACATGGACCCCTCCACTGTCAGACAGCAATCCCCCTTTTCAGACCAAATCAATGTGTTCTTTAAACTCTCAGGTCCAATGAGCGACACAACAAGGGAACCCAGTCACCTGTACACATGACATCCTGCTTAAAGGTGGGCCCAGTCACCTGTACACATGACATCCTGCTTACAGGTGGGCCCAGTCACCTGTACACATGACATCCTGCTTACAGGTGGGCCCAGTCACCTGTACACATGACATCCTGCTTACAGGTGGGCCCAGTCACCTGTACACATGACATCCTGCGTACAGGTGGGCCCAGTCAGCTGTACACATGACATCCTGCTTACAGGTGGGCCCAGTCACCTGTACACATGACATCCTGCGTACAGGTGGGCCCAGTCAGCTGTACACATGACATCCTGCTTACAGGTGGGCCCAGTCACCTGTACACATGACATCCTGCTTACAGGTGGGCCCAGTCACCTGTACACATGACATCCTGCTTACAGGTGGGCCCAGTCACCTGTACACATGACATCCTGCTTACAGGTGGGCCCAGTCACCTGTACACATGACATCCTGCTTACAGGTGGGCCCAGTCACCTGTACACATGACATCCTGCGTACAGGTGGGCCCAGACAGCGGAGACACATTCACCAGGGCCTTGAACTCACCTGATCTGATGAATGACATGTCACTATTTGACCAAAATCAATATGGTCCTACCAAAGATGGTGTAAACATTGATTATATCAATATGATATTTCACAAGGCGGCTATTACAGCTGACCTTATCAAACAAAAGCAGAAGCCTGTTAAAAGGCAAAACGCTGACAAATGGTTTGACCAGGAAGGCAAGACCATCAGAAAATACCTGAGAAAAATAGCAAATGAAAAACATCGGCAACCAAACAACCCAGCCTTACGCATTAGATACGATGACGTTTTAAACAAATATAAATGTACAATAAGGAACAAAAAACTAAATGATACCCACATGAAACTGAGGATATTGAGAAAGCCATTGATCAAAATCAATTCTGGGATCTGTGGAACAACTTCAACACAAAACAACCACAAGCATTACCCATCCAAACGGTGACATCTGGAGAGAACATTTAGAAAGTTTGTTCAAAGACATACCAATAAATCTAATGAATTCTGATCAGTGTATTACAAAAGAGAAACTCCAAACATTAGAAGAAACTATTAAAGACAACCAAAACCCTCTTGATTTCCCAATGACTTGGGAAGAGTTGACCACACAGACACAATCTCTCCGGCCAAGGAAAGCGTGTGGCCCAACAACATTCAAAAGGAAATGCTCCGATGCAGCACCCCAGAGATGCAGGGGACAGTGTTCAAGCTGTTCAATATCGTATTGCAGTCAGGATGTGTTCCTGACAACTGGAGCCTTGCCCCCCCAGCTGCCCCCCTAACATTTGTTTCCTTAAAACTGTACTAAAACAAACCTACACTATTTCCACAAGCTTCTCAAGCAACGAAACAAGCAGTTCATTAGTTAAAAGTGAATCATTTTAAATATCATTTTAGGCCCGTTAAAAACGTAGCTACGGCCCTGCATTAAACTGCGGAGCGGCGTTCACACAGACCGCGGCTCACAGAGCTGCAGAGAGGGAGCGAACTGTTCCAGCACCTATGGATCAGCTTCCCTTGGGAGCATTTCCCCTTCCACTAGTTTTAACAGATGGGCGCTGTTTGGGACGTTACGTTACAAAATACTACGCAGACAGGGTTAGCTGGGAGATCGATCACTTTGCTAAACTACGCGGTAGTCTAATATTACATCCACGTAAACTACACATCACAGCCATGAGGCCAGATCAATGAAACCAGGATACATCCTTTACCGTAAAAACTGGATCTAAACACAGCTGCCTGTGTGCACTTGATAAATACTTCCTGATGATATGCTACTTATTAGCTACATGGCCCTAACGTGTAAAGTTATACAAGCATTTGTACCAGTGCTTTTCACAAGTAGACTATTGCAGGCCAGAGTGAGTGATTCAACGACAACACAAAGGCATATCTGAGAAGAGATCAGGACGAACAGAAAGAGGAAAAGGAAAAGAGAGATGAAGAGACCAGGAGGGTCAGAGCAGGAGTAAGAGGAGGAGAGGAAGAGACCAGGAGGGTCAGAGCAGGAGGAAAAGAGTTCACCGAAGAGACCAGGAGGGTCAGAGCAGGAGGAAGAGGAGGAGATGAAGAGACCAGGAGGGTCAGAGCAGGAGGAAGAGGAGGAGATGAAGAGACCAGGAGGGTCAGAGCAGGAGGAAGAGGAGGAGATGAAGAGACCAGGAGGGTCAGAGCAGGAGGAAGAGGAGGAGATGAAGAGACCAGGAGGGTTAGAGCAGGAGGAAGAGGAGGAGATGAAGAGACCAGGAGGGTCAGAGCAGGAGGAAGCCAGGAGGAGATGAAGACATTAGTGAAGAAGAAGAAATGTATGTGAGGAATAAAGATGAAGTGTCAGAAAGAGGGCCAGAGGCAGGGAGCAGGAGGCAGATGAAAGTCCAGCTGGACCACATGGTGTGTTCTTATTCTCCTTACATATTCCATTACAGCAGCTCAATCTAGCAGCTCGTAGTATTGACAAATATTGATAGAAATGTGTTGCTGCACAGGTCACCTGTAGCTCTCTGAAGAGATGGGTGATGCCCAGTGGCGTTTTCTCCTGGAGGCCAAGGGAAGCCAGGCTTCCCCTGTTTTTTTGGATTGTAGTTATAATTTGAATAAATAAATAAAAACACTTCGTTTAGTTTCGGTAATTCTGTGTTGTGTGTTGCTGCCGGCCCGTCTCTCCCCCATTCGCATTGAGTGTTTTACAAAGAGTGAAACAGCGCCCCTCTAGATGTTATGGTGAAACAGTAGATTGCACTCTCTGTTGCCAGCAGAAATTGGCTTCCCTTGGTGAAAGAAAATGGAGGGATTGACCAATCAGATGAGGCCCACGTCATGCCCCCTGCCAACCTGTGATTGGTCAGGGCCATGCCAAGGGAAGCCAGAGGCGGCTGGCTTCACTTGCCTCACAATCCAATCAAATCGCATCAACTTAGTGTTGCAGTGACGCGTCCTAAAACCCGGAAGTAAGCTGCGCTCGGTTTCCCTCAACAGAAAGCAATGGGATTTCTCCATAGGCTTTTGGAAAATAACTAAAAATAAGGTCTGTGGAAAACGAACCTGTTAGATAAATGCACGTTGTGTTCAGTCGTATAATATCCACATGTCTACCCTACTTTTATAATTTTCTAATCATAAATCGAATCGATAGAAGATAGATAGCGTTACTGCACCACTCTCACCGCCGTTATAAAGTAGCAAGCAATTGAAGCAAGTGCAATTATGGAGGGTGGAGATGTGGAGTATTTACTCAAAAATAATTGTACTAAACTTCCGCTACAGCAGCAACAACAAATACAATCTGATGACAGGCCGATGCCCAAACTGGAGCTGTGTACAGCGAGGAACAAAGGAGCGAGTCGGACGTAAAACGTTAAAGGTCTCCTGATTTAGTTTGTGAATGAATGCTTATTAGAGTTTGGGCTGGAGAGTGCGTGCGGACATGTCGGCTAGATAGCAGGCGTGTGTAAGTCCTGCATCTGTGTGATACAAATGTGTGTACAATGATACCGGGTGCTGTAATCACTCATCTGGTTACATTACAAGAAAGGACGTGTTATTGGCTTCCCCTCATTTTTTCCCCACACCACGCTACTGGTGATGCCATGTGTGTACTTAATTATAATTAAGTACTTACAGTATGCAGAATTAGAGTATTCTCTGAATCGGGTGCCTTTTGGGTCTTTATATCTTTGAAAAATTAAACCAAAATGTTTGGTCAACATCTGGTAGTGGACTACTTACATGTTCCCACCTCAGGCACAACATATACATAATTACTAGGAATTTACTAGAAAAATGTAACAGGGTTGAAGTTTTTGACAAAAAGTAGCCATGAGACCTTGTTTAGCTAAGATATGGCACCACATGGAAGTCAAGGACATTACAAAATTGTAATATTTTGCAAAACTATTATTATACTATAAATAATAATATAATATAAATATATACTATTATTAATTCATATAACAGAGTTGAAATGTTGAGCTTGTCAATCTTAATCTGAAAATACAAAAACTGAAATATAGGTAAGAGAAGAAACTGACACTTTTGTGATGTAATTCCCTCAATGCAGATCACACATGGACTGACCCTCCCTGCAGATCACACATGGACTGATCCATTATTTTAATAGGAGGGTAAATGGTATGGCGTGACGGGGTTGAAACAAACTGAGGGACAATATTGCAATTTCATAGATAATTCAAGTATTTTTTCAGAATTTATTTTTGATCAGTTAAAGTTGACAAGCATATGATGATATTAGCAGCAACATTTTGGAATAATTGGGCATTTTGATTTGTTTAATATTAAATTAATATGTAATAATGCTTAGTGAGCACATGCAAATATGTCTGTCTAAAACTAAAAATTGTTGTCTAAAAGACAACAATTTTTTTTAAAACAAAATATATATTTAGTTTTACATTGTAATGCAAAACAACCTGTTCCATTAATGAATTGCTTTAAAATACATGTTGTAGTTTCCTTTCATTTAAAATTATTGAAGTAAGGTTGGGGGACTCAAAGGGCACCCGATTGTTTGTCTGAACACCTTGTTTCTCTTGTGCATTAAGAACACTTGTGTTGGGGCATGAATTAACAATAAATAGGTTATATACAGTATAACATACCACGTACTGTCCGACCCCGCGCAGGAGAGGAAAAAAAAAGAAGAAGAAGGAATTCCGTTGTTTTCTTTACTGGAACATGTTTAACAGTACAAACAACAAACAAGCATGTCGTCACAACGACGTGGCCTTGAAGTGAAGTTGGTAATGGCCGGCTGTGCTGCGTCTTTCTCTGTAACCTCTTTGGCGTGCTTCGCACTCAAATGCGAGCGCATTGTTGAGGTTGAGCTGTGATAGACCAACGTCTTTTCGCAGAGCTTCCTTTAGACTTGTAAGTTCAAAGTAGTTCTACGAGGAGGAACTCTTTTTACCTGCCGCTTTGTTCATCTTTAGTCGCAAGTGTGAGCGGGGGTCGGGGTCGGTGTGTAGCGTGCTGCAGCAGCAGTCTGCTCTGCACCCAGGCTTCCTCCAAGTTTACAGTAAAACAAACTGGTGGTGTGACCAATGACCATTTACAATTATTCATACTATTATTATTATTAGCATATATATATTTATATTAGGGCTGTCAGTCGATTAAAATATTTAATCGCGATTAATCGCATGATTGTCCATAGTTAATCGCGATTAATCGCAAATTAATCGCACATTTTCTATCTGTTCTAAATGTACCTTAGAGGAATATTTTTCAAGTTTTTAATACTCTTATCAACATATGAGTGGACAAATATGCTTTACGCTAATGTTTATTATCATTTGAACAATGACAAATATTCTCATGAATATTAAACACAACAACCTGGAACCTCTCTCATACAATACAAATGGTGTGTGTGTGTGTGTGTGTGTGTGTGTGTGTGTGTGTGTGTGTGTGTGTGTGTGTACGTGCGTGTGTGTGTGTGTGTGTGATCGTTGGAGCTATGTGCAACTCAAGGCATATGCTCGAACGGGAGCTGCCTGGACGCTGCAATCATGTTGCTGAGTGTGCTGACTTCTCATACAATGTCCCACTGTCTGGCTTCCTGCATCAAGTCAGTCAAGTGCTCGGCCCAGTTGTGTGGATAGAGCGCTCCTCTGTTTTCATTTAAACAGCTCCCTATATCCGTTAGCGCAGCTAGCTAGCACCAGATGCTAACAACAACAATAGCCGCGTTCACACTGCGGTACGGTAATGCGCGTAAGGTCTCTCTCTCGCTCGCTCGGACCACACGTACACACACCCTCCCGGTCCTCCCGATGGCCAGTCGGTGCCTGCCGGTGAGCGTGGAAGTGTGGTCCACAAGCGGGCGGCAGGAGCGAGGCTGTCAGCATCAGCTTGTAGATGGTATTTTAAACTCGATGCGCTCTGAAACTACGGGGCGGCCGAGGAAAAAAAATACACATGCGTTAATCGCGTTAAAATAATTAGTGGCGTTAATTTTTGTTTGCGTTAACGCGTTATTAACGCGTTAACTTGACAGCCCTAATTTATATATATTTTGGTTGAAACTAAGCCAGAATCGATTTTTAAAAATAATATTCGATTATGGAGACTGTAGCGTATATTTGAATAATCGAATAATCGCTGGCAACCCTAATGCCACCCTGGCATGACCTCTTGCCCCCCCTTTGCCACCCCATGTAAAATGTTCTAGAACCGCCACTGGATCCAGCCCATTGCGCTGTACGGTAGTGAAGTGTGGGGTCCACTCCGTCACAGAGCTCTACCCGCTGGGACAAACATCCAGCAGAGTCTTTACATGCAGAGTTCTGCAGATACATCTGAGTGTTCAGAGGAAAACACCAACACATGCATGCAGAGCAGAATCAGGCAGATACCCGCTGATCATTAACCCTCAGAAGAGAGCACTAACGTTCTTTAACCACCTTATATCCACCCCCGAGACCCCCTCCACTCCAAGCCCTCCAGAGCCAAGAGCTGACCCCAGAGAAGAGTCCCCTGTCAGCTGGTGCTGAGGCGAGCTGCCCCTCTCAGAGCCACTCTGACCAGTCTCTCAACAACACTGCTCTCCAAACACCAATCACAGTCAGACGGCTCTCAAACGGTCATCTATGTAAACAAATATTTCCATCTATTTAATATAGTTGTTCGAAATAAGTTAAAAAATAATTCCAATGTCATTAAAAAATTAAAAACACAGTTTGAAAGGGGAGTGATTTGTAAAATATGCATAAATAAAAAGAAAGAATGCAGACTAGGTAAGATAAAGATAGGAGGGAGGAGTACATCAATGATTTGTTGGTTGTGAGAATATTCTAATGGTTTTTGAGTATTGAAATATATACAGTTCTGTTTCATATGAGTGTTGAGAGCTGTATATACATCTCTTAATGTTGCCTTCAAAGTGCACCAGATTGATGCCTTTAACTTTAATTTAAAGACAAATATCTTCCCGGGGGTGCATGCCCCCGGACCCCCCAAGAGGAGGTGAAGTCAGCACAAATAAAACAGGCTCACATGGATAGGATACTAGATAAGTGTGCACACTCATTATATACACCACACATTTTTCTTGGATTAGTTAACACCATAGTCCCTAATATATTTGTAGAAAGGCAGGAAATGGAATTAAATCGAGAACAATGTTTCATTGCGGAGGACTCCCTGTTTTGTGTCCCCCCCCACTTCTCAAACCAAAGTTACACCCTTGATAATATGATCAGTCGTGGCTGTCCCATACAGAATGCTCTGTACTAATACAATGGTCAAGCCATGGCGTAGTATGCCAGGCCTCACTAATGTAACTATAACTATCTGCAGGCAAATATAAAATTGTTATCGTGACAGAACTGTCAGCAGCCTTCTCCGAGTCATGACGTCGGCCTTTTTTCAAAACATGACTCCACTTTGGAGAGCCTGGCAAAAACGCCAGCTAAAATGTTGTCTAGGGCAAATTGGTCAGAACCGGCCCTGCCTGCAGCGGTCAGACTGTAAAACCACCACGGCCCCTGTTAGACCCCCACACACACAGAGTGGAATACCCCTGATGTGCAATAACGCTGCCTGTAAATATATAACTTTGATCACTTAGTTAGAAAAGGTGGTGGGGACTCTTTTGTCAGTTTAAAAACCCACTACTGCATTAAACCCCCCGCAGACAATACATACATGTATACATACACCCTGGTGATTACAATACTTTCTTTTACAACTAGTGCAGTAACTAGGCTGCTGCAAAGCGGAGCAGCGATTGCTTTACTATTCTCTATTCAGTTATTACTGATGTTAAACGTGTCGCAGGTCCAAACGGCACCTCTTGGGTTCCCAGGAGCACACACCCAGAAAGAGACGACAGTGCTCCAGATTCTACATTTTCTCTTGTGCAAATCAAATCAAAGTGAACAATTGTGTGTGCACGCTGTTTTCAGAACATTTCTAACAAATGAATCTAATGCATAGTGGTGCATTCCCCAGCGTCCACAGTATACATGACACCTCTGGGTTTGTGCAATATTCACTTATTCAATTTGTGCTAAATTGTTATTTAAATGTATTTACAATCTGTAAACAGTACCTGCTACTTCTATGATTTATACGGTCACTTTTAATAAATAAATATACTGCTACTTTTCCCATGGTCTGCTTATCAGCTATTTGTTTTTACTTTATTATTGTTGAAGTGTGCATACTTTTCATTTTGTAATATGTAAGTATATTCTGTGTACTTTATCTGCACGATACTTGGCTGGTCGACACAGTGAGTTATGATAAGAATGTGTCCAGCTTAGTCTTCAGAAGGAGAGCTGAGACCGTGGTTGCATTTTAATGAGACACCCCCACCTGTCTCTGACTGTCAGCAGCTGTGACAGACGGACAGCGTCTGCAGGAGGCGAGCCGGGGGGGTCGGGGGGGGTCTTATCTTGAGGTCACGTTGAGGGGTAAAGGAAAGATAATAGTGCTGCTACTGTAATGGGTTACAGAAGCTCCTGCACTCATGGAGCAGTCTGACGCATCCATCACTTCTCTAAAGAATACGACACAAAGGCTTCAACATATTTCAGCTTCAGGCATGTGCAGTGCAACACAGGAGAAACCAGAACGATGATTAGCTCAAATGAACATTTGGATTTTCAGTGGGCTACTCTAAAATACTAAATGCAGGGCCTTAATCGAGAATAACACGATGAAACTGATGTTTTTAATTTAAATATATAAGTTGAAAGACAGATGTAACTGTAACGAGATACATTTAATCAAGTACTTCACTTGTGTACAAATGGTAGGAACTTTTCTTGAGTATTTTCTCATTATGCTTTTATTTCAGTAAATAATCCACCGCCACCTGGTTCCTCTTTGATGATGACACATGTGACTTTGGTCAGTATAAGTATTTTAAATAAATCATGTTCAGTATTGCCACTCTCGGGCACATTGATTGAAATAAGAGCACTTCCACTTGCGTTCTCTCTGAGTCCTGACTCTCACTGCTGCTGCAGAGCTCTCCCTCACAGGCAGAGATACTCTGGAAGCTGTTACAAGTACATGGAACTCTAGTGCACAGTATTCAAAGTATGCCACTACTGTTTCTGTCCCACTTTCTCTTCCACTTTCTCTCCCACACACACACATAAATCAGGAGGCGCTGTGCAGCTGGCTGTGAGGAGGAGGAGGCTGCAGCTGTTTCCGATGAGTCAGGTTATCTGACGCGGTGCTTCCCAGCAGAGAGCTGTCACCACCCACACACACACACACACCACACACACACACACACCACACACACACACACACACACCACACACACACACCACACACACACACACACACACACACACACACACACACACACACCACACACACACACACACACACACACACACACACACCACACACACACACCACACACACACACACACACACACACACACACACACACACACACACCACACACACACACACACACACACACACACACACACACACACACACACACACACAGTGGAGGGGAGTGACTGCATGGTGCTGGAAGACATGCACTGTCTTTATTTTGTGTGTCATCATTGAGAGATGTAGTATAATGAAAAAACATGTTGCTTTTAGTTATCAATACTGCTAATGTGCAAGTCATAAAACCTGCAAATAAATACATTCAACTACGGCAACGTATTATTAAATGATCCTCCTGTCTCTACTCGGTACACACACACGTGTGGTGGGTCATACACACGGTCTGCACTGCCAGTCCTGCTTGAGTCTCACCACTGACTGATCTGCATCGGACCAGACACGTCTCCAACACGTGCACACCTGAACACATTGCTCGTCGGCATCAGCGCAACATGTCCCACCTGTCCCATTAAGCAGACTTAACCCCATTTCAAAATGTCCACACCTTTTCACTGGACAGGATAATCAGAAGAAATACACTTCACTGATACTTCCTGTCTGCCGCTGAGTGCAGCTACACCACTGCACTCAAGGATCTTTGGCAAAGCAGACATTATAGTTGTTCCTAGCATAAAGGCGCAGCTGTGACGTAGATCATAAACTATGTCTCGTGTCCATTTACAGTAAGCCATGCTCAATATCCACCATCTCGTCTAGAGTCGAGGGACTGTTTCTAGGGTCTTAATACTATTGTGTTTTAAAGTGTTAGCAAACAAATAGCTTCTTTGAATGACTTAGTTATTATAGAGCGTGGTCACCTTTCACGTCAGACAGTTAGTTAAAGTCCATACACATGGTTTCCAACTGAACACGTAGTGGTTCCATTGCTGTTCTCATTCAGCCTGAGTCAGATTCCATCACCGCACGATGTGACAGGAACACAACATGAACGACTACCGTTTGAAACCAAGTCGTCCAACCTGTCTGAAGGACTCGGTGACCTGGTGAGACAGAGCCTGCTAACCAACCAATCGGAAGAAATTACAAACTTATACTTTCCTTTCATGCTGAGCATCTCCTAATAATCTTAAGGCCAGGTCCAGCGACAGCGCACTTTGTCTTGCTAGCAGCTTCCTCCCGTGACGTTGGCTTTACACAGCATTCCGTGAACTTCATACTTTAGTAAGAACTCCTCATTCAGAACCGTTCCCACATTCCGCTGGACACACACTTCATCAGAACCCTAACGGCATTCTTTCCAGTGGATGCAGGGGGTCGGGGGGTTGAAGCATTTACGGTTACACACTGAGTGTTGTTGGGGGGGGGTCGTGTTGCGGCTGCTTGCGTGGTAACACTGCATGGTGTCCCGCTTTATGAGCGGAGCCAGGTTGCACACAGGTCGCTGATGTTGGTGCAGCTGAGCAGGGGCCAGGGGCCGCCGGGGCCCCGGTTTGATGTGCCAAGGGGTTGTGTTTGTAAAAACAGACCCTTTGATGACACTCTCCCTCTTCCAGCGCCCCGACAGCTCAGTCAATCTGGAAGCCATTTGCCGCTCCACACAGAGAGAGTGCATCTGCTGAGTGTTTATCTACCCGCGGCAATTAACCCATTACACAAACTGAACACGGGCGACCGCAGGGCCGCCGCTCACTGTGGCCCCTGAGGACAGCAGCCAGCGGGGCCACGGCTTTATACCATCAAGTCAGGAATCACAATCTGAATCCTTCTGGTTACCTCTCATAACAAGGACGCATAACTAATGATACCTTTATATTTTTCTGAACAAAAAAAGAAGCACATTTTCCCATTACAAAAACTACTTAGATACAAATACAATCAATATTTACACAAAACATGAATATGTAAGACACTGAGTACAGTTACATAAAATATGACAAATACTATTTTCAAAGTGGAGCACGTTTAAAAAGAGGTAGTGCGGGGCAACGTGTCCCAAGGGAGAGCAGGCAGGACAAGTATTCATCGTCTTGTTCCAGTAAGTTGGCTTCAGAGTGAGCCACAAGGCTGCACTGTTTGCTCGGGGCCACATTGAGGCTTGTGGGCTAAACAGGGCTCTACTTTCCTCACCAGTCTCTACTTAAGAAGGCCATACTAGAGATCAGACCAGCTGGACCGGATCACTGCATTCACTTCATACATCCACAGTTTGTCTGTGAGGAGTTGATTGGCTACAGTTTAGTGAGTTCCTTCATGTTGTATTGATGAGCTGAGCTGCACTCACACAGACACACGCCATGCTCTCAGCAGCCTCTTGGTTCCTCTCACTTCAGGTACGGGTGCAAAGAGTCACTCATTAGTAATCATTAAATACAGCTAAACTCAAGTTTCTGGTACTTTTACTCCACCACAATTTAGAAGCATACATTGCATTATTTACTCACCACACTTGGTATAGTAATACTACTAATTCTTGGTATTTAAGGATTTTGTGATGCTGTTACTTCTGTACTTTTACTTAAGTAACGTTTTAATGCAGGACTTTTACTTGTAAAAGAGTATTTCTATACTGCAGTATTATTATTATTATTATAAGATCTAAGTCCTTCTTCCACCACTGGTCAAATCTTCATCTGCAAGTATACAACAAGTGTCAGTGTCTTAAGTACAGCATGCCTACTTGCAGTGGTGTAAAGTAACTAAGTACTCTAGGACTACCATTTTGTTTTTCAGTGTTATGCTACTTTGCACTTCTACTCTATACAGTTCAGAGGTACATGGTGTACTTCTACTGCACTACATGTATTTAATCCCTTTAGTTACTTCACAGATGTGGATGAATGATGGTAAATATAACCAAGTGTTGAATCAGACTTTAGTTCCACCTGGAGTAAATCCACCAGCTACCCTGCTGTCTACAAAGTACTTCAGACTAGCTGCACCTCCACCAGCTACCCTGCAGTCTACAAAGTACTTCAGACTAGCTGCACCTCCACCAGCTACCCTGCAGTCTACAAAGTACTTCAGACTAGCTGCACCTCCACCAGCTACCCTGCAGTCTACAAAGTACTTCAGACTAGCTGCACCTTCACCAGCTACCCTGCGGTCTACAAAGTACTTCAGACTAGCTGCTCCTTCACCAGCTACCCTGCGGTCTACAAAGTACTTCAGACTAGCTGCACCTCCACCAGCTACCCTGCAGTCTACAAAGTACTTCAGACTAGCTGCACCTTCACCAGCTACCCTGCAGTCTACAAAGTACTTCAGACTAGCTGCACCTCCACCAGCTACCCTGCAGTCTACAAAGTACTTCAGACTAGCTGCACCTCCACCAGCTACCCTGCAGTCTACAAAGTACTTCAGACTAGCTGCACCTTCACCAGCTACCCTGCAGTCTACAAAGTACTTCAGACTAGCTGCACCTCCACCAGCTACCCTGCAGTCTACAAAGTACTTCAGACTAGCTGCACCTCCACCAGCTACCCTGCAGTCTACAAAGTACTTCAGACTAGCTGCACCTCCACCAGCTACCCTGCAGTCTACAAAGTACTTCAGACTAGCTGCACCTTCACCAGCTACCCTGCAGTCTACAAAGTACTTCAGACTAGCTGCACCTTCACCAGCTACCCTGCAGTCTACAAAGTACTTCAGACTAGCTGCACCTTCACCAGCTACCCTGCAGTCTACAAAGTACTTCAGACTAGCTGCACCTTCACCAGCTACCCTGCAGTCTACAAAGTACTTCAGACTAGCTGCACCTTCACCAGCTACCCTGCAGTCTACAAAGTACTTCAGACTAGCTGCACCTTCACCAGCTACCCTGCAGTCTACAAAGTACTTCAGACTAGCTGCACCTCCACCAGCTACCCTGCAGTCTACAAAGTACTTCAGACTAGCTGCACCTTCACCAGCTACCCTGCAGTCTACAAAGTACTTCAGACTAGCTGCACCTTCACCAGCTACCCTGCAGTCTACAAAGTACTTCAGACTAGCTGCACCTTCACCAGCTACCCTGCAGTCTACAAAGTACTTCAGACTAGCTGCACCTCCACCAGCTACCCTGCAGTCTACAAAGTACTTCAGACTAGCTGCACCTTCACCAGCTACCCTGCAGTCTACAAAGTACTTCAGACTAGCTGCACCTTCACCAGCTACCCTGCAGTCTACAAAGTACTTCAGACTAGCTGCACCTCCACCAGCTACCCTGCAGTCTACAAAGTACTTCAGACTAGCTGCACCTCCACCAGCTACCCTGCAGTCTACAAAGTACTTCAGACTAGCTGCACCTCCACCAGCTACCCTGCAGTCTACAAAGTACTTCAGACTAGCTGCACCTTCACCAGCTACCCTGCAGTCTACAAAGTACTTCAGACTAGCTGCACCTCCACCAGCTACCCTGCAGTCTACAAAGTACTTCAGACTAGCTGCACCTTCACCAGCTACCCTGCAGTCTACAAAGTACTTCAGACTAGCTGCACCTTCACCAGCTACCCTGCAGTCTACAAAGTACTTCAGACTAGCTGCACCTTCACCAGCTACCCTGCAGTCTACAAAGTACTTCAGACTAGCTGCACCTTCACCAGCTACCCTGCAGTCTACAAAGTACTTCAGACTAGCTGCACCTCCACCAGCTACCCTGCAGTCTACAAAGTACTTCAGACTAGCTGCACCTCCACCAGCTACCCTGCAGTCTACAAAGTACTTCAGACTAGCTGCACCTCCACCAGCTACCCTGCAGTCTACAAAGTACTTCAGACTAGCTGCACCTTCACCAGCTACCCTGCAGTCTACAAAGTACTTCAGACTAGCTGCACCTCCACCAGCTACCCTGCAGTCTACAAAGTACTTCAGACTAGCTGCACCTCCACCAGCTACCCTGCAGTCTACAAAGTACTTCAGACTAGCTGCACCTTCACCAGCTACCCTGCAGTCTACAAAGTACTTCAGACTAGCTGCACCTTCACCAGCTACCCTGCAGTCTACAAAGTACTTCAGACTAGCTGCACCTTCACCAGCTACCCTGCAGTCTACAAAGTACTTCAGACTAGCTGCACCTTCACCAGCTACCCTGCAGTCTACAAAGTACTTCAGACTAGCTGCACCTTCACCAGCTACCCTGCAGTCTACAAAGTACTTCAGACTAGCTGCACCTTCACCAGCTACCCTGCAGTCTACAAAGTACTTCAGACTAGCTGCACCTCCACCAGCTACCCTGCAGTCTACAAAGTACTTCAGACTAGCTGCACCTTCACCAGCTACCCTGCAGTCTACAAAGTACTTCAGACTAGCTGCACCTTCACCAGCTACCCTGCAGTCTACAAAGTACTTCAGACTAGCTGCACCTCCACCAGCTACCCTGCAGTCTACAAAGTACTTCAGACTAGCTGCACCTTCACCAGCTACCCTGCAGTCTACAAAGTACTTCAGACTAGCTGCACCTCCACCAGCTACCCTGCAGTCTACAAAGTACTTCAGACTAGCTGCACCTTCACCAGCTCTGAGAACACTTTCATGATCAATCTTTATAAAACATATCATATATATTATTCTGAGATGGACCAATCAAACAACGACTACTTTACTTTTGGTACTTTAACGATATGTTGATGATAATACGTTTGCACTGTTACTTGAGTAACATTTTGAATGCAGGACTTACACTTGTCTTGTAAGTATACAAAATCAGAGTACTTCTCCCACCTCTGCCAACTTGAGTAGCCTAAATGTTCTCAGTTTTGTTGCACAACTTTCTGCAGCGTTTGTTCAGTCATCAATCTGCGTCTGAAGGCCACCAAACTTGTGCTCCAAATTCCACCCATAAAAACTAATGGCTCGTGTTGAGGAAGGTGTCCACATCTTGCCTTACTCAAAGCATGTGGACTTTTAGGACCAAAACATTTGGGAAGATGGGAGCCAGGCTGCATGTGCCCCACCCCTCCCCCTGCAGCTGCTAGGGGCTGCTGTAGCCGCTATAAGAGCCCTCCCTGACACGATCACCACCACACTGGAACATCCTAAGGGGAAGTGTCAAAACAAACTGGGGACTCGTGTGTAAACCTTGGAGTTACAACACTTTTACGCTCGGCTCGAGTCTGCATGCAGCTGTTTTCTACGTCAAAATAAGGGATTGTCTTCCCCCTGGAACACTCTTGGCTACACATGATGGCTTTCACTATGCTGAGGCCGGTATCGACCCATCCCTTCTCTTACCCGGCTGACCTGACCTTGATTTCGGACGACGAGGAGGAGAACCGCAGCGAGAGCGACGGCAGCACGGACCAGGGCTACCGCTGCTGCGAGATCCCGGGGCAGAGCTACAGGCTGGAGTCCGGCGTCGTGGTGCCGCATCGAAACGCCGCTAATGCCAGGGAGAGACACCGGACCCAGAACGTGAACACGGCCTTCACGGCGCTGCGGACGCTCATCCCCACGGAACCGGTGGACAGAAAACTCTCCAAGATCGAGACGCTGCGCCTGGCGTCCAGCTACATCTCACACCTGGCCAACGTGCTGGTGGTGGGGGACGGGAGGGAGGACGGAGAGCCGTGCCTCGGCGCTGCCTACAAGGAGGGGAAGGGAGGAGGAAAAGGCAAAAAGCCCCGGAATATCTGCACGTTCTGCCTCAGCAACCAACGGAGAGGGGTAAAATATGAATAACCTATCCTTAGTCGCTGGCAGAAAAACACTGGCAGGTGCCAAAGCTCCATTTCAAAATGCATACTTAAATGATTTTCTCAGTGGGAAGCGTGCACACAGCAAATATACAAAGATCAAAGATTCAGGTTTTATTTTCATATGCACAGTGTGGTAATGAACATCTTAAATCCCAGGCTCCAACAATGCAACAGAAATATATGATATAATATAAACAATACAAACGGATGCAATAACCGGACAGACATAACATAACATAACATAGTGCAAGAGAATGTTGCAAGTGAGTAAGTAAGTGAATACATACTAAAAAATAAGTGCACTATATTCATGTAAAATCTTCTACTCCTTAATACGACTTATATAGAATTGAGTACGCTATAATGCAATCATGTTTACTGTGCAGTTTCTACTTTTAACCCCCAGCATGTACTCCCTGCACTATCATGCCGAATGCAGCGCGCGGTGCCGAATGGAACATTTGAGCGGGATTATAAAACGTGTTTAATAGATAATGTGTGTTCCGAATGACTCGTAAAATCACAGCATTTCAAATAGTTCTATGTCATTGATGGATTACAGCGTGTATCTTTGCGGATAGACAAAGGGCCACACCAGTTGCACATTTATATAAAGTTATAAAGATGCTGGTTAAATATAATGTCTCATTGTTAATGAAGGCTTGAGGTTTTCTTTGCAGTAGAGAGTGAGTGTATATATATAGGCCTATTGACATTTATTTTTGGTGTGAACTGAAGGCATTGTAAACTTTTTTATTTTCAGCGTTATTAAAAAACGATTGTACTTATATAGTTAGAGACGTAACAAGTTCCACATTTCACATCCCCATTTGCCTGGAGTTTTAGTTTTCTAAAGTTCATCAGTAAAACATAGTTTGAGTGGAGCTTTAGAGGGAGGTCATGTGACAGTGCTGGATTATAATTGGCTGAATGCTTCTCAGCCCAATTGAATGTGGTCCATCTTGGATTTATATTATTGCTGATTGGTCTATATTCATAATCACTCAGTGCATGGAGGTGTTCTTTAGGAAAGTGCTGGTTGTATCCCTTTTTGACAGCCAGTGGCTGAATCATTTGCTTGTAGGAAATTACGTGAAAACATCTAAACTTAGAAATGATTGTCAAAAATATTTCTTGCAGATATACAGTGACAGTACTTTCTCTCTTTGGTCACAGGTGAAAGACAGACGGGACTTTGTGAAAATGCACGGAGGCAGTGGGAGACAAATAAGTCGGCGATGAGAGGGTCCGAGCAGGACTGGATCCACTCTTCAGAGCATACTTCAGGGAACCTCCACAAACTGTTCCACAAGTCTGGAAGCATCTCAGACTCTGAGGACCACTTTGACTTTTTGCTTTGGCTCACGGTCACTTTGCCCCGTGTGAGATGAGGACTGGCACCAGAACCATCAGACTCAATGCAAACACACCAATGGCATCGGGGAATAAAAGTGAGAGCGTAAAGCTGCTATAGGGCCATGGACCTTCTTTTCATTTAGAAAGACAAACATGTTTAGGGCATCGGTAGGATGCTAAACAACGAGGCGGAGTATCCATTGGCCTGAGCCTCAAAGCAGAATGTATGCAACGTTTTGGGTTTTGACAGAAGCTTTGCAGCATGGATTATGGGTAATTATCCACTATTACTTAAAGGCACAATCCATAATCTTAATCTTAACAAAAGGAAACATTCCCCGTTCAAATTCAAAATACCTGAACCTGGTTTGAACCTGCCATCACTTTTAAATACCCTTGTTTAATATATCCACATTCAATATATGTCCACACATTTACTTGTGAAAGTTGCAAAATGCTTAAGGTTTATTTACATACATAGTGTTGTCTCTTATCCATGGATCAAATGTATTGAGTCATATTTGTGAAATGACCCAAGCATTAGCATGGCTGCTGAGACGCAGAGATGCTGTTGATGTTTATCCCCGAACTGATCAGCTGTACTGGGTTAGGCACTGAGACAAGCGGGCATACAAGTCTGCATTAGTCTTTACCATGGAGGAGGGATACGTCAGGCCGGACCACACACAGCTGTTGGGAAGATGTGTGCAACAGGACACTTCGTTGTTTTCTTTTTCATTACATGTTGTAATCTACTTTGAAATTAAATTTATTTTTACATAAAAGTGGCTCTTGTGTTTGCCTTAACAATGGATTTAACTATTTGAATTGATAATGCACACACAATAATGTTGTTGAGTTGTTGTTGTTGTTGTTGTTGGCATAGTATGACATATTTTCAACTGTCCTCTAACGAAGCAAATATCAAATGTGAACTGATTTGTAAGGTTTGATAAACTTCATTTGCAAAAATAGGAACAGAGCCAGATTTTGTAAACCTGGACAAATAAAAGCAGAACTATCTGCATTGCGACAGTGATGCAAAAAGTAGGATCTGCAAATAACTCTTCCAGATATCTATGTTCCTGATATGTTAATGCTATACACCACATGCAGAGTTCATGTTACTTCAGGGCAGCTGGATCCAAAGAACAAACCACTTAACCATTACTGGCATCTTCTGCCTGTAACGGCTCAGAGGAGGAAACATATACGGGGAATTCCAGTGAAGGTTTACCCTCTCCGTCTGAGTAATGCCAAGGAATCTCATGGAGGAAGTAATCAATCTTTTCCTCAGCGGGCTCTCTGAAAGCTATCCCAGCAGTGGGAGCCCGCAGACAGCCTGTCAGTAGGCAGTGCCAGTTAGGAAGGCATGAATCAGAGTCTAAGGTAAAGGCAAAACAGGAAAGACACAAATTAGCGTTGTTGGATCTATTGTAGGGACTGATGATTACTTATGGGAACCATCGGGGGGTGTAGCACATTCCTGGAGCCATGCCAACGAGATCAACCACAGAGAGGAAGAAGCAGAGTTCAAACTTTGGTGTGAAAGCTCAAAAAAGAAAAATCCATGTGGAGGTTCAAACATTTCAGCCTTTTTGCGTTTGACAAAAAACGATCTCTTTTTTTGAATGCCAGTAAAAACACACAGTTTTTATATATACCACAGTATGCAACGTTTTGAATATTTAGAAGCAATATTCAGGAGAAAACTGAAATCTGAGGGCTGATCTTTGCATGACTCTGCTCTGGTAGTAAATCTCCCGGGTTGGAATCCACATGTGGTGTTGATCAGTCACAGCTAATATCACCTAGCACCCTGTGTCCAGACAAACACAGCTGCTACAGAATTAAAGTTCAGAAAGTGAACACGCAGAGACAGAGAGAAATACTGTTTTTAATTGGATGTGGCAAAACTTCCAAAAAGTAAAGTAGAAAAAAAGGTCTAAAGTTTGATTTGAAAAATCTGCACAGCTTTACCTCGCAACAATCACATAATGTGGCAACAGTAAAAGTAGAAAAGGTGTCCACTTTGATGGATGACCTCCTTCAAGAAAGTCTCTACCAGATGCATTATTTCTTAGCAATAAAACATTTAAAAAGAATTGTTCACATAAACGTGTTCACTTTCTTTCAGAGAGAGAAGATTCCTACCACTGAAATATGTAGCTACAGCCAGGCTTTGTTTAGTTTAGCTTAGCATAAAGACTGTAAACTAGGGGAAACTGCTAGTTTAGCCGTGTGGCCAGGTGTCTTCTCTGGTGTTAGAAGGTTACTTAAGCATTTTGGATTCCTGTATCATAGTTACCACTGCTGTTGATGTATCCATATCTTTTTACAATCTTTCACAGAAAAATGTGTGCACCTGGCACTTCTTTGTGTGTTCATGTTGAGAATAGCATGACCATGAACACTACAATACCTCATGATACCTCTGTCTTTCTGTCATAAGCATTCCTTAAGAACGCTCTGAGAAGTGACCCCATATCACAGTGTGCGATGCAACAGTCGAGTCAGAGCCAGCCCTGAGATTTATCGCTGAATTTAAACATTTGACAACAGAGTTATGACTAACCTGAATCATTTAAATGACCCCTGAAGTGATGTTTGGGGGTACACCCCTCTGGAAAAAAGTTATTGCACTCCGGGTCCTCTGGGGCAACACAAATAACTGCACACTTGAATAAAGCGTCCCAACCCTCCACTTTGTTTCCACCTGTCAGTGCTAAAGCCTAATTAGAAGCTGCTGTGTGAGCTTATCCTGCAGCTCAGAGGGCCCGGCGGAGCCCCGCTCAATGGCTCCCAAGGGCCCCCCCATGCAGGAAGATGTCATAGATGAACAGGAAGGAAAAAGCCTGATCGCTCGACCCTGCCGAGGTTCTCCCTGTGGGGCCCGGGGCCCTGGGTCAGTGCCAGCTTTGACATCCGTCAGGGCCCAGGTGACCCCTGTGCTCAGCTGATGCTTGTTTTAATTCCAGGGTGGGAAAGGCCGAAGACTGAAACAATACCAAATATAATAAAGTAATGGTAAGTACTTGTAGTATAGCTACATGTGAGTTCATATCAATCTGTAGTTGTGAGACGTATTTTTTGAAATATACATGCAGATTGTATTGCACTGTAAAGTTCAACAGAAACATGTTTACAGGAATTGGAAAGGCTGAATCACGGCATAGGAACCAATACCTCAATTAGGGCTTTCACACCAACGATTCCTGTTCTAGCTCCATGCTCGAGCTTTTCTGGTTCGGAACCGGTTTTTCTTTTCAGTCCCCGTTTTGTTCCCACCGCCCGGCTGGTGCTGCCGCTTCTGCATCATTACGTCACCGTTTACGTAGCTGATTTTCTCCCCAACGGTGTTACGGCTCTCACTACAACAACAACAATGGGGGACTGCGTCGGGTCGATGATCGCGTTGCTTGTAATAACTCGAAGCCAGATTCGATTAAATAACGACTTCTCCAACCTTATGCTTTTCTCCAGAGTGCCGTGGTTCATTGTTTATTAATATGTTTCAGCAGCATTTACCGGCCGCTGCAATGCTGCTCTTCCACGGGAGTTTATTCTCCCGTTAGCTCCCGGTTAGCTCACACGGCAGCGGCCGCTGTAAAGTATTCACTGTCTGACTCACACAAGCAGCTGATACATATCCCCAATTCCCCATAAGTGTATGTGTTTCAGTCTGAATTGACGCTGTTTGGCATCACAACGCTGTTATGAAAGTTTCTCTGGTATAAAATGGGTGATGTTACCATAGCAACCAAAGCTAAACTGACTATCTTGACTACTTGTTGTTGCTATCCTATTGTGGCATAAGCCGTTTTCTACAGGCACATTTTACCGGCGTATTTTTCCAACAGTCTCACTCCCTGATAGTCCAATAGCGACGCTTGGTCAGGGTCCTTGCGTGCAGTTGGGACGGGCCGAGTCTCCTTCAGCTTCATAAACGGACGCAAAGAGCTTTCAACTGATTGCAATGTATTCCCATCGTCGGCGGTATTTGACGCTCAGGGAAGCACCGCATTGGTCCATGTCGGCGGTACTTAAAAGGCAATGTGAGTGTCCATTCCCATTGGATAACGGAGGATTTTACACCCGTAAGTATTCTCCTTACTGTCAATTGATTTGACTGTGATATCTCCACTACTCATCAACTCAAAAACACCAGATTATCCTTTTTATATATTATTATAATTACACAACATTGATTGGTTTAAATGTTGTACAATGCTTTTGTATTTTCCCCCTACGATTCGGAGAAACAAATATTTTTTCGGAGTTCAGGATGGCAGAAGACACTACTCTACCCAGAATCCTCAGCTATCGTTTGGGACTACACCATGTACTTTGCTTGATAAACCCCGTGATTAGTCCTCAAGCTCTGTGATTATTATATTATTTTATTATATTGTTAATATTTAAAATAAATTATAAAATTAAAATACATTTATATTTTATATATAAAAATCTGTCTCATGTTACTACTCTGTAAGCCAAGAGTTGTTAATTTAGCAATGCCTTAGCTTGAAGAACAGGGACACAACTAATGACAATAGCATATGTTGGTATATTATTTAGATATTCACACCTTTATCAGAAGAACCAAACCAACATAAAATGTGCTCACAGACAGGCCAGTTCTGTCTAATTTATCACAATTATTTTTGACATGAGATCTTCATATCATCCTAGTTTAGTATTTAGTTTCTAGATTTATAAACAAATCCAGAACCTTTGAAATATGTTATTGAAAAAAGACCAAGAATAATATAAACTGTACCATGTGTCCTTCTGTAGTCCATTTGTGGTTTGTCTTGTCTCACCCCGGCTGATATATCACAACATCCACTGTTTAAATTGTTCCCTATATTTCCCCTATGCCCCTGTAAGGTGTCCTTGGGTGTTATGAAAGGCGCCCCCCCAAAAATAAATGTATTATTATTATTAAGAAGAACAACTTGGTGTGGTGTGGAGGGGATGTAGGAAGCAGGAGCAGGTGGGGTCAACTTTGTAATACTAGGTCTTGTTATTAGCCAGCTAATAAATACAACCACATACACAAAGAAAAGCTGCAATTTCAACATATCCAAGCATCCTGTATCATAGCCATGCTAATCATGTTTGTAATAAACCAAACCGTTTGTAAATCAGTCAAGATTTCAGTGAGTTAAGAGTATTTTTGTGCAGATCACTCACCTTACAACAGCTACCATAACGCAAATCAGAGTAACTGTTAACTGTAGCAAGATGGCGGCCGGTCAGCTACGCTGGAAAATCTCCCATGAGCCATCTAGTGTTTATATATATCTATCTATGGCAGGGAGGCCAAGGAAGGAGGGATCAAAACCAGTTTTGTCTATTTTAACGGAGCTGGACTTTTTTTATGAATGACTCGAGATCTACCAGCATTGCCCCCGCGGTCGACGTACTGGGCACCTCTGCTTTAGATAAATAAAGAACTACGACAGATGTGTAATATTTACTGCAGTCAAACCATTTATTACAACACATTCATGTGATGACTTTGAAAGAGTAAAGCAAGCACTGCTGAATAAAGTATGATTTTATCTTTTACGAAACGTTTTTTTTCATATGGAATGCAGTTGGAGGTCAACCAATCACAGAGTTTGAGGACTAATCACGGGGTTTGTCGAGTAAAGCGGAACGATAGCTGAGGATTCTGGGTAGTGTCTTCTGAAAAAATATTTGTTTCTCCAAATCGAAGAACAAAAGCATTGTATCAATCGACAGTAAGGAGAGTATACTTACAGTACTTCTGGGTGTAAAATCCTCCGTTATCCAATGGGAATGGACGCTCACATTGCCTTTAAATGCCGCCGACATGGACCGATGCGGTGCTTCCCTGATCGTCAAATACCGCCGCCGATGGGAATACATTGCAATCAGTTGAAAGCTCTTTGCGTCCGTTTATGAAGCTGAAGGAGACTCGGCACGTCACAACTGCACGCAAGGACCCTGACCAAGCATCGCTATTGGACTATAAGGGAGTGAGACTGTGTTGATTTTTCATTATGATTCTACTTGTGATAGTCGGACATGACAACCTATGCAGTATGTATCACGGATCTATCCATCTGATAGCTGCTATAATACAAAACAAAACGTCCGCCTGCTCTCCACAATGATTAATAACAGCGAACGGATGGTCAAAGTAAAGTACAAATAAACAGAATCACACGAAGCCTGGTTAGTGTTGCCTGCCTTTATAAAGTGTGTGTGTTTTTTTTTCATAATTGTTTAGTTGCGTTCTAGTCCCTTTGCTGAGGACTACTGCTTGTTACAACTTTTATTTGCCGTACTCGCCTTTAACTGTTAGCTCAGGTTAATCTCGCCCCCCTCCGACGTAAGTGTGACGTATTCGGTTCTAGCTTCTAGGCCGACAATTTGTTGGTGCTTGAAACGAACCAGATTCCGGAGCTTAGAGGCGGCTGTGGTGTGAACAGGAAAAAACACTGCTTTTCAGGCTCTAGCTCCGAACCAGCCCTGGAACCGCATTGGTGTGAAAGCCCCAAATGTGTGAATTGAGATCAGTAAGTGCAGATTGTCTTCAGAAATATGGTCAAAAGTAGTGATGTTGTGCAAAAAAAGCTAACTATGGTGGCAGAGGCAGAGATCCTACAGAGAGGAAACATTTCCTATTTTCTGGATTACAGAAATCTTTATGATAAGATATAAGAAGGACAGCGTGGCCACCTCTGACTGGAGTGGTTTCTCATTTACGTTAGTGATATCCGTGAGGACAGTATAAAGCTCAACCTCACCATAAATTAAAATGTCAAAGACTTCAGCGACGCTTTCCCAATCTTCAGCCTCATCTGGTAAGCATTAGTGAAGGATACCATGGGGCAAATAGGAAGGACTAAGATTGCGATATAGTTCCCCTCCACCACACTTCACCCTAAACAGACCCTTATGGTGCTGTAGCTCAACTGTTTGACAGGGAAGCCCCCCCCCCTCACTGCCTCTTGCCTGTCAGTCTTCGCCTTCTGACACACACTGCGGTCCTAACATGGGACTGAGGCTTTAGGAAGGACGCTTCCAATCTTCCTGATTGTTTTCCTTTGATTGGGGTAGTAAACAGCAAATAACAGCCCAGTCCTTTGCAGCAGCCTAATGGCGCATTTCCATTGCAGGGCCTCGCTTAGTACGGTATAGTTAGGCCTTGTTAGGCCAGGCTCACTTTATGCTGCATTTCCATTACAGTTTAGTAGCTGGGGCAGTAACTATAGTAACGCAGTGTAGGCGGAGCCGTGACTTAATCTTCAATGCGAAATACAAAACCAACATCAGCCGTTAGCTGTTAGTACTCAAGCTCACAGCTCCTCATACTGTATCTGTTCAGAAACTAGACAGAAGTGAAACAAGTACAAACCACAGACTGCCTGTGTCATGGAGAATACAGTCGCTGGTTTATTTATGTCTGTAGGCCGTTGTTGTGAGTGTGGATGGTCGGAGCATATACTGCGCTAGCTTAGCCGATCTCCATTTAGAAAACACGCATTTTAAAAAGGTTTTTCTCCTGCCGTCTGTCTGCAGACTTGTCAAAGCATTAATTCATGGTTGTTACTAACCGGTATCAGTATGTTATTACTTCGGCATCATTTTGAAATGTGTATTACAATTAAATCAAGGTCAAATATGTTCATTTTGTTGTAGTTGTAGCCCCCTTGCCAGCGATTCTCTCTCTCTAGTTTAGCATACTCAGCCCGACTCAGCCCGGTTGTTGGCCCGCTAAGAACCTCGATTTTATGGGCCCAGAAAAACTGTGAAATAGTACCCGCTAGCCGGTACTACGCCAAATGGAAACGCAACAAAAAAGGGCCGTGCACGGCGCTGTACTGGAAATGCGCCATAACAGGCACTTACAGGGCCAAACCTATTTTGTGTGTGTGTGTTGCTAACAGGATCCAAATTAAAGGGCAGGTGTATTTTGAAGATTGTTACAATCTGCAAACAAAGAGTCAAGCTCAGCTCTTTGCTGTGCGCACCCGGGGTTAAACCATTATGGATAACGGAGGAATAATTACACGTGGGACATCTGTACTTTGCTCAACTGGAACTCCAGCATCGGGGCGTGGCTTTATTAATGTATGCACATGACCTTACATCGTAGTGGCTGTCAGCAATGTCCATCAATATTACACAAATTGATAGCACATTTACTCATGTCATACAAATTATGCCAGTGTCTACATAGTAAAATCAACATGGTAAGCCAACTGACAACTTTAAGCTAGTAAAATAGCTTCTTGCCAATTTAGCTAAAGTTAAAAATAATATGCGAGGTGCCAATGGCCTTGCTTAATAGGCATTGTTGATGTAACTTTCAATCCAGTAGCTGTATCTCTTTGTTTGGATTCTTTGAGGGATCTTTACTGACTTATGCCCACGCTTGATTAGTTCAAGCTGGGGTGCATAACTCAAATGTTTGACGGCAAAGCTAGCTGTCTGAACAGTTTCCGGAAGATTTCAACTCGTTTTCAGCCTGGGCATGCTGGAAATCATGCCATTTGTGGTGGGGGATTCATAGGATCAGCTGGAAAGAAGGGAGAGATACGTTCCTGTTAAGACAACATCCATTTGTGAATCAAGGAAAGTTAGGGGATTCTCACAAAGACCCACAATGTGGGTGAACAGTGAAGTTAACATATGAAAAGTAGTTTGTAAATGCAACTTACATTTTTGACTGTGTACACATTTTTAGAAGACAAAAGGACAAGAGCTTGAATTCCTTATGTGTGTGTTGTTGTGTTTAAAAGGCCAGAGGCCTGTACTACGAAGCAGGATTCTCGCTTAGCGGGCTAACTTCAGGGAAAACTCGGGCTTTCCGGTCCTACGAAGCTGGTTCTCTTTTTAGCAGGCTAGATCTCCATGGTAACTTAGGCTGTGCGGCTAACCTGGGGGGTATACTACGAAGCAGGATTTTCGTTTAGCAAGATAACTTCTGGGATTTCCGGTACTACGAAGCTGGTTCCCTTTTTAGCAGGCTAGATCTCCATGGTGACTTATCCTGGAACCTAGTCTGTGCTCAGAAGCAGGATAGGTTCCAGGATAAGAGATCAACTGTGCAGAGTTCTTCTTCTTCTTTGCTTTAATGGTGAATCACTTCCGCTTGGAGCATATCGCCACTATACTGTTGATTTATTTAATGTATAAACTGCCCATATTGTTCATGTAGCACAGTGTTCACGAACTCTGTGTTCTTTTACCGGTACAAACTTAAGCATTTGCCTGAAAGAGCTCCAGTCAGCAACAGATGGCTACACTTTACAATCGGAGCAACAAGCAGTTAGCAAGGAGCAAACTGAAGTCTGTCAGATAAAAAACAGAGCGACCCTTCTCTTTCGGATTTGAACAGCTAACCGACCTGTTACTGCACAACAACACAAACACGAAAATTCACCATCTAAGCTTAAAGTTAATTTAGCTAAGAAGTAGGCCATTTGCTCATTGTTTGGTTTTAATCTCTGAGCTTCATTGTGGGATCTGTTGTATTGAGCTAATGGGTAACATTAAATTGAGTTTAACTAACCATATTCTAACTTGATGCCTTTATCATACACGTTATGATCGCACATTCATCAGAGGCCTGTACTACGAAGCTGGTTCAACATAACCTGGATATGTTTGAGCTAGCCGGTTGGCCTAATCCGAAACATACTAAGCTAAGCGGTCCTACGACGCTGGTTATCAAGTGGATTGCTCAAGCCAGTCATGCCCTATCTAGTTAGGTCAGTGGTTCTAAAACTTCTTCTGTCAGGCCCCCCCTTTGGAGAAAAAAAAAGTTGGGCCCCCCAACACAAATAGTCAGGCTCAGTGGCGGCGCCAGAGACTTCTTTCGGGGGTGCTGTGGGGTAGCTTGACATTTCATAGAGGGTGCTCAAACATTTAGGGTTTCCCATTACAGTTTTTCTCGATTGCTAACACACATTTTTTTTTAAATTGCTCAGTTTCTCAGAACACTAAACACAATTCACAAAACCACACACCCAAAGTGCAAAACACCTGATTTCTCCTGCTAAGTGAAGAACTACACTCAAAACTACATAAACACTTACCAAATGCAAACTTTTGCACCAAATATAACACACTTCATTCATAATACTGGATTGTTTGAGAATTCAGCGTTATTGTAGTCCGGGTGATGGTTAGGGACAGTAGAACCAGGATATAGCAGCGGTAGACAGTGTGTCAAGTCCCCAGGCAGGGAGACCAAACCCACACCCATGGCTTAGTCGCAGGTTAGCCGGGTAGCGTGTGAGCAAGGACCAGCTACTGTGATGAGGCAGCCTTCGTAAGACAGATGGACCAGAGTCAGATGGACTACTTGGTAGGCAGGAACAGACAGCTCCGGTCAGGCAGGTGTTAGGCATGCCAGATCTGGGTATCCAGTCACCGATAGCATAGAGAAGTCCCAAAAGTCCCAGGTTAGCTTGTTTAGCTGCTAGGATAGCTTCGGGCTGCCGGGTGTAAACAGCAGAGGTGGGGACTCGAGTCACATGACTTGACTCGAGTCGCATATTTTTTGAGTTGAGACTTGCTTGACTAACATTGATAAAAGACTTGACTTGACTTTGACTTGGTATTCATGACTGGAGACTTGACTTAAGCTTGAGATAGATGACTTGAAAGGACTTGACTGTTTAAAATTAAATATTTGCGTTTGTTTTTGTAGTGAGATATTACGTTTAGTTTTTTAAAAAAAACGGATTATAGCGCCGTACGCGCAAACCTGGCAACCCACTAGAAGGCAGGAGTGTCAGTTAACATGGCAGCGGCTAGCTTTACTCCACAAATAGTGAAGTTTGGATTCAAGGATTATTTTGTTGATGACGGTAATAAGAAGAGAACAGAGATATGCAGGGTCTGCAGCATACAGATCAGTGACACGACCACCACAACATCCAACTTCATTCGTCACGACAAAAAAACCCACGGAGAAAGGTGCGTGCATGTGTTGTGTTAGCTGGAAAGCTAACGTTAAGTTAAGCAAAAAAGAAGACAAAACGGTAAATGAACACTAGAACCGCCAAGGGATTAATTTGGACTAACCCTGATACTGACGGGCTGTCAGGAGAGAGAGAGAGAGAGAGAGAGAGAGAGAGAGAGAGAGAGAGAGAGAGAGAGAGAGAGAGAGAGAGAGAGAGACATTTATTTCCCTGTGTTATTATCAGAAGTTAATTGTTAATTTTTTGAATAATGTAGTTCATCTACTTTTAGTAGTTTGTTTAAATGTTTTAATTATGTTGTTTTTCTTTGTAGAAGTGCATCATTCCTTGATTTATTGTAAAATGAATCTGAACTTTTTGATCTGTTATGATGATAAACTGAAGCAATTTCTAAACTAACCCAATTAAGTGAGTTTTAAATCGTCCTACTTAGTTTATAAGGAAATTATGAAGAGGAACAAATTAAATGATTTGAAAATGATATATATGTAGGTGCTGACGCTGTTGGCGGTTCTAGTGTTAACAGCAATTTAAATAAAATATGTGTAATGGCAAATGCAAATTATTCGCTTTTCGGCGCCTCCCGCTTTTTAACGCTGATTTTTTAACGCTGATTTGGGTGACTCGTATAATTCGTGGAGAACCGAAGAGTTTTAGTTTTGGGGGAGGGGGGGGGGTCCGTCCGTCAGTCCGACTGACGGACAACTTCTCACTTCAAATAGACCGCAAAATAATTAAACAAGCGAGTGCCTGTTTTTCCTGGCCAATGACAGGTTCCTTGAACACAACACGAGCGTAACGTCTCTTCACGTTAAGTTCCCCACCCCTGCTGTAAATAATAATAAAAACCCTTGATTTATAACTTAACATCTCTGTCTCCTATTGATCTGAGTATATTAGAAATAATAGCCCGTTAATTAAAGCATTACAGCACAGGCCTTTGTCAGATGGTATATAGAGAACCGCAGTGACGCGTCGTAAAACCCGGAAGTAAACTTCTTCCGGTTCCTTCGTGAAAAACCAATGCAAATTCTCCATAGGATTTTGGAAAATAGCTCGAAATAAGGTCTGTGGTTGACACACATTTAAGAGAGGGATCACGTTTTGTTCAGCTGGATAATCTCCACATGTCTACTCTACTTTTATAATTTTTTAATCATAAATCTAGTCGCCAAAAGTGAAATGCTAACGTTATGCTATAAACGAACGACAAGCCAGTACAGCAGCAGGGTCGCACGACTTCAACGTCACGCCAACTTAAGATCGTTTCAACTGACTTGCACTGAAACTGCACTTTGAACACTTTAAATATATTAACATTTTAAACTGTATAAGCCTACCCCGTTTATCTAGGCCCTTTTTGTTTTATGTATAGGCTACATGTCACACTGTGGGAAACGATATTTCTGGATGTATACCACATGTAGAATTTGTTTACAATAAAGCTGACTTTGACTTCCGCGTGCTTGCATATTTTAACAAAGCTTTTCATTTTAGCCACACTGAATTTAACGAGAAGTCATGGCTGTGTCAATTACCAGTCTGATATCGTTTTACAAAGATGACAAGAAGAGTGTAGATAGAGGAGAGAACCACTACAAGTCAGGACACGTAAAACAGTGCAGACTAGATGAAGGTGTGCTTACCGGTGTTGTCAGGGCTAGCATGAGGGACAAGGTTTATAGTGTCGGTGAGTAGTGATAGCAAGAGTACCGTCAACCTAGAGTTAATTTATTCACATAGTGACATTTATTCACATAGTGACATTAATTCCCATCAACAAATCCATTTTATATGTCACATGAAATCTTTATTAGGCAAGGCAAGTTTATTTATATAGCACCTTTCAACACAAGGCAATTCAAAGTGCTTTACAAAAATGAAAGACATTAAGAAAATGGGATTTAAAACCAATCATTAAAAAGAAAAGCTAATAAAATAAACATTAAAAGAAAAAATACATGGATAAAAGTTACAGTGCAGTTTAAGATGTGAATAGTTCAATTAAAAGCAGCGACAAAAAGAAAAGTCTTCTTGCTGGATTTGAAAGTAGTCAGAGTTGCAGCGGACCTGCAGGTTTCTGGGAGTTTGTTCCAGATATTTGGAGCATAATAACTGAACGCTGCTTCTACCATGTTTAGTTCTGACTCTGGGGAACAGAAAGCTGACCAGTCCCTGAAGACCTGAGAGATCTGGATGGTTCATCATTTAGCAGGAGGTCAGAAATGTATTTTGGGCCTAAACCATTCAGTGCTTTATAAACCAGCAGCAGTATTTTGAAATCTATTCTTTGACACACAGGAAGCCAGTGTAAAGACTTCAGAACTGGAGTGATGTGATCCACTTTCTTAGTGTCAGTGAGGACTCGAGCAGCAGCGTTCTGAATCAGCTGCAGCTTTCTAATAGATTTTTTAGTGAGACCTGTGAAGACACCATTGCAGTAGTCGAGTCAAGTGTGGACAAGTTTTTCCAAATCCTGCTGTGACATTACGGTACATCCACACAGCAGCTTTTCAAAAATCTTGAAAATCTTGGAGCTGGGCGTGTCTGACAGCTTGGGGATTTTTTGCGAGCAATGCGACCAACAACCAATCACATGAATCTCCCGCCCCCGACATACAAAGCAAAAAACCCCGGGGATTTCATGCGAGCAATATATATATATAAACTACCCAAACAGGCGAAAACCTACCAGTTTCACCCACTGTCTCTGCCACCTCCCTCCATGCCTGGCTCCTCCGGTTTGTATCCCGTTAATAGTTCTGGTCGTAAAGAACCGGGTGATTTGCTACCGTAATTTCTCGTTTGGAATATGAGGAAATGAACTGCGGTCTGGTTCTCCCTGCTTACACGCGGTTTGATTGGCTAGCGCTTCTACTGTCAGATTTGCATAAACGTGTTTGATTGGCTGGCGCTTCCAGCTCAGCTTCAAAAGTTGAACATGGCTCAACTTTGGAATCCTGGACATCCTGAAAATCTTCGCTTCGCTCCCCCACAATGCAGTTCGGCGAAAAGTGAGGCAAAGTGACGTCATCCCCATTCAAAGTCAATGGGCAGAGAAGCGTTGGAAGCGGTGGAAGTTTCGCCTAAAGCTGCTGTGTGGACGTACCGTAACGGCCCCTACACACGGCGGCGTGCGTTGCCGCTAGACGGTGGGCGTGTCTTGAGCTTGGGGAGTCAACGCGAGCAACACGACCAACAACCAATCACATGAATGTCCTGCCCCGGACATACAAAGCAAAGCATTCATGCTACATCCATGATGGCTAAATATACTATCTATGCTTGCTAGCTGTCCATTCAAACGAAGTACACTGGATATAAACTCCCCAAACAAGCGAAAACCTACCAGTTTCACCCACTGTCTCTGCCACCTCCCCCCATGCCTGGCTCCTCCGGTTTGTATCCCTGTATGTAGAGAGGGACTGGTCATAGAGTACCGGGTGATTCCCTACCGCCACGATAATTTTCTCCTCCATTTGTTGACATATGGGAAATAACTGCGGTCTGGCTCTCCCAACATACACCCGGTTAGATTGGCTAGTGCTTGTACTGTCAGATTTACATACGAGGGATTTGATTGGCTGACGCCTCCATCGAGGCGGCAAAAGTAGAACATTGCTCTACTTTTGCAGCGAGCACCGCAAGAGAAGCTACGCTTTGCTCCCACAATGCAGTTCGGCGAATCGTGACGTCACCCCATTCAAAGTCAATGGGCAGAAGCTTTGAAGCGGCAACGCACGCCGTCGTGTGTAGGGGCCGTAAGTCTTTTAATCCTAGATATGTTCTTTAGGTGATAGTAGGCTGATTTAGGGTGCGTTCACACCTGCCTTGTATAGTCCGGTTGAATCGAACCCTGGTGCGTTTAGCCGCTTGGTGCGGTTCATTTGGGTCGGTGTGAACGCAGTCCGAGACCTCTTAAGTGAACTAAACAACCGGACTCTGGTCCGCTAAAATAGGTGGTCTCGGAGCGCTTGCTTGCGAACTCTGGAGCGGTTCATTGCTGGTGTGAACGCAGTCCGCATCAAAACATAGGAAGTGCAGTATTTACGTGTCACAAGAACGCAGATATCTTTAAAAATCTTTAGCGAAAGAGTCTTTCAAGACATCCGCGGTTGTTTAGGTAAAGAGTAAAGCAGAATTAAGTGTTGAACAGTGTCGTTTAAAGTAAAAATTCTCCATCAGCTACATAAAAGTAAGAACACCTGTCGTCGGTGAAACGCCCCTCCTCTGCAGAACGTCTCTCATGGATAATGCTGCACATTATCCCGTTTATTACACGGCCACATTCTCAACAAAGTAACGACATGACTCCCAATATTAATTGAAATGCTTTTGTGGATTTAGAAAATGATTTTATTGATTTAACAAATAGTTGTATTGATTTAAATTGACATGCATCCGCTAAGAAAAATAGTCCGTTGTTACTGTTTGAACTAACATAGCAACGGCAGGAACTGCTTCGATAGCGTTTTTGAGGAGCTTTTTTATTACAGATTTGAAAAAATCGTTGCTTGCTTTAAAAGTAGCACAATTCATCATGTCAAACCTTGGGAAGTATCTAGATATCCCTGCCGTAATGCCAAAGTAACTGGCAACTGAATATGTGTCGCCGTCTGACCTATGTCTGGACCGCTGCGTAAAAAGGAGGGTTTCTGCCCGTTACTTCTCCGCTGTTTTCTTGTCGCTCTTGTCTTGTCAGTTAGTTTCAGCCAAACTGTATACAGTTAAATCGAACGGACTTCTTTGTGCAGATGTGAGCGTCCTTAACAACGGTCAATAAAACCTTGACAGCGGTCTGTCTGTTCTGGATTAAAAACGTGTCACGTGTTTTGAATTGACCAATCAGAATCGAGTATTCAACTTAACCATGTAATAATATTTTTTAACGGACGTTGTCTGATTATATAATCATATGCGCGGGCCGCTAGTGTTTGTTGATCTCCAGACTAACAGCAGCATGAGAATAGCCTGCCGAAAGTGCCAATGCTCCATGGCGGAGGCTCCGCTAGAAATTGCCGGGATTTGCGTTTGTACCCCCTTAATGTCTGACCAATGGTTGAACAGCATTTGTAAGCAAGTTTGTAGTCCGTTTGAGTTTTGCCCGTGTGAACGCAAACCGAACCTTCTGAAAAATGAAACAATGTAACAAACTGTCGTCTGGTGCGCACCAGACAGCGGACTATTAGGTGTGAACGCACCCTTAGTAACTGTTTTAATGTGACTGTTGAAACTCAGGTCAGAGTCCATGACTACACCTAGATTTCTGGTTTTATCTGTTGTTTTGAACATTGCAGACTGAAGCTTAACGCTAACTTTTATACGTTAAGAAATTGTGAATCTTCGTTTTTAATTTACATTTACTCGCCTTTGCAATGTTGTTGTTGTTAGAGTGTTAGGTTTCCTGTCAGCTCGTCTGTTGGGAAGATATAAAATATTAGTTTCATGGAAGTCACACTGTCACATATAAGAGCATTAAAACATACAGTACATAGGCTAAAACAAAACATCTAAAGATATATCCTTGCACTTTTCCTCGTGAATATTTTCACTATTTTGACATTTTTATAGATGAAAATTTAACTAAAGAAATAAATGGTAGATTAATCCATATTGAACATAGGTGTCAGCTGCTACACTAATTATAGTTATATTTCTTAATTAATTAAGATAAGATATTACTGTATTGATCCCAATTTGGGAAATGTTTGTGTTGCAGTAGCATAACACTAACTAAATATAAGTTATTACATACAAAAGTATGTAAGGGATGGAATATTAAATTGAATATAAATGTAAAATGTACATGTGATTTTACGTCCAAGAGAAGCTATGGAGCAGAGTTCTCTGCCAGCCAGAGGGGATTTGTTATTAGTTCAATATGTCAAACTGATTTCCCTGACTACAATCTTTAGTTCCATAGTGAAACGTTATGCTGCTTGTACTAATTAGACTTATCATATAAGCCACACAGGTTTTAATAGGATGTATTCATTATCTTTACTTATGTTGCGGTCTTTTCAGCAGCGCCATCTCTAAAACGGCGATACAGTCACTACCCATCATTTGAATTTCACCGTGACATGGACAAAAATGTAACGTCAGCTTACCTCATGGCACGAATCCAGACTCTCCTTTGGAAAATATTGGCCGGGAAACGATAGAACGAGCACGTTTCATGCGAAGACCTGTGGCTGCAACCCGGAGCAAAGCAACAAACCATTGCGTAGCTAACTAGTAGATCTAGCTTTAGCTAACGTTAGCTAACGAAACGAACTGCAGAGTAACATTGGAAAACACTGGTAATTAATTATTCTAGAATTTGTAAAACTACGGTGTTAAAAACGACAATTTCAAAAATACAGATTCCGATGGTCAGAAATAGATATACAAATACTAAAGATACTACAGATACCAGGGCCGGCTCTAGACAATTTGCAGCCCTAGGCGAGATTTTAGCTGGCGCATAGAATATATAAAGAATAAATTAAAAATCTCTACAAAAGACGAATACACGACAAAAACAGAAACTTATTGACATCGGCAAAAATACTTCAAATGTATTCAGTATTGTATGAACATGTTTGAATTGGGGGATGGACGTCACATCCTCTAGGGGGGTCCGGGAACATCCCCGGGAAGACATTTTTGAACATTTTAAAGTAAAATGCTTCAATCTGGTGCACTTTGAGCACACAATTACTACTAGATCTAGGGGGTACAACTCTAAAACACCCATATGAAAAAGATCAGTTTACATTTTAATAATCAAATGAGTATGTGAACATAACCAATAACCTACCATAGCCAATAAATGTAACTTATTTTATTTTTGTTGTTCATTCATATCTTATTTGACCTAGTTAACGTTCATTTATGTATTCATATTTTTATCTCTCCAGTTTTTAAACGATATTTTTGGTTTACTGTCCTATAGTATACATTGAAAACACCAACCCCCCCCACCTTACACACAAATACAAAAACCACACTTGCTTTAGTTATAATTCAACTAACATGTTTTAATAAACAAGTAGTTATAGGGTTATAGAACTATTTTAAAGAACACTTAAGAACACACGTATTGTAATAATAAATAAAAGAAAAGAAAACATATTAACAAATACATAAAAACGATTTATACAAAAGAAGAACAATTACATTTCTGTTTTTGAACACACATATTGTAATAATAAATAAATACCTTACTGACTTGTTTGACGTAAACACTCAGAATTGCACTCGTCTTGACTTCTTTGCTGCAAAGTCATCGATAACATCCTCATATGACAACTGACGAGAAACATCACTGTTAATGCTGATGATGGCAAGTCCACTGAGGCGTTCTTGGACCATTGTAGACCCCAGGTAGGTTTTAATTGACTTCGGCTTTGAGAAGCTACTTTCTGCTGAAGCCACTGTCAATGGCATAGTGACTGCGATCCTGAGGGCCACCCACATATTAGGATAAACCTCCCTCAGGTTATTCCTTTCCAAGAACACCAACAGTTCCAGGGTGGTAATTGTGGGTGAGGGGAGAGTTGGAAAGTTCATCAGCTCCAGTGCCAACTCTTTTCCATCGATGTCTGACTGTCCGCCAGAGCTCAGGGTGTTGCTCAGAAGTTGACAAGCAGCACCCCAAATTTTGCCTGAACTTCTTCCAGGTGTTCAAAACGCTCATTGAGGGAAGTGATGCAAACATCAACAACCCTGTTGAAAAATGTAACTTCCATCTTTTTTAGGGCATTGGCCATTGGCTCATCAGGTGCTTCATAAGAGAACTGCCTCTTGGTTGACCTCAGCCTCTTCTCCTTGAGGACAGCATCCACATCCATGTTCTCACACATGTCTTTAGCACTGATCTGAGCAGAGGCAAATTCAGTGGCTCTGTAGTCTTCCAGGGTGGCCTTTGTCTTTCTCAGGAGGTCAACTGCGAGGTCAAGTTGCATTGACACAGACTGCATGACCTTACTGACCTGTTTGACTTTACTGAGGATGTCGTACCACACCACAGTGCAAATGGAGAAGCGGTAGGACCCCACTTCCTCAGCCAAAGACTGTGCCTCTATTTTGATCATCATGTCAGTAGCCTTGTCCCTCACCTCCAAAAGTGCACCTCGAAATCGCACAGCTTCCACACTGTTGACCCGGCTCTCCCACCTGGTTTCAGACCATGATTTCAAGGTAGTGGTGAAATGGCTCTTCAAAATGTCCCAGCGCTTTGTGGATGCTGAAAACAATGTAAAACGCTTTTGGAGGTATCCAAAGTATACAGTGGTATCTAGGGAGCTTTTCGCTGCATCAGCTAACACCAGATTGAGAGTGTGTGCGCCACATGGCACGAATAGTGCCCTCGGGTTTAGTTCAAGTAACCTGGCCTGAACTCCTTTGTTTTTTCCCTCGCATATTGGCACCATTGTCATAAGACTGTCCCCTACAGTCCTCAAAGGGGATGTTCAGTTCTTGGAGCCTGTCCAGGATGAGGGATGACAAACTCTCGCCAGTTGATTCCTCAGCAACAAGGAACCCCATGAAGTGTTCCTTAACTTGTGGCATCTCCTCCATTGTAACAATCCTTAAGATGACTGATAACTACTCTGCGTGGCTAATATCAGGTGTGCAGTCCAGAATGATGGAATAATATTTCGCTTTCTTAATTTCTTCAATCATGTGGGCACTGATTCTCTCACCGATACATTCAATGAGTTCATTTTGAATATTTTTTCCGAGATATGTGGTATGGCTTGCACCCCTTTTGACTTTAGCAACGTGTTCTATCATTACAGGGTCAAACATTGCCATCAGCTACACTTCTTTAAGGAACTTGCCATTGTTGGGTTTGTTGAGTGTGTCACATGTTCCCCTGAGGCCCATGTTGCTCTCAGCTAATGATTGAATGATGGCGACCACCCTTGTTACCACCTCACGCCATCTCTTCCTTTCTATGTCTGTAAGCGCCATCTCAGTCCTATCAATAGTTTTCTCCTTTTGTATTCGAAACTCTAACTCTTTCCATGATTCCATGTGTTTAGTATGTTCTGGAGTGTTCTCGTGTGTTTCAGTAATTGGTGGAAATTTTTCCAGTCATTTAGTCCTGCACTGATTAATTTGTATTCCTTCTGGGAGAACAGCTTGCAGCAAAAACAGTAAAGGCTGTCGTTTTTCTGTGAGTACAATAGCCAGCCACAAAAGTTAAACATGTACAAACCACAGACTGTCTATGTCATGGCGGATACAGTCGCTGCTTTATTTATGTCTATATGACGTTGTTGTGAGTGTGGACGGAGCAGCTACAGGTTAGTTTAGCCTGATGGCCCGCCCCCTCTCCAGCGTCTTGTTTGAATGACAGGAGTAAACACAGAATTAATGCTTTATTAACTCATGGTTTTTAAGGCGCTTATCTCCATGTAAATACTATGGTAGACCACCCAATATTCGCATCACCCTAATCGCTCGAGTTTCACCGCGGCTGTCAGCTGTGTTTGCTCCTGTCAATGCTGTCATTCAAACAAGAGGCGCTGGAGAGGGGGCGGGGCGTACCTCCATGTAAATCCTACAACAAAATGAACATATTTGACCGTGATTTAATTGTAATACACGTTTCAAAATGGTGCCGAAGTAACTACATACTGATAACAGTTAGTAAAAACCATGAATTAACGCTTTGACAAGTCTGCAGACAAGACGGCAGGCGAAAAGCTTTTAAAATGCGTGTTTTCTGAATCGGATCGATCAGGCTAAACTAACCTGTAGCTGCTCCGTACACACTCACAACAACATCATACAGACATAAATAAAACAGCGACTGTATTCGCCATGACATAGAAAGTCTGTGGTTTGTACATGTTTAACTTTTGTCCAGTTTCTGAACAGATATGAGGAGCTGTGAGCTCTGAGTGTGTGCTAACGGCTGATGTGTTGGGACCATACGTTGTGGGACCATGGTTGGGACATATTTCGCTGTCGGGTGTTGACCAATCACGAAGCGTCAGTTCTTGACTGGCAGCAAAAACAACCAATCACAGCAGTGCTTCTCTGGCTGGCTCTGTCCAATCACAAACAAGAAGTGTTCTCCCTAAAGGAATACCCTTTCCGTCCAATGTGAAATGCTGTGGTGTTTTCTGAAATGCTGTGGTGTTTTTCACTTCAGGGCCACCGTACCTCTGCGGCCCGCAGGTGCCAGCCAGGATACCACGGCAGAGTCTGCCCAGGTATATCTAAACAAGTACCCGTCTGTACAGTGGGGTTAGGTGGTCATTTAGACAAGGGCTAGAATATGTGAAAATAGTGCCATATTCTGCCATGCCTGTAGAAATGTTGGGTCAAAAATAATGCATACGATAGCACAGATGCCTTCACCACGAATGGCTACACAAAGATCTCATATCCCAAGCTTATCAACGAGCTGATGTTGCAGCTGAAATGATCTCCAGGTCACAAAGTCAACCTCACATGATGATGATGTGATCCAGTTCTCAAGCACAGTAAATGTTCTCTTCCCAGAGTATATGATGGGACCAAGGTGATGTTTAGTAGGCTACATGGTTTTAATAATACTTTTGCTTTTCAATGTTTGCCATTTCAAACCATGAGCTGGTTTAAATAATATTTGCAAGGCAAGGCAAGGCAAGGCAAGGCAAGGCAAGGCAAGGCAAGGCAAGGCAAGGCAAGGCAAGGCAAGGCAAGGCAAGGCAAGGCAAGGCAAGGCAAGTTTATTTATAGAGCACTTTTCGACACAGGGTAATTCAAAGTGCTTTACAAAAAAGAAATGAAAGACATTAAGCATTAAAAAAAAGAAAAGCTAATAAAATAAACATTAAGGAAAAATACATGGATAAAAGTTACAGTGCAGTCTAAAATATGAATAGTTCAATTAAACATTACAAGAATTGCCTTGATTTACAATATGTATCATTTGTTTTATCAGTAGAGTTTTGAAGCTGTTGTGCTTTTCCTTGCCACAGTCCACTTTGGACTGTATGAGATATTTCAGGATTGCACTTTTAACTCACTTGAAATGTTCTCACTTGCTTGGTTTCAAAACATAACAAATGCCATCATCTGTTCATTGGGGACCATCAATGCTCTTTTTCATTGCTGTTGCCGGCAACTATTGCTCATGTAAACCTGCTACTGCTGCGCCCCTGTAACCTCAGAGGCACCCTGAGTCATGTTGTTCTGTGGTCTGTACTACTGTATTAATAACGTGTCACATGTTAAGAATTTACAATCAGAATCGAGTATTCAACTAAGCCGTGTAATACAAGTTGTTCGTAGCCTTAAGGGCCTACACAGTTGTTATGCTAAACCACATCGCCCTTCACTGGATGTATAATGAGCTGCACTAAACTACATGTTAGCATTTAAAATACCTAGCCATTCTTTTGCGATTATTTAAGTAGTGTAGTGTAAGTAGGTAGTGTAACTCATTACATTTCAGAGACAGTAATTGTGTAATGTAACTTATTACTTTCAAAAGAGAGTAATAAGTAATATGTAATATATTATATTTTGGAAGTAACTTGCCCAACACTGCTCGGGATCAATGTTTCCCCTGCAGATTGTGTAGCAGCAGGTTCACTTGGGATTGGTATCGATACGTTTTCACCTGCATGCACAGTCAAACATGCATGGACACAGTTAGACACCCACTATGTGTGTGTGTGTGTGTGTGTGTGTGTGTGTGTGTGTGTGTGTGTGTGTGTACGTGCGTGGGTGGGTGCGTGTGTGTGTGTGTTTTACATTAACATGTACATTATTAGTAAGAGAAGTGCTATTGTAATGTGCAATAATAAACTGGACTCACGTGCTGCAGACTGTGTTGTGGTGCTCGGGATCAATGTCTCTCCTGCAGATTGTGTAGCAGCAGGTTCACTTGGGACAGGTAGTAGTGATACGTTTTTCATTACCATTTGTAAGCTACAGATGGAACAAAATAGATAGCTTCAATAATAATAAATATATATAATGAATACAAGAAAAACCACACAGTGCAGTTGGTGTAAAAAGAGCTATCAAGCTAGATGGTAAAGCAGCTCATCTGCTAGCTTCTATCATACTTGGCTTTGTCTTTGTTTTTGTTTTGTTTGTCTACCCTCCCTCCCAAATATAAAGCGTCTTTGGGATCAAGAAAAGCGCTATTTATCCATGTACTTTTTCTTGTAATGTTTAACTGAACTATTTATATTTTAGACTGCACTGTAACTTTTATCCATGTATTTTTTTTCTTAATGTTTATTTGATTAGCTTTTCTTTTTTAATGCTTAATGTCTTTATTTTTTTATTTTTTTGTAAAGCACTTTTAATTGCCTTGCGTTGAAAAGTGCTCTATAAATAAACTTGCCTTGCCTTGCCTTGCCCTTGCCTTGCCTTGCCTATAGAAATAAAATATATTATTATTATTATTATACTATATATCAGCTGCTATCATTACCTAACGTTAGCTAGCTAGCTTTATACCGTTGCGTGAAAAATGCCAATAAACACAAACAGTCATCAGACATACCTTTGTTTTCCTGGAGTTTTTCCTCCTCTCTCTTTCTTCGCCTTTTCCAATGTGCCCCAGACGGCTTTTTGTTGGGGTTGCCCAGCTTCATGTTGTGACAGGCGAAACACAAATGGACAGAACCAAAGAAAACATAGAGAGGGGTGGTGCAGTGTTGGGGCGCCCCTACGTCTTATTTTTCATATTCTCAAAAAAACAAATTAATCCTGATCTGAGCGGCGCCTAAAAAAAAGGAATCTGGGGGGCGCCTACAAAAATAAACGCGTTAATAACGCGCTGACACAAAAAAAATTAACGCCACTAATTATTTTAACGCGATTAACGCATGTGTATTTTTTGTACACTACGGCTACGGCCGCCCCGTAGTTTCAGAGAGCATCAAGTTTAAAATACATTCTACAAGCTGATGCTGACAGCCCCGCTTCTGCCACCCGCTTGTGGCAGACCACACTTCCACGCTCACCGGCAGGCACCGACTGGCCATCGGGAGGACAGGGAGGGTGTGTGTATGTGTGGCACGAGCGAGCGAGGCATACCTTACGTGTATTGCTATTGTTAGTATCTAGTGCTAGCTAGCTGCGCTAACGGATATAAGGAGCTGTTTCAATGAAAACAGGAGCGACATTTCACCGAGCACTTGACTTTATGCAGGCAGCCAGACAGGGGGACATTGTACGAAAAGTCAGCACACTCAGCACGGATAGTGCGCGCAACATGATTGCAGTGTCCAGGCAGCTCCCGTTCGAGCATATGCCTTGAGTTGCACATAGCTCCATCCAACGATCCATCACAGTGTCTCTCCCCACACACACACACACACACACACACACACACACACACACACACACACACACACACACACACATTACATTGCATTTAGCTGACGCTTTTATCCAAAGCGACTTACAATAAGTACATTCGACCAGGAAGACACAACCTTGAAGAAAACAGAATCATATAAGTACATCAGGTTTCAAAGAACCAATCGTTTCAAGTGCTACTCAACTGGCTGTAGATAAGCCAGTCCTTTGTTCGTATATAAGTGCTCTGTTAGCAGTTCTTTGTTAGTCATTCTATCGCTCGAAGTGGAGTCGAAAGAGATGAGTTTTCAGTCTGCGCCGGAAGGTGTGTAAGCTTTCTGCGGTCCTGATTTCAATGGGGAGCTCATTCCACCATTTTGGAGTCAGGATAGCAAACCCACATGTTTTAGCTGATGGGAACTTGGGTCCCCCTCGCAGTGAGGGTGCAGCGAGCCGTTTCGCTGATGCAGAGCGGAGTGCACGTGCTGGGGTGTACGGTTTAACCATGTCCTGGATGTAGGAAGGGCCAGATCCATTCGCAGCATGGTACGCAAGTACCAGTGTCTTGAAGTGAATTCTAGCCGTTACCGGAAGCCAGTGAAGCGAGCGGAGGAGCGGCATGGTGTGGGAAAATTTTGGAAGGTTGAAGACCAGACGAGCCGCTGCATTCTGAATGAGCTGCAGAGGTCGGATGGCACATGCAGGTAGACCAGCCAGGAGGGAGTTGCAGTAGTCTAGGCGTGAGATGACGAGAGCCTGGACCAGAACCTGCGTCGATTGCTGGGTCAGCTGGGGGCGTATCTTCCTGATGTTGAAAAGCGTGTATCTGCAGCAGCGGGTTGTAGCAGCGATGTTTGCAGTAAACGACAGGTCGTTATCTAGGATCACACCCAGATTCCTTGCAGTCTGAGTCGGGGAAACAACAGAGGTGCCGATGTTGATAGTCAGGTCAAGAGTGGGACAATCTTTTCCCGGAAGGAAAAGCACTTCAGTCTTGTCAAGGTTGAGCTTGAGATGATGAGCAGACATCCACTGAGAGATGTCCGCTAGACAAGCAGAGATGCGTGCGACGACCTGGGTCTCTGAGTGGGGGAAGGACAGAATTAATTGGGTGTCATCAGCGTAGCAGTGGTATGAAAAACCATGCGGGCTAATGACAGATCCGAGCGAGTTTGTGTGCAGGGAGAAGAGGAGAGGACCAAGAACAGAGCCCTGAGGGACCCCTGTAGTTAATTGACAAGGGTCGGACTCGGACCCTCTCCAAGTTACCCTGTAGGTATGGTCTTTGAGGTATGAGGTGAGGAGGGAAAGTGCAGAGCCTGAAACTCCAAGTTCCTGGAGAGTGTGAAGGAGGATCTGATGGTTCACCGTGTCGAATGCAGCAGACAGGTCCAACAGGATGATGACAGAGGAGAGGGAGGCTGCTTTAGCCATGTGCAGTTCATCAGTGACAGCAAAGAGGGCAGTTTCTGTGGAGTGACCTGCCTTGAAACCAGACTGGTGCGGATCCAGAAGGTTGTTCTGATGGAGATAGCAGGAGAGTTGTTTAAAGACAGCGCGTTCAAGTGATTTAGATAGTGTAGTTTATAACATCAGACGGGTCAAGAGTGGGTTTCTTTAGGAGAGGGTTTACTCTTGCCTCCTCGAGACTGTTTGGAAAGTGACCAGAAGTTAGAGAAGTGTTGATGAAATGGGTGAGAAACGGTAGAATATCAGGAGCGATAGTCTGAAGGAGGTTTGAAGGGATAGGGTCCAGAGGACAGGTGGTAGGGCGGGCAGAGGTAATGAGGGTAAGAACCTCACTCGGAGAGAGAGGGGAAAAGGAGGTTAGTGTGCCGGTTGAAGGTGGCTCAGGTGATCCGGCGGTGAGTAGAGGTGAGTCAGAAAAAGAAGAGCGAATATCGTCAACCTTTTTTTCAAAGTGGTTAACAAAGTCGCTTGACAGAAGGGAGGAGGGGGAAGGGGCTGTGGGGGGGTCCAAGAGGGTAGAGAAGATGGAAAATAGTTTTTTAGGATTGGAATTGGATCTTATCTTGAAAGAAAGTGCTTTTTGCCTGAGAGATCCAAGCAGAGAAAGAGGAGAGGAGAGCCTGATAGGTTACACACACACACACACACACACACACACACACACACACACACACACACACACACACACACACACACACACACACACACACACACACACACACACACCATTTGTATTGTATGAGAGAGGTTCCAGGTTGAATTGAGGCGAATATTTGTAATGTTCAGAGGTTGTTGTGTTTAATATTCATGAGAATATTTGTCATTGTTCAAATGATAATAAACACACATATAAAGCATATTTGTCCACTCAAATGTTGATAAGAGTATTAAAAACTTGAAAAATATTCCTCTAAGGTAAATTTAGAACAGATAAAAAATGTGCGATTAATGTGCGATTAATCGCGATGAACTATGGACAATCATGCGATTAATCGCGATTAAATATTTTAATCGACTGACAGCCCTAAAAAAATATACATAGGCCTATTAAAAAAAAATAATAATAATCTGGACTGCACCCCTATGCTCCCTCTACAGTTCAGCGCCCTAGGCGAAAATGTATAATGCCAGTGCGGCGGCCCGGCCCTGACAGATACTAAAGATAGGCAGGTACTTGCTTTCAAGCAGAACACAGGGGAAAACAAACTTAGCGGGAGTGTTTACGTGTTAGACGTAATGACGTACAACGACCTCGGCAATTTCTGTAGTCCTATTCAGCCACTCGGTAACAACCATCGTTTTTCAGACACGTAAACTCTTCAGAAATCACCAGTGGGGTCACTGCTGATGTATCTACTGTCGTAGAACAAAACGTGATTTATCTCTTAAATGTGTCTCAACCACAGACCTTATTTCGAGCTATTTTCCAAAACCCTATGGAGAAAATGCATTGCTTTTTGACGAAGGAACCGGAAGTGCTAAAAATGCTAACTTACTTCCGGGTTTTTCGACGCGTCACTGCGGTTCTCTATTTGACGCTGTTTTTTTTCTGCTTCTAATAGTTCTCTCTTTTTTCACCATACCTGTGTTTGCATCCCTGTGTATGATTTTCTCACCTGGAGTTCTGCCTTTTTGAACAGGCTTTTTGAGTCCTAGCTATATTGTCTGCAGTTCTAGGGTTAATATGAATCTAATATGATTGTCATCGGTCTAAATTAGATTTCAAATGATTAACTGTGTATGTAATGAAGATCATAGTGTAGGTTGAATCCATTTTCATAACCACTGTCTTTTAACTGATTTAAATGTGGAAACTGGGCGTGTTCATCAGAATGTCGTATACTTGACTTGACTTGCTTGACTCTCATCACAGTGACTTGGGACTTGCTTGATACTTGTAGGTCAAGACTTGAGACTTGCTCATGACTTGCACATGTAGGACTTACACCTCTGGTAAACAGTGCAGCACCAGGCAGGCTGCAGGCAAAACACTGTGGAATGACTTCGACTTCAGACTGGCTAAGTCGTGTAAGGTTGGAACAATAGGGCACAAACAGACTGATTCAAGCTAGAAGGACAGCTAAAAATAACAAGTTAAGGCGGAGGTGCGGCAGCAGCTTGCCAGCGGTCCCTGATGCGCTGCCCATCTGTTATGGGCTGTGCTCTGTACAGAGAGGGTTCTGCAGAGAAAGATTGCTGGAGTTTACAGAAATACAGTAAATGAAGAAATACAAATGAGTTGTTGAAAAAGAGAACATTGTGCATCTCAGCACATAGTTATGCTTCGGATCTCTCTAAGTGTGATGGCATTGTTTGCCAAAACCCAGTTTGTAACTGCTGCTTCCTGCCTCGTTGAAAATCCTTAGCCTTCCACCTCTTTGTTTCTCAGTCCTTCAGATAAACAACAAAGATATAGTGGTTGGTCAGTGTCTGTGTTGCATCAAAGTGAGTTTACCACAGTACATTGTGCGGGATGTGTGTACAGTTATAGTCTGCACCACGCCAACAATTCAATTACAGGAATGAAGTCCATACGTTTCACACAACAGATATAAGCACTCATGAGTATTCTTCTTTGTCCACGTCCTCTCCCTCCAGCTCTACCTCTACCTCTCATTCTTCCTCCTCTCACTCTCACCCCACCTCTTCCTCCTCCTCTCACTCTCAGCCCAGCTCTTCCTCGTCCTCTTCCTCTTGCTCTTGCTTCCATGTTGGCTGCATTGTTGCTGTAAGAAAGTACTCACCTGTGGTCTTTTCATCGTGCCAACATCCTGATTGATGAGCCAACAGTGATGCAATCAGGTGTTTGGTCAGGTGGAACGTGCTTCTTGATCATTGGTCCATGTGTGAGGCCTTTTGAATATCAGTGTTTTAAACACGTGACTTCATGTCAGATTCCTGTGTCTCACGTGGAGAGACGTGTGCAGTGGCTTGCAGAAAGTGCCATGTTGATTTGCAAATTGTGTGAAAAGCTGAAAACGTGTTTAGAGTTTTGGAGATTTGAGCCGATGTTTGCTCTTTGAGTGTCAGTTAAAATAATTGTGCTTTATGTAGCATTTTAGTGTGTTAGCAATCGAGAAAAACTGTAATGGGAAACCCTAAACTCAATTTAATGTTACCCATTAGCTCAATACAACAGATCTCATGAAGCTCAGAGATTAAAACCAAACAATGAGCAAATAGCCTACTTCTTAGCTAAATTAACTTTAAGCTTGGATGGTGAATCTTCGTGTTTGTGTTGTTGTGCAGTAACAGGTCGGTTAGCTGTTCAAATCCGAAAGAGAAGGGTCGCTCTGTTTTTTATCTGACAGACTTCAGTTTGCTCCTTGCTAACTGCTTGTTGCTCCTATTGTAAAGTGTAGCCATCTGTTGCTGACTGGAGCTCTTTCAGGCAAATGCTTAAGTTTGTACCGGTAAAAGAAGACAGAGTTCGATTTGTCGGGCTGGAGGGACGTGCTCCCAGCAGGCCATTGCAGCGGTCAGCTGCGACTGTACATTAATGACCTCAGGCAGAGGTCAGGGCACTTCAAATTGTAGACACGGTAGGTGGTTATGGGTTTTCACATCATTCACCACCAGAGAGGATCATGGGAAAGTGTGAACACATGGCTCAGTTCCCATTTGGCCAAAGAAAGTATTTCATACTTCTATTGTGGTCTATATCTGTAGAGATATAGATAGATAGATAGATAGATATAGATATAAAAACAGAGACTTGTTTTCTGATTTCAAGCAAGGCCAATATCGTGAAAGGTGTCCAGCAGAACAGATGAGTGTGTGGGATTGTTCTCTGTGACACACTCTCCTCTTAGCAAAAAACAATCTCTGGACTATTTTGCGCCTGTTGGGAGGAAGTTGTGTAATGACCTGACACATTAGTACAGACAATATCAGATCACCGGGTCAGGGCTCTGATTGCTCTCCTGCTACCTCAGACCTAGGGCGGCGGTCCTTTATGCAGAGGTGAAAGGGGACAAATCCGATGCCTGATATCTCCTCCTGTCATAATAATACTACAATATGTTTGCCAGAGTTCTTTAAAGGAGGAAAGAGGCAGACTTCCGCAGCAGCTTGACGTCCGTAACATCTTAGCCTACATCGCATCTTAACCATATTAAATACTTAAGGCCTACTTCTGAATAATACAGGTTTTTTATCTCTCTTTCATTTGAGATCAATCTTACCAACTTGACATTTTTACCAAGAATAAATCTCCTTTTTCGAGAGGGAGAATACATTCATATTCTGGTTTTTCCTATAATTAAACCGAACAGCGCACTTCCGTTCAACCCTCAGGGTTTGCTGTTGAAAAATCACAGCTCTGCCTTTGGTTGGCAGAGATTCACAGTAAAGAACGGTCCCCTTAATCAGAAATACACACATGCATGGTAAACTCACATGGTATAAGTTTGCCTGTGGATCTGCATTTTAACAAGACATAACAAATGATCTTGGGGCCAATAAATGCAAGTGTTTACAGCTTGTAACTGGGACATGGATTGGAGGAAGAATATACGTTTGACTTTTAACCAGTTTCAACACTCACAGCAATTGTTTAGAGGATATCCTCATCAAGAGCACAATGAATAGTCTGGCTGACAGAAACGTGCTGCCCCCAACAACCTCCTTCACCTGCCGGCTGTGCTCTGCAGAAGAATGAGTGCCTGCTCCAAGCACAACAACACAGTGACGTGAACTTTGTTTCTCATTGAATTTCGCCCCATGCGAGTCTTCTGCCAATTTAAACTAGTCACTCTTCTTCTGATGGTGTCGCAGGGAGTGCTGACAATAAAACTTGGTTTGGGCTTTACTCAATTTTTGCCATTTCTGTATTCATATACCCAGACCATATACCCCCAAGAAACCATTCTTTTTGTGTATAAACCATAAACGCATGGTCATTCAGTGTAGTGCACACTGCAGACTACACTGACCAGCTTCTTGCTCAGACATCCCACAAACTGAAAAGCATGGCTGGTATCTGCCGCCAGATTTTCTTTGTTTCAATTAATATGATTTATTTATTTTTAAAATCTACTTTATTAAGGAATATGCACCCTGGGATAATATTATAAAGTAAAATAATTCCAAATGTAAGAATACATTTATAAACAGGGCCCCAGCATTATGAATTATTTACTAAAGATATTTGAAATGTATCAAATGTAATCTGAACCTAAAAATACCCAATGACAGGTGCAAAAGACCTTAATAAGGGGAAGTAAGACAAAGAAGCTGAGTCAAAGTGTACATGGGAAGTAAAAGATAATAAAAAACATTATTATTTTCAATGTCTACAAACAAGTCTTGAGAAAAAACAATTTGAATGGCAAGTACTGTACATTTGAGCTCTTAAGTCTTAAGTTTAAGAACTCTCAGAACCTGATTGGCAGAGCCACATTGTGCTAACATTATCCCTGTATGTTCGGTGTTGTACTGTAAGTGTTATGTGTTTTAGTATTGTGAATGCATGTTTCCATTTAACTTAAGAGGGTGGTTTGAAGATGAGCAGAGTGACAAATAATATGCATGTCCTTTTTAATGTTGAGGCTCCCCCTCTTGGACAAAGTAAGAATGATTTAAAGCCTACTAAATATAGATTTTTACACATTTAAACAATGCATACAATGTTATTTTTTACAGTTATAAAGACATAATCAGTGAAGATGCATAATATATTTTCACCCATGAATGTTGCAGCAATCCCTTTTGCCAGGCTGTAACAAGTATATCATTTGATAAATATCAGACCACTTATTCAGAAGACTTTTAGAAAATGTTACACTTCAACTAAAGCCTCCAAATAGCCTAGTCAAAAAAAGAAAACATAAATAAAATTAAATGGAGTTGGATAATTTGAATGGTAGCTTTATAAATTGCATGTGTCATGTTCCCTACAATTACCTTCAAACCGATCCAACACAGGCTGCAGAGGACAGAGGTGGATCGTGCTTGCCATGTCGTATGCACTGCGTGTGCTCCGGCTGGGTTCAGGCTGGGTTTCGCTGTGTCTCGCTGTCTCGCAGATCCCCCGCAGCAACCAGGAAGCATTCTAAATTATCCAGAATATTTTATATTCTGTGTTCTATGGGATTTATGTCTTTTCTACTGTTTTCCACCTTTTCAATATTTGAATGCCTGAACACATTGCTGCTGTAACAAAATAATTTCCCAATTTGGGATGAATAAAGTATCTACCTATCTACTGTATATATCTATCTAATTGTTAAATTATTATTTTGGGCTGATCTTCGGATGTGAAACAGTTTGTGATTAAAGAATATTCCAACCTTTGACCTAAAAAGTGTGTTGGGGGTTTCTGAAAATAAACATGTAATGACAGTTGCTGCTGTTTTGACAGTTACTCCTCTTGTAGCTTGTCCCTCCACGGCCTCCGTTGCATTACTCGAGGACGTAGGTGGCGGCGGCAGCAGTCAGCAATATTGTCTCTGATACAGCAGAAATCACACACTTGCAGACACACCGGAGTCGGAGGGAGGCGAGGACCTTTGGCTTAAACAACATCAGCTAACTGGGAAGCCTTTCAGTCATCGAATTGATCAAGGGGGTAAATATCCACTCCATGTTCCTCTACTGTAGATAATGCAGCCTCCAGTTCTCTCTGGAAGCTAGCAGGGGAGCACGTTAGCCATGCTAATGTTAGCGGCTAGCAGCTTGGGCCCGCCTAGAGCCGACAAGTTGCCAATACCTTCTGCTCACAGCAAAGCTAACACAGCCGGTTGTAGCCCTGCTGTAACGTTATTCACTGTCAAATAAATATAGTTTCACCACTGTATGAACACATTGGCACACACCCAACGTTAGGTATGAATGTACCGTTACAGTTGTTGTTCGAATGTCGACATAACTTTAACGTTGTGGCTGTCGCATAATTCCGAATCAATAACTGAAACGATTACGTTTGATTTAACCTTAGCCAAACTGTTTGAATAAGGCTAAATTAATCATTCAGCATTGTGACACTCGATGCAAGACGACCGAGGGAGCTTTTGTAAAAGTTAAGATTTAATTGAATCAAGCGATGGTTTCTCTAACGCTCGCATGATTAGATGAGTGCCGAATGAGGATTGAATCCGGAAAAGGAATTCATTCAGGTAACACGAGCTTGTCTTTAAAGCATTTATTTAATATGATTCCATATATTCTACTCCTTTATTTACTTAACCTATCACGGGTAAAACCTTCTCGTTTACCAAAATACCTACATGCGCCAATGCTGTATTGGAAGACAATAGATAACATATAAATACTGCTTAACATAACTAGCTAACGGTAGGTTTGAGTTGACTGTACATGTGTAACGTTATAGTAGCTACTACGCAATCAACCTATAGGACGATACACATTGCGCAAATTGGATCCAACATCTGACATGATATCTAATCACAATACCGATTCAATATCGGTATGTTGTCCAGCTCAAGACACAACCCAGGCGCATGACCCAGGTGAATGCTAGCCTCACAGCAGACGCCTGGCATATTGCCTGTATGCTGCAACCATCCGACTGTTGGACTGATGCTCCTTCTACCCTTCTCATGAACATCAACTCACTGCGCAGCCCCCTAGGGCAGTGGTTCCCAACCTTCTTTCTTTTTTTACCAAGGCACCCCTGAAAATATTTCTCGACCCCAAGGCACACCAACTTTTCTTAGATTTAAAAACCACTTCAGAGCTTATACTAAAAACAATAAATACACCATCAATTGGTGTATTTAATTGAATGGAAGATTTTAAAGATCAAATAATGTGTTTACACATAATAACAAGAACCAGACTAAAAACGTCAACGTCCTATGATGAATTCAATATTATAAACAGGCCTACTAAGTAGGCTCTTTTGTTTTGGCTGAAAATAGTAGGTCTACCTGTGTAAAAACACATTTCCCAAGGTATTACATTTTGTAGCTTGTTTTCAATAGTATATAAATTGCCCAAAGAGGTTGTATTCTACAGTTTGCCTGAATGTAATCATTGTGTAGGTGTGTAGTGTGATTCTGTGTAGTTTATTTATGGCATCCCGTTGGATTTGACGTCATCTGAACAGGACATCTCACTGCTTGATAGCGCGAAGGTCCGTTTACGCCGCAGTGCATGACATTAAGGATTTTGGGAGATGGCCCTGTGGGCCATCTAAGCTAATTTACAGATGGCCCTGATCCCAATAGAGATTGCCCTGAAAAATACGCTTGGACGAAATGACGCACGAAGGGTTTGGGGAGCCTCCGTCCCCCTAGAACATTTAGATGCAGGTCTTAGATGCTGTCTGGTGCATTCTCTCGACTGAATTATAAGATGAACCACCACAATATTATATTGTTCATTTGTATTCTTCATTTCACTTGTTTGTTTGTTGTTGTTTGTGTTTGCTCGCTTGCATGCCCTGCATAGCTATAAGAAACACTTAAGTTGTTGGTCAAAACACTTTCCATCTGATGAAAGCAGATGCCTTCCCAGATGGAAAAAAACATTACATTCAGTTATAACTGCCAAAACAAACATTATTTCCACTATTATGGCCCCTGTTAAAAATGTTTGTAATGTTATCTACTGTAAGTTGCTTGAACGAATGCCTCCTCATCCGGAAGCTGACCGAGCAGCAGTCAAGAGGAGCCGAGCGCATCCGCGAAGAACACAAAATGGCGACGTCAGAGTTCCCGTTAGCCGACAAATCTAAATATCTTCGGTCAAAATTATTTCCATTTAGCGCAATACAGCTTCAGTTGCGCCACTTGTGTGACAGACAAGAAGAGTCAACTCTAATGTCTAACACTTACTGTGGAGAAAGAGATGTCCTGTATGGGTTGATTGTGCGTTGATCTGTTGGTAATGCCTCGGGGTTCCGGTGGGCATGTAAACAAATGCATAATGCTGCGCTATACTTTGTGGCCTCACCCGGTTGCATAGCGACACTTATTGTGTAGGTGTATTTTAATAAGCAGGTAGTCATATCATTAGCTAGAACTAGCTGGATCTGATCGATATGGACATAAACGCGAGTGAAGTCTAATCTGACGGGAGAGAGAGATCAGCTGCTGCTGACGAGTCGAGACGCAGCTCTGCATGACCACATGCAGCGGTGAGCGGACAAAACACACTTCAGGTTAGAATATCACACGTAGCTATTTTAATTACCTCTCAAACTACCGTAACTAGTTATAGATATGTTTAGTTTTACTGTCGGGTCACTCATTACTGGATCCGCGAGCTGCATGATACTGGCATAATAGATTGCCCGATCGGGCAACCAGCAGGTGAGGCTTCATTGCCCGAGCTAAACACTAGATGGTCCCGGGCCATCGGGCAGTCCTTAATGTCGAGCCCTGCGCCGGTTGTTAAACATCGTTATGGGGAAATGCAAGTGGTTCCAAATGGTTGGAAGATAAGGAGGAAGGACAATCAATACTGTATATAGTCAATGTGAGGTGAAGTGTGTAACCGGTTCAAACTCAAAGTGTCGATGAGGTCTTAAAATGTATGGAAAGGGTCTTAAAAAAGGTTTTACATTTGACTTCAGGATTCCAGCTTATACCCTGTGATTGACAACATCATAAATCATAAATTTATAAATAAGCCACACAAATTAACATCCAAACATAAACGTTTCTCAGACCGTTCAGACTTCAGCGGAAGGTACTTGATGTAGTTCACTATTTTCACAGCTTGTTCTAATACTGCAGTGAGGTCTGGTGGCATAGCTTTGGCGACAAGGGCTTCTCTGTAACATGCAGTGGGTTATCTGTACATCGAGATTTTCCTGTCTCACTTTATTTACATAGCCTTTCACCCTCCCCGTCATTGAGGCAGCAATGACGGGGGAATTGGCAGGCAATTATTTGGCGCAAGGATAAAAAGCTGCTCTGCACACCGTAAACATTGACGGCTGACGTAAGTCATAAGAATTTAAGCGGTTTAATATTTCTAAATCTGAGCCATATATATGTTTTATTAGCTTATGAACTCCATTGTACATGTAATAAAATAAAGTTTATATGAAGTGAAGTTTATTAAGTGAGAAAAAATGTTGGAACATAAAACATTATTTTTTTTCGGCACACTTGTGCTGCGGCACACCGGCTGGGAACCACTGCCCTAGGGGACATGGAGAAATAAAAATAAAAACTACACCACGTGATGACATGTTACGCTCGTGTTGTGTTCATGGAACCTGTCCTTGGCCAGGAAAAACAGCTTGTTTAATTCTGTTGCGGTCTCGATTGCTTTCATTTTTTGTTTCCTTCTGCGTTGTGCTGCGTTGCGTGCATGGCTTCCTTCTGCAGGTAACGGAGAGACGCGCTCTGGCGGCGGATCTAAAAATACAATTTAAATATTTTGCACACTAATTCCACTTATTCCTAGTGTGCCACTGGTTACGGTGCCGCGTGCCAATGGTTGCCGACCCCTGATCCAAAGTAATCATTGACTGTCTCCAAGTCACTTTGCCACTTTAGTTTATCTCTTCCAATCAGCTTGAGCTAGTCCCTCGGTCTGGCCGTTATGCCCCACAAATAATTGTAAGTCCTACGGCCACCATGGTCTTTTGCCCCTCGCACTGTTAAAAGTTGCTTTAAAAGCGTCGGAACAGGTTTCTGAACTGCATTATGCTGCGTTCACAACGGACGCGATGCGAATACTCGCATTGTTCCAACCGCTGGAGTTTCACCGCGGCTGTCAGCTGTGTTTACTCCTGTCATTCAAACAGGACTGCTGGAGAGGGGGAGGGGCTTATATCCATGTAAATACTGTGGTGGAAACCAACTACGACCAAATTAACCTATTTTATCGTGATTCCATTGTAATACACGTTTCAAAATAATGCCGAAGTAACTACGTACTGATAACGGTGAGTAAAAACCATGCTTTAATGCTTTGACAAGTGTGCAGACAAGACGGCAGGCGAAAAAACCTTTTAAAATGCGTGTTTTGTGAATGGAGATTGGATCGGTCAGGCTAAACTAACCTGTAGCTGCTCCGTCCACACTCACAACAACGTCCTAAAGACAGAATTAAAGCAGCGACTGTATTCGTCATGACACAGACAGTCTGTGGTTTGTACATCTTTAACTTTTGTCCAGTTTCTGAACAGATATGAGGAGCTGTGAGGAGTTGATTAAAGAGACGCGCACACACACACCTTTGCATTTCAAAGTATTCATACAGTTGGATGTTGGAGCTTCACGGTGCACTGCTGAATGATGTGTGTGCAGAGTTTGACCCTTGAAGGCTGTTTCTTCTGCTCTGAAATGGAATATATTTGTTACATAATAGAATTTTAGATTTCATTTCGGATTTGTGAAATTTGTGTGGGAGTAGTAGTAGATGGAAAACATACCAAACACTAATTATTCAAAGTAAAGTATTTCATTTTATATACGGTAATACTAAGGAGGCATAGGCCTAGAACAGGGGTGCCCAACCAGTCGATCGCGATCGACCGGTCGATCCCGAGATGTGTCTAAAAATAGAACAATAATATTCAGTTTTATCGTTAATGTCCTATAACATAATCTTTCTGTGCCAGAATAATGCACTTGAACGCATCACAGCTTTGTGATTGGCCGGCGTGACCCCATGTGTCGGGGCGTGGCTGGTGGGCAGTGCACTAGTTCGCTAACGTTGTCCGTGTCAACACCATGTCAACACCAGACAGTCCGCAGACTCCGCACACACAAGACCGCAATCATGGCAGAAGCAAAACATATATAATGTTCACTCCGAGTGGGAGGATGATTATTTGTATCTATTCCAATTCAAAGTCCATCTGTCTCATCTGCAATGCGAGCGTGGCTTTATCGAAGAAGGGTAATTTAGGAGCGGCATTTCAAAACAGTGCACAAACGCTACAAGACGGAATTCCCTCCTAATTCTGCCCTGCGCTCCAAAAGGGGAGGGGCCTGAAAGGACAGCTAAATGCACAGCAGTCCATTTTCACCAGGCCCAATAACAAGAGCAAGGCTGCTCCAGAGCATCTCATCGTGTCAGTCACGTTCTTGAGAAACACATGAAGTCTTTCAAAGACGGCGAAGTTGTGAAAGAAGCATTCCTGGAGGCTGCGACGCGCTTTTGGGGGACAGTAAACAATAACAGTAGCATTTCAACAGGTTTTTGATATGATACAAACTCAAGTTAAATACCGTTATTAATCAGCTGTAAGTTTGAGTTTGTTTGAATGTATTCATTATAATTATTGTACACAATGGTATAAGAATGCAAACTTAAATTGATTATAGTCTATTATCAATTCAGGTTAAGAAACTAGTGTTGCCTGCATCCTATTTTAAAGGCATTTCTTTTTATAATCTACTAAAATGCAACAAAAAAAGTGTTTGATTCTATTAATTTAGTCTTTTATTGCACGTTGGCAGCAGATTGCTGTGTAGCTTCAGATCTGAGTTGTCTTATTAGTGAGCCTCATTTATACTTTTGTAGCAACACTATTTTTATATAATGGCAAAGAAAGAGTTCAGAGTCTTTTCTCTTTTCCCTGTGTCACATGTGGCAGCATTGTTCAATGCTTCTTGAACACATTACCCACTGTAGTGACGTGTGAATAAACTCCAACTCTGTATCAACAACACTGTTGTGTAACTTCAGTTAAATACTTTTATGTGTGTAGATTAGAAAGGTAAGAGAAAGGATCTTTTATGAAGTATTAATCGTACGAAGGTCAGTTTTATACAAGTAGTGTGTATGTACCTGGCAGTAGGCTGTCAGTAATGGCTACGCCTCTCTATTTGGACTGGTAGATCTCGGCAGACTGGCAACTTTAAAAGTAGCTCTCGGTTCAAAAAAGGTTGGGCACCCCTGGCCTAGATGATGATACGATAATTGATATTAAAAAAGTGATTTGTTTTTTGTCATTAGAAAGTGAAGTTATTTATTTGTAAGCTCCAAATCCTAATTTTCCCTCAATGGCCTTTGTGCCCTGGCATGTGGCCTTTCCGCCCTGAACAAACGTGTGACACCAAAGGCCAAATGGCCTTGCCTCTAAAATGACAATGAAAATCCAAGCCTGCTGTTGACACCTTTATCAGTAAAATAGAAACATTCAAATGTTCTAATCCATCATTTCCTCTCTCACCCTCGTTTTCAGCTATCCCACCGTGGCCCCTTCCCCCGTCCTCAGGCAAAGCCCCCCCCAAACCCTTTGCCCTGTAGGGATCAACCCCTTCACCCCCTACTTTCCCTCCTCTTCCTCCCTCCCACCCATCCTCCCTGTACTCCAACAGTCTTCCGCTGCAGTGAGAGTTCCCGACCATCTCTGCCAAGCTGTCGGACATGTCGGGACCCGTGCCGAGCCGGGCCCGAGTGTACACTGAGGTCAACACTCACCGGCCAAGGGAGTACTGGGACTACGAATCCCATGTGGTGGAATGGGGGTAATGACCTTGCAGACATTAAACCACTTTTGCAGTATGCGGCTCAAAAACTCTTCAATCCAGCTAATGGTTGGTTGTTTTTTCTCCTTCACAGGAATCAGGATGACTTTCAATTGGTGCGTAAGCTCGGACGTGGCAAGTACAGCGAAGTCTTTGAAGCAATCAACATCACCAACAATGAGAAGGTGGTGGTGAAGATACTCAAGGTGAATCCTTACAGAAAGAAGCTCTGATTTATGATCACATGCTGTAATTGAATCTGCCTAACTGCCTCCCCTTTTCCCTTTTAGCCTGTCAAGAAAAAGAAAATCAAGCGTGAGATCAAGATTTTGGAGAACCTACGTGGAGGTCCTAACGTCATCTCCCTCATCGATATTGTGAAAGACCCTGTGGTAAGTAACACTTCACACTTTGGTCATAACTGCAGCGAAGGCCATATTTAATTGATATGTTGTGTATGTTGGGGTTCTGAAATATCGTCACTGTACCAATAGCGAGGCGAGCCCGCCACCTGTGGAAGGTTAACCCTTTTGCTCGGGAAGTATGTGTCTGTAAGTACTGAGCCAGCTCTGGCTGTAAGGTAGATGAATGTGTCCAAGCAGTTTAACACCCTTCCGATGTTGTGTCACGACTCCCCAAATAATGTACTGTTGGTATATTGCTTTATAAGAAGCAGGAGTTCACCGGTCTTTCACACTGCAAAAATGAGACTATTGTATTCACTTGAACCTAAAACATCAACATCTATTAACCTCAGCACAACCAATGATAGTTTGATCATCACATACGTTACAATGATCATATATTAGCCTTGTGTTGATTAAGCAAAGCATGTCACCTTGAGAGGGACAACGAATTTCTTTCAAAGTTGGAGGATGCTCAAAGGTTTATTATTCCTGTATAGTTAACAAGTCCCAGGAACAAAGCGGGGGAAGTCAAATAATGTAGCAACAAAAAGTGCCTTTTGTGCTTTACAGTTTGCGTTTCATGTAGCGCAAGGATTAGTCAAATTTAGATGGATGACAGATAAAAAACAACTGTCGCATTTCAAAAACAACAGTCAGACCTCAGGGGGTGATAACATCCTCATCCTTTACTGATGACCGACGTTTGAATGGATTATTGAAATAAAGATAAGGAGAAATGCAGAGATGGAAATAGGAAAAGAACACCTGTGCCCCATAGCATATTGTATTCTTTACAATGAGCTGCAGTGAAACTATGGGCTAATGTATCTCCCTCAATTCATCGTGCCCAGTCGACACAATAACTCAATTAACAGAAAAGCTATTTACTCATTTGATATAACAGGCATTACATTTTCTTGTTTCAGCTTCATTTAGTTTATTACTGTAATGTATAAATGTTGTTGTAACCTTTGGGACTGGCCTGGCGAGGATATGAAGTTGAACTTGTTGAAGACTATGCCTTTTTTCTAAATTAATTCTGGGATTTAATTGTAAAGTCAAAAGACTGATTTCCAGATTATGAAAACGTGTCCACAGAAGGGTGGTCATTAGTGCCATGTACATTTTCAAATTCATTTATTTGAAGCTCCAACTACCGGAATTCGTTATGATCGTCAAGAAAACTCACATGGTGAATTTTATTCAAATTCCAACAGCATTTACCCCTCCCTCATCAACCTTGAAGTTTAGCCTCTGGAGGGTGTTCCTTAAAATTGAAAGTCGAAAAGTCTAAGCTCCAAGCCCCATTCCATTAGTCAAGAAAACTCCTGGTGAATTTTTTTTTCCTCAATCTGACAACATGTACCCCTCCCTCATCAACCTGGGCTGCCACACCAGCAGCACTGTGCTGCAACTGAGGCTAAACTTCAAGGTTGATGAGGGAGGGGTACATGTTGTCAGATTGAGGAAAACAATTCACCAGGAGACTTTTCTTGACTAAAGGCCCGGTCACACCAAGCTGACACCAAAGAACTGGCACAGACGGACCCTGACTGTTGCGTCGCCTATCGTCTCCTGGGTCTCGGCCATGTGTCGCACTGGAACACACCGCAAAGACTTCAGCCGACGGCCAAGAAGCACGTACGAACTGCGCATGCGTGAGTGGCAATAACTCTCCTTACCAGCAGGCGGCGGTAGTGTGTATTCGTCATTCAAAAGAGGCAACAACCGGAAGACGGACGGCGTGATAACCGAGAGAAGAAGAACAGACTGCGTGATATAAGCAAACAACAAATAGCGTGTGCGTTCCATTTCCACTCTACAGCGAGAAGCTCACGGGGCTTTCCCGACCCCGAGTCGAGAGCTGGAGGTAAATGGAATCTCACATTTGCCTTCTTAATAGTTTGTTTGGGTCCCTCACTTCCGTTTCGCTTCTCATGCACTGATTCGCTAGCTGAACAGCCAATCAGAGTGATTTCTTTGGCCGACAGCGGCGGGTTTTCAGCCGAAAAGGCGTCGGCACGGCTGAAAAGACATTATGGTGCGGGACACACCAATCTGAGTAGTGCGTGTCGACGCTCATCGTTGGCCTGACGCCCACCGACGGCCAAAATCGTCTTGGTGTGTCCGGGCCTTTTTATAGAATGAAATCTGGGGGTTGTAGTCTAGATGTTCCGACTTTCAATGTTAAGGACTCCCTAATCCACAGTTGAGGAAGCAACCTTTCTCAGACAATTTAAAATAGTGCTAAAACATGTTGATTAACTGACTGTCCTGATAGTTCTTCCTTCACCTGGTAACCCTTTCTGTTATCATTACTGGAAAATAAATACACTTTTCTTTATTTGTATTTACCTTTTCAATGTAAACTAAGCACTCATACTAACAAAGGACTAGCTTATCTAAAGCCTGTTGAGTATCACTTAAAAATGTTTGGCTCTATGAAACCTGATGTACTTATTTCGATTCTGTTTTCTTCAAGTTTGTATCTTCTTGGTCGAAATCACTTATTGTAAGTCGCTTTGGATAGAAGTGTCAGCTAAATGTGATGTAATCTGCAGTTTAGACAGACAAAGCAGTTTGGGGACATCACGTGGACTCTGGCAACTTAAGAGGCTGGTTAATAGAAAATAAAACCATCAATACATTGTGAAAGTGGATTGGTTGATCGCAGCTCTAGTTCATACTTTAAGCAACACATGTGGTTATGGTCAACAGACTGTAATTTTGATTCTAGTGTCACTAATGATATTGGCGTGTTAAATAAACAAACTAAACACTTACATAAGCACTTGCATCAACCCAACAATAGATTTGTTTGGATTGGCCAGTGACAGTGGTGGGATGTTGACCGTCCACATGCTGGCTAAGTTTCCTTGCATACTCGTACAGAATATAAATGTACATTTGGAGACTTGGTCATAGTGTTGCTCACATTGTGGCTTCCTGGTTAGTTTAGGTTTGCATTATAACAATAGCTAATAGTGTTTTATGTCCAATAGAAATATTTAACCAATTGTAGTAATTTTTGGCTAAGACTGCAACGCATTAAAAAGACAAATATTGATATTTAAATGTTTATTTCAGTCCCGGACGCCCGCCTTGGTATTTGAGCATGTTAACAACACAGACTTCAAGGTAAGAGCTAAACCTTCCCTTTATGCTCTCAAATGTGGACACCTCCTTTCTTGGCATGCTCTTAGTTTTTCTGTACACGTGTGTGTTTGTGATGGAGGAATATGAAAGTCCAGTTCTATGTCTTCGGTGCCAGAAAGTCCACCATCTTCTGGTTCTATCCTCAATAACTGGTACACTTCCACAACTGCCTGTGAGTCACGTATGACTAGGGATGGGTATCGTTAAGCTTTTAACGGCACTACTACTTTTATCGATACTGCTTATTGGTCCGGTCTTTTAACGGTACTCTTATCGGTTCTTTTGGAGAGAAACAAATTCGGTAAACTAACTAACAAATTGTGAACAAAATTAGCATTGCTTTTTATTTAAATTAAATACATAATATTTCACCTCAAAAGAAACAACAACGTTTTAACAAATCGTATTAAATAATGTGATGACAGAACTGAGAGAGAGAGAGAGAGAGAGAGAGAGAGAGATTTTTTTTTCCTGTCCTTATATTGTAATCATTTTTTTAATCAAACCCACAAAATAGAACCGGAGTCCTATTCCATTATTCCTAGCTGCGGTATTCAGGCGACCGGGCCTGCTTTGAACACTCTAATTTTTTCAAAGTAAACGCTTCGATCGATCTCTCGTCTGGATCGGAAAGATCGAAAACACTCAAAATAATCATAGATGCATTTTGCAGTCTTTTTGCGTATTAGAAACGGAGTTGGCGTTACTAAAACTGCAATGTTTGTGTAGCAATAATACATATGAAATATTTTTTACATGTCTCCAGTACCGATAAAAAGACCGATAACGTCGGAGCTTAACGGTACTTTAATAATTCAGCCCTGCGGCCCGTTTAATACCGGGGCTCGGTACCCATCCCTATGTATGACTGTCACATGAACGTGTGCTGTTTGTTTAAGACATTACGAATAACATTGTTTTGGTCTCCAGCAACTGTACCAGACTCTGGCAGACTATGACATTCGGTTCTACATGTACGAGATCCTAAAGGTGAGTAATGTTTCAGCCATCTTTGTGCTCATCATCTTTAACCTCTAAATGTCCGGAGGATGTGAAGCATTAAGTCCTTCATCAAGACTGTTTGTCATTGTTATTCTGGGGGTTTGTACAAGCTTGGGTATTTTGGCAGAAACAATCTATTGTTAAGGCAATCAAGATTGTGGGTTTTGTCTTGTAGACATCATCTTCTTGGAATCTTTCTAATGAAACCTGTGACCAACGAATAACAGAGTTTGTTTGTCTGTAGGCCCTAGACTACTGCCACAGCATGGGAATCATGCATAGAGACGTGAAGCCACATAACGTGATGATTGATCATGAACACCGCAAGGTAAGTGATGAAGTCAAACAATGTCTCGCTTACCTTAGCAAAAGAGTGAATCAGGAATGAGTCCTAAAACCTAGACTTAACATTTTAACACTTCTGGTTCCCTCGTCTAAAAGTGACCGGTTTTTTGAACATGTTTTTGGTTAGAAGCCTGAAATTAGGTCTTTGGTTAACACAAGCTGAAATGATCACGTTTTGTTTTAAACCCAAATCCCTACCACACAATGTCTAAAGCTGCTATGTGTCATAAAACAGCGGTTGCTAATAAGTGACTTAATGTCGTCACGCTGAACACCTTTAGCTTATAGGTGGCTATGTGAAGTCATGTGATTTTGTGTGTTGATGGCCTAACATTTTTACTTTTGGTGATTGGATTTGCACTTCAAAAATATGTGGAGAATATCATAAACGTTTCTGGCAACAGATCTCATTTTCTGCCTCAATCCAAACCAAAAGTCCCATTGCCTTTTAATTGAGGGAGCCCATGTGATGCTAATTTCTGGTTAGGCCTACACAAATATGTAATCTCTGCACTGCTCTAAAATATGATGATTATTTTTGTCCTGAAGATTTTTGTCTGTTTTCTTTTTTTCCCCCATTGACTAGTTGCACTCATTATTTAAAGGGGACCTATCATGCAAAATGCACTTTTGGACGTCTTTCATACATGAATATGTGTCCCGGTGTGTCAGGAAAATCACCAAGTATCAGAAAACACAACCCTCTCTCTTTTCCTCCATACCCAAATCTCTAAACGGAGCTGATTATTATTTGAATTTTTCTGACGTCAGAAAAGGGGGTGCTCCGCCTATATGGGCATCTCTCTACCTATCGGAGGAATAAGAGACCGCTGGAAAGCGCTGGAGACGCTGTAGTACATATGCCAGGCCTGTAGGTGGTGCTGTAGTCTGCCACAAAAGCCGAATCAGCACTTGCAAAAACAGGGCTGGAAAAGAGCAAATGGAGCGAGATGAGGCATGGCTAAAATGCATGATCTGAACTCCACAGACATGTTTTTATATAGGTATGGCCCTACAATATATGTTTCAAATATAGCATGATAGGTCCACTTTAAGTAATGCAGGAGAAATAAGTAAATGTCCATTTTTTTTTATCTTGCGTTGGACAACAACTAACTACTTCATATCTGTCTATAGTTGCGCCTTATCGACTGGGGGCTGGCCGAGTTTTACCACCCAGGACAGGAGTACAACGTCCGAGTGGCCTCCCGCTACTTTAAAGGCCCCGAGCTCCTGGTGGACTATCAGGTGTGTGTGTGTGTGTGTGTGTGTGTGTGTGTGTGTGTGTGTGTGTGTGTGTGTGTGTGTGTGTGTGTGTGTGTGTGTGTGTGTGTGTGTGTGTGTGTGTGTGTGTGTGTGTGTGTGTGTGTGTGTGTGTTGTGTGTGTGTGTGTGTGTGTGTGTGTGTGTGTGTGTGTGTGTGTGTGTGTGTGTGTGTGTGTGTGTGTGTGTGTGTGTGTGTGTGTGTGTGTGTGTGTGTGTGTGATCATACATGTACTGTGTGTTTCAGATGTATGACTACAGTCTGGATATGTGGAGCTTGGGTTGTATGTTGGCTAGCATGATCTTCAGGAAGGAGCCCTTCTTCCATGGCCATGACAACTACGACCAGGTAAACACAAAGCAGGGTTGGCTGATGGGGCGAACTTTGATTTAAGTAAACAAACAAAAATGTGTACCCGCTAATCGCTGAGCCATAGTGCTCAGCTGTGAAACCTCTTGCTTTCATTCCGGTGTACATGCCGCTGTATGCACTTTTTTTTATCTTCTTTACTTGTGGCTCACTTACTTAATATTTTTCATGTTTAACTTGTTCAATGAAATGAAACCTCTTAATCTAGTCAATTTAAGCTGGAAGGAGCACTTCTGTCTGTGACATGAATGCACGCAGAGCAATTCCCCCATTTCTGCAAAGCCACAAACAAATAGACGGCTACAGCAATATATGAACCGTGCAATTTTTCCATGAACCCAATATTTTCAGTCGCCGACTGGGGTCAATGTAGATGAGTGTGCTTGAGGGTTACACAGTCTCATACAGATCTGACAGACTGATGTATCCTTGTTTGGGCTCCTGTAGTTGGTGAGAATAGCCAAGGTTCTGGGGACTGAAGACCTGTACGACTACATCGACAAGTACAACATTGAGCTGGAACCGCGATTCAACGACATTCTGGGGAGGTAAGGACTGCTGGCTCAGGACGGTGTCTTGGACAACCTATTGGTTTCTTTCCATCAACCCCTATGTTAACTCCATATTTACACATTTTGAGCAAGTCCAAATTATAAAGTAACAGTTGGGTTCATCCCTGCTTTTTCCTTCAGGCATTCTCGTAAGCGATGGGAGCGCTTTGTCCACAGTGAAAACCAGCACCTGGTCAGCCCTGAGGCTCTGGACTTCCTGGACAAGCTGCTGCGCTACGACCACCAGGCCCGGCTGACGGCCCGTGAGGCCATGGACCACCCCTACTTCTGTGGGTGTTCATAAAAATGAAAAAACAATCAGTAACAGTAATGACTAAATAAGTGATTTCTTTATTTCTGTTGTTCCTGCAGTCCCCATTGTGAAGGATCAGTCTCGTGGGGCCGCGTCAGCCAACCTGGCCAGTGGGAACACAGCTGTTAGCTCATCCAGCATGATCACTGGTGAGCACACACACACATGTGTTTCTATTGCTGAAAAAAGATTGTTCCTCATGTTGTAAACATGTCAATACTTACCTCTACCAATTTACTGAGATCTTGAATTAGAGTTTAACTAAGTATAGCAAGTGTTTGTTATGGGGGCAAAACTACAAATACTTTTTAACCTGTTAAGCCCCATGCCCCCACTGGCGGGGGCATGACGCAACATCTTGCAAGAAACAGCGTCTGAGGGCTTCTTAACATTTAATAAACTATGAATGTGTCATACCCACCTATCGGGAATAAACTCAGCTAACTGACGATATGAACCATTTTTACCGAAACAAAACAGCGAAAAAATGCTAACGCACTTGGCACACAACTCACGGTAGAAATACTTTATTACTTATCGGATCTGCACAAACAAGATATCAGATTAAAGCTGAGATTCCACAGATTCTAGAGGTATATAATGGCGCGTTTCCACTGCAGCGGGTAGCTCGCTTTAAGCGTGCGAGCCGTGCGGGGCCCATTTTTGGTTGCGTTTCCACTTGGCCTAGTACCGGCTAGCGGGTCCTAATTCACAGTTTTTCTGGCCCCATAAAATCGTGGTTCTAAGGCCAGGAACAACCAGGCTGAGTCGGGCTGAGTATGCTAAACTAGAGAGAGAATCACTGGCAAGGGGGCTACAACTACAACAAGATGAACATATTTGACCGTGATTTAATTGTAATACACGTTTCAAAATGATGCCGAAGTAACAACACACTGATACCGGTTAGTAACAACCATGAAGCAGGGATATTCAACAAAAATTCAACGAGGTCCAGTTAGAGAACATTTCCCCATGCAAAGGTCCGGAACTTCAAAATGTCTAACTTGCTTTATGAATTAATGTGATATATATTGAAGTAGCCTGTAGCTTTATCAACGTCTGCATGTAATCAACAACTAACTGCCAATCAAATAAAGAAAGTACAATTCATAAACAACAATATTTATTGTCTATTAACATTGAACTCTACAGATATACAGTAAATACTGTGGATATGTGTAATGATCCTCTCGGGCTGCATATAAAAATAAAATAGAGATAATAAATAAAATAGCTTTTGAAAATGTGTGCATCTTAACCTCTTAAGTCCCACGGACCCGGTTCCGGGGCCGAAATCGTGTCATTTGCAGGAAACAAGATCTAAGGAACCTTAATATTTAATAAACTATGAATATTTTATATCCATATAACGGGAAAAAACTAATTTAACTGATATTTTTCATTTTTTTAATAAAAAAAAACACACACAATGCTAACACTGACGCTCTGAATTAGCCCAGAGCGAAAAAGGCTAACCTATTACTTCACCGAAAATCACACCTAGCTCCGTTATTACTTATCCTAGCTGCACATCCAACACATCGTTTATGACCGTAAGGAGACACAGTCTAACGATGCTCACCTCAACACTGAAAGATACAAACTTGCGACGTTATCAACAAAAATGTACATCAAAACATGTGGCGCTAGGTAGCCAAAAACGCTAACATGGCTTACCATGGTCTTTGTCTAGTCAAAACTGGTCTTCAATGGCATTAAAACGATAAAAACGACAGTGTAGTTAATCCATAGGTTAATCAAACGTGTCTGTGTCCCCTTTGCAATGTTCTGATAATCTATAAGCAATAAAACTGCTTTTCCGTTTCCAGATATCAGAGCAGGGATATTTCTCCCCTCTGCTGCAAGCTTGCATGTGCTAAGACGCATCTTTTTTTTTACATGAGTGTGTGTGCGGGACAATTTCCCTTGGATTCTATTGGCTCTAACGGTCAGGAAGAGATGTCACATGTCAAAATCGGACAAGGGGGGCCAGAGATAAGGAAAATGCACCCAAATGGCCCCAGAAGAGGTTTTTTTTGCTAAATCTGTCTAAAAAGCTCAAATATCACTTGTTTTGCATCAATCTTGATGCAGGGTACTTATTATATGTTGTACTTTGGATTCCTAAAGCTTTTAGTCTACTAACCCATCATCCAAGGTTAGTTTTCACTATAAGTACAAAATATCTTTTAAAACATCTATATTGATTCTGACTTTTCTACATCCAACTCACAGGTTGATCATTACTTTGAGAAAAAAGATGATTAATTTAACCCTTTTTAGAAGGGAAGATATGGACATTTGTTCTGAGACCTGAAAAACAGGCTTGGAGCTTAACAGGTTAAAGGTGTGATTTAGAATGTTTCATTAGTATTGGTGAACACATTAGTAATAGATGCCTGAATAGGGGCGCAGCTGCAGTTTCTGAAACAGATTAGGAGTTGTTCTGAGAGTCTGTGGTGGTGAGAGATACGTATAAGGTTACATAGTTTGTGCAAACAAATCAGCTGTAGTAAAGCGTTGTCATTCATATTTATAGGCTAGAATAATAGACATTTTTATTTTGAAGAACTAAAATACATCATCGCAGTAACATGTCCCTCATTGTCCCGTACAAACCCACTCTGTGCCACACGTGGCACCTGCTCATCCTAAGTGTGGGTTTTGGTTCATTTTCTTTTGATAGGGTAGTCCAACCCACCCTCTCTGCCCATGTGACGGAACACACAGTTAAGTATCTAAATCCCCTTGTGGCCCCCCTCTCTTCCCTCAGGTATCTCTGCCTTGCCAGTCTCCACTGCCCTGGGCCCCCTCACCGGCTCCCCGGTCCTCTCTGCTGCCACCACCGTCCTGAGCCCCCCGGTGTCCGCTGCGGCCCCGCAGTGACATCTCACCCAAAACAACCCCCCCCTTCGGCTCTTCCAAGTCCTCCACCACCACGGCTGGGGGGGGGAACCCGACAGGTGCCACTCGGCCAGCCCCACCCCCCCACATCCAACGTGACTGACCACGCTCACCAACCTCCCAGCTGCAGGATGCCGTCGCCTCAGAAAAGAACGTTGTTTTTCCGTTCCCCTCCTGAACTTGTTACCCTGACATCTGAAATGAATGTTCTGTGTAATTGAAATATACCGGTATTCTTTGATTTCCCCACAAGCCGTAGTGAATACAAAGCGGTGTGTGCTGAGTCTGAGAGCGCTGTCATGCACAGCTGACTGCTGTGTGATTTAGTTTGGATTGTGAAGGAAGTGGTCAATAAGTACTGCATCAGAAGGCAAAGACGTGTTGGCTATCGGGACCAAAAGGAGCCCATCCTGTATAGTTTACTGCTGCAGCGTCCGCAACAAAACAAGACCTGATGCGCTGCCATCCTCTCCCGATGAGTGTACCGCCCTCCAGGTCACAGCATTTTGGACGTTGTTGGTGCTGTTCAGTGCTCGAGGTGTTTGTGAACACAATGACACTTTATCTGCCTGAGTAGTTTTGTCTTGCCTTTCTTACCAAACCAGATTACAAGTCTTCTTTTGATATGCGACTCTCCGTCAAGTCATCCGTTAATAATTAGTTTTGTATAGCTGGTTAAGGTTTATCACCATCAAGTGGTTTGATCGGCTCTAGTTTTGTACTAGGGTCTTTAAGGAGCCAGATGAGGTTCATTCAGGTTCTCAAATAAATGGTTTCTCAAATGTGCTCCTTTCCAGGTCCCTGAATTACTTCAAGTGGCTTTTCTTGAATTACTTCAAGACATAACCAAAGTTTACTCAGTTGGTTGGACGGAGAGACTGGCCAAACCTAGTTGTGTGGGAGCTCCTCATGGAGACACTGAAATGTGGGTTCTAATAAATAGAATGACAACTTGATCCAATAATCCTCTGCAGGTGACTGAAGTGCGGTAAGTGTTGAGGGAAGGTCACCTGTGTTATGTAGTGACAGGACTCGGAGCGTTTACTGGCTTTCATCGACATGTAAAGAGAGTTATTGGAGTTGAATAGCACTTAAAGTGTTCCTAGTGTTTTAGTGCCAGATCTGTACGTTTTAGACCCTGCTGTACATAAGCATTTTTTTTCTCATTTCAAAACCTGTAAATGCAAATAAATCCGAACATGTGTACATTGACCTAGAATGGAGCGGTTTGAGTCCCTACATCACTGTATATATTTGTATGTCCCTATGTAGAAGACTAGAATTTGGAAATATTTGTGTAAATAAACGTGTTTTATTTATCAGGTACATCTGACTGATTTATGTCTGTCATGTTCATACAGACCTCTCACATCAGCCTGGCATCAGGGATGCCGTTTCCAAATGATGTCTTTTTGAAATGGTTTTAGTTAAGTTTTTTGGAGTCTGAATAATTTTGAATGTACTAGTTGCTATAAGTATTCCTGCTGTCCATGATGGCCTAAGTAATCCTCTCATATGTGGAGCTAAAAGGGTTAAGTGGAGTTAGAGTTATTAGGTAATCTAAGCCTTCAACAGTCTTGAGTTAGATAAAACACCAGTAAAGCACACCATCGACTGTCCTGCATTATGTCTTGATGTGCAGCCCTTGTGTGGAAAATTGAAACATTGTGTGTGTATATATTATATTATTATATAGACAGCCCTATATATATATATATAGGGCTGTCAGTCGATTAAAATATTTAATCGCATGATTGTCCATAGTTAATGGCGATTAATCGCACATCTTTGATCTGTTCTAAATGTACCTTATAGGGATATTTTGTAATACTCTTATCAACATGAGTGGACAAATATGCTTTATGCTAATGTTTATCATTTGAACAATGACAAATATTCTCATGAATATTAAACACAACAACCTCTGAACATTACAAATATTCGCCTCAGTTCAACCTGGAACCTCTCTGTCTCTCATACAATAATACAATACAAAGTGTGTGTGTGCGTGGGATCGTTGGAGCTATGTGCAACTCAAGGCATATGCTCGAACGGGAGCTGCCTGGACGCTGTGATCATGTTGCGCGCACTATCCGTGCGGAGTGTGCTGACTTTTCGTACAATGTCCCCCTTTCTGGCTTCCTGCATAAAGTCAAGTGCTCGGCGAAATGTCGCTCCTCTGTTTTCATTTAAACAGCTCCTTATATCCATAAGCGCAGCTAGCTAGCAACAGATGCTAACAACAACAATACACGTAAGGTCTCTCTCTCGCTCGCTTGTGTGGTCTGCCGCAAGCGGACGGCAGGAGCGTGGCCGTCAGCATCCACCCCAGTCTCACGGCATTTCGTGTTCACCAACGCGATTTTTAATCTCTTGATTCGTGTTCACCAACACGATTTGCCCCTTTTTTCGTGTTGCACAGCACGATTTTTAAAGCAATGTATTTCTAGTGCCTGCATCACGTCTTTTTCTCCGGTCGGGTCGTGGAAGACCGGAAGCTGTGTAGTAACATGTTCTTACTCAATATCAAGCCACAATTATGGCTTTTATTTTAAATCGTATAATTTCGGACTTTTGTTGCCGTCTGTGAGGAAAATAAATGGGGCTCAGAGCCTCAGGATACTGAAATCTGTATTTTTAAATATTTTTTCCTTCTAATTTGTTATTCTTTTAAAAATAACACACTGTTATTTACTCACCAATAACACACAATTAAACTTGCTTTTATTTATTGGTTTAATTCCATAATCTCGGGCTTTTTTGGCGTCCGTCAGGAACTGAATTTCAAAATAAAAATAACCGGAAACAGACGTAGGCCTATAAGGGACAGTTCGAGCATCATTGCGATTGTCAACATTTCTGAGTTTAGGATGGCCGAAGACACTACACTACCCATAATCCCCAGCTATCGTTTAGGACTACAGTTCCCGTAAGGTTACGCAGAGCGTCAAACAGCTGTGTGAAATGGAACGAAACCACGCCAGACTATCCAAAACAGGAATCGAACACCCCCCCCAGAACTACACATGCTGGCCAGAGCCATTTAATAGAAGAGTTACGACATCTCCGTTCACTCCAATGGACCACTTTTTTATAGCAATGGCGGATCGTGGAGCCTCTCAATCGTTCCCCGGAAGTCAGCGCCAAGGCTGGCAGAGCTGTGGAGTTGCAGCATAATACACAGTTCGTGACGGACTTTTAAAGGTAAGAAGAAGTTTAAAGATGTATATTGCGGATATTATCAGTAGATCTGATTCAAATGAACATGTGTATTAAAGGATGTCAGTGGATTATCCCTAAATTAGTAGATTTAGGGAACGTTTACAGATAACAGATTAAGCTAGCATACTGAAGCAAATTAGTAACACACGTTGAACAGCCTTTTAATTGTAAATTCCGTTCTCTCTGTCATTTCGTCCAACATGTTGAATTAGAGAAGAGGGGCTTCTAAACGGGATTGTATGCGGGGGTGGAGGGAGTTAAATATTAGATAAATATAACTTTGGTGGGTGTAAGAGTCAGTGTTTTTAGCAGAGCCATATTGTGTCCTTGTGATGATGTTGATTATTACCCGTCTGTATAATGTTGCAGCTCAGCTGATTTTGGATTTATGGCAAAGGGAGAAGGACTTAAGTGAGAGTGAAAACACAAGGTACGTTTAATACTACTGTTTTATATAAGTAAACACCTTATCTCCCCAAGGCAATATGTGTGCTATATATGTGTGTATAACCCTTTCTCCTGTCTGTTACTCCCTCTTTCAGCACAAGAACCAGAGGGGGATTCAATGGAGCCTGAATACCTGCACTGAGACCCTCACCCTGCACCCTGAGTCTCAACTCTCTGTTTTTCAAGCCTTTCCCTGTTTTTTTGTATTAAACAAAACATTAAGCTTTCCCAATGGTGTGGTTTTCGTTTTGTGAAAAAGTGCAAATGCAGTGTTTGTATATAATTACATCACATATTTTGTTGCTGTTGGTCGTGAAATTGCTCCTGCTGACTTGAGCCAGCCATTTTTTCCTCCACTCTGTGTCAGTGGGGAAGCCGTACATTCGTACTCCTTTCTCTGAGCGATTTGAGCATCCCCAGGCAGCACAGCAAACCATGATGGCGACTAGGAGGCAGCACAGCAAACCATGGTGGCTACTAGGAGGCAGCACAGCAAACCAGGACAACACGGAGGAAAAGGCACCGACAAACTGCATGATATGCTATTCAATGTTTATTGAATTCCATGTATTTGCAATGGATGTTCCTAAAACAACACATTTAACATCATCATCATCATGCTGCTGCTGCTCCTAGTCCTTTGATAGTCACCTGTCGGTCTCCTGTCCTTTCTGAAAGCCATACAGATGACATTAGTCATTTAGATAACTTGTGTCCTCAATTACCATGGGATTACTGAAACTACCATGAATCTAAGAAAATGGTAGAAATGAATCCAATCTGAATTTTAAAGCATTACTTTAGATCCCCTCCCTCTAAATGTATCAATAAACATTAGAAAGTGATGCTCCTGACTACCATACAAGTTTAAGAAGATACTATTGGTTTGAAAGAATTCAAAGCTATAAATAAACAGCAACAGGCTATTTAACCAAGGCACTGTTAGCCTAACATGTAAACTAGTTGTTCACAATAATCCTAAAATTATCACTTAATATTAGAAAATTCGATTTTATTTTTGAAAACATTGATGTAAATACATACACATATCGATTTGTTGTATAAATATTTCAAATCAAAACCTTTATTCACTAATAATTACCAAAAATCGTAGTTCTATCTCCTGTTATCAATGCATTCACATTGCCCGCCATGAACTTCCGGGGAACGATCCCTCGTCTACATGAACCACGTGACGATAACCGTTTTTGGACTTCCGGTGTCGTAACTCTTCTTAGGCTCTTCCTGGCTCTGATGCTGGCTATTGTGTTTCGCAAAATGTTCTATGGGACGTCTCTACTGAACGTTTTCGTTTTCCCCACAATTAGAAGTTGCCAGTATTAAACACATTGGTGTTATCAAATGTAAAACATATAATTAATAAATGGGTGAAAATCGCTTGTGTCCATAATGCGCAGCATTAATATATAGCATTAATATATACCCACATGACAACTCATTGCTCCTTTGTAATTCTACTCCACTACGGTTAACCTGGTATTTTTACTCCACTGCATTTATTTGAGTTACTTTGCAGATTCTGATTAATGATGTGAAATATAAACAACCCTTAAATCAGACTTTAGTTACACCTGAGTAAAATGCAGGTAAGGTGATTGTCAAGTGCCAACAATCAGGAGAGATATTTGATAGTTGGTGCTTGAGAAGACTAAACGTGTATCTGCAATGGACATGAATGGAAACAAGTAAAAAAGTATATTCATTACTCGTTATTCTCTACTAATAGTTCATTAGAGACTGTATATTATGGCTATTTTGCACATCCCTTTCAAGATTTTCAAAGGCTTATTGACATATCATACACAACTACGGTGTAGTTATGCAATGAATGAAAAACTTGGGTCACAGGTTCCTCAGGTTTATACGATTTAAAATAAAAGCAATAACTGTGGCTTGATATTGAGTAAGAACATGTTTTTATGAACCACACAGCTTCCGGTCTTCCACGACCCGACCGGAGAAAAAGACGTGCTGCAGCCTGCAGGCACGAAACACGTTACCAGTTGAAATACATTGCTTTTAAAATCGTGCTGTGCAACACGAAAAAAAGAGGCAAATCGTGATGGTGAACACGAAATGCCGTGAGACTGGGTTGCAGCATCAACTTGTAGATAGTGTTTTAAACTCGATGCGCTCTGAAACTACAGGGCGGCCGAGGACAAGAAATACACATGCGTTAATATAATTAGTGGCTTTAACTTTTTTTTGCGTTTACGCGTTATTAACGCGTTAACTTGACAGCCCTAATATATATATTTTTTTGTTGTTGTTGTGTATTTTATATATATATATATATATATATATATATATAGTGCTTTCAAAGATGTTAGAATCTTGTTTGAGCAATATACTTTAGTTTGTATTGAAATCCGTTGATGGATTTTGGTGACAAAATCATGAATGAAATGCTAACAATAGGTTTGTATTGCTGTGTGAAAAGTACATCATGGGACCTGGGAATCGACAGCAAATAATTATCCACTGCCCCCAACTGCTCAGGATGGCCATGCTGAGAAGAAGCAATACCAAAACACATCTAGGACTCAAGACTCAGATCATTTCAAGTATTTTATTTTTCCCGTCAGCAATGTTACTTCACAATTATTTTTCCAAAGGGAACACAGTGTTAAATGATCAGACGGCCAGTAAACAAATCTGCAGATTATTGTTGAAACTTTATTATTTTTAAGCAAAAAGGCCCTTTACAAAAGTGTTCTGCTCTGTGAAACTACAGCAGCTGGTAAAGCTGCAACGGTGATGTAGTTACTTAATCATGTGTGTTCAAGAACAACACACGATCACACAAAAACAAGCCGTTTGCATGTTTTACAAAGAGACAACACATGCTTTGCCGCAGAGAAGAGACTAGCATCAGTCGGTGTCATGGTATGTCAACATCATACAATGCATCACCCTGAGGTGACAACCTGCAGTGCACGCTCTGGTACTGTCGAGAAAAGATTCTCCTGCTGATGATGCTACAACAATCCTGGCTGTGGTAAAACCTGGAACACAAGGACACACGCATCAGTGTCAGGACGCCGTCTGACATGACTTTGTATTTCATCAGACAAATACAGATCCTACTTGTTCAAACGCAGCTCCTTGTCTATCTCCTCCAGAGTCTTCCCTTTGGTCTCTGGTAGCATGAAGTAGAGGAAAACTGCAGCAGCCACAGCCGCCACGCCGTACAGGAGAAATATCCCCGACAGACCCACCACATCTGCGGATTCAAAACACAGCTCAATCTGTGGGGCCAACATTTTATTGGAAGTCAGGGAACAACTCTTAAGAACATGACATTTATAGGATTTTATGTAAGAACGGAAATTAATTTATCGATGAATTCTGGCCCGACAGAGTGATCTGGAGACGTTTTCTTACGGCCTCAAGTAAATCAAATGTGCATAACATTGTTCAGATAGAGTAGGGTACTGATCTGAATATTATTTTCAAGCTGCATTATGATTATTTTCTTCATATTAAAGCCCTTCACAGCGGTCTGGTCCATCCACAGTGTCTGTCCTTTGGTCGTCCTGTAGAACCTTGTTATGCAGCAGATATTTTGACTTGTACTACTTATTAAATGATCTCGGTAAGCCATGCCAATGAGTCAACATGCAAAGTACTAGGGTCACTACAATTAGATCACTTTAATTCCTTTAAACAAATAACTTTCAGTAATTACTGAATAAAAAATGTACAAATTTAAAAAGTGTGTTTTTTTTTCCCTATTACTGTGTCGGCTTATGACATCCAATGTCACTATTCATTTGGTGTTTTTATTTGCTTCTAAAATAAAGACATACGCATAAAGCTATGCAGTATCTGTTATTAATGTATGACCTCTGATTGGTGGGGGAAATGGCTGCGATGCTGGCGGCATGGCACCACGAGCTAGTCAAAGTGTAAGAGCATTTAGCGGCTAAAGAGCTATCTTTTCTCAGGAGTTTGTGGAGACCAAGAGGGAGAACAGGTGGGCACAAACATGACTGTGCTGACATGTCTGCTGGATGAGGCACTGTTTTCTAGCATGTTCGTCATATCTAGCTCATATGTGGTGATTATTAGTTGCTACACAGATACTATGAATCTATCATTTTAGATCACATTTAGTATTTGATAAATGAGGCACGTGTAATTAACCATTTGTGGCTTTTTGCAGTTCAGGCCACGTTAGTATTTTTGCTGAGTCACTTGGAAATGTTAATGGAACACAACCATCACTGCCCCCTGCCTCTTCACCACTGACTAGACACAATATCCTCTTAAAAGAGAGGTGTTTGGGAACTCACCGATACAATTCAGGAACGTGAAGGTGACCAGCAGGTTGGCAGCCCAGTTGAAGCAGTTGATGAAAGCGAATGCTCTTCCTCTGATGGCAGCTGGAAATATTTCACTCAGGAGCAGCCAGGTCACTGTTCAAAGACAAAAACACTTCTTAATGGCACAGCTCCAACAACTCCATAGGTGTCATTGAATGCTAGCATCTCCACAATGCTTATTAATGTAGACTGAAAGTGTTACGGGTGTATTGTGATCAATCTGGTCTTGTCTAGCATTATCCGTACAATTCTGAAAAGTTAGATCCAAAATTAGTAAAAAAAACAACAACATTTTGAGTAAATGTACAAACTTGGTCCAAATCCAACGGAGTAAGCACTGACGACAGCCATCATGCACACGAGGATGATCCAGTTCACAGCGGCACCATGGACGCCAGGAGAAGAGGCCAGAGTGTCAAGAACCTCATCTCCATCTTGTGCGTGGTTATTAAACAGACTTTGGCTCTCCTCTAAAGGCCTATCAAAAAGTGTCTGATTACTAACAGCTAAATGAGGTAGAAGTGTTGTGTTAATATGAAAGCTGTCGGAGTCACAAGGCCTCTCAGCATTCATCTCTGAGTATCTACTGAGGAGTCCGATGGTGATCAGCCCCAGAGCCATCACAGAGCATCCGCTGATGAGCAGAGGCCTCCTGCCCACCCTGTCTGAGAACAGCATCGAGGTCAGAGTGGCGATTACTTTGACCGACCCCAGGCCCACAGACGCCAGCACTGCCGAGGAGTTGCTCTGAAAGCCCACTGAGTGGAAGATGGTGGAGGCGTAGAAGAGAACATTGGGCTGGCCTGTGAACTGCTGGAAGAGCACCAGCCCGAGGCCGAGCACGATCCGGTTCCTCATGTTGTCTTTCCGCTGGAACAGGAACATGCTGCTGTACTGAACCTTCTTGTTTTCCACGCCATCAGAACTCATCAGGTGGGTTTCACTTTGAGAGCTTTGGCTTAAAGACTCCCGAGTGCTGGATGGAAGAAAGCAGATGGAGACGAGCTGGATCACAGTCGGCACTACGGCTAATCCAAACATCCACTTCCACCCTCTGTTGCAGTCAGACAGGAAGTAGTTCATGATGTATGCTGCCAGGATGCCCATAGTGATCCCAGCTTCATACAGCGTCACCAGGAATCCCCGGCGCTCCGGGGGGACCAGCTCAGACACAAAGATGCAGCAGGACATGGAGGATATGCACATGGCGAAGCCCACCGTCATCCGGCCCACCAGCAGAGCAGAGAAGGAGCCGATGAGCAGGACCAGGCTGCCGGCCAGGATCAACACGTTGCTGAGGAGGATGGAGTTCCTGCGGCCCCGGTGGTCGATCAGGCATCCGCCCACGATGGAGGCCAGCAGAGCTCCGACCAACAGGGAGCTGACCGCGGCCTCTTGCTGGACACACGAGAGGCTGAACTCTGCCTTGAGCTGCAGCAGAGCCCCAGAGATGATGCCCAACTCATAACCATAGACCAGGCCGCCAAGACTGGACACCACACTGGCCAACAGCAGGGTGGAGATCCCTGCGAGGGAGGAACACATTCACATTGGTTACTCTTTGAGTGGAGCACACTGACAACATATATACATAAACACACCAAAATCAACTATGATGAACATGGGAATTACATAAATAAATAATAAATAAATAAATAGGGTTTTCACCAGATCTGAGGCAGTATGAGAAAAATAAAGAGCTTTTTGTACATTAAAGCATGGAGAATACTGATATGAGCATGAGCAGGAGAGGACTCTTTAAAGTAGAGACACTACATACTGATACACACCTGAACATCAGCAGGAGAGGACTCTTTAAAGTAGAGACACTACATACTGATACACACCTGAACATCAGCAGGAGAGGACTCTTTAAAGTAGAGACACTACATACTGATATACACCTGAACATCAGCAGGAGAGGACTCTTTAAAGTAGAGACACTACATACTGATATACACCTGAACATCAGCAGGAGAGGACTCTTTAAAGTAGAGACACTACATACTGATATACACCTGAACATTTGCAGCATGTCCTCTTTAAGGTGCAGTACCACTCAAGGCCAACAGAGGCTGACTCCAAAATAAAAAGCAACTCCATAAATACCAATCAAACTAAGAAATTGAAGTGGATCAAAATGGAATTGCCTGATGTAATTATGTCTTGATGGGAGATAATAATAATAAATAATAACTTGAATTTATATAGCGCCTTTCACAACCTCAAGGTCGCTTTACAAAGAAACATACAGGGACAAGACATAAAACAGGGGGCAGAAATGGAAGTGTAATTGGAGGGGGGGGGGAGTGAGTTATTGTTGGAAGGTGATGTTGGACAGATGAGTTTTAAGGGTTGATTTCAAAATGTTGAGAGTAGCAGTGTTGCGGATTTCTGCAGGGAGGGAGTTCCAGAGGGTGGGGGCAGCGACACTGAAGGCACGGTCCCCGAAGGTGCGGAGGCGTGAATGGGGAATGGAGAGCAGGCCGGAGTCTGAGGATCGAAGGGTGCGGGACGGGATTTATGGGTGGAGGAGATCTGTGAGGTACTGAGGGGAGAGGGCATGGAGGGATTTGTAGGTGAGGAGGAGGAGTTTGAAGGTGATGCAGGACTTGACCGGGAGCCAGTGGAGGTTGAATAGAGTGGGGGTGATGTGCTCCCAGGGCTTGGTGCGTGTGAGAACCCTGGCAGCTGAGTTCACTGGAGCCTGTTCAGGGTTTTGCTGGGAACCCCGGACAGGACTCCGTTACAATAGTCCAGGCGTGAGCTAATGAAACAATGTATCAGCTTCTCAGCAACAGAGTGATGGCTGGAGTCTTGAAATATTTCTGAGGTGGAAGAAGGCTGATTTTGAAATGGAATTGATGTGGTTTTGAAATGAGAGGGTTGAATCCAAGACAGCACCAAGGTTGCGGACCTGAGGGGATGGGGAGATGATGTAACCGTCGATGTTGAGGAGCAGATCTCCAACCTTCCCGAGCAGTGCCTTGGGGGCCACAATCATGAGCTCAGTTTTATCACCGTTTAGTTTGAGTAGGTTGGTGGTCATCCAGGTTTTAATTTCGTGTAGGCAGTTGATTAGTGGCTGAGGGGGAGATGGAAAGAAGGTTTTGTGCTGATCTACAGTTGGGTGTCGTCGGCATAGGAGTGGAAACAGAGACCATGGCTGCGGATGATATCACCAATCGGAAGGATGTATATTGTGAATAGAAGGGGACCGAGCCTTGGGGGACGCCATGGTTGACAGAGGCACAGTGGGAGCTGCAGCCAGCGTGTGTGACAAACTGTGTCCGGTCCGAGAGGTATGAGTGGAAGAAGGAGAGGGTGGCGTCAGTGAGGCCAAGGAGTTCAGACAGGCGGGTGAGGAGGATATTATGAGAGATGGTGTCAAAGGCTGCAGAGAGGTCAAGGAGAATTAGTGTAGTGATGGAGCCTGAGTCAGCTGCGATGAGGAGGTCATTGGTGATTTTGATCAGGGCAGTCTTGGTGCTGTGGTGGGTCCGGTAGGCAGATTGAAAGGGTTCATAGAGCTCATGGTTGGACATGTGATGGTGGAGTTGGTCAGCGACTGCTCTTTCCAAGATTTTACTAAGGAAGGGAAGGTTGGAGATTGGCCGGTAGTTGTTGAGCCAGGCCCGGACTGGCCATCGGGAGGACCGGGAGGTTTCCCGATGGCCTGGCCTGCGAAGTGGCCTGCTGGCCTGAGGATTTTATTTTTATGTATGTATTGTGAACGCAACGCTGCGCAAATGTGGGTCTGACTCTGCCTCACAGAGGGTGACTGGCTGTCTCCATGATGTGGCCTGCCGACACTTTCATACAGATCATACTAATGCCCTCGATTGGTATCCGTGTGACATTCAAGCTCGGGAGGGTGTGTGTGTGTGTGGCGCGAGCGAGTGATATAAAGCGTGCACACGGGTTACATGTATTGTTGTTGTTAGCATCTGGTGCTAGCTAGCTGCGCTAACGGATATAAGGAGCTTTTTTCAACAACAAGGTGGAGGAGAGTCCTCTCCTGTCAGACTGAGAGACTGATAACTACAGCTCAGGTGAGGTAAAGGACTCTCCGAGTGTTTAGATAGTTAACTTAGTCCAAGTTATCTCAGTGGGTCTCAAACGGTTTGGTCACCATTTATGTAAACACATATTTCCATTTGAGGGGGGAGTGATTAGTAAAATATGCATGAATAATAATAAAAAAAACGTTAACTAGGTGAAAAAAGGTAAGATAAACTATTAAAGCTTGTTGAGAGCTAAAACTAGTCTTTGCTGCTGCCTCAAAGAGGAGCAGAGGGAGAGGAGGGAGACAGGTGAGGCTGGTTCAGGAGCACAGACACACTCACAACTGTAAATGAACCAAAAACAAATAAACAAGTTTCAATGTTTTTTCATATTGGATATGGTATGTTATTCGTTATAGCCATGTTTTATGATTATTTAAATGTGTACAGTTATGTTTCATATGGGTGTAGTCTCTTTATTTCCCCCTCAAAATGCACCAGATTGATGCATTTAAGGCCATCATTTAAAAAAAAATCCTACTGGGGGAGCATGCCCCCGGACCCCCCTATAGGATTTGAGGTCCACCTCCACTTAAAATATGTTCACATTGGTTCCTAAATAGATTTGCACATTTTTTAAAATGGTAACCCGTGTCCATATGTTTATTTTTGGGTAGTAGATTTAGAGGGCTATCACTATGGGCAGCAACGCTGTAAAAGTTGACAAATAAATCCAGCAAAATGGCACAAAAAACTGGTAGTGGCCTGGCTGGGTGTATAATTCCCGGCCTGACTTATTGTCCCAGTCCGACCCTGTTGAGGTCAGTTGGGTCAAGTCCAGGTTTCTTCAGAATGGGGGTGACTGAGGCGGTTTTGAAGGATGTCGGGTAGATGCCAGTTAGCAGGGAGGAGTTAATTATGTCCACAATGGTGGGCAGAACAGTGTGTAATGTTGCCTTTACTAGGACAGTGGGCATGGGGTCCAGAGAGCAGGTGGAGGGCTTGGCCTTAGAGACCAGCTTAGCTACCTGGACAGCATCCACAGGAGCGAAAGCAGAGAGGTGGCAGTATGAGGAGCGTGCAGTTGGAGCAGCGGCGATTGGAGTACGAGCTGTGTGTGGAGCAGGGGGGGCAGGTGCACTAAGCTGCAAGTGGCTGGAATTCACTTTGGCCTGGAAGAAATCCAGGAAGTCCGAGCAGAGGTCACGAGCACCAGGAGGTTGTGGGGCAGCAATGGGGCGGAGTAAACTATTGATTGTTGAAAACAGTTTTCTTGGTTGATGTTGTTGGTCGTGGATTATGGTTGAATAGTATTGAGCTTTGGTCCGTGTGAGCGCCTCCTTGTAGGCCCTTAAGGCCCTGACACACCAACCCGATTTTGGGAGTCAGAGGCCGTCAGAGGCTGTCGGGCATTTGCGGCGCCGTAGTCAGGTTGGTGTGTCCCGAACCGTCTGCCGTGACACGCCTTATTTGGACTGCCCGACCCGATGCATGGCCGATTCAACATGTTGAATCTGCCATGCATCGGGTCGGGCAGTTGGACCAAGCAATCTCTCTGATTGGCTGTTCAGCTAGCGAATCAGTGCATGAGAAGCGAAGCGGAAGTGAGGGACGTAAACAAACGATTTAAAAGAAGGCACACACAGACTGCTATTCTTTTTCATCTCATCATGGCTATCTGGAACGACACAAACGAGGACCTGCTGATCACCTTGATCCAGGAGAGGCCAGCTCTGTATGATATTACGGAGAAAAGATACTTTGTTTATATCACGGTCTGTTCTTCTTCTCTGTCTTCCGGTTGTTGCTCTTTTGAATGACGAATACACACTACCGCCGCCTGCTGGTAAGGACAGTTATTGCCACTCATGCACTGAAGTCGATGCGGTGTGTTCCCGTGCGACACATGGCCAAAACGCAGGAGAACACGGCCAGGCAACAGCCGACTTCAGCGTCGGCTAGTCCTCTGGTGACTGCTTGGTGTGTCAGGGCTTTTACATGGTCCTTGTATGCCTCACGGTGGACAGTGAGACCAGTTCCTCTAATGCAGTGCTTCTCAAAGTGTGGTCCGCGGACCACTGGTGGTCCGTGAGCGCCCCCTAGTGGTCCGTGAGTATATTGGTAATATTTCGCATTTGAAATAAATAAATAAATGTAAGTTTTCCTCACTCTCGCGGGAATATCTCCGGAATGGAGCGAGCTTCACTTTCACACAGTTTCACTTTCGATTGCATGATATAGCTCAGATAAACACCTTCATCACACATGTTGCCACTTGTTTGTACCATTTTCAGGTGATTTGTAAAAAACGATGTGTTTTTGGATATTTGTGGAGTTAGGTAGTCCGCGAGTGTTTTTTTATTGGTTAAGTGGTCCTTGGTATGAAAGAGTTTGAGAAACACTGCTCTAATGCAGCCTTCATGGAGCGGAGTTCGGCAGTGAACCATGGGGCAGGACAGGTGTAGGAGACGGTACGGGTTTTGAGAGGGGCCAGAGCATCGAGGGTGAGCGCTAGGGCAGTGTTGTAACAGGCTACCAGGTCATCAACAGGGGTATTAGGGGGATAGGGGGCGAGATGGGATGCTACCATGGGGTGTAGGGCAGGTGCACTCACTGACTTGATGTTCCTGAAAGTGATGGTGCGTTTTGAGCGCTGCAACGGTAGGGGAATAGGTAGAGAAAACAAGATGGCATGATGGTCGGCAACAGCGAGATCTAAAACCTGGAGATGGGTCAGCGGCCAAAATCATATAGAACTAAAACAGATAGTTAATTTAACAGCTGCTGAGGCACTAGTTAGCGGATCTTACGCAGGGTAATGATCCAGGTCCAGACAAGATTCTCTGTTGTGCATTTTATTCCTATAAGAAAATACAATGAACAGGTTTCCTATATCTCGTTCCTTAAGCCTTTCCTATGGCTTTCTCTTGTGTAGCTTGAAACACCCTGGTAAAAAACCGTTTGCCTACTAGTGCTCTGGCTCCCACCTCCACCTGTCTCAAATATATACAATTACACCAGGTGCTCTCATCACCCAGTGCCCAAAACATGCCTCCAAAATAAAAGCATAGAAACTACTTTCACTTATGAGACTAAGAATACATTTACAATAAACACTATAAAACAGCAAGAAAATAAATGTTAAACTATTAAATAATATAAAGAGATGTATAGCTCCAACATTCCATCCCCTAATTGTGGGCAGTGGAAACACACATTACTTAAATATATATATTCCAAAGTCCAATCCCCTACAGACTGAACCCCTTTAAACGTGTCTTGCTGCTGAGATAAGAACAGCAGAGCCCCTTTCGATGATACAGTAAGCAACACAAGAGTAATGATTTGCACAGATACAAATGAGCTTTACGCAATGCATCAAAGGGCAAGCCTTGTGACTTATATTGATCGAAGTCCTTTTAAAACAAGTTGCTATAGTCTTTATGTTTACTGTGCTTTAATGTTTTCTGTCAAAATGAAACTTAAAGCGAAGTACATCCAATGTCAGAATGTTTTTACATCAGATTACAGTGTGTATCATATTTGAGTCATTTAATAAATGATACATTCAGCGGCTGCTCACATTCACCTGCAGTCTTTCATGTTCAGAAGCTATTGACAGAATTGCAAATGAGGCAGACCCAAATCTAAGTGAAAGCTGCTGGATCTCAAAGCTGGGTAAAGCAGACTGTCTTATAACACATACAGATAAGAACAGTTCCTTGTACTGACTGCAGACACAGTCCATTGCTCATTAGATTGATGGAGTTTAAAAGATGTATGATTTTGGTCCAATGGTCTAAAGGTAGCTTTTGAGGGTTCAGCACAAACAGGAGCCATCAGCTACACTACAGTGTGAGTCTCTGTCAGAGGAACATGCTACAGCTGTTAGTAACCTCGCTTTGCTAAAGTAAAACCACAATCCTTACAAATCTGCTTTTGAACGGAAAGTCATTTACAAAGAACTCACCCATTGCTTCTGTCCTCTCACAGTCACATATCTGTCAGGTCTCGATTCATTTGTCCTGAGACATCCTCTGTGAAATATGAGCAAAGCATAACAGAGTAATTATAACCCAGACAATCTCCAGCTCTGGCCCCACAGTGAGTCTTGTGTCCTAATCATTGAAAAGACAAGGGAGCCCACAAGAGCCTGCTGCTGCTGGCCTGTCGTCATGGCAACCCTCCTGTTGATTGCCGTGATATCATTAGGGAGTCCACTTGAGATGGACTCAACAAAATACACGGCTCTGTGGCCATCAGTTAGCTTCTTTAGTTTTCTGTGTACACCAAATATCTGTCAGCTGATAACGATAGAGCAACAACAGCGGGGGAAAGCTCCACAAGGACAGGAACTGGACACAGGGACGCTTTAAAGCAGGGCTTCCCAACCCCCGGAGGTGTTACTGCCGGGTCACGAAATAGCTGTGAGTTTATCGTGATATTTGCAGAATTATAAATATATAAAAATATTTTATCATAATATTTTTTTCAAAAAGTGTTTAATTTTTGCACCTATACCAGTCATATTATTTCATCCAGTAGCCTAGTTAATCTTTCACTGGAAAACTGTTAAAAATGCAGGCCGCAAGGTGAACCTCGAAAAGTCCTTTAGAAAAGAAATCCCGCTCCACAGAAGTGGAACTACACAATCTTTAGTTCACGAAAAACAACGAGTCATGCTTATCCACCAAAAAAAAGTTTGTCGCTAAAATTCCTGCCAATTCTTCGAGGCACGTAATTATCAACGTGTAATAATATCTTGGTCCAAAGTAGTCGTCACGTGATCGTGCTACACCAATTGTGTAGCTGCATATTGTCAACAGAAGTGAAAGATGGCGACCGCCATGGTTTCATCGAGTAGCGGGGACGAGGAAAACGCACCAGAAAGTCTCAAAAAGTCAAAATTATCAACACACATTGTTACATGCATATTACGTCTGTGAAGCACGAAAAGGTTGATTCTTTTGCCAATACAAGATGGAATACGTACAGGACAAGCTTACAACGGTGGCTCGGCTTGAAGGGAGACTCTCGGAACGTGGTGGCTGAAAACCACAAGTTTAACAACCACTGTTGATGTTGTTGAAGACCTGCAGTGTGATCATGAGGAATGTGACACACGGTGTTTTTACATGCCCAACATGCTGCACAGCCTTGATTGGAATCCACATGTTCTCTGGGTGTGACTCCACAAGCGCTTTCTATGGCAAAGGTAAAAGAAAGTCATTTGCTGTTGCATGTGAGAAAGATGACTACCTTATGGCGTTTAGAAGTTTAGGTACTAACTTTGACTTGGAGCAATCAACATTTGCACTTCTTTGCCGGTATGTATGTCACCTATATGATCAGCCAGCAGCCGAAGATGTAAATGATGCTAGGTACAAGGCTTTCTGTATGGCATCATCGGCCTTGCCAGAACTAAGCATTCCCCCTACTCCTGATGCCCTCCATCAGCACTGCAAGGGCAAATGACCAGGCAGCAATAATGAGGTCCTGTCTCAAAAGAGAAATTAATGCTCCATCACCTGCTGGATATGGTTGGGAAATAGAGGATGGGAACTTACACGTCACCTGGATGACAAGAAATCCTGCCCCTGGCAGCGTGTTGCATGTGATACACTGCAGCTGCAAAGAGTCTGCCTGTGAGAAAGGCAGATGTTCATGCTTCTCTGCAGGACGCTGTTGCACAGACTTTTGTCGTTGCTCAAATTGTGCAAATAAAAAAGAAACAGAGGAAGAGAACGATGACTGCCCTGACACTGACAGGGAGGAATAGGAGTAAAAGAGCCTTCTTTCCACCTTTCTTAAGCTCTTTTCTGTTCTTTTGGTTTTAGCGCCTGGCCGACGCGCTCACACATCACTCAGAGATACGTTTGTTTTTTGGTACATTTATTTCCAAGTTATCGTATCTTACCAGACGAGGTTGAAACAGTGTTCGTCCTTTAAATAAACAAATGGCTTCACAACCAAACTAGAACACATCAGTGTTCAGAGTATAATCAGCAGGACTCTTTTAACCAGCTGAGGCAATCACAGCACCAATCAGCCGCTCCGCCCAGCTGTGGCTGCGGATCACGATCACCTGACACCAATCAATTATACTCCATTACATGTCCTTATTCTGTTTTGTACTGTTTTCTACGTCATACCTTTTTATATTTGTAATAAATCTCGTTTTTATGGTTCATCAGTGTTGTTTTCATTTGTGGAGGGATGAATGAGTAAATAAATGAATCAATGGACATTGGTATAAGTAAGGCAAGGCAAGTTTATTTATATAGCACTTTTGAACACAAGGCAATTCAAAGTGCTTTACAAAAAATGAAAGACATAAAGAAAATGGCATTTAAAATCAGTCGTTAAAAAGAAAAGCTAATAAAATAAACATTAAAAGAAAAAATACATGGATAAAAGTTACAGTGCAGTCTAAGATATGAATAGTTCAATTAAAAGCAGCGACAAAAAGAAAAGTCTTCAGCCTGGAAGTACTGCTTTTTATTGATCTAAATTACTTAACGTAACAAGTTAACCTTCTTCTTGGACGCAGCTATGTATGCAATCAAGTCATTTTAAGAGTGCATTTAACGGGTAACAACAGACAGACAAAAAGTCCTCAGTCTAATGGAATAATCCACGAGCTCAGCCAATGAACCTAGCGATGCGAACATGGTAGTCCAGGAATGATAGTTTGATACATTTGAGTTTGATATACTTTATTAATCCCCGTGGGGAAATTGTTTGTAGCTGGAGTTGGCTGACAAACGCTGCTAGTCAATGTTGATTCGATGGTCAACTCTGTTCCCAGATAGTAAAACCTCTCACAAATACCGCGTATATAACGCAAATACTTCGGACTTAGTGATGTATTAAGACATATGATAAAACATAACATAAAACAAGCATACAGCACTGTTTAGAATCCATTTGGTCTGGTTTAGCGCAACCATGTAGGCGGCCATCTTTCACTTCTGTTGACAATATGCAGCTACCCAATTGGTGTAGCACGATCACGTGACGAACCGTAGCACTACTTTGGACCAAGATATTATTACGCTTTGAAGGGACTAGTTCAGCCAATAATTACGTGCCTAGAAGAATTGGCAGGGATTTTAGCGACGAACTTTTTTTTGGTGGATAAGCATGACTCTTTATGAACTAAAGACTGTGTAGTTCCACTTCTGTGGAGCGGGTTGAAACGATAACAGGGTTCACTTTATGGCCTATTATTCAACTCTTTAAATACAAAGTTATTTCATCAAAATGTTCTCTGACAAGCTGTATCGTTAATACAGGTCCTAATAAATATGAGTGTTTAATGTTTTCTGATTATTTACATTGAAATTAACTCAGTGAAGCATCCTTTATGAAAATAATCCCAACCCTATGGCCTGTTTGCATTAGGGCTGCAATAAGTGATTACTTTCATTATAGAATATTCTGTCAATATCCTTTTTCAGATTGATCTACACATTCTCAGAAAATAGTGAAAGACACACATTGTATTTCCCAGAGCCTGAATGGATGTTTTTTTTAAATGACCTGTACTGCAACCAATATATATATATATATATATATATATATATATTGATACAGCAATACTCCACACTTCATGAGCATGGACATGTTTTGTATGGACATCCCTAATCTGCAATAGGCAGTAACAGTTGTCAGATAAAAGGTAAGGTATTCTTGTAAACAGTTACAGATTAGAAGTAAAATACATATTTTTTAAACTGAACACTCGGCTACCTAGTAAATGTACTTAGTTACATTCCACCCAGGGCATTCATGTAATATCATAAAGTACATTTACTCATGTGTACTTAAGTACAATTTTGGGTTGGTGGTACTTTTTGAGTAATTCCATGTTATGCTGTATACTTTATATTTCTACTTGTATGTTTTAGAAGCCACAATTGCTATTTTTACTACATTACATTTATTTTACAGCTTTACATGTAGTTACTATACTTTCCTGAAAAATAAATATAACAAAAGAATACAATATCCAGCACTAGTTACGAAACTAACAAACAAAGCTTAAGATGGAAACATTTAAGGTTAACCCCACAAAGTAGCCTACTTTTGCAGAATGTTACTTTTACTGAAGTAAAAGTGTGAGTACTTCTTACACGACTGTCCCGGCTCTGTCTCAGCAGCTCATCTGTCCTCCATACAGCTGTCCCATGATAACACTGTGGTTCCTGCAGGCCGAACTCACAACACTTTACTGCGGGCTGCTGCTCTGAACTCAGGGGCTCGGGAGTCCGCTGCCGGGTCTATGCTTTCGGCTCTGAGACATCCGGAAAAGAAGCGGACCACGGTGAGAAGAGGGGCTGGGGAGATGTGAGATCTACGTGGCAGCAGTGTCGGATTGCAACAGGAGAACTTCTGGCGCAATCCTGACGCCAGAGGTCGACAACTGTCCCGGGAGAGAGGGCCCAGAGAGCGGGTTGAAGGACCGGTCCGCGGCTTCGAGCTCGGATATTTACATTCTCATGCATTTCAGCATGCAAGCAGGCTTCTTAAAAGTTAAAATAGCGAGGCTACCTGAGAATTCGATTATAATTATTGATCATTAAAGTGTTATCAAAGCTGGTAGTGCAGCTATAGTATAATGACTTACTGCAGGGTATAGCTTGTGAATTTACTCTAAAAGTCTGATTTGGGAGTTGATTATATTTCACATCATTCATCCAAATCTGGAAAGTAACTGAAGGTAAATGTAATGAAGGGAAAGTTATGGGCATAGATTTGTCTCGTAATTATTTTTGTGAACATACAATAAATGTGTGTGTGATTTGTGTATGTGATTTGTAAATGTAAAACACCATCCACAAATTCATTTAAAAGATTTGCAAACTCACAAATAAATGTGCAAATGTGAAACGGATCTGCAAATACGCTAAATATTTTTATTATTTTATTGGGTTCTTTTATTTGGGGTTAAGTACATTGTCAGAATAAGTGAGAAATGAATTTAACTTCTGTTAGACAGCTATCATACTGAATACATATTTAATATATGCAAAAACGTATGGCATAGAGCCGGACTCTTACCTCATTCACACCAACGGTGTTTCAGGGCCGGTTCGGGAGCTGGAGCTTGAAAATCTCCGGGTTTTCCTCTTCACACCGCAGCGGAGCAGCCTACCACACCAACGCAACTCTGGTTCAAGCTCCGTGCTAGAGCTTTTCAGGTTCAGACCCGGTTCTTCGGTTTAGCTCTGGCTCTTTTCACACCACCCAGAGTCCAGCTGGTGCTGCGTCATTGCGTCATCGTTTGCGTCATGGCGTAACTTACTGTGTCAATAAAGGTTTTTTTAAAACACAACTGCTTCCGAGGTCGGTCTTATTTCTTAAGGTGGACTGAACCATGAGTGTGGAGTAACGTTGTATCTTTCATTTAAATGAACTGTAACCTTCACCTAGGTATGTAACAGCTGTTCTCAAATGAACAAGTGAAGTAAAGTTTAATATTTATAGTTTTATAAATGTATAATGAGTTATAATGAGAGGTGATCAACGTGAATGCTCAGGTTCCACCTTAACACGCAGACACATTGCTTCATCATGAGCAGAAACCTTTATATATACAGTCTATGGCAGAAACACTGACACTCTTGTTAATTTTCTCCATCGTTCTCCAAACTGGATAAAATGCAGGCTTTTTGTTGTTGTTCAGGAGTTGATCCTGTCTCTGCCCCTGCCTCGACGTAAGCGTGATGTATGCAGTGCTTTTGCTCTGGCCGGACAATTTGTTGGTGCTTGAAACTAACCGGATTCTGGAGCTACGGTGCGGTGTGAAGAGGAAAACCCGGTGCTTTTCAAGCTCCAGCTCCGAACCGGCCCTGAAACACTGTTGGTGTGAATGAGATATCTCTCCCAGCTTAGACGCGGTTTGATTGGCTACGGCTTGAGCTGTCAGATTTTCCGAAACGGGATTTGATTGGCTGGCGCTGGCTACTCTGGCGTCTCCAGCGTCAGAAGTTGAACATTGTTCGGCGGAGACGGACCGCTCTGCTACCCACAATTCAGTTCGGCGAAAAAGCGAGGCAACGTGACGTCACCCCATTGAAAGTGAATGGGCAGATTGGAGTTGTCGACGCTGTCGACGCTGTCGATGCTGTAGTGTGGACGGGCCGTGACTGTTAGGCTACTTAGCTTGCATTTATGGATCTAAAGGTAGCAAAAGCTACATTTCATAGCACAGCTTTACTTCTCACTTAACACAAAAAAGAAACAAACCGTATAGTACAGCACAAAAAAACACAAAAGATCAATACTTACATATATTTTGACTTGTAGTATTATAATAATTGAAATGCTGATTCTTCTGGGGGTGTTCTGTGGTTCTATCTCAGCTACCGCACCGCAGCTGCCTGCACTGTACAATCGCTAGAGGACTGGGCTGTCACTCAAAAACTGAGTAGCCAATGGGGACGCACCCCTTAAAGTCCCGCCCACCTGGGAGGTTTGTGTCAGAATCTCAAACAAAAAGTGAAGGAGCGCAAATGAGAGTGCTGCAGCGAGAACAAAAGTCTGATCATTGAGAAAGAAGAAACAATAACTGCAAACAAAAACCTATGTTAAAACAAAGAAAAAAGACTTATAGTTTACATGATTACACAAATGATTTGGTTGCAACTTATAGTTTTATTTTTTATATTTATTTTATTTTGCTTGACTCAGTTTTTTTTCTTTTAAACTCATAGTTTTGCTTTATTCTGAGAAAGTGTTGCTTTATCTTTATGATACAAAACTAATCCCATAGGCCCGTCAACATAGATAAGAATGTGTTATTTTTTTTCACTTAGGCTGCTGCCACACAAGGACGAATTCGGTCGTTTGCGTTACTGTTTAGTGTCATATAGACCGTTCGGCCACACGAGGACGACCGAATACGGCACTAAACGACTGAGGAAACGATAACGGGTCCCAAGGTGGATAGAAAGGCATACGCAACTCTCTGGGGGGTCAAACGCCCTATCCGAACATTTTCAGATCACTGATAGTGATTGCGCAATAGCCCCGCCCAGAGCCATTTAATAGAAGAGTTACGACACCGGAAGTCCAAAAACGGTTATCGTCACGTGGTTCATGTAGACGAGGGATCGTTCCCCGGAAGTTCATGGCGGGCAATGTGAATGCATTGATAACAGGAAATAGAACTACGATTTTTGGTAATTATTAGTGAATAAAGGTTTTGATTTGCAATATTTATACAACAAATCGATATGTGTATGTATTTACATCAATATGTTTTAAAAAATAAAATAGAATTTGCTAATATTAAGTGATAATATTAGGATTAGTGTGAACAGCTAGTTTACATGTTACTAACAGTGCCTTGGTTAAAGAGCCTGTTGCTGTTTATTTATAGCTTTGAATTCTTTCAAACCAATATTATCTTCTTAAACTTGTATGGTAGTCAGGAGGATCACTTTCTAATGTTTATTGATACATTTAGAGGGAGGGGATCTAAAGTAATGCTTTAAAATTAAGATTGGATTCATTTCTACCATTTTCTTAAATGCATGGTAGTTTCAGTAATCCCATGGTAATTGAGGACACAAGTTATCTAAATGACTGTCATCTTTATGGCTTTCAGAAAGGACAGGAGACCGACAGATGACTATCAAAGGACTAGCAGCAGCAGCAGGACTAGCAGCATATGATGATGTTAAATGTGTTGCTTTAGGAACATCCATTGCAAATACATGGAATTCAATAAACATTGAATAGCATATCATGCAGTTTGTCGGTGCCTTTTCCTCCGTGTTGTCCTGGTTTGCTGTGCTGCCTCCTAGTCGCCACCATGGTTTGCTGTGCTGCCTCCTAGTCGCCATCATGGTTTGCTGTGCTGCCTGGGGATGCTCCAATCGCTCAGAGAAAGGAGTACGAATGTACGGCTTCCCCACTGACACAGAGTGGAGGAAAAAATAGCTGGCTCAAGTCAGCAGGAGCAATTTCACGACCAACAGCAACAAAATATGTGATGTAATTATATACAAACACTGCATTTGCACTTTTTCACAAAACGAAAACCACACCATTGGGAAAGCTTAATGTTTTGTTTAATACAAAAAAACAGGGAAAGGCTTGAAAAACAGAGAGTTGAGACTCAGGGTGCAGGGTGAGGGTCTCAGTGCAGGTATTCAGGCTCCATTGAATCCCCCTCTGGTTCTTGTGCTGAAAGAGGGAGTAACAGACAGGAGAAAGGGTTACACACACCTATATAGCACACCTATTGCCTTGGGGAGATAAGGTGTTTACTTATATAAAACAGTAGTATTAAACGTACCTTGTGTTTTCACTCTCACTTAAGTCCTTCTCCCTTTGCCATCAATCCAGAATCAGCTGAGCTGCAACATTATACAGACGGGTAATAATCAACAGAAGGACACAATATGGCTCTGCTAAAAACACTCACTCTTACACGCACCAAAGTTATATTTATCTCATATTTAACTCCCTCCACCCCACATACAATCCCGTTTAGAAGCCCCTCTTCTCTAATTCAACACGTTGGACGAAATGACATTAAGAGAACGGAATGTACGATTGAAAGGCTGTTAAACGTGTGTTGCTAACTTGCTTCGGTATGCTAGCTTAATCTGTTATCTGTAAACGTTCCCTACATCTACTAATTTAGGGATAATTCACTGACATCCTTTAATACACATGTTCATTTGAATCAGATGTACTGATAATATCCGCAATATAAATCTTTAAACTTCTTCTTACCTTTAAAAGTCCGTCACGAACGGTGTATTATGCTGCAACTCCACAGCTCTGCTAGCCTTGGCGCTAATTTCCGGGGAACGATTGAGAGGCTCCACGATCCGCCATTGCTGTAAAAAAGTGGTCCATTGGAGTGAACGGAGATGTCGTAACTCTTCTATTAAATGGCTCTGGCCCCGCCTCTCCCCACCTCTTCTGCTCACCTCCGCTTACCCCGCGCCATTGCTGAAGTGTTTCGCCACCAACAACAACAATGGCGGATCGCAGAGTTGCTATCGTGCTCCGGACGCTATTGACCATGCTACAGTTGTTTGTGCAACATACAGCAATAATGATGAGGCAATAGCCCCGCCTCTCCCCACCTCTACTGCTCACCCCCGCGTCAAAGTAAACTGCACCCTGAATTCAGATTATTTATTTTCTCTCGCGAGTGAAGTCTAATCTGACAGGACGGAGACACGCAGCTTTACTCACCTGCAGCTCCTCCCGCTGCAGCAAAACACACACTTCAAGTCAGATCATCACCCTTAGCTATTTTAATTACCTCTCAAACTAAACTAGTTATAAATATGTTTATTTTTACTGTCGGCCGGGTCACTCATTACTGGATCAGCTGCTGCATGAGACAGACACTGGCGCTGTCCGAAGAGAGGGAGGAAAAAGAGAGGCTCTGTGTATTTTATAATTATAATATATAGATTCGTTATTCATTTGTTTTAAAGCTCACTAAATAACAAAGAAGACCTTTGACCGGCACTTTTATCATTTAGTCGGAAGATTTAAACTTTAATACACGTTGACTGGCGAAACACTCTGCCCGGTTCCCTCGGCCCCCACCGCGGAGAATAAACAGAAGGGCAACCATGACAACCATGCTTCTTCGCTGCTTTTGTGGAGGAAGTTACAGCGCCACGTACAGGCTCGGCATATGTACTGCAGCTTCTCCAGCGGTTGGAGCTAAACGGAGTGGTCTCGTGTGGACAGACACTATCCGGATAACTATTGCGTGTGGACGGAAGCTTGTTTGCGATTGCGTTTGCGTTAATCCTATGCGTTTAGCTGTTTTCGTCCTCGTGTGGCCGCAGCCTTACTCTCCAAATCGTCTAGTGCAGGGGTAACCAACAGGTCAATCGCGATCGACTGGTCGACCTTCACTGTCGATCCCTAGCATTTAAAATAAAATAAAATAATATTTTACAAAAATAAAAAATGGTTTCCAAAAAAAAAGAAAATGTTCATGCTCTGGTTGGTTGGTTGTTTAAACAAACTTTTTAGACCTAGCTCTGGTTTGTTGATTTGAATCACGCACAGGTCATTTAACAAACTCCAATTGGTTATTAGATGTCTATATGATGTCTATGAATTGCTGCGTGGGTGGGGTTACAAATTGTATCTTAACGGGCATCTTGAGGAGTAACTTCTACTGTACCAAGTTCTGCTAATCTTTAACCAACTGGATGAGGGTCCGGCGAAAAATAAATCAAAAACGTATTATTTCCACCCGGAATGGGAGCATGAATTTCTTTTCACATCAGCGAAAGAGAAGACGTATGCCTCATATGCCAACAGGCGGTAGCCTTGGCGAAACGAGGGCAACCTGGAGCGCCATCATGCGAGCACCCATGGTAAATTCAAAGACTCATATCCACTCAACAGCGCATTAAGAACCAAAAGAATTGTTGAACTGAAAAGAGGACTAAAAGCACAGCAATCGCTTTTCATCGCGCCTACAGCAAAGAGCAATGCAGCTACAGAAACGTCCCTCCGGATTAGCCATATTTTGGCTCAGCACAAAAAACCATTTACGGATGGTGAGATGATTAAAGAAGCAATGAGCGCCACAGCTGACGTCTTGTTTGCGGATTTCAAAAACAAAGAGGACATAAAAGCAAGGATAAAAAGTGTACCACTTGGTGCACCTACTGTAGCCAGAAGAGTCCAGTCATTGTCCGAAGATGTATCCCAGCAAGTATTAAAAGACTTGTCTCTCTCGGAATACTTTTCAGTTCAATTTGACGAGTCTACCGATGGCACAGACACAGCCCAGCTAGGTGTGTTTGTCCGAATGGTTTTCACGGATTTTACTGTCAAGGAGGCCGTTCTTGCCCTTATCCCATTGAAAGAAAGAACCAGGGGTGATGATGTGTAGAAGGCATTCAAGGACTATGTTCGTGAGTACAAGATTCCCATTCATAAAATAGTGTCCTTCACAACCGATGGGGCACCAGCGATGCTCGGTGTTCGTTCAGGATTTGTTGCGCTGTGCAGAAAAGACCCAGACTTTCCACCATTTGTAAACTATCACTGTGTGATACATCAACAGGCATTGGCAGCTAAAGCAATTGACATGTCACATGGAATGCATTTTGTTGTTAAGATTGTCAACTCAATTCGTGCAAAAGCACTCCAGCACCGGCTATTTAAGTTATTGGACTTGGGGTTCCTTACCGATCTGACTGCAAAACTCAATGACCTTAACCGAGAATTGCAAGGGAAAGACCTTGAGCTTGGTCACATGATTAGCGCAGTGGAGGCATTCAAAGTGAAGCTCAGTTTGTGGACCCCTCAGTTAAGACATGGGAGGCTGACACACTTCCCAAATCTTAAAAAGGTGTCACAAAACCTCACAGACAAAACTGCTTTCCATCCTGAACAATTCTGCGCCCATTTGAACAAACTGACATCAGAATTTGGTGCTCGATTTGTGGAGCTACAAGACATGGGGCAAGTAGTTGGTTTTGTATCAAACCCTTTCCTCAGCGTTGACATTGAACAGCTGTCAGCTAAAATGCAGAAGGTGTTTACATTACCTATGGGTGTTGAAATGGAGATCATTGAAATGCAAAGCGACATTGAATTGAAGGCCAGAGCAAGAGATCAGGACTTTTGGTCACTCGTGAGTAGAGAGAGGTATCCACTGATTGTGTCATGTGCGCTTAAACTTAAGGCCTACTTTGGCTCCACATACTTATGTGAAACGGCCTTTTCACAAATGAAAATAATTAAATCCAAGTATAGAACATCTTACTGACTGCCTCCGGCTGGCAATCACTAACTATCAGCCAGATTTCAAAAGGCTTACAGATAATGTGCAGTCACAGCAGTCTCATTAAAGGCAGGCTGATATAGCAACTTGAGCATTGGAAATATATTGTGCATTGAACAGAGCAACTTAATATGGATTACATTGAACTGTAGGCTAATATCTGTACATGTGAATATTACAAATTGAACTGAGAAACTAAATATAGTGCATTGAACAGATACTGTAAATATGAATAGTCAACACACTCACTCCATAATCGTCCATTAGCGACGTTTGGTCAGTGTCCGTGGCATGCAGTTGTGGCGCTCCTAGGCTCCTTCAGCTTCATAAAGGGACGCAAATAGCTTTCAACTCATTGGAATGTATTCCCATCTGCGGCGAGATTTGACGCTCATGGAAGCACGGCATTCGTTTGTGTCGGCTGCCCTTAAAGGCAATGTGAGCGTCCATTCTCATTGGATAACGGAGAATTGTACAATGGAGGGACCTGCACAATACATCACGGTATCATCCGCATAAAAATGTAAAGTAGCTTCATCCATATTATCACCTACGCTGTTAATATATATGGAGAATAAAAGTGGTCCTAAAACAGAACCTTGTGGTACACCATTAGAAATGTTTAACCACTCAGAAGACAGTCCATCAAAAATGAACACATTGGGACCTTTCAGAGAGGGAGTTCACAAACCACCCCACTGCATGGCTGGATATGCCAATACTAAGTAGCATCTGCATTAAGATGCGATGATCAACGGTGTCAAACGCTTTGGAAAGGTCAATAAACAGAGCTGCACAACTCTGCTTATTATCTAAAATACTAGTAATGTCATTTATCACTTTCATTGTCGCAGTGATGGTGCTGTGTTGCTTTCTGAATCCTGACTGATGTTTAGACAGGATATCATTTATACATAAAAACTAGTGCTGTTAAAATGATCGCGTTAACGGCGGTAATTAATTTTTGGAATTAATTGCGTTAAAATATTTAACGCATTTAACTTATGTGCAGAATGGCCCGCCCCATACGTGCCACCAGTGGCAGCGCTGGGGTAGGCTACACCCATACCAAGAAATGGCTTAGCCCCACCATGAAAAATGATGTTAAAGTCAGCAAAATAAAGTCTGCCAAGTCGCGGAGTAAATTGCACAGACAGCAGTTAGTAAGATTGATTTCAGTAGCCACGGTTTTGAAAACTTTTGTCACGTAGTGATCGTCTTCTCAATAGAACATCTTTGATAACGGCGTGGTGTTGTTGCAGGAAGTCCCGACGGAGAATACTTTTGCTGTAGTACAGGGCAGAGCCATATAATAGTAATAATATGGCTCTGGTACAGGGGTGCACATAACTGGTACGCAGGTTATGTGCGTAATCTGAAATGCGTACCGTCACTTGTGTCACACAGCGCATTTGCGTACCGACGTACTTGTGAAGCTTTTCCAGAAGGCGGTTAGATCACCGGACGACAGAGGCGGTCTCCGTGTGCACAGACAGGGCTACCGTTAACGTCGGTCTGTACAACGGAACTGTGCCAAAACTACGCCAACCGGCTGCGGAGGGAGACTCCCCCCTTCACTGGAGAACTGCGCTAAAACAGCTGATCACAACGTTCACACTCTGTGGTCACGAAGTACTCCACTAGCCCCCCCCTCTGTCGACTTTCCTGAAGTACTCCACTAGCGCCCCCCCCCCTCTGTCAACTTTCCTGAAGTACTCCCCCTGTTGATAGAAATCAACACGTAATGAATTAAGACCCCACGGTTTGATGATTGATAGGTGTGTGGGTTGTCTTTCATTTTGACATGCAGACAAATGTTATAATAAACATAGATACTGTATGTTAAATGGATATATCCGCCTTCTTTCATTTATCTTTCCATTCCCAACAATATACATAAAGAAATGTCATATTTTGGACATAGTTTGAATGGTGATTAATCATGATTAATTAATTTTTAAGCTGTGATTAATCTGATTAAAAATTGTAATCGTTTGACAGCCCTAATAAAAACTCCTTTACTTGTTCACTCACAAGTCGTTCGAGCACCTTAGCCAGAACTGACAGTTTAGAGATTGGCCTATAGTTATTTAAAATAGTTGCCTCCCCTCCTTTCAGTAAAGGCAAGACATAAGCAGACTTCCATACTTTTGGAATTGTGTTCGTGCTGAGGGAGAGGTTAAAAAGAGAAGTAAGAGGTGGAGCAATAAAATCTGCAGCTATCTTTAAAAAGAAAGGTTCTACGTTGTCCGGGCCAGCCGGTTTCCAAGGATCTAACTTGGATAATGCTTCATGAACAATACCAATAGTTAAAGGAGTAAAACTGAAAGGGTTTTCCAGACCACATTGTTCAGAGTCAAGGATTGGAGTGTTCACAGAAGCAGAAGTACAGTCAGTGACAGAATCAAACAGAGAGCCACAAGACACAAAATGCTTATTAAAGCAATTTAGCATAGTAGCCCTGTCTGATATAATGCCAGATGCTGTGGTGAGGCACGGAGGTAGCTCATTTGGGATATCACCAGTGGAAATCGATTTTATGGCTTTCCAAAATTTCCTAGGATTATTCAGGTTTTCTGTGGTAATTGACAAATAGTACTTTGATTTAGCACTTTTTATTTGAGATGTGAAGCTATTTCTTAGCTGCCTAAAACGTAGCCATTCTACCTCTGAGCCTGATTTCCTAGCCTTAGCCCAAGCATTATTTCTCTCATGAAGGAGACTGGACAGCTCAGCAGAAAACCAGGGATTGTTTCGTCCCTTCACTCTAAATGTACGCAGAGGTGCATGTCTATCAATGATGTTCATAAAACCAAGATAAAAATAAGACCATGAAGTTTCTACATCAGCACACAGATTGATTCTACCCCAATCAAAATCAAACAGATCATGTTAAAAACCCAGCTCCACAAAGTGTTTTTTGTCTCTCTTTGTGATGACACGTGGTTTAACCTTTTGGACCTTAGTGTCTCTAATGGTGGCTACAACACAGTGGTCACTCACATCATTAGCAAATACTCCCACAGATGAGTATTTATGTGGAACATTTGTTAAAATTAGATCAATTAAGGAGGATTTATTTGGGGACTTAATATTTGGGCGAGTAGGACTGTCTATAATCTGGGTAAAATTCAAAGAGGTACACAGGTTTTTAAAATCCTCTGACACAGAAGTTAACCAGTCCCAATTAAAATCACCAAGCAGCACTATTTCCTTGTAGGAAAGTTGTGATAATAGTTTTGCCAAAGACGATAAAGACTCCTTGACAGCCGAAGGGGCCCTGTAGCAGCCCACCACCATGAGCTGTTGACCCTTTGTTACCTCAATATTCACAGCTAAAAATTCTAGCTGTTTACTAACAGATTTGGAAACCATATTGGTTACACAAAACTTATTTTTCACATAAATGGCAACGCCACCACCTTTTTTAGGCCGGTCAGTACGATATACACTGTAACCATTTATGTAAATGTCAGAGGCCAACATGGATTTATCTAGCCACGTTTCTGATAAGACAATGACCAAACATGGGGGGGGGTGGACCAAACATCCTTTAGGGGGGTCGTCACCTCCTCTAGGGGGGTCCGGGGGCATGCTCCCCCCGGGAAGATTTCTTTTTAAAATATTGAAGTTAAAAGCATAAATCTGGTGCACTTTGAGAGCAACATTAACCCTACCTTAATAATACCTTAAAGGGGACATATCATGCTATATTTGAACAATATATTGTAGGGCCATACCTATATAAAGTATATAAATAGTTTTTCTTTCAAAATACCAAACAGATCCTGCATTTTAGCCATGCCTCATGTCGCTCTATTTGCTCTTTTCAGCACTGTTTTTGCAGGGGGCTGATTCTGTGAGCTGCACCACGCCCCCCTGCAGGAGAGGGGAGCGTGCTTTGAGATCAGCTGCTGGGCTGCAGCGGGGAGAAGAGGGGGAGAAAAAGAGATCTCCGTCCTCCGTGTTTTATTCTTATATTATTATTATATAGAGTCGTTATTCATTTGTTTTAAAGCTCAATAAATAACAAAGAAGACCTTTGACCGGCACTTTTCTAATTTTGTCTGGAAGATTTAAACTTTAACGGACATGTTGACCGGCGAAATAAAAATCGAACTGAAACTCTGCCGCAGGGTCCCCTCGTTCCTTGGAAGAGCCGGAGAGGAGGGTGTTGGTCATCTGCTGGTGGACTAACCGGAGAGAATTACAGCGAGGGAGGGATTGCAATGAATAACAGCAGCAGGAGCAAACGCTTGCCTCGGGGAGGGAGAAAAAGAGCCAGAGCAGAGTATAAACAGAAGGGCAACCATGCGCGGGAAGTCTTCTTTGCTGCTTTTGTGGCAGACTACAGCGCCACTTACAGGCCTGGCATATGTACTGCATCATCTCCAGCGCAATGGCCGGCCGTGGCCCAACCTCACATTCCCCTGATAGGTGGAGAATTGACCAATAAGCGGAGCACCACTTCTGTGACGTAGAAAATAATTCAAGATCAGTCTGTATCAGATCCGTTGCAGCCCCGTTTTTAGAGATTTAGGTATGGAGGAAAAGAGAGAGGGTTATGTTTTCTGACCCTTGGTGAGTTCCCTGGAACACCGGGGACTAGGGGTGTAACGGTTCATAAATAATAATGAATAATAAGAAAGTGTTTGAAGAGCGCAAAGTCGTTGAAAAACATTATGCCAAAAGCTTCCGTTATTTATTTTGGTCTCTCGGCTCTCATGTCTATTGGTTTATTAAAAACAGCGGAGATCAGCTGTTGAACTGCTGTTGTCTTTTGCCGGGCTCCGGTGATTGGAAAATCTGGGTGATGCCTTCTGATGTGATTTAGCATGTTTGACGTGTGTTTCTATTAGCATACCGCACCGCTATCGAACAACGCCGACACACCGTCCTCTTCCGATCCACTGCGCATTGCTTATCGTTTTATAGATCTATTCTCATCCACCATCTTTGTTTGTGACGTAAAGAGTGTAAGAGTCACGTTTCTGAATCGGGCACTCTGAGTGGATGCAGTCACAGCCAATCGGATTCAGAGTGTTGCCTGTCAGTTCCGTTGCTATGGTTCCGTTGTTATGTGTACTGAAACGAGAGCCGGTATAATTCCACGCGCGGGAAAAAAAATAAAAAAATGGAATATGTTATTTTAGTGTCTTAAAAGTAGACTGAGGTATGAAGGGTTAACGTTACATCTTAGGATAATTTTTAGTCATGTTTAAATTTTAGATATGTTTAGTCTAACATATAAGGGTATTGACTTAGTGTGGTTTATCTTTTTGTCGCTGCTTTTCATTTAAACTGAGCTGTTGTGTTCATCAGTAAAGTGGAACTTTTGTATGAACTATTCATATCTTAAACTGCACTGTACCTTTTTATTCATGTCATTTCATTTCATTTCAAACCTTTATTTATACAGATAAACTCCCATTGAGATCTCTTTTCCAAGAGAGACCATGTATTTTTTCTTTTAATGTTTCTTTTATTATCTTTTACTGTTTTTAAATGCCTTTGTCTGAATGTCTTTCATTTTTGTAAAGCACCTTGAATTGCCTTGTGTTGAAAGGTGCTATATAAATAAACTTGCCTTGCCTTGGTTACTCCATGTTTACTAGCTATAAGAATAACGTTACGTTACATCACTCTTTTTCACTTCTTACTCAGTCAGCCAGAGTGCAGATATCACCATTAGATTCACAAACCTGAAACATCATCCATTTATTCACTGCTGGTGATGACATTGTTGTCAGCTGTTGCTGCTGCAGCTTGTGGCGCCTGCTTCGATGAAAATAACTTTCTAATATCCATTAAAACTCGTCAGGCACCAGGAAGGATCACTTCTTCTTCAGGGCAGGGAAGGCTACGCAGTACGCAGGCTAATGTCCCGCAGCGGCTGCCTCTCTGGTGGACTCCGGTACTGCACATTACTCCCGAGACATTTAAAAAAAAATAAAAAAAAATTTGATTATAAGTGAAACATCCGGGGCTTTTCAGAAAACATCCGGGGCTTGAGCCCAAGTAGCCACCCCCTAGCGCCGCCTCTGGGACTGAACTACAACTACGCCTTTAAATCTCGACGGACTGTTCTTCAGTGGGATGGCAAGTTCTATCTTTAAACATGTATTAGTTTTTTCTCAACAGATTTGATTTTCTGAAGTTAATTTAACTTTGACGACCATGTAAGGTCATTATTAAAAAGGTACAATCAATTTGTTTAGGGTTGACTAAAATAATGATAAACATTTCATTTGGATAATTTACTGACAGAATAAGAAACTCAATGATGCTCTACTCACCTGTTCCTTTTTAGAAAGTGAAACAGTTGAAACGATAGATTTTAGTAAACTTAAAAACAACCTTCTCCAAAAGCTATCGAGGAATATACCGAATACTTGTTTTAGAACTTTATTACATATTATTTGTATATAGTTTGAATGATCCATAATTGACAGAAGCTTGTGTTTACACTGACCTGTTACTCATATATTAATGTCTTTGTAACTTCTTTAAACCACTACCTCACTCATTTCTTTCATTCATCACGGTTCAGTAAACTAAGTGATACATGAACCAGTTTAATCATTATAATAACGTAGGATTGCAACTCTTTGAAACTGTAGGTGGCTCTTAAAAGAGCCGTTGTGTTTGGGTGTGCTGGTCTCGGGTCAGTCTAAGCCAGGGGTCACCAACCTTTTTTAGGGTGAGGGCTACTTTCAAAAACTAAAACAAGTCGAAGGCTACTTTTACTCCTCTTTTTTTGTTTTTTGCAGTGTATATATTTAGCACATTTTAACATTATTATATGCTGACCTTGAACCTTTGTGTGCTGTTTGGGTCTGTGGGACCCGTTTGCAGTATTTACTAAAAGAAAATGTTTGCAATTTAATTAATTTAACCTGCTTTATTTGGGGTGGATCTCACCTCCTCTAGGGGGGTCCTCACCCCTCTAGGGGGGTCCTCACCGCCTCATGAGCGTGCATGGAAGATTTTTTTTTAAATGTTGAAGTGAAATGCATCAATCTAGTGCACTTTGAGCACAACACGAATGTCTGGATACAGCTCTCAACACTCACATGAAAGGGAGCTGTATGCTTTTCAATAATCCAAACATCTTTAGAATATGATCACAACCAATAACAAATCATTTAAACTGGTTTATTCTTATCTTATGTTACCTATTGGCATTCTTTCTTTGTTTTTCTTTATGCATATTTTACTAACCACTCCCCTTTTAAACTGTTTGTTGTACTGTCCTATAGTACACATTGGAATTATGTCTTACTTTATCTATATTAAATAGATAAAGGTGTGCTCTCCCAAGCTCTCTTTCTCTCCGTCTCTCTCTCCGTCTCTCTGTCTCTCTCTCTCCCTCCCTAGCTCGCTCACTCTCTCTCTCTGTCTCGCTCGCTCACAAAGGCTGTGTGCTCCTCCGTGGCGATGACGGATTGCGTTAAAAAATAATAATAAACATATTTGTAAAGTGGGGACACAAAGGTGATTTCGAAAAGTGCGGGGGACATGTCCCCAGTGGAAATTACGCCATGCGTGTGTGTGCGTCAAGTGCAATAAATATATAAGTTACAACACACAGAGTAAAACTCTGCCCCTCATGTGTTGTATAGGCTGGCATGATGGGCTGTTCAATGGGGCTGATGTGTAGTGTAGATTCTGCCAGAAGGAAAATCAGCGGGGAGGTGCCAAATTGGTTTTCTTCCCGACTGCAACGCTGGTCCCGCAAATCAAGCAAGAACGTGATTGGTCGATATTCATTGTGGGGGTGGGGGGAGGGGTGTTATAGAGTTGTAGTAAGTAGATACTCGCTATGTTCGCTATGATTTAGGTTTCGTTTATGCATAGGGTAGATTCTTTTAATAACATTTCCTTTTTTGTTTTGTGTATTTTATACATTTTGGATTTGCTTGGCGAGCTATTTTTAGAACATGCCCGGCGGGCGACTCACGTTGCCCCTGCGGGCACCGTGTTGGTTACCCCTGGTCTAAGCCCTCTCTCTGCGGATGCGGCGGGCCAGCTGGATGTCCTCGGGCATGATGGCGACCCTCTTTGCTTGGTTCATCTTACTGGGGGGGGCAGCTACATGGATGTCGGTGCAGTCCACAGTCATTGTGCAGTTGAAGGCAGAATGAAGTTATTATTGACTCCGAATGAAGCACAACTTCATGTCATACAATACATTGAGTTTATTTGTAATTGTGTAAACAAATAAAGCATTGATTAGAAAGCAGGACCTGCAGGAACAGAGCATGTGATGGATGGAGCTGGGAAGAGAGAAGAATAAAGAAAACAGATCAACTTTATTATCAATTTCAAAACAAGTTGCCGCTCCTACAGTTTTCTAGTGTGTAAAGATGATTTCACTTGACCTATGCACAATATCACACTCAATACATGTGTGTCTCTGGGGGGTGCATTGTGCCTTTGATGTATATAAATAATATACCATAACCAAATACTATTGTGCCTTTGATGTATATAAATAATATACCATGACCAAATACTATTGCGTACAGTGGAAATCAGGTTGCCAGAGCAGGTCAGTCCAGTGTGCATGTTCCTCAGGGTCTCAGCAGTTACAGGTGAGGGAAAGGAAATAAAAGAGAAAAAGGTCAGTAACAACACTTTAAAGTAACAACACTTTGAATAATTATCTCTTCTAATAATTTTCTATCAGTAAGAAACAAGGGATTTAAATGACAGACTTTTCCAACTACTGTCTTTCCAACAAACAGACTGACTAACCCTTACTGTCATCACAATGAAACACGTCCAGAAGAATGTCATGCAAAGCTCCCTGCCTGCCTTCCTTCGACTCTCCCTGACTGCTTCCTTAGCGCCTGGATGGCGCAGTAGGCTACTCTTCAAATGTTTCACGAAATACTTACTGTACCATCATGACTACTCTTGCTCTTAATTCATGTAATAAAATAATAACTTCATGGTAAGGCTACTAAAAATGACAAGGCTAAGTAATGTAATGCTAACTAACGTGCGCGCTACTCGTTGCTACTAGCTAGGTAGCTAACTTGACTATGTATGTTCCATGCACAACATGTATATTACCAATGATATTACCTGATATGTCTGATCCAGCGACTCCTGGTCCTTTCATCAGACGGGAATCGATAGAACGAGCAAGTGGTATGATCACTTATGTGATTACAACCTGGTACAAAGCACAAAGGCATCTTGTAAAAGTGAATTTATTTTTAGCAATCTCTTATTTATTGGAGGGAATAAATCAGGTAAGAGATCTTCTTCTTCGCTTTAATTACGAGTCGCAACCACTTGGAGCATTATCGCCTGTGACATCACTTACGCGAGCCAGAATGGGATTTGTAGTCGCGTATTTTTCATAGTCTTATATTTCAACAGTTTTACGACAAAATGTGACTTTTTTGACATGGAACTTATTGTTTAAGATTGACAAACATCATATGTGTAGTTCGTGGCACAATTCAGACGGGATCAAAAGATACGTTTTCTCTCTCCATTGAATTCAATGTTAATTTTTCGCTTCCGGGGTCCCATGGGCCGGAAGTAGATGGGCGTGACTTCGCCTCTCTATAGTATGAAGCTGCAGCGTCGGAGGTTGCAGTCTCAGGACCGCACTCCCAGGACCCTAGGCCTAGTTGGTTTGCAACATCGCCACCTAGCGAATTGGATGACCGCAAAAGTACAACCAGCGAGTATTGACTCTCATAAACAGCGAGTCTCTTTAAACATTGTAATGCTTGTTATTAACCATCTAAAAATGCATGAAAATATGTGTTTTTTACTGAAATTAAATTATTATTATTAACAACAATTTGTTGTTACTATGTTTTAGTTTTTTAATAACAAATGTATTTTGTACGTCAGATGTAAAAAGATAGTCTTTTATATTTGTCTTATCAAATTTGACATACAATGTAAATATATATATATATTGTAGTAATAATGATATAATCTATTTATAATTGTAAATGTATATTGTATGTGACATACATTTAGATGTATATTTTGTTAAAACAAAACAAAACTGCTAATTTAGTTTTTGGGAAAAGAGGTGGGGTTGGATGTGTAATTAGGTAGATCATTTGTTTATATATAATTTGTAAGTAAATAATATTTAGTTTATCAATTTGATACTGCTTATGTTTCTACAGCGTCATAATTCTCTTGTTTCATTTCATTATTATAATTTTTTATTGTATTACACGTTCGAAATAAATCGAATCAAATGTGTCTTTGAAAAGGTGCTAGATTACTCAAAAACAACTGTTAGTGTGTTTATGCACCAGGCTGCAAAAGATAAACATGCAATTTGACCGAGAGGCATTTCAGTGCAGAACACATTTTTATTTATTGGGCACAATTTCCACACTGAGGATTGTTCACTGGGGTGAGGCGGGGTCTGCTGTTCCCTCAGCCACCAGACAACAGCGCCAGCTGCAGTACCCCGGGAAGCCCTCTTCTGAGTAAAAACTCTGTAACATTCCTCCCCGTCCACTTCCCCGCTAGCCTGTGCCAACGTCCTTATAAAGGTTGTCGCATTGAAATCACCTGGAAATTTGGTAGGCCGTCCTGAATTCCTGTTTGTGTCCCTCTGTAAAGACATTCCAGTTGACGACACCTGAAGTAGAATGTCATAAGACAATTACAATTCAGACAAAAAGAACAAAACCTTCCTTAAAGGTGGGGTAGGTAAGTTTGAGAAACCGGCTCGAGATACACTTTTTGTTATATTCCATGGAATGCTCTTAACATCCCGATAGCAATGAATATCTGAAGTGCTTTGACAATAAATCCATAAAAAAAATGCATCTGTAGAAGCCGTAATACTGTAAAAACTGGACTGGATGGCCTACCTGCCTGTCAGCCTTCCATCGGGCCACAAACTTATCTCGTGCCCTCATTGGCCATGTGCGCGTTCGTGTGTGTTGGAGGAGGGGCTCTATAAGTGTGAGGAATTGCAGTATCTCCTTCTCCTTTTTTCTGTTTGTTTGTCTATCTGTTTGTCTGTCTTCCTGGCTGGGCGTGGTTGACCTACTTTCCGTTTTCCGCCAACTCACCTCCGCTCCTGTTTCTCATCATCACTGATTACTACTACTCACCTGCTGCTGCTTAAAACTCCGGTTCGATCATCAGACTTCGCCATATATACTCCATATTCCATTCCGTCCTGCCTGCCACGTCCAGCCCAACCTCCGTCTCATCCCTGCTCCACGTTCTTCCCACTCTGTTGAGAGTTTGATTTGTCTCCTGCCTGTTCTTTGAGGAACGTAAATAAATCCAATTCTTTTGACACTACACCTAAGTCTCCGTCCCAAGTGTTCTTGCATAGCGGGTTCAAGTTTTGATTCTCTTTACGAGGAGCGTAACAGAAGAACTGGCCAAGAATGAACCCCGCAGGATCCGGAGCGGATTCTACCCCAATCCTTCATGCCCTGTCTAGTCAGGGCTCCCTCCTGGGTGAACACGAAAAGCTCGTCCGAGCGTTGGTTGAGAGTAACCGGTCCATGGCTCATCATGTCTCCGAGTTGGCGTGCCAGATCTCCGCTCTCACTACCTCGACGGTGGCATTTCAGGCTACTCCCAGTCCAGCCCCTTTGCCCCCTCCTCGCCAGGATTTTCCTATCACCGATCCTGAGCCATTTCACGGAGATGTGGAGAAATGCAGAGGGTTTTTGTTCCAATGTAACAAGGTTTTTCGCCAGCGTCCTGTTGCATTTGCTGCTGAAGCAACGAGGATTAATTTTGTTTTGGGGTTGCTCCGCGGGAGAGCTTTAACCTGTGCAGAGGCTTTAAACTCTTCGGTGGATTTTGACACTCTACGTTTTGAGGGCTTCTCTGATCGGTTCTCAGCTGTTTTTGACCATCCCAACTCCTCTGGCTCCGCCGAGAATAAGCTTCTTAGCCTGCAACAAGGAAGCCGGACAGTGGCTGATTACTCCATCGAGTTTCACACACTCGCCGCAGAGGCTCGATGGGACGAGGCGGCTCTCAAGGCGGTGTTTTTGAGAGGATTGAGGGACCAGCTTCGGGACGAATTGGCAGCACGAGACGTTCCAGCGGATCTCTCAGAGCTGATCTCCTTAGTGTCTCGTTTGGACGGTCGTCTGCGGGAGCGCCGAGCTGAGCGAACACGGAGGGATTCACCAGTGTCACTCAGTAAGCCCAGTTTTTCCTCCTACTCTGCTCACTCGGTGTCTAGACCTCCCTCTTTTCCCCCGTCGTCCAGTGTGCGCACCTCTTCTCAGGAGGAGCCCATGCAACTGGGTCGTGCTAGACTTTCTCTGGAGGAGCGTCAGCGCCGGATAGGTGCAGGCCAATGCTTGTATTGTGGAAAGACTGGGCATAGCATTCCCAACTGCCCAGTACGGCCAAACTGGGAGGCTCGTCAGTAAGATTGGGGGTCCTGACGAGTCCACAGCAATCATCTCTAACCCCATCCTTGACTCGTTTTCTTATTTCTGCCAAGCTCTGTGTTAGTTCTATGACATTGCCTCTCCAGGCTCTCATTGATTCTGGTGCGGAGGATAGCTTTTTGGACCAGGAGCTAGCTGAACAGCTGGGACTCTGCTTGGAGCCGCTAGAGGAACCGTTAACTGCCTATGCTCTAAATGGACAAATCATCTCCTCAGTCACAGCACAGTCACCCCTTGCGACTTTAATCACCTCCGGAAACCACCGTGAACTTATCCAGTTTAAGGTAATATCCTCTCCTTCTACTCCTCTGGTTTTGCGTTACCCGTGGCTACGTACTCACAACCCACACATTGATTGGGCAAAGGGAAGGATTATTGAATGGGATCAGCACTGTCTCGCTAACTGCCTGTGTTCTGCCATACCTTCAACTTCTGTTTCCCCAAATCCTGTTGTCTGCCCTGATGCATCTGTAGATTTGACTGGTGTTCCCACTACTTACCACGACCTGCATTGGGTCTTCAGCAAAGAGAGGGCTCTCTCTCTTCCTTCCCACCGACCCTACGACTGCCCTATTGATCTGCTCTCTGGAGCTCCTCTACCCTCCAGCCGCCTCTACAATCTGTCCCGTCCTGAGAGGGAGGCTATGGAGCTTTATATCACGGACTCTGTGGCTGCTGGTATTATTCGTCCCTCCTCTTCTCCTGTGGGTGCCGGGTTCTTCTTTGTAGGCAAGAAGGATAAGTCGCTACGACCTTGCATAGACTTTCGGGGGTTAAACAATATCACGGTCAAGAACAAGTACCCATTACCCCTTCTCACCTCAGCTTTTGAACCTCTCCAAGAGGCAACCCTGTTCACCAAGCTTGACCTTCGAAATGCCTATCATCTGATCCGCATTCGCCAGGGGGATGAATGGAAGACAGCGTTTAACACTCCATTGGGCCATTTTGAATATCTGGTCATGCCTTTTGGTCTCACTAACGCCCCAGCAGTTTTCCAGTCTATGATCAATGATGTCTTGCGTGACTTCCTTAACCGCTTTGTCTTTGTCTACTTAGACGACATCCTGATTTTCTCCAGGAATCAGGAGGAACACGAGAACCATGTCCGCACGGTCCTACAGAGACTGCTGGAGAACAAGCTCTATGTTAAGGCGGAGAAGTGCGAGTTCCACCAGAACCGGATCAGCTTCCTGGGCTACATCATCAGTCAGGGCAAGGTGGAGGCAGACCCTGGAAAGATCAAGGCAGTGGTGGAGTGGCCAGTCCCAACTACAAGGAGGGAGCTCCAGAGGTTTCTGGGATTTGCCAACTTTTACCGTCGCTTCATCCGGAACTTCAGTAAGGTAGCTGCACCTCTCTCCAGACTCACCTCCGTCAACATTACGTTCTGTTGGACTCCAGAGGCTAACAGAGCTTTCATTAAACTCAAGTCCTTGTTCACCTCAGCTCCCATCCTTATTCAGCCAGACACAGAGAAGCAGTTTCTTGTGGAGGTGGACGCATCTGATCCTGGAGTAGGAGCAGTTTTGTCTCAGACGGCCGGTCCTGATAACATCCTCCATCCCTGTGCTTTTTTTTCACGTCGCCTCTCTCCTGCGGAGCGCAATTATGATGTTGGTAACAGGGAGCTTCTGGCTGTTAAGTTGGCACTAGATGAGTGGAGACACTGGCTCGAAGGCAGCAAGCAGCCTTTCCTGGTCTGGACGGACCACAAGAATCTCTCCTACATCCAGTCGGCGAAGCGACTGAATTCCCGACAGGCCAGATGGGCTCTGTTCTTCTGTCGCTTCGACTTTTGCCTCACCTTCCGCCCTGGCTCCAGGAATGTAAAGCCCGATGCTCTGTCTAGGCTATACTCTCCTGACTCTCCTGATCCTCCAGATGCTTCAATCCTTCCCAAGAGTTGTGTAGTAGGCGCCCTCTCTTGGGAGATTAATAACACCATCCTGGAGGCATTGAGAGAGCAACCAGATCCAGGCAATGGTCTTCCGAACCGTCGGTTTGTTCCTGATGCTGCCCGCTCCAAGGTTCTACAGTGGGTCCACAATTCCCGGTTCTCAATCCATCCCGGAGTAAACCGCACTCTTTCTTTCCTGAAGAGACATTTCTGGTGGCCAACGATCAACAGGGACACTCTGGAGTACGTTTCTGCCTGTCCCACGTGTGCTAGGAGTAAGTCCTCCCATCAGTCTCCTGCAGGGTTGCTCCAGCCCCTTCCTATCCCTAGTCGTCCCTGGTCACACATCGCACTGGATTTTGTTACCGGCCTGCCCCCCTCCCAGGGCAACACCACAATCCTCATTGTAGTAGACCGGTTTTCCAAGTCAGCTCACTTCGTTGCTCTTCCAAAACTCCCGTCAGCCCTGGAGACCTCGCAACTCCTCACAGAACATGTTTTCCGGTTACATGGTATCCCTGCCGACATTGTCTCAGACCGCGGTCCCCAGTTCACCTCTCGAGTTTGGAGGGAGTTCTGTCAATCCCTGGGAGCCTCAGTCAGCCTGACTTCTGGATATCCCCCCTAATCAAACGGCCAAACAGAACGAACTAATCAGGACCTGGAGTCAGCTCTCCGCTGCATCACCGACCGAAACCCCTCTACTTGGAGCTCTCATCTCCCACAACGCACTTACCTGCTCCGCTACTGGTCTCTCCCCCTTTGAGGCTTCATTGGGGTACCAGCCGCCCCTGTTCCCCGAAGAGGAGCGAGACTTGGCAGTTCCCTCAGTCCAGCAGCATGTGCGTCGCTGTCAGAAGATCTGGAGAGATACACGATCTGCCCTTCTCCAGACTTCGGCACGGAACCAGCGATCAGCCAACCGTCACAGAAAAGCAGCTCCTCCATACATCCCAGGCCAGTCAGTCTGGTTGTCCTCCCGCAACATTCCTCTCATCTCTGAGTCCAAGAAGCTTTCCCCACGCTTCATTGGTCCTTTTCCCATCCTAAGGATCATTAACCCTTCCGCAGTCCGGTTGAAGCTTCCCAGAGCTCTGAGAATTCACTCCACTTTCCACGTGTCTCAGATTAAGCCGGTTCACAACAGTGAATTGAGCCCTCCGGCCTTACCCCCTCCTCCCGCCCGTATCATCGACAATCACCCTGCTTATACGGTGCACCGTCTTTTGGACGTCAGACGTCAGGGCAGGGGTTTCCAGTATCTGGTGGACTGGGAGGGTTATGGCCTCGAGGAGCGATGCTGGGTTCCTCGTTCCCGTATCCTGGACCCAATCATGGTGAGGGCCTTTCACAGGGCTCATCCAAACAAGCCTGGTGGTCGCCAGGTGGCTCCCATTGAGGTACTGTGAGGAATTGCAGTATCTCCTTCTCCTTTTTTCTGTTTGTTTGTCTATCTGTTTGTCTGTCTTCCTGGCTGGGCGTGGTTGACCTACTTTCCGTTTTCCGCCAACTCACCTCCGCTCCTGTTTCTCATCATCACTGATTACCACTATTCACCTGCTGCTGCTTAAAACTCCGGTTCGATCATCAGACTTCGCCAGTTCTTCGTATACTCACAGTGATACTCCATATTCCATTCCGTCCTGCCTGCCACGTCCAGCCCAACCTCCATCTCATCCCTGCTCCACGTTCTTCCCACTCTGTTGAGAGTTTGCTTTGTCTCCTGCCTGTTCTTTGAGGAACGTAAATAAATCCAATTCTTTTGACACTACACCCAAGTCTCCGTCCCAAGTGTTCTTGCATAGCGGGTTCAAGTTTTGAGTGTCTTTACGAGGAGCGTAACAATAAGGAAGTGGCAGATTTTCTCCGGTTGTGTATTTTCAAATTCTAGCGATCTCGAGCCGGTTTCTCAAACTTACTTACCCCACCTTTAATTTAGCTGACCTTACTCTTAGTCAATCAACTTCATAATACTTGGATAGGAGAAGGCAGAAGTAAAGACACTTTATAAACTTACTGTCAAGCCAGTTGAAGTGGGCTTCCTTTTGGAATGACCCGACAGATTCTGACACGACCTACAGAATTCTAACCTACAGAAAAGGCCGACATAATAACTGACTAAAACACCACATGCAATATTACAAAACATGTCAACATTATGAGATTGTCTGATAAACAGTAAACAGGCAGTCAGCACAGTTAAGATTATTTACAATGCATTCAAATAGTAATACAATGACTATTTAAGAAGCATTTACACTGAAGACAGAAGGCTTAGGCTACCACTGATTTAATGTAGCGGACAGACAGATCATATTGACATGCTTTTGTCATCCTTTGAAGTTTAATTAATTAGCTGACTATAATTAATGATCAGGGTTGGGAAGTTTATTTTGTTTAAATGCAGTAAGTTACAGATGACTAATTACCCTGTTAAAAATGTAATAAGTAATGTAACTGACTATGTAACTATTTGTATTGATATTCAATAAATTATGGTTGTTTTATGTTTTTTGTGAGTCACTTTGGATAAAAGCCTCTGCTAAATAACATAACCATAACATACGGTTTGGTTTTGCAGCGAGTCATCATAGGCTAACAGATGAGATTTAGCACGTGTTGCTTGTATTGCTGTCCAATTCAATACACCAGAATAGTTGTTAACTTTAAACAAACAACAAGATTCATATTACTCACACTCTTACTGTAATTAGTGATTAAATCAACAATTAATGTAGGACACCTAGTTGGGCTTGCCAAAATCACGCTACAGTTTCATTAAACAAAAAATCAAATCAAAACTTTTTATTTTGCCGAAAGCTATAGCGAACAAATAATTGTTTTTAGTGCCTTTAATATGGTTATAAGCTATCTTAAGCTAACAGATGTGTGTTTGTATTGCCTTAAGACTATCATCGTTAATGTTAGCTAATCACACTTCATTTCAAGACACCGGAATTGTTATTAATGTTAAACAAATACAACTTTAAAAGCACTTCACATTACTCACACTCTGCGTTGTCGTTCATATTCATGTCTCGGTGGCAGTGTCACTAAAAACTAGGGAGCGCGGTCCTGGGACTGCGGTCCTGAGACTGCAGCCTCCGACGCTGCAGCTTCATGCTACTCCATGGAGGTCCACCGGAAGGGGAGGGACTTCACCACTCAGGCAGAGCTATATAATAGAAGAGTTACGACATCTCCGTTCACTCCAATGGACCACTTTTTTACAGCAATGGCGGATCGTGGTGCCTCTCAATCGTTCCCCGGAAGTTAGCGCCAAGGCTGGCAGAGCTGTGGAGTTGCAGCATAATACACCGTTCGTGACGGACTTTTAAAGGTAAGAAGAAGTTTAAAGATTTATATTGCGGATATTATCAGTACATCTGATTCTAATGAACATGTGTATTAAAGGATGTCAGTGGATTATCCCTAAATTAGTAGATTTAGGGAACGTTTACAAATAACAGATCAAGCTAGGATACCGAAGCAAGTTAGCAACACACGTTGAACAGCCTTTCAATTGTAAATTCCGGTCTCTTAATGTAATTTCGTCCAACATGTTGAATTAGAGAAGAGGGGCTTCTAAACTGGATTGTATGCGGGGGTGGAGAGAGTTAAATATTAGATAAATATAACTTTGGTGCGTGTAAGAGTGAGTGTTTATAGCAGAGCCATATTGTGTCCTTGTGATTCTGTTGATTATTACCTGTCTGTATAATGTTGCAGCTCAGCTGATTTTGGAATGATGGCAAAGGGAGAGGGACTTAAGTGAGAGTGAAAGCACAAGGTAAGTTTAATACTACTGTTTTATATAAGTAAGCATACTAAACATGCATTCTATCACTGTGTTATATAAGTAATCTTGTTAGTAACCTACTGTATGGCAGGTGGAGGGGCAGTGACGTTACAGGTGGAGGAGCAAGACTGCAAGACTGCAAACTCACAAGACAGAGAAATCAAAGTTTGTTCTCCAGAGAAGAGGTTGATTTCACTTCAATTTTTTCATATTTTCTAAAGATGTGGAAATGGCACAAAAAAAACTTGAGAGCTGTAACCAAGACAACTGTAACACCATGAGTAGAGAGCCACCAAGGTTTTTCAAGTCCCTCTCTTACTCCATTTTGCCAACCCAAACTTCCAGGTACATGACGGGACACCTTGCTTGTTGTTGTTGTTGTTTGCTCCTCTGGCTGGGTGCTGGCAGGTGGAGGGCAGTGATCCCTTCCCTTCTTCCTTCAATCTTTGAGACTAATGTAAGTAGAAGACATGGCACTGTAAATGTTCCAACATTTAAAATATGATACCACTTAAAAATAAGAAATATTACTTTTGTTACTAAGAGTTCATACCTATTATACCTGTGTCACCTTTCACACTATCGCTGAGATCATGAGCTATGGGCTTTGTAGACACAGGGGCCCTCCTCTTTTTGACCACAGGGCGATGCACGAAGATGGTGGGTATAGCCTCTGCTCTCAGCCCTAGTCTTGCCCTTTTGTGTCTTGACAAACGAGTGACTTGAGGTTACTTCACACACAGAACAACTCCGTTTTGTCTGCCCACATACATATTCCATAGTGGTTGAATACACAGTATTAGGAAACACTTTATACTTACTGGATATGTTGTACTCATTACATACTGTATATAAAATATGACCAAGAATGTGAGACAACTTTATAGAAATTCTTATCACATCTGTTACTGATGCCATTTGTCATACTTTGTTAAACTCACAAATAATAAAGTGCCATAACTTCAATTGGGAACAGAGACCACACCTTATCTCCCCAATAGGTGTGCTATATAGGTGTGTATAACCCTTTCTCCTGTCTGTTACTCCCTCTTTCAGCACAAGAACCAGAGGGGGATTCAATGGAGCCTGAATACCTGCACTGAGACCCTCACCCTGCACCCTGAGTCTCAACTCTCAGTGTTTTTCAAGCCTTTCCCTGTTTTTTTGTATTAAACAAAGCATTAAGCTTTCCCAATGGTGTGGTTTTCGTTTTGTGAAAAAGTGCAAATGCAGTGTTTGTATATAAATCACATATTTGTTTGCTGTTGGTCGTGAAATTTCTCTTGCCTCCTCCGCTCTGTGTCAGTGGGGAAGCCGTACATTCGTACTCCTTTCTCTGAGCGATTGGAGCATCCCCAGGCAGCACAGCAAACCATGGTGGCGACTAGGAGGCAGCACAGCAAACCAGGACAACACGGAGGAAAAGGCACCGACAAACTGCATGATATGCTATTCAATGTTTATTGAATTCCATGTATTTGCAATGGATGTTCCTAAAACAACACATTTAACATCATCATCATCATGCTGCTGCTGCTGCTGCTGCTGCTAGTCCTTTGATAGCCACCTGTCGGTCTCCTGTCCTTTCTGAAAGCCATAAAGATGACATTAGTCATTTAGATAACTTGTGTCCTCAGTTACCATGGGATTACTGAAACTACCATGAATCTAAGAAAATGGTAGAAATTAATCTAATCTGAATTTTAAAGCATTACTTTAGATCCCCTCTCTCTAAATGTATCAATAAACATTAGAAAGTGATCCTCCTGACTACCATACAAGTTTAAGAAGATAATATTGGTTTTAAAGAATTCAAAGCTATAAATAAACAGCAACAGGCTCTTTAACCAAGGCACTGTTAGCCTAACATGTAAACTAGTTGTTCACACTAATCCTAATATTATCACTTAATATTAGCAAATTCTATTTTATTTTTTAAAACATATTGATGTAAATACATACACATATCGATGTGTTGTATAAATATTGCAAATCAAAACCTTTATTCACTAATAATTACCAACAATTGTAGTTATATCTCCTGTTATCAATGCATTCACATTGCCCGCCATGAACTTCCGGGGAACGATCCCTCGTCTACATGAACCACGTGACGATAACCGTTTTTGGACTTCCGTTGTCGTAACTCTTCTATTATATGGCTCTGCACTCAGGTCTCTGCGTCATTTCCCTCTGTAGTTGAGATGTGTTGATCGGTGGCCGCCAGGGGGAGCCTGTGAGAACACAGCAGCAGACAAACAGAGCCTAGAAGAAGAAGAAGACCGGAAGTAAACATGGCCCTGGAGAAGTGCATGGCGGCGATCCCAGAGTTCCTCAGTAAAGCAGAGTTACTTAAACAAGGAGCAGAAGCCAGAGTGTACCGGGCAAGGTTCCTGGGAAGGCCGACTATTGTTAAGGAAAGGTTCCGGAAACAGTACAGACACCCGCTGCTGGACGAGAAGCTGACCCACCGCAGGACGGTGCAGGAGGTCCGCTCCGTGCTGCGGTGCCGCCGAGCAGGCGAGTCCCCCCCCACACACTGACACCGCTGAGGGGTCAGTGTCAGACCACTCATTAACATTAAATAAAAGTAGCTTATTAAATGTTCACTGAGCTAACTACAATACAGAAGTGAACACCGCTCTCCGTGCTGGGGCTGCATATCACTGTCTGCCTGTTAGAGAGACAAACGGGTGGGTTGTGTTCCACGCAGGTTCCACTATGGAGCTGTGCAGATGTCTTGGAAGAACACAACATGGATATAAAACAAAACTTTATAGTGAATACAGATTTTTTTTTATTATCACATTTATTAATTGTTGATTTTATAACATTTGAAAAATAGAGATCACAACATCCCAAACTTGAAATTGCAGAATAATAACCCTTCTCTTTTAGAATCAACCATGCACAATAATATAACAAAAAATGGATTTATTCACAACTGAAGTTAGTCCTCTATGTTTGTTTTCTTTTTATTTATTTACCAGCTATGTGAATAATTGTTCAGTTTCCCCCCAAAGATGTACATGTGGGGGCTGCTCTAACCCTGAGACAAGACACCTCCACATACAAGAGGTGTGGTCCATCTGTATTTCAGGCCTAATGTGTATTGGTCCTGTGTGACATCTGTATTTTTTACTATCATATATTAACAGATTGAAAACTGAAAACACTCGGTCATTATTTATATTCTTCTTCTCCTTGTTTTTCAGTAGTCACCAATTGTCTATAGGCACACACAGATTCAGAGGTCAGAAAGTATGGAAAGATGCACAGACAAGTACATTTTTGGTTTTGATCTGGTTGAAAATAAAGAAATGTAGAATAATGACGTCCTTATGATTTGATGCTAGAAAACACAGGCTCCTTTTTATTTGATTTTGAATCCTAAGAGACGTACACGTTTTAAAAAAACACTCTTCGTCTTCTCTCCTCAGGCATATCTGTCCCGGTAGTCTATTTTGTGGACTACTCATCCCACAGTATTTTCCTGGAGGAGATAGTAGGCTCCTCGACTGTGCGGGACCACATCGCCTCCTCCCCCCCGTCCGCTCGCTGTGAGGGTCTGGAGCCGCTGGCTGAGAGGGTGGGGCAGGTCCTGGCCAGAATGCACGACGAGGACGTCATCCACGGAGACCTGACCACCTCCAACATGCTGCTGAGATGCGGCCCGGAGGACGGGGTGTCGGAGCTGTTCCTCATCGACTTCGGCCTGAGCTACATCTCCGCTCTGCCCGAGGATAAGGGGGTGGACCTGTACGTGCTGGAGAAAGCCTTCCTCAGTACCCACCCCCACACAGAGGCGCTGTTCCAGAGGCTGCTGAAGAGCTACGCTGCAGCATCCAAGAAGTCCTCAGCGGTCATTAAAAAGCTCGAGGAAGTCCGGTTGAGAGGGAGGAAGAGGTCCATGGTGGGCTGAAGATCCGTGCTGTGTTCAGGGCCTCTGGAGATCACGTTTATACAATTCAGTTATAGTTACAAAGCTTTCATTGTGCAGAAAATATCCAACATCAAATAAAAAAATGTTGTGAATAAAATGTTTTTTTCTTCTCATGGGAGGCAGATATAATAGAAATATGGAGTTGGAAAAAGCATGTTGTTTTGCACCTGCGAAATGTTACATACAGACTCAGCGAGATGCAAGATACATCAGCACCTTCATCCATATTTACTGATACTTTCACATTTAGTACTAATGCTAATGCTAATGCTAACCTCAGAGGCTGTTGCACTGCATTCAGGAATGTAATGCCACTCGAATAAGAAGACCGGGGACCTCTATCATTATTGAATGATAACGGCCCTAACAAAAAAAAGAGAGAGAGCAGAGGAGTCGTACTGGGAGAAGAATGAAAGTACGAGTCTGGGCTCCATGAGGAGGAGGTGCCAGCCCCAGGTCAGAGTCCAGGAGGAGGTGCCAGCCCCAGGTCAGAGTCCAGGAGGAGGTGCATTAGAACAGCACTCCATGATTCATACCTTCTGAGAAAGCAGGTGAATGTTTACCGCCCAGCCCTACTGAACGTGATCCTCACACAGCTACCACGTGACCGTCAGTCCAGGGAATGCCTTTGAGCTGTGCGAACACTGTACTTCATAATGTTCTGACATCGTCCAAATGCAGCACCTACAGAATATGAAAGTGATGATTAAAGTAATGCTTATTGTCTGCCACTGTGGAGGTAAGCAGCATTGTTTCAGAAGGAAGCTGTTTCTCACGCAGTTTATTCGACTGTTTTTATTTTTGCTAACTTCACTCTCATGTTTCCAGGCTCCTCATCTGACACCACCCGGCAGCTCAGTGTGTTGGTGGGGGCGGATGTGACTCTGGGCTGCCTGTTTGATAAGCTGTCCAGGCTGGTGGAGTGGAGCGCTCTCACCGTTGAGTGGAACGTGGTGGATACGCATGCAGAGAAGAGCGTAGTGTACACCTTTGAGGATGGAAGAGCGCATGTGAACAGAGAGGGCTCTGAGGTGGACAGAATGCGGCTGCGCCAGAGTGATGCTTCTCTGCAGCTCCACAACGTGACTGTGGGAGATGAAGGGCTGTACTCCTGCAGAATCATCACCCCGGTGGTCTACACAGAGACCACCTCACTGGAAGTGCTGGGTAGTTACTCTGATCTGTGTCACGCACGCTACCACAACATGTTCTGCTCCTTGAAACACCGTCACAGAGCTCCCTCCAAATGTCGCAGAGTGCTTGCGGCAGTTTTTGTTGCATGTTAGATTTCTGTTATGGAGGCTTTGTGCCGACTGCATAACCCATACTGCTTTTTATAGCCAATTGTGAAGTTATAAATTATACCTGGTATGTGTTGCAGTGTTTATGGTTTATTACTGATCTAAATTGTTTGGCTTCACACTGCTAACATATCAATTAACTAAATAAGTAGTTCAACATTTTGGTAATATCTTTTTTGCTGTCTTGCTGAGAGTTCAAATAGAAGATTGATAGTACCCTTTCACTGCATTAAAGATAGGCCTACAGTTATCTATCAACTGGTTAGCTTAGCTTGACACGGAGAAAGTTGAGCTAGCCTTCCCTGGCTCTGTCCAAAGGTGACAAAATCTACGAGCCATCTGAAGCTATCACAGTTTACCCATGTTTCCATTTGTTATGCTAAGCTAAGCTAACTGGCTGCTGACATTAGATTTATATTTTCTGTACAGAGATGTTTTGGCAACTGTCGTCATTATAACAGCTTCCAACACAATAGTGACACTTTATCACAATATTAATTTCACTTAATTAATTTGTTGGTCTCCCCCAACAAAAGGTGGGAAGTAACTAAGTAGGGGGGGGGGTACTGGAGTAAATCCACCAGCTACCCTGCAGTATACAAGTCATTCAGACTAGCTGCACCTCCACCAGCTTTGAGAACACTTTCATGATCAGTCATTATAAAACATATCAGATATATTATTCTGAAATGGACCAATCTGCACAACGACTACTTTCACTGTCTTTCACTATATTTTGATGAGAATACTTTTCTACTTTCACTTGAGGGAACATTTTCAATGCAGTACTTTTACTGTAACAGAGTATTCCTACTCAACTTTTACTCAAGTACAAGATCTGTGTGATGATTCTGTTTAGTTTTCTGTTTAGTTTTACTGCCAGATAATTCCGTCATGTTCGACCCTCCTGTGTGTCTCGCCATTCTCCTTTGTCTTTGTCTCCTGTCCTCTCTGTCTCCGTGCCAGCCAGCTTCCTGTGCCTCTGCTTAAAATACACTTTTCGTTTTTGACCATCTCTCTCTCTAAGTCTTTTGCTTTGGGGTCCAATATCTCTAGGCCATAACAATCTGAGTACTTCTCCCACCTCTGCCACCAACTTATAACGTTCTGTTTAATTGATAATATGTTCATCACAATATGTCATCCCAGAAAGAGACGTTTTTGATGTTACATTTTATGGAGTAAGACCCCACACAAAAAATGTCAATGAAATGTTTTTGCTCCCGCCCCCAGCGCGGCCTTCAGTGTTGCTCCCAGAGAAGGCAGCAGTGACGGAGGGGGAGGAGAAGACGATACAGTGTGACGTCGCAGGATTCTACCCAGAGAAGCTGGCCGTGACGTGGCTAACGCTGAACGGCTCCCGCGCTGTGCTCGCAGGGTTAAGCCCCCTCTCCCGCGTCTGCACCGAAATGGCCACTCACAATGCAGATGGCACCTTCAGCATCCGCAGTGGCATCACCATGCACTCGGCAGCAGTGAAGGGTGGCGAGATGAGCCTCATGTGCCAGGTGGAGCACAAGACCTACAGCCGGCCGTACACCACGTCTGTCACACTGACTGTTCAGGGTGCTGCCTCTTCTTCTTTCTGCCATTATGTGCACTCTCATCTAACCGTGTTTCCTACTGAAATACACATTATTATATGTCCTGTATATCTCTCCATCCCTTCCCCCTGCAGCTCCACCCCAGCCTGCGTACAGTGACGTCACCCTGATAGCTCTCACCAGTGTCACCAGTCTGCTGCTGGTCAGCGCCGCCATCGGAGGAGCTCTGCTTCTCTACGCCCATCTGTGTAAGGGTATGTCTCAGCAGCAGCAGCAGCACCAACGTGCATGTCTACTCTTTAACCTGTTCAACAAGGCGAGCCTGAAGTGAGCGGGTGGATGTGAGGATAATAGGTGTTCTGAGATCGTTATAGCACATCATATGTTCACTTCAATAAGGGCTGTCCATGGAGTAGGAACACAGTGGTGATTTCTGTAAATCCAATAAGGTTTTTGATTGTTTACATTTTAGTATTGGTCTTTCTTTATAACATCATTATTTATTTATTTGTCTGATTCATGATGGGTTGGATCAGTCGGCTCACATGAGAATGGGCGGAGCTCTTGGACAATATATCAGCTGTTGACCTGAGTGAGGTGTGTGTTTTTGTTGTTGTTGACTGCACATGTTGTATAGCTGGATTAATTGGACCACATGTTTTTGCACTTTATCATTTGTTAATTAAATCAACATTTTGTTGAATGCATTTTTTGATCTCAGCAACTCATTTGTGTTGCGTGTGAGACAAAGGCACGGCTCCAGCCTCCGAGCGACTTCTGTTGGTTTCCTGAAGTCGCTTCGGATGGAAGACATTTAAACCCAAATTCATTCCAATGCAAATCTTCCTGATATATTCAGGTGTCCAACTCACCGGAGAGGTCCACCAGAGGGCCTTTACCTTCTGCCTGGGTTTAAGTTATTCTCTAGAAAAAAAGACTGCAAAGAAGATTTAAATACATCCTCTTCATCCCTTTTGTCCGAATGTTTCGTTACCTAACAATATTTCTGAGGGAATTCTTGTACTTTTAATTTCATAACCTTCATCTTAAGGCTCCTTCGCAGAGTGAGGTTATGTTTAAAACGTATGATAAGCTTATTAAATGTTTACATTTCAAATATAAGGACAAACCAGGGTGTACATGCAAGTGGGCGTGCAGCCATCAGAACAGTGGGGGGGGTTATTGATTGTAGAGGCGTTAGCCCCTCTATAATAAATGATCCAAGTTCGACACACTTTCAGAATGAGAAGAAAACCCGTTATTGTCTTATCTGTGCAACACCATTCCTATTTGTCTCCTCAGCTCCACCAAGTGTCTCTGAGATCAGCAAACCCAGCATCATTTATGCTCAGGTGCAGACGGACCTCCGATGCACCATCAGAGGGGCTGCACAGCGGGAGCTCAGAGTGAGGTGGTCTAAGCTCAGTGCCGGCTCCGAGGAGCTGTCAGGGGGGGGCTCTCTGCTGCGCGGGGGGGGATCTGAGTGACCAGGCCTGTCTGCTGTCAGACTGTGAGCACCACACATCCGTCCTGACCGTGTGTCTGTCCGTCTCTGAGGACCGGACCCGGTACCTGTGTGAGGTGCTGTGCAGGGGCCAGAGCATCACCAGAGGGACCACAGTCCGGGTGAAAGGTGAGGAGGTGGAGCGTTCTGTAACCGCAGCAACTCGGGAGCATTTCTACGATATACTTTGATTCAGTATTGTAATCATTTCTAAATAACTGCATCCCAAACATGACTTTGTATCGGTGGCTTTGTGTGGCTTCTATGAGCTACTTCTTTCACATTGTTTTCAGTTCGTCATTTGACACATTGTTATTTCAAATAATTGATTGACTTGAATTGAAGTCACAGGCTGTCATCAGCGAGACAAGTTCACTTAGTCAAGATCAGCAAGAAATTCAAAGAAGCACATTTCCTTTAATAAGGATTTGTATAACCTCGTTATATTATTTATCAGAACCAGTGAGATCAGTTGTGTAACTGCTTAAGGAGCGTTAAGGTCATCCTTTCACCTGTTCTCCTTAAACCTAGAGTCATTCTGAGCTTTATTCTCTCCTCCTGTGAATGACCCGGCTGCCCCCCCTCTCACCACACTGTCACTCTCACCACACTGTCACCCCCCCCTCTCACCACACTGTCACCCCCCCTCTCACCACACTGTCACCCCCCCCCTCCCCTCTCACCACACTGTCACCCCCCCTCTCACCACACGGTCACCCCCCCTCTCACCACACTGTCACCCCCCCCCTCTCACCACACTGTCACCCCCCCCCTCTCACCACACGGTCACCCCCCCCTCTCACCACACTGTCACCCCCCCCCTCCCACTCACCCCCCCTCTCACCACACGGTCACCCCCCCTCTCACCACACTGTCACCCCCCCCCTCTCACCACACTGTCACCCCCCCCCCTCTCACCACACTGTCACCCCCCCCTCTCACCACACGGTCACCCCCCCTCTCACCACACTGTCACCCCCCCTCTCACCACACTGTCACCCCCCCTCTCACCACACTGTCACCCCCCCCCTCTCACCACACGGTCACCCCCCCTCTCACCACACTGTCACCCCTGCAGTGGAGCCGTCTTTCCTCCAGATCACCAGCATCCCTCAGATCCCCAAGGTGGAGAGGAGCCTGGTGCTCTGCTGTCGGCTGGAGAACTTCTACCCCCAGGAGGTGGACCTGGAGTGGTCCAGGAACGACGGGGAGCCGGTCTGTGGGGTCACACACTTCGGACCTTTCTCGGACCACACCCAGCTGTACAGCCTGTGGAGTAAGATCCAGCTGCTCATGGCCAGAGAGGACGAGAGGGCCGTCTACAGCTGCCGGGTCTACCACTCCAGCTTCCCTGCTCCGGGGTACAAGGACGCCCTGTACCACATCAACACTCAAGGTAGCTCCACCTAACCTCTTACTGTTGGAACGCAACTCATTACATTTACTCTAGTACTGTACCTACGCTTTTTAGGTACTTATAGTTCACCTGAGTAATTTCCTTTGAGAGAGAGAGAGAGAGAGAGAGGAGAGAGAGAGAGAGAGAGGAGAGAGAGAGAGAGAGAGAGAGAGGAGAGAGAGAGAGAGAGAGAGAGAGAGAGAGAGAGAGAGGAGAGAGAGAGAGAGAGAGAGAGAGAGAGAGAGAGAGAGAGAGAGAGAGAGGAGAGAGAGAGAGAGAGAGAGAGAGAGAGAGAGGAGAGAGAGAGAGAGAGAGAGATTCAAACGGGGAAACGTGTCCATGCTAAAAGAGAAATCCCCCCCCTCCCCACAGGGACTCCTCCTGACGTGATGTTCATCGACTGCGAGCCACCGTGCCCCCTGCTGGGGGGGGACTGCACTCTGCAGCTGTGCCTCAAAGACTTCTGTCCTGAGGACGTGTCAGTGACCTGGACTAAAGATGGAGAGGAGGTTCCCTCTTTCAACACCCCCCCCCGAGCCTCAACATCAACGGCCTCTACTCCATGTACACTTTCCTCAAACTCACCCCCACCAAGCAGGACCGGGGCTCCAGGTTCAGGTGCCGGGTGGAGCACAGCGCCCAGCAGCAGCCGGAGGAGAGGCTCTTCACCCTGCCGCTCACACACAGCCTGCTGAGCATCCAGCCTGCAGAGCCCTGATCCTGCAGGCTGTCTGCACTCCACAGTACTTTGATGTATGAGAGTGGGGATGCTCTCAGTGGAGAGGTTTAATGTCGTGGGTCGCATGTTCCTAAAGCAGGGGTGGGGAACCTGCGGCCCCAGTTGTAAGCCCAGTGGCGATCTGTTCATCTGTCATACTGATCATACAGTCAATAACTTTGTTGTTATTAGCATCTGGTTAGCTAGCTATGCTAACGAATATAAGAAGCTTTTTCTACAACCAGTGAGGTAAAGGCACATCTTTATATGATCATTATAGTTATAAGAGAATAAAGTAAACAGGTATAAAATACTATATGACAGTAACAAAAAGTTGTTATTAATAAACAAAGTTGGGTGTAACACGTTACAAAGTAACGCGTTACTGTAATAATATTACTTTGTCTGTTACGTAGTGTTACGCGCTACTTTTATCATTCAGTAATCACATTACAGTGACTAACATTGCCCCGACACGCGTTACTTCGTCACTTTCTAAAATCAGTCATAATCAAACCTCAACAAACACCTGCAAAGAACACGTGCTAAGGTGAAGCTAACGCACATAGCTGTTGTTTATTTATATCACCTGTTCTGTTCTTCTTCTCTGTTTTCTGGTTGTTGCCTGTTTTGAATGACGAATACACACTACCGCCGCCTGCTGGTAAGGAGAGTTATTGCCACTCACGCATGCGCAGTTCGTACGTGCTCGGCTGAAGTCTTTGCGGTGTCTGGTTCCAGTGCAACACATGGCCAACACGCAGGAGAACACGCCGACGCAACAGCGTGAGCAGAGATAGACTGCGCAAAATATACAGATAGCAGGAGACAGAGGACAGCCACGGTCAGATAGCAGGAGACAGAGGACAGCCACGGTCAGATAGCAGGAGACAGAGGACAGCCACGGTCAGATAGCAGGAGACAGAGGACAGCCACGGTCAGATAGCAGGAGACAGAGGACAGCCACGGTCAGATAGCAGGAGACAGAGGACAGCCACGGTCAGATAGGAGAACATTCAGGATCTGGATCAGTCTTATGCGACAATGGAAACTGAACTAAAGAGAACATTTGAAACTTTAGCAGTCTGCGTGATCTGCCTGCAGAGAGGGGCGGGCCGGCCCTGCGAGTAAAGTAACAAATTACTTTATGGAGAGAGTCACGAAGTAGTGTAATATATTACTTTTTAAAAAAAGTAATATGTAATATATTACTTTTAAAAAAAAGTAATATGTAATATATTACTTTTTTTTAGTAACGACCCCATCTCTGTTAATAAACAAGAATACAGTTTGAAAGGGAAGTGATTTGTAAAATATCCATAAAGAAAAATACATCTGCTTCCAGGTCTGTTTCATCTGGGTGCTGAGAGATGTTTCCATAGATCTCTTCATGTTGCTCTCAAAGTGCAAAAATCTTCGGAAACTAAATACATTTGCACACATCTTGTGTCCATATCTTTCTGTTTGGGTGGTCATGCCACACCGTGCACATGCATGTGCGAGTCATGGTGACATATCTGGATTAAGAGGTTGCTTTTTCTTTGCACAGCATGAAAGAAAGGTGAAATGAGTGGGCTGTGATTTTAGTATTTTTAAGCAGAGGTCAATCATTTGTACGGCTTTTGGAGGATGTTGAAAACATTGAAATGGCCCTTGAGAGGAAAAAGGTTCCCCACCCCTGCCCTAAAGGATGCACGAGACAATACAAATAGTGCACGCTGTGGGATAAATATGTCCCTGATACCTCTGATCTGATGCGCACATTTTATTCATGGGTCCATCATTTGTTATAATCTGTATATCCTGGAAAGTTTCAGAAAATACTTCATATATTATTCATATAATGATACTAATTATAAGTTGCTAGCAAAGTTCATATCTCTGCATGGTGTGCTGCGAAACTGAAAGAAACGTAAACACCGGAACTCTGTCTATAAAATACAGACCCAGAAAAGAATGTGTTGCAAAGGATTGTGGGGGATTTATTGATTAGAAAAAAATATATTTGTAAGATATTGGCTGTATACTCAGCAGTTTATTTCTGCCCAGTATGCATTCTCATGAGTTCTCCTGCCCCCCAAGGAACTTTAAAATATCATTTCATATCTAAAGACGCAATGTGACGGCACATTACATCCTTCAAAGTTACTAAACAACAACACACACTAATGTTAAGCTCCAACATTCAGCGAGAAAACATTTAATAAATAGTATTAAATCACTTGATTGTACTATTTAGCGAACACTTTGGTTTCCCTGTCAGAAAAGCTCCCCTGTGATTGGCTCTCCTGAGGAGCTCTCCAGGTGACAGGCGGGAAAGAGAACGATGGATCTTGTGTCAGTTCTGCGACGGCCCTTCAGTTCAGGTGCAGCTTAGCCAGGCTCACTGTCCTTAGGGCTCACTGTTGGGTTCTGGAGCCGGCATGAAGTAACTCTGCAACATTCAACTAGAGTAGTAAAAAGCTTTTATTATCTGATAGTGTTTGCACAATGAATGTTACACCAGCGTTTCCATGTCCAGACAGCTTTGTTAAAAGCTGCATTATAACAGACACTGCATTCTCCGTCTGATTGACTATTGATGATCATTTCAAACCGAGACGAGGATGATCAATGCTATTGTTCATAAACAATTATAATGTAGTGCAAGAAGGGAGGTATGATGAGATCAGCGACAATCTGTTGTGAGTATGGAGTTGAACCGAGATGAGAACTCACATCCAGTTCATATCTTGGGTTTGCAAGGCGTTTGCTCAGTGGAGAATATCAGTCTGTTTGAAATCAGTCCTAAACATATCAAGCATTCATTTAGCACGACCTGAAACTCGTACAGCATGGATTCAAACTATGACTTTGTTTATAGGTAAGATCATATGAAACACACACCCTTTGATGTGTGTTTCATACATGTGTGATCAAGCGCAGTTCTATCATTCTATATATGTGTTACAACCTGAAGCGATCACACCTGTAGGGGACAATTGTCCAAAGAAAAGTAATGTTCAAAGGCCACTTCGTCGAGGAGGCGAGCTCCAGTATTGACTCGCGTATATTCAAAAAAATCAGATACCTTGCTCGTTCCATTCAGGTGCTTTATTGAGAGGTGCAATGGATCAGCTGGCGGCCCACTGCCGACGTGCCACATGTGCACGGTATTTAAACAAATAAACAAAGAATACGGATGTGTGCGGTCAACTTTTCCAACTTCCTCTCTAGACTGCGTCATGCTGGCAGCGTCTTTATACCTGAGCACGCTCCTACGATGGCTTTTTATACATAATAACAAACCGTCAACTGGAGCAGTCCATAAGCAAGATAACAAAACAGTAAAATAATAATTCATAGTTATTCAGCTCATTTAAGTTCAATTAAAGAATATTCAATTGGCTCACAAAACCATCATTCAGTACCATAACATAATGTGCCTAAAGGGCTCTTTCAACGCCTTAGAGAACACATCTGGGTCCATACATATTTGGCTGACACTTAAATTGACTTTTGTCATTTTGCAGAATGTGTCGTGTTTTCTATCAGCAATCTTTACGACACTACACATAATACTCTTCATATTTTCACATATCTAAATATTTGATAGACATAAGGCATTGGAAGGCATAGCATCGCGCCACTGAGCGGAATGAGGGCACTTCATTATGAATACAGTAATACATTCATCTTTTAAGCAGTGTAGAACCTCGATTAACTGTAACTAGTATTTGTTACAGTTACAGCTGTATCATCATCATCATCATCATATTATTATTAAGAGCATGTGATCAAAATGTGACTCGAGTTTTACTTTGGACCTGAGTCCCAATAAAGACAAGGTTACACAATGTTGTCTGAAACCAGGGCCCAGTCTGCTCTGATTGGTTAGCTGGCCAGCTCTGTTGTGATTGGTCAACCGCTTACAGATGTCCCGCCCCTTAGCCTATCACGCAGAATGTGTTGGAGCGCTAGCCAATAGAAGCACGAGTATTAAATAGTGACGTCACTATGATATTATAATAAGGCCCCCTTTAAATAGTGAAGCTAATCTCAAGCCAAAGCATACATGAAGAGCATTTTGAAAGTAAGATGTAGGCAGAGTGGTCAGTTTGTGTAAAAAGAGAACCAGATGCTGCTCAGCTGAAGTCTCTGTTGGTGAGGATCATGGGGGCCACCAGGGTCCACACGTACAGGGCCAAACACACCCAGCTGGAGGTGATCTTCACCCACACTGCTGGCCAGCTGCTGGTCACTGTGTAGTCTGCATCAGGGCTGTCAAGGACACAACAGGCATTAACATCAATCTGCTTATAACGTCTTTCATTTACAACAAACTATTGTTTCAGAAGACAAGGTGAAACTCACTGAGGGCTTTACATCCAAGTAAGATCACTTTTAGATCTAGAGACGCCATAAGCTACAAAGGTCGTCGGGTAAGGCCTCACTGGAAAGAGCAGCAAGAAGGTGAAAGCTGAACTTGGTCTGTATGTTAATCTATGTTTAAAACAGATGACTTTGTAACCGCTGGGACAATCAGCCAGACGAACCATTTGAGGGAAATGCCATAATTTTAACCATGTTCCTAATGGTGGCCTTTCTGACTAAAGGGTCACTCGCCCAGTTACAGCCTCAGGCCAGTGTTTCATCTCTTCTCTGGGGCGAGCATCTATTTCTCTGCAAATGAATACAAACATGCTGAAAAACCCAAAAGGCCTCTTAACCAAAAGACTCCTCAAACCGAAGAACATCAGAGTATTGCAGAAGCAGGTGAGGTTGCTTAAGGACGCTGGGTGTAAATCCCACGTGTCTAAATATGAGGAACTTTTCATCTGAAGTGGAGCGGTGAGGCAAGTCTTTTCTGATTCATTTTGGAATTGTGTCAAACTGTTCCACGCAGCGGGGGGGCTGTGTGCAGGACTGACCTGTACCAGCTGGTGAGGGTCATCATGATGTACAGGGAGGCCAGGAAGAGCATGAAATGGAAGAAGGAGTAGCTGTACTGCACCAGGTCCCGCTCGTTGTCCTCCACCCTCCGGGGCCCCGGGGCCTCCTCGGAGAAGTCGGAGCTGCTGCCCTCCTCCGCCAGGATGGCCGAGTCTTTGGACGCCATGGTCAGCTTGTTCACCTGGCTGGTGCTGGACGACCGGATGCTGAGGGCAGAACACAGCAACATGGATACCGTGTCTATTTGGGAATGATACATTTATAGAAAGGTTCAACTGCCCTGAAGAGTAAAACCATACTGAAAGCAAACTGAGGGGTGGGGCGGCCCCCTGTAGTCCAAGAATCACTAGTCGACTAATAAAGTCTTCATCGAGCAGCTTTCCATTAGTTGCTTAGTTGAACATTCGCTGCATGTGACGCGTCAGCCGGGAAGCCCTCAGACTTTGGTCGGGCAGGAGATCCAAAGGGTGGATCCTTCTGAGCGAGTAAAGAGCCACAAGGTGACATGCGAACTACGAGGCAAAGAGTCTCCCCTGCACACCGTTGGAGCGCGGCTTCCTGATGCGGCGTCATGACAACACAGAGCTGAATTATCCCAACGTGTGTTGCTTTCTCAGACTCTGAGGAACAGCAGCAGCCTACCCTAACCTATAATATCACGCTGAGAAAACCACAAAGCTTTCATTTCACGATGAGGGCGGAATGCGGAGGGATTTTTGCCGACGCTCATATTGTCAGTGTTTCCGTTTCCTCTGTGGTATTTATTGGGTTGTTGTTATATTCAGATATGAATGATAGAAATTAAATGTTCCGTGTGTGTCCTCGCTGCTTGTTCACACACACAATAAGAATCCTGAGTGGAGCTTCTGCTGTTCACACCGCTGCGTCCGTGCCGTGCGCTGTGACTCTCATGCGCTCTCTACATTTAATTCATATTAGTTGATGTGAAGCACAACGTGCCACGCTGTTATAATAACGCTCTTTATCAGCCTTTGAAACTGAAACCATTTTGGGAAAAACAAAAGAATAAAAAAACAAAACCCTAACCATGTATATATTTATAATCATAATGTATCTTAAACGTGCGCCGATTGGTCGACTAATCGCCTTCACTGATGACTATAAACATCTTTAGTCGAGGGCAGCCCTACTGAGGAGCGCCTGTCTCATAAACACGGGTAGTTAGTAAGAAAACATTTGAATGGAACTTTATCTGTGAGGCTGTTGCCATTGAATATAAGACTTTAGTTATATTTCTGAAGTCAGTGTTCGTCACGGGTCACATCGTTATTCGTTTGCTTATGGCAGCGAAGAAGGCTCGCATGTGATGTAAAAAACCTCCGGGATGGTGAGCTGTGACAAACAGCCACACTAACTAATTCCTCTGAGTGAAACCACTGTGTTCATACTGGAAGCGTGTCACTGTGGGCCGGCCGATCAACAATCCATTCAAACCTGGGATCGGCCCGTCACAGCCGCACTCCACATGATGCTCATGGGAACATTCGTGGACCTTGTGGGAGGTTTGTGAATGGAAGTAGTTTGCATGAGGCGATCTCATTGTTTCTAATCTCAGCCTACCTTGAGTAGAGGATGCAGAGGACAAAGATGGCGAGCCCCACGATGCTCTGGGCGTCCCACCACGGCAGGTAGGGGGACGTAAGGACGGGCTCCACTGTGTCCGGGCCCAGGATCAGCACCGCCGTCTGGTTCTCCATCTCCAGAGGGGTTAGGGTGGGCACTGCTATCTGCTGGAAGAGGCTCAGCAGGCTGGGGTTACACTCTCGATCTGAGGGGGGGGGTTAAACAAGCACGGGGGTTTAAGTAGAAAGAGGGACAGTCATTGCTTCTTATTTTCAGACGTGTTGTTGCCTCTCATACACGTTCTTTGGAAAAACAGACATGAGACACGAGATCCTTGAGAGTCGCGTGAACATTTGACTTCGACCATATTAAATCAATAGCAATGCTTTGTGTGTGAACACTTTACATTCTATGGAGGAATTAAACATGTAGCTCATGCTTTTTGAACAAAAGCATATCAAACGAAAGGTGTAAGTCAAAGTCTTATGACGTAGAAAGAGGCTATTTCTTTCAAAAGAGCCCCCGAGACAGAACCGCCGCCCGGTTCCTTGGTCGTAGCGAATGGATTCCGATTGTTTCTGCTCATTCCAACAGAATCCATGTTTACAGCAGACATCCTCACCAGGTTCATTGGTCATGGCGGACCAGGTGAGATACATGGTGTACAGGGTGATGATGGAGGACTGCAGGAGACCTGAACGGGTCTGCGACTCCTGAGGATACACACAGATCAAACGGGCAGACAATGAAACATAAGTAACATGAAATCCTCCATGATAGCTGCGTCTAACAAGTGACATGTAAAGATCATTCTCTCCCAAATATGGTCACATTTAAGGACTCATGGAAAGGACTCATCTTTAGAGTACGAAACATACTGCTTGCTCACAATGAATTAGCCTTAACTGAAATCAGTTACATTAATATACAGTCGACCTTCTGTTCGTTTTGTATACAACCAACAATAACAATGCAAATATGTAGTTCAAAACCCAAAGGGCTTTTTAATCTGTTCCACAAATGTCACCGAACGCGACAGTGAACATTGAGCCCAGCTGGAGTTTCAGTTTCACACGTTAAAATGCAGACACCAAAACACACAGCTGCGAGGTTAACAGTCACAACAGTGTTATCTTTTGTTGGGAGATTTGTAAGTTGATGGAAATGGTGAGAATACACAGATGGTGGAGGAACACGCTTGGTGTCAGACCATAGTCATTTTCAAAATATAATGCCTGTATTTAATCCCCTATCGTGGTTTTGTCTTCATCTGTACGCAACAACCACTGAGCAGCAGGTACCCAGTGATGTTCCTCTTACAAAACTTCTCTTTTTCACTGACTATCATTAACGTCTGTATTGACCCAATTTAGTTTGTTAAGAAATCATAGTTTTTTAAACCAGCATTTTCTTTAACAGCAAATCGATGAGGGGAGCTGAACTTTTATTTTGATTTACATTGATAGTATGAGGACTGTATCACTATTATTAGCCTGTACTGCTAATAACCCTAACCCTTACTATATGTACACAAGACAAATAATCACGTAATGGGCCAAGTTAACATTTCTTAAAATACATCAATATGACCGTGAGCATTCCTTTGCTAGAACAGTGATAATAAAACAAAGCTCCCCGGGAAGATTTTTAAATGTTGAAGTTGAAAGCATCAATCTGGTGCACTTTGAGAGCAACATGAGAGATCTATGGATACCTCTCTCAGCACCCACATGAAACACAACTGTAAACAGATTTACTTTTTCTTTATGGATATTTTACAAATCACCCTTTTAAACTTTAATCTTGTTTTACTGTCATAGTATTTCAAAGCTGTTTTTCATTTATTCTCTTATTGTTTTATACCTATAATGATCACATAAGCGTGTGCCTCGGAAATAATAGTTTACATTAATGGTGACCAAAACGTTTGAGACCCGGCCACTAGCTCGCTAGCACCGAAGCTAACAACGCGCCCCCCAGAGGCGGCGCTAGGGGGTGGCTACTTGGGCTCAAGCCCCGGATGTTTTCTGAAAAGCCCCGGATGTTTCACTTAAAAAAAATTAAGGTAGGGTTAATGTTGCTCTCAAAGTGCACCAGATTGATGCTTTTAACTTCAATATTTAAAAACAAATCTTCCCGGGGGAGCATGCCCCCGGACCCCCCTAGAGGAGGCGACGACCCCCCTAAAGGATGTTTGTTCCACCCCCCACTTGTAAAAATAGCACTTTACCCCTGCACCCCCCCCCCAAACAACTCCTGGGCTAAGCCCCGGATCTCCTACAATCCTAAATCCGCCTCTGGCGCCCCCACTGCTGCACCTGAACTTTAGGCAGCACAGAGAGGAAGGAGGCCACCAAGCAGAACAGCATGTTGAAGCTGATGAAGAACTTGTTGATGGAGCATCCATCAGGCTTTGTGTAGAAGATGAAGAACAGCAGCACAGCAGTAAAGGACAGGATGTAGTTGATGAGAGTGACCGCCAGCAGCGCTAAAAACACAAGGGAGAAAAGGTTCATATCTGACAGCAGGCCACTGCTAAGGATTAAGGAATCTTTGAAGTCACATCAACCAGCAAAAAGAGGTCCGGTCAATTTAACGTCAGCTAAAAAATACAAATGAGCTTTCCTCCAACAGAAAACACCATGGAATACCTTTTGAACATTTATTTAATTGTGCACAGCACAAATGAATAGAAAATAAAAGAGAATAAGATCAAGAAAAACAGTGTAAGAGAAGAAAAGAGGTTGAAGAGAGACAGGAAGTAAACACTAAAGGGAACAGCAGAAGAAGAGAGACGGGGGCTGCAGTCGGATAGTCCAAAAATCAGCTCCTAAGTTCTAACCCTATCGTCTATTCCTTGACCTCTGAGTGAAACGTCACAGGGTTAAGGGATAGTGGATAGGAGAATTCAAAAGGACTTAGGAGAAGAGACTGCGGTGCTTTAGAGAATCGAATGCACTTTCACTATCCCACGTGTTTATGATGCGCCAGCGGACGTCATTGTGTGTGTCTGCTGCTGTGGGGAAACCATGGAAACCACAGTTTTCTATACAGCGGACTACAACATGGATGTTTAATAAGAACGAGGGACTGCTGTGAACTCATCTAGAGACTCTGCTCTGTGCTCTGATGCTGCTGCTTTGCTTTATGAACGTGGACAACAGAGAAACATATTCTTCAGGACCAAAGCTGGAATTGAAATAAAAAAGGAAAGTGAAACTTATGCTCGTCACCCTCTCCCTCCGGTCCACATTAATACCAATGATCCCAATACGTATGATTGTATGAACTAAAGATCTTAAAATCAATACAGATGTATTTATTATAAACGTTAGTCCTTAACATCTATCACTGTGTATATCACCATTCAAACATCTTTTAAAAGTTGAACAAACCCCACACAGCTCAGTAAAGACTGAAATGTTGACTTTATTTGATCATTTCAGTAAAAACTAACGTTCATATTTCTCTTTTTGATTATAATACTGATGAACGTTCAGAACAAAGCACTTTGGTAACTTACCACCTATGTTTTAAAATGCTTAATAAGTACCGTAATGATACGCATTTCTCAGTCGTAATCGGTTGTTTCCGTGAACGGCCGAATGTTGTGTCAGACTTGGACAGTCACAGAAGAAAAGGCAGTCGAACAGACTATTTCTTTCTTAGCGAAAGTAATATAATCTTTTGTAAATCAATGAAATCCTGCTTACATCAATATATTGTGTCAAATATTGATTCAAACAGTACGTTGTCATGTAATAAGCGGGTTCACACATTATCCCATACTTAGTCTGCATGTTATTACTTACAAAAGTATCTTATTGTTGAATTCCAACGTATTAACAAAACACACGCTCCAACATACTTGGAAGTAGTATGCAGTGTATCATGTTGTACACACTGTTGAGTCACTGACCTGCGTACCAGCACCTGGAACTGCCGGTCTCCATCTTCTCCACCCAGGACTCGTTCCATGAGTGGGCGAAGTCCACCAGCAGCACCAGCTGGATCAGGATGAAGCAGAAAGCCCCCCCAGAGCCCACCACAAACCACGCTGCAACCACAGACACACAGCTCATCAGTAACTCACTCACTCATCAACAACTCTATATATTGGAAGTCATACTGAATGTAGATTGGGAAGTTCTTACTGTAGGTGAAAGGCCCATCTGGAATATAAAAGGCACCGACTGTGACTGCCACCAGGGCAGCAAACTTAAAGAACCAGAATCTGAGAAAACAACAGCTGATCATAGTAGGATGTACATAAACATACATTTAGAGTTTGAAAGCATTTCTAAACAGTGGTCCTTCAGGTCAAAGCTGAGTCCCCAGCGTTTCTTCTGATCAAAGAACACGAACACACTGCGAGGTTTAATGTGGGACAAACAATCAGATCTGCTCAGACGTCACAACTGTCCACATGACTAAAGCAGGGCTTCTCAAACCCCGGCCCGAACAGCAAATCAACCCGGACCGAACCCTGTGTCCCATTATAAAAACTAAAAACTATACAAAATAAAAAAATAAAAACGTTCTGATTCTGATGTAAATGAATGTATATTTTCTCGTGTCTGACGCGTTGTGAGAATGAACGTGCATATATATTTGCTTGTGTGCGCGAGCGTGACATGCATTCACTGGCATTGATCCGGACCAGAGATATTGTACAACATTCACAAGTGGACCTTTAACATAAAGGTGTGAGTACCCCTGCCATACAGGGACAAGAGCAGGCGAAAGGCCTTTCAGCCTTATGACCAGCTGCAACGTGTGTGTGTGTGTGTGTGTGTGTGTGTGTGTGTGTGTGTGTGTGTGAACATGGAAACTCCTGGAGACACACCTCTGTCTCTCTATTTCTATCTTGTTGTGATACAAATATTCAATTGGCCTTTTGAGACGCCTAGAATAAGGCAATCCGTAAAAATAGCGATAAATAGACGTTTTAAATAAGCAACTCACAGTTTCAAGGTATTGAAATGAAGTTCTTAATAAGGTGGGACATGGGAAAACAAACACAAATGAAGTGCAGATAATTAAATAAGAACTTGGCAGTGTTGTTTGTTTGTGTTTGCGAAAAAAGCTCAAGGAAATACCTGGAAGCTGTTAGGGTTATCTTTCTCATATACGCCCACATGATCCTTTCTGCTCTAGGAATTGTCGGTGTTGAAATGTTGTTGCATGGTTGATCTTGTACACACAAAGCAATAGATGACTAATGTGTGTCTGTTATGAAAATAAAAGAGGTGTGAGTGGGACAAAGGCCATCGGCCGAATGACATGTCGTATAGCTGATATCCTCGAGTGCAGAGAGAGACAGTCCTTTATGTTTTAATGAACATCTCTGCAGACGCCTTTGATACCAGCCTGCCCTGTGTCCGCTCTCACCGCACGTGAAACACCTGCAGTGAGAATATCTGAAACCGTGCTCAGGTACATGAAGCGGAGTCAGAAACAGTGTTTGTGAGTGCCTGAGCGGCTGCTGTTACCGCGGGCTTACCCGTTGTGGATGGCAGCTCGGGGGTCTCTGCTGTTCTTGATGTTAACCATCAGGATGGAAAACCCCAGGAACCACATGCTCATGCCGAAGCAGATGCGGTACACTGCCTTGTAGCCCACGAACATCTCACAGTTGACATCGGCCTGCATGCCAGGGATAGAGGAGCCGGCCCCGTCTTCACAGAAGCCAGGGATCTACAGCACACACGGGAAGGGTTCAAAAGAGCAGGAGCTGAAGTCCAGTTCATGTTCGGAAGCACCGGGCCAGTTACCGGGCAACCCTAACCCTAAGTACACGAGAACGTCTGTGCCTTGTGATCCTGTTCAGTGACACTTTTAGTAGCCAACACATCGGTTTTTGTTACGTTTAAACCGTAGGACTTTTAAGAGTTATTATTGATAGAGTTTTAGACACGGCCTGCACAATGTTGTGAAAATAACTGCCAGAGAACCAATCAGATGCTTCCATTCTTACTCATCTGCCACATCATCTATCTACAACAGTCAGCTCCAGAGTAATAACAAGGAGGCAGCTCCAGCTGAACTAAACCTTTGTATCCGGCGTCATGAGATGACATCTGTGTAATGTCATCACACAAAGATAATCATCACACGTTATGATTGTAATGGAAACCTCTGGAACAAAGACCAGGAACAGAATGGGACTGGGACTGTTCTGTTTGACACAGAAATAGAGCCTTACCGTGAATACACACGTGTTATATATCTCCACAGTTCACTCATACCCTCTTAAGCTGCTGGTCGACCCCCGGGGACAGCATGATGCAGGCCACCATGGTGCCCAGCAGCAGGATGAAGGCGTAGATGATCCGGGTCACCGTGGAGTTCCTGGTGCTGGGACAGCAGCTGCACAGCAGACAGGTGGCGCTGCTGCACAGGCACGGCAGCTGGGGACACACACAACCACTTCATCATCTGCGTGTGAAAGCAGGAGCACCAAAACAGGACACACATTTAGGTGAAAACAAATCTGAAGAAACTTATAAATGCAGAAGCTTTCACTCCCTTTTCACTCCAAGCGCTTTCATTACTCGCACCTCAGTCAGTCAGTCAGTCAGTCAGTCAATGTTTATTTATAGCCCAATATCACACATGTTACCTTTGTCTCAGTGAACTTCACAGTTTGTGCAGAATATCAGTATGACAATACGACACCCTCTGTCCTTAGACCCTCTGTCCTCAGACCCTCTGTCCTCAGACCCTCTGTCCTTAGACCCTCTGTCCTTAGACCCTCTGTCCTCAGACCCTCTGTCCTCAGACCCTCTGTCCTCAGACCCTCACATCGTACAAGGAAACACTTCCGAAGAAAACCCACAGTTTAAAGGGAACATGGAGAAACCTCAGGAGAGCAGCAGAGGAGGGATCCCTCTCCCAGGACGGACAGACGTGCAATAGATGCCGTGTGTAAATCTAAAGATAATACATTTTACAGCGTAGGTAGTCCAAATGTTTGGAAATGCATGTGTGTGTAATGAGAAGATGAATCCACGAGGATGTCAACAATCCTGTGGGAGCCATCAGGGAAGCAGCATGACGAGAGTCAGGCAGGACCGCAGAGACAGGTTCAGCCATGACTCAGGATTCAGGGCTTGCGATCCAGGAGCATGGGACTCAACATGAGACACTGCTGAACTATCATGTGAAGGTCATCTGCACGGCAGTCCCCTCTGAAGACCCTGGACTAACGGCTTCAGTGATCTGCTATTTAGCCTTTTCCCTTTTCAACCATTGAACATGTTCCACCAACAGGACATGTTTAGTTTGCAGAGCTTCTTTAATCTGGGATTGCATTGTAGTTTTAGCAGAATATTAAGAATCCCACAGGGCGCAGAAAAGAGAATCTGTATTGGAAGAAGAACGGTTAAGACGATGCATGTCCACTGAAGTGAGCATCAGTATTTATGTTCTTGATAGTTTTACTGCCATTAAATACTGAAACATTGAAATATTGCTTCTACATTTTTAATTGCACTTTAAGATGACAGTAACATGCTATACAAATATTTAACCGTTATAGTTAATAACTAAGACAACAGATTTGTTGCGGATCAATCAGTGTTTTCTATGGTCATGTGGATCACAATAATACAACACAATACGAAAAAATCTGTATGTGTTCTAGTACAACAACGTTGTTTACAGTATTCATATTCATATCCAGAAATGTGTTTGGATGAAAAATATCTACGCACAGGGCAGTTGAGAAAATAAGCTAATGTTTGATTAACTGTAATAAAGAAAGGAATATCATTTTAAGAAATCTAACTTTTTACAGAGAATAAACTCAGTGTCCATGGCAACGCTCTGCAAGTGTATCTGTGCGTTCAATCAGTCACATTACAGTCAACCTGCTTTATTATCTCATCCCACAGATGGGTCCTAATTTCAAACAAATCAGTAAAGAGTCCAAAACCAACAGTGTCAGTTCATCATGCAGTACTGGTTCTACTGAAGATGTTCATCTTTAAAAACTCCACCATAATAATGTTTTGTTTAGGTCGACCTTTTTTGTGGGATTAATTTTAAGTAAACGACAGTGGCACCTTTGAACAACAACGAGACGACTCCAAGTGCTATAACTTGTTGTAAAGCTGTTTACACCAGATTGATTGTGCTCTCTATATCAGGGGTGTCAAACTCAAGGCCCGGGGGCCAAATCCGGCCCGCGACCTATTTTTATGTGGCCCGCAAGAGCTTGCTAAGAATATAATATACAATACAATTGGTGTAATTGTTGAATATTTACTTTCAATTATTTGCCCTAGACTTCTGCTTTCAGACGTAGTTATTCAGGAAGATATTACCAGAACTGATAATAATCCAATGCAGGGCCAACAATGTAATATAATACATTATTTAATATATATTATATTAAAAAGTTACAACCAGCCCTTTGAGTGCCACTATAATGCTGATGTGGCCCGGGATGAAATTGAGTTTGACGCCCCTGCTCTATATCAATGAAATGGTGATTAATACAATGTCATGCCAACCTTTCGTGGCCCAAAGTGACCCAGGTGGGTAAAAAATCCTTCTTATCCTGGAAATGGTCCTTGAGCTATAGAGAACTGTGAGTTGTAAACCAGATGGGTTTGAGAGTTAGATTTTTACAGAGGATTAATAATTTCATATTCTCCATATTTTGTCCTAAACCTCAAGAAAGGCTTGGCTCATTGGCATGGACAAACATCCTGTGCATTAATGTACAACAAAGGCTTATCCACAGTGCTTTACATGTGTCTCTCTCCTACAGCAACAGCAGAGCGGTGTGTAGAGATAAGGAGGCCGGAAGATAGTCAACAACTTAATACGCCTGCTAGACAAAGTCAGCTTAGCTCCAGACAGAAGGCCATGATAACACGCCACATAACACAGGTGTGTTTATCAGAGTACTACCCTCTGAAACATGGTGTCTAGTTTTCTTAGATAGTCCTCTAATTAAAGGAAATGTTTCTATTTGTTCATCAAATAAAAATCCTAAATATTTGCTGACCAGTTTTTTTAAAATCACCATGAGTCCAATATATAGCATTTAATCTCCTCCCCCCCCCCTCCCCCCACTAACACAGCTAAAAGATAACTGAGGTTATTATGTGTGTGCTGTGTGGCACTTTAAGCCTTTCATCTAGAGATGTCCCGATCCGATCACGTGATCGGGGATCGGAGCCGATCATGTGATTTTCAAAAGATCGGAATCGGGAGAAAAAAAATCAGGGATCGGGATTTTTTTTTAAATGTAATGTTACAAAACTAAAATGACCTTGTTCACGTCTTAAAGTCATCCTGAGGACTTAGTTTTGGTTTAAAATTACACAACATCATGTATGTGTTGCTTCCTTTGAGCTTGTTTTCAGACCTGGTTGCTTATTCCTCTCAAATATGGCAACAGAGTGGGCGCAGTGTCTGATAGTAGCAGCAAGCTAACGAGAGGCTACGGTCAGCTGGTGACTCGGGAGGCGGGACAGAGCAAATGTCAGGAGTTTGGAAGTATTATAAAATTGAAAGCGAAGGCAGTGTAACAGCCAGGTGCAATGTTTGCAAGGCGGAGGTTCCGCGTGGTGGAAAGAACAGAGCTACGTTCAACACGACCAATCTAATACGCTACCTGAGAAACAAACACCAACAACAACACGACGAGTACACAGCGGCCACTCAGGTAACGGCACGGAAACAACCGACACTTTGAGAGACTTTCAAAAGGAAAGAGAAACTGCCCCAGAACAGTGAAAAGGCCAAACAATAACAGCCAAGGTAGCTGAATTCATCGCGTTGGATGACCAGCCGTTATCTGTTACCTTTTTTTTCTCTTAATGCATTGCATAAAGATCGGATCGGGAAAAATCGGTATCGGCAGATTGTCAAAATCAAATGATCGGAATCGGATCGGGAGCAAAAAAAGGTGATCGGGACATCCATAGTTTCATCCATACAGCAGACGAGCGTCTCGTATTGTTCGAACCATAACCACTCATTTCAATGCTCTCTTCCCGCCTTATGCATGCTGTCATCGTCTGCACTCATAATATGGCGCTCGTGTTGGTGGTACACGCAACAAAGCAGAGTTAATCCAATTAAGCACCTGAGCGCAGATGACCGGGTTCCGCCTAACCCTGCGCTCTCTTACTGTCCCTGTGTTAGGACACATGCTTTTAGACTCTTCTGAACAACATTTAGCATCTTATCTTAGCTACAGGCTGCACTATGTGCATGTTCTTGTGACTGTGAGTCACCAGGAATACCCTTTCCATTCGCTCTATGCATTGATGTCTTCATATTCCTATCGTGCCATATCTGTAAACATAATTGTCTGTCTCTTAATGTCAAATTACATTTCGGGCTATACAATTATAAGGTTCAAACACACCATTTAAAAATGCCAAAAACAAAACTGTTATTGTCCTGGAAAAAATGTGAGTAGATTCAGAGCATGACAAACGTTCCCATGTATTTCTCTTTATTAGCAGGAAGCTGAGGATAATGGATCTGTCCTGCTTGTTAGGACGGTGCATGGGACTCAACATGAGACACTGCTGAACTATCATGTGAAGGTCATCTGCACGGCAGTCCCCTCTGAAGACCCTGGACTAACGGCTTCAGTGATCTGCTATTTAGCCTTTTCCCTTTTCAACCATTGAACATGTTCCACCAACAGGACATGTTTAGTTTGCAGAGCTTCTTTAATCTGGGATTGCATTGTAGTTTTAGCAGAATATTAAGAATCCCACAGGGCGCAGAAAAGAGAATCTGTATTGGAAGAAGAACGGTTAAGACGATGCATGTCCACTGAAGTGAGCATCAGTATTTATGTTCTTGATAGTTTTACTGCCATTAAATACTGAAACATTGAAATATTGCTTCTACATTTTTAATTGCACTTTAAGATGACAGTAACATGCTATACAAATATTTAACCGTTATAGTTAATAACTAAGACAACAGATTTGTTGCGGATCAATCAGTGTTTTCTATGGTCATGTGGATCACAATAATACAACACAATACGAAAAAATCTGTATGTGTTCTAGTACAACAACGTTGTTTACAGTATTCATATTCATATCCAGAAATGTGTTTGGATGAAAAATATCTACGCACAGGGCAGTTGAGAAAATAAGCTAATGTTTGATTAACTGTAATAAAGAAAGGAATATCATTTTAAGAAATCTAACTTTTTACAGAAAATAAACTCAGTGTCCATGGCAACGCTCTGCAAGTGTATCTGTGCGTTCAATCAGTCACATTACAGTCAACCTGCTTTATTATCTCATCCCACAGATGGGTCCTAATTTCAAACAAATCAGTAAAGAGTCCAAAACCAACAGTGTCAGTTCATCATGCAGTACTGGTTCTACTGAAGATGTTCATCTTTAAAAACTCCACCATAATAATGTTTTGTTTAGGTCGACCTTTTTTGTGGGATTAATTTTAAGTAAACGACAGTGGCACCTTTGAACAACAACGAGACGACTCCAAGTGCTATAACTTGTTGTAAAGCTGTTTACACCAGATTGATTGTGCTCTCTATATCAGGGGTGTCAAACTCAAGGCCCGGGAGCCAAATCCGGCCCACGACCTATTTTTATGTGGCCCGCAAGAGCTTGCTAAGAATATAATATACAATACAATTGGTGTAATTGTTGAATATTTACTTTCAATTATTTGCCCTAGACTTCTGCTTTCAGGCGTAGTTATTCAGGAAGATATTACCAGAACTGATAATAATCCAATGCAGGGCCAACAATGTAATATAATACATTATTTAATATGTATTATATTAAAAAGTTACAACCAGCCCTTTGAGTGCCACTATAATGCTGATGTGGCCCGGGATGAAATTGAGTTTGACGCCCCTGCTCTATATCAATGAAATGGTGATTAATACAATGTCATGCCAACCTTTCGTGGCCCAAAGTGACCCAGGTGGGTAAAAAATCCTTCTTATCCTGGAAATGGTCCTTGAGCTATAGAGAACTGTGAGTTGTAAACCAGATGGGTTTGAGAGTTAGATTTTTACAGAGGATTAATAATTTCATATTCTCCATATTTTGTCCTAAACCTCAAGAAAGGCTTGGCTCATTGGCATGGACAAACATCCTGTGCATTAATGTACAACAAAGGCTTATCCACAGTGCTTTACATGTGTCTCTCTCCTACAGCAACAGCAGAGCGGTGTGTAGAGATAAGGAGGCCGGAAGATAGTCAACAACTTAATACGCCTGCTAGACAAAGTCAGCTTAGCTCCAGACAGAAGGCCATGATAACACGACACATAACACAGGTGTGTTTATCAGAGTACTACCCTCTGAAACATGGTGTCTAGTTTTCTTAGATATATAAAAGATAACTGAGGTTATTAAGTGTGTGGCACTTTAAACCTCTCATCCATACAGCAGACGAGCGTCTCGTATTGTTCCGAACCATAACCACTCATTTCAATGCTCTCTTCCCGCCTTATGCATGCTGTCATCGTCTGCACTCATAATATGGCGCTCGTGTTGGTGGTACACGCAACAAAGCAGAGTTAATCCAATTAAGCACGTGAGCGCAGATGACCGGGTTCCGCCTAACCCTGCGCGCTCTTACTGTCACTGTGTTAGGACACATGCTTTTAGACTCTTCTGAACAACATTTAGCATCTTATCTTAGCTACAGGTTGCACTATGTGCATGTTCTTGTGACTGTGAGTCACCAAGAATACCCTTTCCATTCGCTCTATGCATTGATGTCTTCATATTCCTATCGTGCCATATCTGTAAACATAATTGTCTGTCTCTTAATGTCAAATTACATTTCGGGCTATACAATTATAAGGTTCAAACGCACCATTTAAAAATGCCAATGAATCAGCTGAATGTGTTTTATATCTTATATCTGCCTAAATGTGAGGCAAAGAAAGGCAGTTAACACGCTCGGTTATTTGACTGGAGTTCGGACTCCGTCCCCACCCCAGGTCCCCAGCAACAAGCTGTCGTACAGGTGGGAACGGAATTAAACGATTCAACGATTCAATAACATATCATATTTAGCAGGAGAAAGTAGTGCTTTGCGGAGAAGCCATCAATAAACCCCAGCCGAGAGCCCAAGTAATCATTTGTCTGGTATCTTAGCCCAGAGACCACGAGAGGAGGGCAGAGAACTGTACTGTGGAGCGATATTGGCTACCTGTTGCTTGCTCTTCATGACATCACCATACCATACGTTTCTCGTCAATGTGAAACAGTCTGGTTGTAAATAACAATCTTGTAAAGTTTATAATAGCAATGTCATAACTTACGCAGCTTGCCAGAGAGAAGGCTCCCAGAACAGCTCCCATGTCTGAACACTTTCAGTATCGTTACAGGAGCGGACAGTCCGTAGATCCCACGCTGTCCTCCTACTCCTCCTCTGTCCCTCCAGGGTGGATATTAAACACAAAGCAGCTAAACCCACTGTGAGGAAGCCCAGGACACAACATGGACAATTAAAACAGCTCAATGTGTCAATCCTCAGTAGCGCTCTGTGTGCCTGGCTGCTTGTGACACGGACAGTTATGATTTCTTTCCGCTCCGCGTCTTTCAAAGCGTCATGACGGGTTACGTCATCGCGACGCTGACCTGTTGTGAGCCGTGCACCATGATGTGCACCATGATGTGCACCACACGCAGTGGTGGAAGAAGTTGAAAAAATACTTTACAAGTTAAACTCATACATTCAAAATGTAACTTAGTTCAAAGTACAACATTATCAGCATTAAATACTTGCATGTTGAGATAATTTAAAGTAGGCCTACTATATTCTGCTGCTTGATATCATAACCTAAAACAATAAGGTAATGTTTATGTTACAATTGACTTATATTTTGTATTAGCTTATAATCTAAAACATACAAAGTTACGAACTAACTGCTCTCAAATAAATGTAAAAAATACAAAATGTGATTCTATAATGTAGTTGCGTAGAAGTTAAAACTAGAATAGTCAAAATACTCCGTACCAGACAGTTCCTCAACATTGTACTTGAGTACAGTACTTGAGTAAAGGTACTTCATTTACTATCCACCACTTACCATACGAACCGAAAAAATCGATACAAAACTATAATTTATAACATCTTTTCAATGTACAGTAGCCTATATATATATATATATCTTTTCTTTTGTGTGTGTTCATGTATCATATTGAGCACTGAGCAGCAGTATATGACTAAGATTAAGAAAACAGTTTAGCTGCTTGCTTTATTACTCAGGGAATACGTTTCTTGCTTCATGTCCGTCAAAAAAAGAATAAGACCAAGCGTATTCAGTGGAGGCTGGTCTATGGAGCCAGCGGAGCTCGTTCCTCCTCAGCTGAGAGCCAAGGACATGAGTCATTTGTTTAAATAAATCATTGCAACTCCTCATTGCAGAGCCGGCCCGACACATTAAGCGACATAAGCGGCCGCTTAGGGCCCCACAGACACTAAGGGGCCCCCTAGCAAAAAAAGAAAGTGAAAAAAAAATCTCAGTACACCGTCGTCGTGATAAGTATGTTTAATTAATTGTGTTAATATGCCTAGATTGCCTACTCTCAAAGTCATGTATTATATTATTGAGTCAATCATATAATACATTAACCGACCATGCTTTACCTGAACCTCATCATGCGGACGGCAGGATAGTAATTTCCCGTGTTCAGTGAATGCAACAGAGGCAAGGGCACCATCAACCAACCAGAGAGTTGAATGGAAATAAACATCTTTCTTATTGGCTGACAGGTCAGTAAACTTCCAAGCTATGCGAACATGTAAGCAAAGCATAAATTACAGCTACGTTGACGTTACTTTGAATCGCGGAGTAAGCTAAACCGTTAGCAAGTAGCTATAGCTAGCCAGATATATTAAATAAACACTTTGTCATACAATCTAAATGTAATGTTTTTTAGCGTTACCTGAAAAGCTCTCTGGGAAATGTTGACTTACTGTTCGACATGGGATTCTTCAAATGATGTGTGACGTCATTGCGGGCACAGCGCTCCAGCTGCACCGTCCAGGATCCCAGCTTCTGCATATAAACGCACGATGGTGCACACAGCAGCAAGCGCAGACAGCGAAGACAGTTTAATTTTGAACGTGTCAGAGAACTCATATGAGGCTGAAGGATCGGTTTATGTTGTATCTGTTAGAAGTTTAGGAATTAGGTGCGAACCATGGTTCAACAGAGCAACAAAAACAGGTTTGTCAATGACGAGGCCACTTTGCCAGGGGGAGGTGATCCAGCGGCGAGACAATACAAAAAAAGAGAAATTGAAAAAAGCAATTCATATTAGGTTCTGTTGTGGCACTACATGATATAAAACCTTCCAAGCCATGACCTCTGTCTGAAATCAGGACCACTCATGCCCCTTTCACACTAACGCGTTTTCAGCTCCGGCTCGGAGCTGGAGCCTGAAAAGTACCGTTTTTTCCTGTTCACACCGCAGAGGTGCCGGAATCCGGTTCACTTCGAGCTCCAAAAAATTGTTGGTCTAGAGCAGGGGTTCTCAAAGTGCGGCCCGTGGGCCAATGGCGGCCCGCGGGCCAATGACGTAAATGTTTCTGGCGGCCCACGATAGTTAATGTGACACGCTGAAATGCATGTGTTATATTTTAATCCTCCGTGGTTGTATCTAGTAAGAATTAGAATGAGTAGCTTTCCAGCGGTATCTCCTGTGAGACTGTAACCAGGGCACAGCAGCCAATATGGCCGCTCAAAGCAGCTTGACTTTACACTGTGTGTGATTGGTGGATTTGTGTGTCCGTCAAGGAAATCTCGGCCAGCAGCCATCATGGTCTGAAATGACCAATGGACATCGAGAAATCACTAAGGACCTACCCACCAAGTAAAAAAAACATACACCACGTGTCTCCCATCAGTTTACGTCTGTGAGGGGAGAGAGAGAGACAGAGAAAATGGCTAAAAAAAACTTTACAGTTGCCGACTTCGTTAGAGATTGTTTTCGCTAGCAGCAGTGAAGATAGAGCCTCAGAACCTGAAGTCTTCGACTCTTCTGAAGAAGAAGAATACAAAGACAACAACAAGGATCCATTTGGACATGGGTGAGTGTAAATATTACAGTAATAGTGTACTGGCCATGTGTGGGGAATACCGAGAAAATGAACAATAGGTTTATTGATATATATTTTGTATCGATAGTCATGAACTTTTTCTTGGGACAAAATAGACTCCATTAGCAAATGTTTACTCTGTGTTAACGTTATGTTGGTGTGTAAAAGTGAGATTACATGTGGATGATTAAATTAATCATTTATTCGTCCCACAAACGAGACATTTACAGATTATTTTATCATACTGTTCTGTACAGATGATACTTTGTCATAGATGTATTGATGTGTGCCTGTTATTATTTTACCGTCCTGTACAGATGAGACTTTGTAATCGGATGTAGCCTATGTATTTGTGTGTCTGTGATTTTATACTGAATGTAAAGTTACTGGAAATACCTGTGTGTGTGTGTGTGTGTGTGTGTGTGTGTGAGATTGAGAGAGACTCCTTCTGCAACCTCCCAAGCTTTATTTTTATGTGTGCATTGATATTTGTGCTTGAGCAACATTTTACTTGAACTTTATTTCAATGAAATTAGTTGTAATTATTGTCCTACATTTGTTTTACAGAGATGTTTCACAGCTGTCTGGGCCTAGTGGCCCACAGGTGGCATTTATCCAGCAGCCAGCACATCCATCTGTGCCGGCCCCCAGGTCAAGATCTACTGTGGCCCAGAGGACTCACCACCAAGGACCAGCAGACCAGCATCACTACAGCTGCCTCCACCTCCATCTGCGGCTGCCACCAGGTCAAGATACACCTCAGCACAAAGGCTCCACCACAGCCATCACCATCAACCCAGCCAGCAAGGAGGTCTCGTGGAGGTCTCGTATACTGTAGCACTTGTACCCCCCACCTACACAGCAGCCCATGCACCATCACCCCCACCTACACAGCAGCCAGACCCACTGTCTTGGAAGACAGACAAAGACCTTGACACTGTCTTGACATTTATAATGAATAGTTGGTTGAAAGTTCTGATGTTCAATATTGTAAATAGTGAGATTTTCCAGTTTCTTATATTTATATAAATAGTTGGTTGAAAAAAACATATTTATAATAAATTGTTGGTTGAAAAAAAAGGTTGAATGCTCAATTTGTATGTGTACACATCACATGAACCTTGGTATGTAATATGAAGTCATTATTCAGTCCTAATGTATCTCAGTCCCTGCTGTGGGGAAAGTAGAGTGATAAACACCTATTTTACTCAAAATTTGAATTTTATGTTTTTCATTTTAGACATGAATAACACATTTATATACAGTGTAATTAAAATATTTCACTGCTTTTGTGATCCTAGGACTTTGGTAACCAAATCTAAAACACAAAACAATTCGATCACATGAGTACATTTGTTACAAAGTAACGCGTTACTGTAATTATATTACTTTGTCGGTAACGGAGTCGTGTAACGCGCTACTTTTATAATTCAGTAATCACACTACAGTTACTAACATTGCCCCGACACACGTTACTTCGTTACTTTCTAAGTTCAGTCATAATCAAACCTCAACAAACACCTGCAAAGAATACATGCTAAGGTTAAGCTAACGCACATAGCTGTTGTTTATTTATTACACACGTAGTCTGTTCTTCTTCTCTGTTTTCCGGTTGTTGCCTGTTTTGAATGACGAATACACACTACCGCCGCCTGCTGGTAAGGAGAGTTATTGCCACTCACGCATGCGCAGTTCGTACGTGCTCGGCTGCGGTGTGCTCTAATCTGGCTCCAGTGCAACACATGGCCAACACGCAGGAGAACACGCTGACGCAACAGCGTGAGCAGAGATAGACTGCGCAACATATACAGATAGCAGGAGACAGAGGACAGCCACGGTCAGATAGGAAAACATTCAGGAGCTATCTGGATCAGTCTTATGCGACAATGGAAACTGAACTAAACAGAACATTTGAAACTTTAGCAGTCTGCGTGATCTGCCTGCAGGGAGGGGCGGGCCGGCCCTGGGAGTAAAGTAACGAGTAAAGTAACGAATTACTTTATGTAGAGAGTAACGAAGTAGTGTAATATATTACTTTTTTTTAAAGTAATATGTAATGTGTAATATATTACTTTTTTTTAGTAACGACCCCATCTCTGGCCCTCACTCATCAAAACTTTGAGAACCCCTGGTCTAGAGGCAAGAGCTTCGGAGCTAAGAGGCGGCGTTGCTTACGTCTCTCTTACGTCGAGAAGGGGGCTGGGGCATGGGCGGGATCAACCTCCTGAACAACAACAAATTGCCTGTGTGTGATGTTTGTAAAGTTCCAAGTAAAGTCGTCCCTTGTAAAGTTGTCCGATGCCTTCCATTTCGTTTCGTAAGAGGATAACCAAAGCACACAGTCGGCCATTGTTGTTGTTGTCGATGTGAGGGATTTCCGCGCGGTTTGGATTTTATGAAGCAGACACGTAAACGGTGACGTCATGACTCAACAGCGGCAGCTCTGGGCGGTGTGAAAAGCTCCCGCTCGGAGCTAGAAAGGGAAAAGCGCTGGTGTGAAAGCCGCATCAGAGGAGAATGCAGCACATCAAACTGGAGTCAGGAGTGTGAATAACACATTTTGACCAATACAGTGGCTGAACAATGGACACCAAAAAGTGAAAAAACAGAAGCATAATTGTGCGAACAACAATTGTGGGGATTGAACAAATATTTACAAACAACTATTTACAAAAATCAACTATTTCTAAAAAAGCAATACTATTTACAAAAAAGGGTTAGAGTAAGCAACTATTTACAAAAAAGCAATACTACTTATAAAAAGCAATACAGAACTCTAGGGCATGAGGAGCCTTACCATTTTGAAAACAACAAAAAGGTTCCTTTGTGAAAGGGACATCCTCTTCATCTGCTTCCTGGGCCCTAAGAAGCAGAGCAAGAATAGGAACAGTGGTGAATAATGGGAGAGAATACAGTTGGGAGCAGACTGAACAGAGGACATAGCAATGCTCATGTTAAAATGTTTGCACAATAAATATTATGGCACTTTCGTTTATATTCTATTTTAATAGATCAGTTGTCATACCATGGTTGGATGTGCAGCATTTGGATGCTCTAATCGATCCGAGAAGGGGTTCCGGATGTATGGCTTCCCTAAGGACGTAGTCTGGTCAACAGACAAAACCTGTGTCTGAAAGAGGACAACAACAGCAGAAAACTCTGTCATGTAAGTAATGTTCACAGAGGTGACATGACTTGTTAACATTTTAAAGGGCATCATATTTCCAAGTGTAGAGAATTATGACTCTTCAATGCCATTTGAAGTGTGCAGGGGAAACTGATCAAACCTACCTACCCAGAGGTACACTTTGAAGACGACCAATATATTGGCAACAAATCAGGAGGAAATTTGAGGTTGAGGCCAGATGCTGTTCCAACAGTATTTATACATCGGCCTAAACCGAAAAGGAGGAAATCCACGTCAAGGAGTATGCCTCCAGCTGTCAGGAATAATGACCACACCTATTACGGCACATCAAACATTGGTATAATATATGAAGCGAACAATGTTTCCCATGTTATATAATTCAAGGATAGACTACACTCCTAATGCAACCTTCAGAGTATACAGCTTCAAAACTACCAGGGTTCAGGGATTCTCTGAAGACTCATATACCACATGTAGATCATCTACAGATTTCTTCATACTGTAACATTGCCAATAGACGAACTTAGAGGAATGTCACTGTAGGAGTATAGTACACTTAAAGGACAATAGGTGCACATGTAAAGGCAGCATACACAAATAACAGCCATTGCCTTGTTATTGTTACAGAGATTCAGGGAGATATTGAGGTGGAGTTCCAAGGGAATGAAAGGGATATCACAGACAGAGAGAGTGAGACAGATGTCAGCAGACTGCCAGGGGCCAGTATGTCAGGGGCCAACAATCAAGAGGCCACCTTACCAGAGATCAGTGTGCCAGGAGCCAGTCAGTCAGGGGTCAGCTGTGAAGAGGCCAGTTTGCCAGGGTCAGGTGCTCCAGGGACCAGACTGCCAAGGGCCAGTTGTGACCGGGCTCACGTGGAGGATCTAATGAGGCACCTGAGAAGGGAGAGGTTACTAAGAAAGAGAGCAGAGAGGGCTCTGGTAAACCAGAAGAGGATTCATTCGGCATTAAAAAAAAACACAATTTGATTAATCTAAAGTTTAAAAAAATCTTCAACACAGACCAAATTAGAGCCAGATTACCGTCCATCTGATGAGGTTTTCACCCGTGTTCAGAACGGAGAGCAGCTGTTCCGTGTGAGGACGAGCGATTCCCTCATGGAGTCCTCAAATGCAGTGTCACAGCTGGAACAAGAACCCATGTTGCTGGACAGCAACCTTCCCTCATGCCATGACCTGAAGAAAAATATCCTCTCAACATACATCAGGCTGAGGTTAAGGATTGCATCAAAGTGCATTAGGGCTTAGAGCAGGGGTCTGCAACCTTTTTGACCAAAAGAGCCATTTTGCTCTTTTTTACAAAACGTTTTGTTTGTCTGGAGCCGCAAAACATATTTCATAGTTTTTTATTGTTATATCAGCCAAAAACTACAGTTTTTTTGCATTTATTAGGCTATTTATTACATGATATAAAACTGTTAACCTCTAATAAGAAACAAATAACTCTTATAAGGACAATTAAAAATAATACACAGGCCTACTTTAAAATAAATGAAACACAGCACTTGGGGAGTCCTCTGCACATTTGAAGGGAAACAAATATTATTAAAATGGGCCCACTTTGAAATAAATAACACATATAGCTGCACCCTAAAAAGAGTCAAAGGTGGGGTAGGTAAGAATGGAGAAACCAGCTCGAGTGCGCTAGACTTTGAAAATACACAACTGGAAAAAATATGCCTCTTCCTTCAGACTTTCTTACAGAGCCCCTCCTCCAACACACACAAACGAGCACATGACCAATGAGGGCACGAGATAAGTTTGTGCCCAGATGGAAGGCTGACAGGCAGCCAGTTATTTTAGCCGGGCCGGCTCAGATGATTGGTCGTGCTTTTTACAGTGCTACGGCTTCCACAGATTAATTTGTGTATGTATTTCTTGTCAAAGCATTTAATATATTCATTGCTATCGGGACGTTAAGAGCATTCCATGGAATATAACAAAAAGTGTTTTCTGAAATAAATGACATACCCCATTGAATTATGATTGAAGATCGTCAGCTGGCTTCCTCTCCCGTGTTGTTCCTCGATACGTAAAGGCTGCACCACCGTTGACAACTTCTCTCTACATATCAGACATACCGGTAAACCAGCATCGTTTGCTGTGAAAGCAGACAACTCTGTCCAAGCAGAATGAAATCCTGTGTTCCTCCGGTACTTTTCTTTGATGTATCCATAGTTCGCTCATCGAGCCGGGGGTCAGGTTATTCGCCTGCAGGAAAAGGCGCTCGCGCGGGACCGGAGCAAGATGTGACGCATATTTTAGTTGACCTAATTAAAACCGTTTTGTTTTTTATTTATGTGTCACAGTATCACCTCAAAATACAACATACGAAACATTTTCCACCGTGCAGCACAATATAAATAGTCCTACAAATACTTTTATTTTAGTCTAAGCTCAAGGGAGCCAGAGCAGAGGGCTTAAAGGGTCGCGGGATGCTGACCCCTGGCTTAGAGGAAGGATAAACATAAAGGGTATCTTGGCAGCAAGAGTCAGAGTAACCCCTAGTTTCCACCGGGTCCGTCTGCCGCGCGTTACGGGCGCTTTGCGGCTGCACCGCGGCGTCCGCAAGGATCATGGCCACTCTAGTCAATGGGTGCTATTCCACCAGACGCGCCGCGTTACGGCTCAGAAGCGTCCCAGAAGCGTCTCGCCGCTGGGCTCCGCTTGAAATAGGATTGAAGTCTATTTTTCGACACAACGCAGCCGTAAGGTAATGTCGGGCAGGAAGTGGAACGATGACAACATCCGGCCCACCCCCCGAATCAACAAGAACTGCGAGCCGGCATGCACGACGCTCCGCTTCCGTAATGCTTCTGAAACACTCGTGAAACGCGCCCGGTAGGGTATGACGCCGGAGGAGACCGGACCAAAAACGCGGCGCAGCCGTAACACGCCGCAGGCGGACCCGGTGGAAACTAGGGGTAAGAAGGCAAAGAAGACCCAACATACCTCTGCACCGAAGGTCATAACATCTAGGCCACTGCCAAACACCTTACTCGTTGCCATCGATGTACTTGGCATCTCCATTCCCGGTCCACCGTCAGCAGCCTCCAGCCTCCTCTTCTTTCAGCAGTCATCACCTGCAGCCATTGCCAGCACCAGCCTCCTTCAGCAGCAGCACCCTCCAGCAGCAGCTCCCTCCTCCAGCAGCAGCACCCTCCTACAGCAGCAGCCTCCTCCAGCAGCAGCACCCTCCTCCAGCAGCAGCACCCTCCTCCAGCAGCAGCACCCTTCAGCAGCAGCAGCCTCCGCCAGCAGCAGCAGCAGCACCCTTCAGCAGCAGCACCCTCCTCCAGCAGCAGCACCCTCCTCCAGCAGCTCCCTCCTCCAGCAGCAGCACCCTCCAGCAGCAGCAGCCTCCGCCAGCAGCAGCAGCAACAGCCATGGCTGACATATGAGGCTGAATTAAAAAAAGTGCTAATTATTAAGTGTGTTAAAAATAAACATTTTGGATGCATGAGCATGTTTTAAGCTCATCCTTCATTCACTGCTGTAGAGTAGCCTATTCAGTAGGCTATTAAAATATGTTAAGACTGAATAATACCTTTGAAGAACAATCATTAAACTAATGTGTATTACAATACAACAAATCTATTAGGACGGGTGGCGCAGTGGTCTGTGCATCCAATCATCAGATCAAGGGGGAGTGCTGGGGAACTCCAGTTCGAAACCTGCTCCCGCCCCCAGGCCCTTGTGTCCTTGGGCAAGACACTTCACCCGGATTTGCTCCTGTGGGTATTGTCCACAGTACATGTATAATATCAATGTGTACTTGTCCAAGCGCCTCGATGACCTCGAGGCGTGAAGATGGACGGTGTGTGCATTATCACAAATGCCACATAATTTCTACTAGTGCTAGCAGTAAAGTCATATCATACAGAAAAAGCCGGATGGCTAAGGATGGCTGACACGGTCAGGTTCAGCAGATAAAAACCAAAAATAACAATAAAAACACATAATCAATCCTGCTTGTTAGTTACCCAGCAGTGTTCAGATGGGGCAGCGGCTATGACAGGCAAAAAAAGAGTGACAGCTTTGATAAAGCAGAAGGCCCCAAATGTAGTGGCAACATACTGCATGCTCCATCGGGAGGCACTTGTTGCTAAACGAATGGATGATGAACTACATCAGATACTACAGGAAGTTATACAAGTAGTGAATTTCATAAAAGATCGGCCCTCTTCTCTCTCTGCTTCTTACAGTGCAGACGCTTTTCTGCTTGCTCCTGCCTCTGCTTACTTTTTTATGCTGATTTTCCTATTCTTATTCTCTGAAAACTTCGAGCAGCGGCTCCATTAACCGATCACTGGGACAGTTCATCTTCGTAAATAGACGGAGGTTTTCAGCCATATTTCAACATTTTTACGACGACCCCAGTCTTACAGTAGCGTGGCCTAGCAACAGCTAAAGCCTGGTAGGCTACTGCATGCTATTTAGCTTAAGCTAGTTGGTAGCAAAATGCCTCCGTTCTCTACAGATGACTTCCACAAACTTCTACAGAAGATGGCCGTGCTGGAAATGAAAATGCAACGGTTGGAAGTTAACGTGGAAGTGAATGGACTATGTTGTGGGAATGACACCACTTTACCAGTGTTGCAAAATAGTGGAAAAGAGTATGCTAACTCAAAGCTAGTTAGCAGCTACAAGGATTCCAAGGAACAGGAGGGCTGTGTACCGGGTCATAAATCTACAAGTGGTGGTCCTCCCTGGAACTCTCTGGGTGCAAAGCCGAAGAGTAAATCATTTCCATGGGATTTGGGAGGACGGATAACAGGCAGAGCCCAACACTCAGAAATATGTGATGCGACCGGCTGGCCTGCATTGTTATCACCCAGGAAGAGCGCCTCTTCAACCCCTAAACAGCCGTGGACAGCTGCTAAAGGGAGAATTACAAACAATCCTCCTAAACCACCAAGTGTGCCAATCCAGAACAGATACGCTCCGCTGACCAAGAGCCGGAGATCTCTTTCTGATGACCTGGATAACCCGTCCTCTTCACACAGCAGGGTAAGGACCAATAGCTACTCCAAAAGCAAAAGCCTAGAGGGAAAGCTAACGACTGGGCCTGAAACTCTGATTGTGGGTGACTCTGCTGTAAGAGATGTAAAAGGTCTGTGTAGTAAGAACAACAACAAAGTACTCTGTTTTCCCAAGTATACAGTCTCTGACTTGGCTGAGAAGATCCTGCGTATTGGGGCTGAACATCCGACTGTGAAGAATGTGGTTCTGCACATTGGAACAAATGATGTTGCGAAACAACAGTCAGAAGTGCTGAAAAAAGACTTTCAATGTCTGTTGGAAACTGCCAGCTCTCTAAATGCGGAGGTGTTCATCAGTGGCCCTCTACCGCCAGTCAGAAGAGGAGTGGAGAGATTCAGCAGATTGTTTGCACTGAACACCTGGCTTTCAACGGTCTGTACCGACCATTCTGTGCATTTTATTGACAATTTTAACTTTTTCTGGGACCGCAGACATCTTTTCAAGGCAAATGGAGTTTGCCTGAACAAGTCAGGAGTGAAATTGTTTATCTCTAACATATTCAACTGCCTCCGTCATCAATCTGTTCCCTCTGCCAAGGACAAGCGGCAAGAGGAATCAAAACAGAAGATAGACACAACACATCGCGCAGAAAACCCTGAAGAAGTATCACTGCACCCGTTTGAGGAATGTACTGATTATGGGAGACCTATGAAACACACGGAGGAGTCCCCACCGCCCGTCACCCCACCCCCTATCAACGCCTTTGAGAATACTCCGTTCACCCTTTCACCCTCGCCCACCATCCTGGAGATCGTTGAACACATGAAGGAGATACAGGGGGCTGGCACCGATTCCTTCCTGGATTTCAAAGACCAAACTAAGGCGTTACGCAGGGCTGGCAGCATGTCCTTTACCCCCGCCCCTCAACGACGCCCACCAAAATCACCGAAGCAGAGATGCGCACCATCTCTCCCGGCTTCATCACCATGCCTACCACAATCATCCAAACCAAAACAATCTGCAAACTGATATCTGCTGGGTCCAGGCTCAAGGGCGTATGGCACTCTCAACTCTTTCCAGGACATGCCAGGGCCCTGCCTGCCAGTAGCTTTGCCGATATCTGTGTTGATAGGTAATAGATTAAGAGAGATAAATCATCTTAGATACAGGAAGCGCTCAAACGTTTGTGTGAGTTTATCTAATTTAGCAGTGATTCCATGTCAGCCACAGCTTGTTACAAAAAACATGACTGATAGTGTGTTTAACAAACTTAAACTAGCTTTATTAAATGTCAGGTCTTTGGCAGGAAAAACATTTTTAATCAATGATTTTATCACTGAGCACAATCTTGATTTTATGTTTTTAACAGAAACTTGGATTGAACAAAATAACAGTGCAGCTGTTCTTATCGAATCAACCCCTCCCAACTTTAGTTTTATGAGTCAGGAAAGAATGCATAAGAAAGGGGGTGGAGTTGCTATACTGTTCAATGATTCCCTTCAATGCAGGAAGACATCGTATGGAAACTTTGATTCTTTTGAATATGTGGCCCTTCAGCTGAAATGCTCCTCTCGAGCTCTGTTCCTAAATATCTATAGGCCACCCAAATACTGTGCAAGCTTTTTTGATGACTTTACTGAACTGCTGTCTATAGTGTGTATTGACTTTGACCGTCTAGTCATTGTTGGTGATTTTAACATCCATGTTGACAACCCCCAGGACAGAGGGGCTAAAGAACTGTTGTGTGTTCTTGATAGCTATGGACTGACTCAGCATGTGACGGAGCCCACGCACAATAAGGGGCACACTCTGGACTTAATTATCTCAAAGGGTCTGAATATCTCTAAGGTTGTGGTGACTGATGTTGCGCTCTCTGACCATTCCTGTGTTTTCTTTGAGAGCTCTATTTCTGTTCACACAAGTGTTCAAAAAGAGGTAACCACAAAGCGATATTTAACTGAAAATACTAGGGAAATGTTTACTCAGAATTTTTCTTCCACACTTGCCCCTCCTAACATCTCAGTAGATGAGCTAGTAGATCATTTTAATTCAAAAATTAAAAATGTTATAGATGCCATTGCTCCAATTAAGGTAAAGGAAGTGACTGGGAAGAAAATATCTCCATGGAGAAAGGCCATGACCGTGAAAACAGAAAAAAGAGAATGTCGAAAAGCTGAACGCAGGTGGCGAAAAACAAATCTCCAGGTTCACTTTGAAATTTATAAAGAGAGACTTGGCCTTTATAATTTGCAATTGAAAAACGCACGACAATCATTCTTCTCTGACATCATTACCAAAAACAAAAACAACGCACGTGCCTTGTTTGCTACCGTCGACAGACTAACTAACCCCCCAGTGTCAGTAGCCTCTGAATTTCTAACCACCAGGGCGTGCAATGATTTTGCCTCCTTTTTCACTGACAAAATTCAGAAAATCAGACAAGCAGTCAGTGCCTCTGCATCAGGAACAGCAAATGTGCTGTCTCTGTGTCCACTTAACATCAACTCAGACATCATGACACAATTCCATCAGATTAATGATAAAAACCTAGATGACATTATACAACTTCTGAAGTCCTCCTCCTGCTGCCTTGATATTATTCCAACAGGATTTTTCAAAGATGTTTTGCCTTGCATGGCCTCAGAACTACTTCATATAGTAAACAAATCTCTTCACTCAGGTATTTTTCCACAGGCCCTGAAAACTGCAGTCATTAAACCGCTCTTAAAAAAGAATAATCTAGATGCTTCAGTAATGAACAATTACAGGCCCATATCAAACCTGCCATTTCTAGGTAAGATCATTGAAAAAGTTGTTTTTCAACAGTTAAGTAATTTCTTGCATTTAAATAACTGTTTGGATGTGTTCCAGTCAGGCTTTCGTCCAAACCACAGCACTGAGACGGCTCTTGTAAAGGTCTTTAACGACATCCACTTAAACACAGACAGTGGCAGAACTTCAGTGTTAGTATTATTAGATCTCAGTGCTGCGTTTGACACTGTTGACCACAGCATATTACTAGACCGACTGGAAAACTGGGTGGGACTTTCGGAAACAGTTCTAAATTGGTTTAAATCCTACTTAAAGGATAGAAACAACTTTGTTTCTATAGGTAAATACACATCTGAGTTGACAAATATGACATGTGGGGTTCCTCAAGGCTCCATCCTGGGGCCTCTTCTCTTTAACATCTACATGCTACCACTGGCTCAGATAATGAAGAACAACAAAATAAGTTACCATAGCTATGCAGATGACACACAAATTTACGTAACAATTTCACCAGGAGACTATGCTCCAATTCAAACACTGAGTAAGTGCATTGAACAAATCAATGACTGGATGTGTCAAAACTTTCTCCAATTAAACAAAGATAAAACTGAGGTAATGGTCTTTGGAGCCAAGGCAGAACGTTTAAAAGTTAGCGCTGAGCTTCAGTCTGCAATGTTCAAACCAACAGATAAAGCCAGGAATCTAGGTGTAGTCATGGACTCTGACCTGAGTTTCAACAGTCACATTAAAACAGTTACTAAATCAGCCTACTATCACCTAAAGAATATATCTAGGATTAAAAGACTAATGTCACAGCAGGATTTGGAAAAACTTGTCCATGCCTTTATCTTCAGTAGACTCGACTACTGCAATGGTGTCTTCACAGGTCTCACTAAAAAATCTATTAGAAAGCTGCAGCTGATTCAGAACGCCGCTGCTCGAGTCCTCACTAACACTAAGAAAGTGGACCACATCACTCCTGTTCTGAAGTCTTTACACTGGCTTCCTGTGTGTCAAAGAATAGATTTCAAAATACTGCTGCTGGTTCATAAAGCACTGAATGGTTTAGGCCCAAAATACATCTCTGACCTCCTGCTAAACTATGAACCATCCAGATCTCTCAGGTCTTCAGGGACGGGTCAGCTTTCTGTCCCCAGAGTCAGAACTAAACATGGAGAAGCAGCATTCAGTTATTATGCTCCAAATATCTGGAACAAACTCCCAGAAACCTGCAGGTCCGCTGCAACTCTTACTACTTTTAAATCCAGGCTGAAGACTTTTCTTTTTGTCGCTGCTTTTAATTGAACTTTTCATATCTTAAACTGCACTGTAACTTTTATCCATGTACTTTTTCTTGTAATGTTTAAACGTAATTAAACTCCATGACATTTATGAGAGGGACTGCTCGAAAGAGATATTTGGAATATCTGGCATCGACGGATGAAAAATAGTGTTTTGGTAACACGGAGTGTTTTGGTAACACTTTAAAGACTTTTTTATGGAAGCAAAGCAGGGGCGGGGGTGTGTACAGCCTCCTGAGGGTCCGATTGTGGATGTCATGCGAGCAAAATATGGTGAAGAAAGTCTGTCTAAATTAAATATATGGAAAATATTCATATTTTAGACTGCACTGTAACTTTTATCCATGTATTTTTCCTTAATGTTTATTTTATTAGCACTGTAACTTTTATCCATGTACTTTTTCTTGGAATGTTTAATTGAACTATTCATATTTTAGACTGCACTGTAACTTTTATCCATGTATTTTTCCTTAATGTTTATTTTATTAGCTTTTCTTTTTTTTAATGCTTAATGTCTTTCATTTCTTTTTTGTAAAGCACTTTGAATTACCCTGTGTCGAAAAGTGCTCTATAAATAAACTTGCCTTGCCTTGCCTTGCCTTGCCTTAAAACACTGACTGTTCGCTATTTTGTGTAACGAGATGGGTGCAAAGTTTGAGGTGTTACTGCTCCATTCCAACGTGCGCTGGCTTTCCCGTGGGGCGGTGCTGAATCGTGTTTTTGAACTGCGAAGGGAGATCGGTGAATTCCTCTCTTCTGAAAATCATCAACTGGCTGGCCGTTTTTCAGGTGCCTCATGGCTCCGGAAACTTGCATACATGTCGGATATATTCCAGCATCTAAACGTCCTGAATAAGAGCATGCAGGGGCGCGGGACGTACATATTACAAGTGCAGGACAAAGTACAGACTTTTACAAAGAAAATCGCCCTGTGGTCGACCAAACTCAAGGAGGGAGTGACAGAGATGTTCCCACAGCTTCACCAAGCGCTTCTGTCATCCGGTGCTGATCCAGGCACCATTTCACCACTGATCCAGTCGCACCTTGCGCACCTGCAGGGATATTTCAAAGAATATTTCCCTGACCTGGAAGACAACTCAAATCAAAACTGGATAAGAAACCCATTTGCCCCAGGAGTAGGTGAGAGTCTGGATCTTATGTCCCAAGAGAGACTCATAGACATGGCGAATGAATGGGAGTTGAAGGTGAAATTATTTCAAGCTGTTTCACTCCCACAGTACAGGCTTTATGTCAAAAAAGACTATCCTGCACTGGCTGAGAGAGCTCTTAAATCAACACATCCTCACTCCCAGGTCGGCCTATGTTGACGTTATGTCAAGTTCCCTGCCGGCTTTTTCCAACGCAAGCCTTAGAGTCAATTTTCAACGCAAGGGGAGGGCCCTTAGCGTCCATTTTCAGCTTTCCGGGATGTCCATATGCTTCTATGGACGCTCATGGAAGCACGGCATTCGTTTGTGTCGACTTCCCTTAAAGGCAATGAGAGCGTCCATTCTCATTGGATAACGGAGAATTGTACACCCGGAAGTAAGTATTCCTCTTACTGACGATTGATTTTACAGTGATATCTGCACTACTCATCGACTAAAAAACACCAGATTATCCTTGTTAATTACACAACATTGATTGGTTTAAATTGTGTGCAATGCTTTTGTATTTTTCCCCTTCGATTCGGAGAAACAAATCTTTTTTCGGAGTAAACCCAGAATCCCCAGCTATCGTTTGGACAACACCATAAGCTCTGTTTGACGTCACGTGATCTTCAAATTTCTCCCTGCAGAAAAAAAACATGGCCGAACTTCGTTTTATTCTCGGTGGAAAATGCCTTAGGTTAGTTTGGCCATTAAAATGCGTTTTGATGTCATTTGATGCGAGAAATATGAGTTGTTATTTCAGATGATGTGTGCAGTGGATGTACATGTTCTTTAGTTTGCTAGTTATTACGAAGATTACTTCAGGAAATTGCGTCCAACGTTTTCATTGTTACCAAGGTGGTTGCTTGGGACGCTGCTATCGATATTATTTCTGTTATGTTGTGTAACTGTTTAATGGTGTTATCTTTATTGCTACCCCCTTCCCCGTCAATGTATAGTGTTGGTCCACAGCGCAAACGTATTTGTTTAACAAAATCCGCATCTAAAGATACATTATTTTCCCCTGTGCAATTCCAGTCTCACATCTCACAGCACATTGTCATTAACAAATACCGGAAACAGACCGAAAACATTTTTATTCCGAGTGTGCTTGCTTTTCTCTTTGAAAGTCATCACATAACGGCATTGTAATACACGGTTCGGCTGCATTAAATATTACATATCTGCCGTAGTTCTGTATTTATAGAGCCCTGATGAGAAGACCTCTAGACCAGTGGTTCCCAAACGGTGTGCCGTGGCACACTGGTGTGCCGTGAGGCAAGTCCGGGTGTGCCGTGGGATTTTGTGACAACCATACGTTATTATTGCAATATACTACTACACACAAATAATTATTTTTTAATTTACTATATCAGTACTTTGTAGGTTTATATGCAGTGCTGCATAAACATGGCTGAGTCAGCGATAACTCGAGGGGTGGAGGTATGCCCATTATTTTGAGTTCATCCGAAGAATAGACAGGAATGTGACGGTGAGGTGCAAACTGTGTCCAGGCCAGAGGCTGTTATCCACTGCTGGAAACACCACGTCAAACCTCAACAAGCACCCGCAAAGAACACATGCTAAGGTGGAGTTACCGCACACGCTATTTGTTGTTTGTTGATATCACAGTCTGTTCTTCTTCTCTGTCTTCCGGTTGTTGCCTGTTTTGAATGACAAATACACACTACCGCCGCCTGCTGGTAAGGAGAGTTATTGCCACTCACGCATGCGCAGTTCGTACGTGCTCGGCTGAAGTCTTTGCGGTGTCTGGTTCCAGTGCAACACATGGCCAACACGCAGGAGAACACGCAAAATATACAGATAGCAGGAGACAGAGGACAGCCACGGTCAGATAGGAAAACATTCACGATCTGGATCAGTCTTATGGAAACTGAACTAAAGAGAACATTTGAAACTTTAGCAGTCTGCGTGATCTGCCTGCAGGGAGGGGCGGGCCGGCCCTGCGAGTAAAGTAACGAGTAAAGTAACGAGTTACTTTATGTAGAGAGTAAAGAAGTAGTGTAATATATTACTTTTTTTAAAAGTAATGTGTAATATGTAATATTTTACTTTTTTTTAGTAACGGCCCCATCTCTGCTGAAATGTTACATTTATCATTTGTAGTTCAGGACCATGGACAATGCAGGTTCCTTGCATTGACAGTTCTCTGTGCTGAATTTCCTTTGTCTCATTGTTTATGTTGTGACCTGTCTGGTTTAAATGAGTGTGTTGCTGCTTTGATGAAGCCTAATTTGATAACGTTTCAAATTAATTTCTGAAATATTTCGTTAATAAATATTTCATGAGTAATATAGTTGTCTTTCTCACATTTTATTTGGCATTAGTAAATAATTATGCACATTTACAGATATTTTACATGATATGAGTGATAGCACGTGTTATAAGGGCTATTTTGCACAATAGGTGTGCCTTGAGATTTTTACTTGCCCTTTGGTGTGCCTTGGGCACAAAAGGTTTGGGAACCACTGCTCTAGACAAACATGAGGAACTGAAAACGTGACGTGGATCATAAATATATCAGCCATTAAACAACATCTTACATTTCTTTTCACACAATACGTCTCCTTGCAGTATCAACACTAATTCGGCTGACTTTTATATTTGATCCAATTGGTAGATAGGCTGTATTTACACCATAAAGTTGCACAGCTGATATAAAGGGACACCTAGTGGTTAAAGCATGTTATTGAATTTCATTATTTTTATTATTAGATATTAATAGGATCCCTATAAAGTATGTTCATTACTCGTTATTCTCTACTAATAGTTAATTAAAGACTGTATGTGATGACTATTTTGTACATCCCTTTCAAGATTTTCTAAGGTTTATTGACATATCATATAGGCCTACACAACTGTGGTGTAGTTCTGCACTGAATGAAAAACTTGGGTCACAGGTTCCTCAACAGTGCATTACAAGACATCTATCAATATGTGTGCATACCTCCAGCAATGTTAACTATGTTGAAGCACTTGTTTTAACTGATATTATACATAATGTATTATACTCTTATAAGATGTATGCAGATATTTCATCTCCGACCTTGTCAGGTATTGAACAATCAATAAATAAAGAACACAGAATTGTTAAATATAAAACACAGAATTTGTGTGATTATACTAAATGATTTACAAATAAACACCACTGCATATTTAACTGTTACACATGCTGATGTAACGCAAATGTTCCAACTTGGGATCAATAAAGTATATCTTATCTTAAGCTGATCGATGGCTACTGCCATATTTGCAACATTTGCCTCTGAACCTTGACAAGTGCATGTTTCAGGCTTATCAATTAATGTAATGTAATGTTATCAATTAACAACAGGAGGGGTCACAAACATAAGACCAGCTGTTAAATAAAGCTCTTCTGACCTTAGCTGGCATGTGTGTATATATGCTCCCCATTATGGGCACGAGCAATTTTCATCCATTTATTAATTATATGTTAAATGTGAGTGTTTCCTGTCCCCTAAACCTCCTGGGATGTACACAGTTTAATACTGGCAACTTCTTATTATGGGAAATACGAAAACGTCTTTTAAAACTACAACTCCCAGTAGAGACGTGCCATATAGACAACATGTTGCGAAACAGAATAGCCAGCATGTGTAGTTCTGGGGACGGGGTGGGGGAGGGGGGACGCGGTGGACACGTTCAAATCCAGTTTTGAACAGTCTGCCGTGGTTCCATCCCATTTCAAGTGCTGTTCGAGGCTCGGTCACCCTCGGAGCACACTCTCCAATCACAGAGCTTGAGGACTATCACTTTTGTCAAATGGTGTAGTCCAAACGATAGCTGGGGATTCTGGGTAGTGTAGTGTCTTCTGCCATCCTTTACTCCGAAAAAAGATTTGTTTCTCCGAATCGAAGGGGAAAAATACAAAAGCATTGCACACAATTTAAACCAATCAATGTTGTGTAATTAACAAGGATAATCTGGTGTTTTTTAGTCGATAGTAGTGCAGATATCACTGTAAAATCAATCGTCAGTAAGGGGAATACTTACTTCCGGGTGTACAATTCTCCGTTATCCAATGAGAATGGACGCTCTCATTGCCTTTAAGGGCAGTCGAAACAAACGAATGCCGTGCTTCCATGAGCGTCCATAGAAGCATATGAGCGTCTATAGAAGCATATGGACATCCCGGAAAGCTGAACATGGACGCTAAGGGCTCTCCCCTCGCGTTGAAAATGAACTCTAAGGCCCCCCCCTTGCGTTAGAAAAAGCCGGCAGGGGACTTGACATAACGTCAACATAGGCCAACCTGGGAGTGAGGATGTGTTGATGTCGTATGATGCTAAAAATGATGCCTTCAAGGCCCGCTCAGGGACGCCGGCTTGCTGCTTAAAAGTAGCCGATTGCATCACTTGCTCTTCTTTTCTTTTAAAAAAGTCTATTGATTTATTAGCTTCAGCTGGGTGCTTTTGTTTGAGATGTCGATCAAGTTTAGATGGCTTTAGACCAGTGCTTCTCAAAGTGTGGTCCGCGGCAGAGCGCCCCCTAGTGGTCCGTGAGTATATTGGTAACATTTCACATTTGAAATTAATTAATCAATTTAAGTTTTCCACACTCTCGCGGGAATATCTCCGCAATGGAGCAAGGTTTCACTTTCGATTGCATGATATAGCCCAGCACAACACCTTCATCACACATGTTGCCACTTGTTTGTACCATTTTCAGGCGATTTGTAATCTGTTCTCGAAAAACGATGTGATTTTTGATATTTGTGGAGTTAGATAGATAGAACGTTATTTGTCATTGTACAGGTACAAAAAAATTACAACAGACTCAAGGTGCCAACACGCAACAACAAGACAATATAAAAACAAAAAGACAATATAAAAACAACAACACAATATAAAAACAACAAGACACTATAAAAACAATAAAAACAATAAAAGGTCCTACAAAGAAACATGTAAAAAAATATGTACACGCTAACATTTTACAAAACCTTCACAAGAAAAAAAGGGAATATGTACATAAATAAATAATAAATAAATTAAATTGCACGATTCCCCTCGTATTGCACGGAAGGCTTATATAACTTAAGTATTAGCAGCGCTTAGTGCACATATGGCCCTGGGAAAAAAACTAAACTTGAGTCTGTTTGTCCGGGAAGACATGGTACGGAAGCGCCTGCCTGAGCGCAGCTGTACGAAGTGCTCGTTACCCGGGTGGTGTGGGTCCTTGAGGATCTTGACTGCCTTCTTAAGGCAACGAGAGCTGTACAGTACCTGCAGGGAGGGGAGGGGGCAACTGATGATCTTCTGGGCCGAGTTGATGACCCTTTGGAGCGCACCCCTCTCTGCGGCTGTGCAGCTGAGGAACCACGCATATGCAGTAGGTGAGGATGCTTTCCACGGCGCAGCGGTAGAAGGACACAAGCAGATCCTGTCTGAGGTGGTAATTCCTGAGTATTCTCAGGAAATAGAGTCTCTGCTGTGCCCTCTTGACGGTTGTCGTGGTGTTGGTCCTCCAGGACAGGTCCTTTGATCACTGAGACTCTCTCCACACAGCCTCCATCAATGTACAGGGGCTGCATGACGGTCTTCTTCCTCCTAAAGTCAATGATCATTTCCTGGGTTTTCAGCTTGTTCAGCTGCAGGTTGTTTACTTTGCACACCGCTAGCAGTTGCTCCACCTCGTCCATGTACGCGGTCTCGTCACCCCCTGAGATGCAGCCCATCACGGTGGTATCATCAGCGAACTTTATGATGGAGTCGCTGGTGTGGGCGGGGACGAGATCATAGGTGTAGAGGGCGTATAGTAGGGGGCTCAGCACGCAGCCCTGTGGTGATCCGGTGCTGAGACTGAGGGACGTGGAGGTTTGGGTACCAATCCATCTCTCTGGGGGCGATCAGACAGGAAGTCCTTAATACATAGACACAAGGAATGGGATACTCCCAGGACTAATAATCCTATAGTAATAATAATAGTTAGGTGGTCCGCGATTGTTTATTTATTGGTTAAGTGGTCGTTGGTATGAAAGACTTTGAGAAACACTGCTTTAGACACTCGTTGGCGAGGATCTCGAGGAAGAGAACACATTTAGGGACATCACGGCCGTTCTTACTTGCCGTGGTAAAACCAAACTTTATGTATGATGGCTCATACCTCCGAGTTTTAGACGGCCAGGTATTCCGTGGCTGTGAATCTTTTGCAGCCGGGACATCTTCATTCTGATCGTCAGATGGTGTTTTTCTTTTAATATATTTGTCCATTTGATCCTTTAGCAGGAGGTAGCTAGCAAGTAGGGGTGTAACGGTTCACAAACATTTCGGTTCGGTACGTACCTCGGTTTTTCGATACGTTTGCGGTACAGCAGAAAAAATTATCACATAACATATTTTTTTTTAATTATTATTAAACTGTGAATAATGTATTCACTCAAATAAATACAAAATATAATAAAATAAACATTAAGGTGCAGCATTTCGATGAACTGAAATAATCTGTATTTGAACTTTACTGTACTAGTACTCAAAAAACATAAACTATTAGTTTTGGGTTTTTAATTATTATTAAACTATGAATATTCACTCAAATAAATATAAAATATAATAAAATAAGCATTAAGGTGCAACTTTTCAATTAACTGAAATAATCTGTATTTGAACTGTACTGTACTAGTACCTAAGCAGCCAGTTTGACATTATGACTTGCTTGTCATTGTATTTTCATAGTTTTTTTAAAGAAAAATGAACTTGTCCACATTGCTTGCCGAAAGGGCAAATCTGCTGGCACTAACAATGTCTCCTGCTGTGGAGAACACACCCTCTCGCTAGGGACAGAGGTAGTAGCAGATACAGCCAGGTAGCGTTTTGCTAACATGGCAACATAAGGATATTTGCCGTTTGTAATAGCTTTGGCTCGGTCTGAAGTTTTTGCGAGTGGTGGAGGCTTAAATGCTAGTGCGAGTTTGGTTTGCACTTCAGTCTTTTGGTACCGGTGATATTCAATAATTTCGGTACGGGTACGTGTACCGTTACACCCCTACTAGCTAGTGTTCCCAAAGCAACTCAGTTATACTCTCAGTAGCGACAGCTCGATTCTGATTGGCTTGAAGGGCGGTCGTGTTGTAATATATTAAACAATTGGGCATCAAAGGACACATAGATTGATAGATATGCAATTATTAATAACATCTAAAAAAACATGTTATTTTTTTTTACATTTTACCCCCTTTTTTCCCTTTCCCTCAACAATTGCGCGACCCCCCTGGCGCCCCCTGGCGACCCCCCGGGGGGGCCGCGGCCCACACTTTGAAACACCCTGGTTTAGTAGATATCTACAAACAAAGAGTCGATATTTTTCCAAGACCATTTAGTGCTTCACATAATAAAATACACAACGGCTGTAGCCTGACTATGCTTTAGGAGCAGTAGGTGTGTGTGGTACAGTGTGTAGGTGTGTGTGTGTGGTCAACCCAGTCTCACGGCATTTCGTGTTCACCAACATGATTTTTAATCTATTGATTTGTGTTCACCATCACGATTTGCCCCTTTTTTTCGTGTTGCACAGCACGATTTTAAAAGCAATGTATTTCTACTGGTAATGTGTTTTGTGCCTGCAGGCTGCAGCACGTCTTTTTCTCCGGTCGGGTCTTGGAAGACTGTGTGGTTCATAAAAACATGTTCTTACTCAATATCAAGCCACAATTATTGCTTTTATTTTAAATCGTATAATTTGGGACTTTTGTTGTCGTCTGTGAGGAAAATAAATGGGGCTCAGAGCCTCAGGATACTGAAATCTGTATTTTTAAATATATTTTTCCTTCTAATTTGTTATTCTTTTCAAAATAACACACTGTTATTTAATCACCAATAACACACAAGTATTCTTGCTTTTATTTATTGGTTTAATTCCATAATCTCGGGCTTTTTTGGTGTCCGTTAGGAACTGAATTTCAAAATAAAAATAACCGGAAACAGACGCAGAGCGTCAAACAGCTGTGTGAAATGGAACGAAACCACGCCAGATTATCCAAAACTGGAATCGAACACCCCTCCAGAACTACACATGCTGGCTATTGTGTTTCGCAAAATGTTCTATGGGACGTCTCTACTGAACGTTTTCGTTTTCCCCACAATTAGAAGTTGCCATTATTAAACACATTGCTGTTATCAAATGTAAAACATATAATTAATAAATGGGTGAAAATCGCTTGTGTCCATAATGCGCAGCATTAATATATACCCACATGACAGCTCATTGCTACTTTGTAATTCTACTCCACTATAATTCAGAGGTTAACCTGGTATTTTTACTCCACTGCATTTATTTGAGTTACTTTGCATATTCTGATTAATTATGTGAAATGTAAACAACCCTTAAATCATACTTTAGTTACACCTGAGTAAAATGCAGGTAAGGTGATTGTCAAGTGCCAACAATCAGGAGAGATATTTGATAGTTGGTGCTTGAGAAGACTAAACATGTATCTGCAATTGACATGAATGGAAACAAGTAATAAAGTATATTCATTACTCGTTATTCTCTACAAATAGTTAATTAAAGACTGTATATTATGGCTATTTTGCACATCCCTTTCAAGATTTTCAAAGGTTTATTGACATATCATACACAACTACGGTGTAGTTATGCAATGAATGAAAAACTTGGGTCACAGGTCCCTCAACAGTGCATTACAAGACATCTATCAATATGTGTGTACCTCCATCATATTCTGCACATTTCTTATTCTATCTACATACATAAGAGTATAATTAATGTGTATAATATCAGTTAAAATAAGTGCTTCAACATAGTTAACATTGCAGGAAAGCAATATATTAGACGTTAATTACTTTGTCAGGCTTAATATTTAATATTTAATGTTTAAATAAAGGTTAATTCGTTTTTTCTGTTTTGCACCTCCTCCTATTCATATCTGTGTACATCCTGCACTAAACTGTTTTATTGTAGAGATCACTTATAGTATCTTCTTGATTTTTGATATTCTATATTTCTATATTTATACTTTCCCCCTATGAAAGTATGTACTCTTAATATTTAATATTTAATCAAATATAACACATAAAAACAATAATTCAATAACGTGCTTTAACCACTAGGAGGTGCACACAAGGTGCTCACAGCCATAATAACTTTGTATTATTAGTGTGTATGTACAACATCTGAAGACGTATAGTTTTATGCATGCTTTCACATCATTTTACAGCATATTGCTATACTATTTCAGACTCAGTATTTACATTCTTACATTCAAAGAAAATCAGTAATATCTTTAAAAACTACAGTCCTTTTCTCTCAGCTGTTCACCGTTATGGTGTAAATATAACCTATCTATGAATTAGATCAAATGTAAAAGTCAGCCGAATTAGTGTAGATACTGCAAGGAGACGTATTGTGTGAAGAGAAATTGAAGATGTTGTTTAATTGTTGATATATTTATGATCCACGTCAAGTATTCAGTTTCGGCGCCATTTCTTCCAGTTTTTCCAAAGGTCTTCTCATCAGGGCTCTCTAAATAAAGAACTACGGCAGATCTGTTGTATGTAATGCAGCCGAACCGTGTATTACAATGCCGTTATGTGATGACTTTCAAAGAGAAAAGCAAGAGCACTCGGAATTAAGTATTATTTCATACTTTTAAAATGTTTTCCGGATTTCATATAATATAAACACCAAATCCCAGCATGCATTGCGGCTAACACATCCAATCAGCGAGCTTAAAACCATAGCTGAGGATCTTGGGTAAACGCTCGAAATGCCTACGTCTGTTTCCGGTTATTTTTATTTTGAAAATCAGTTCCTGACGGACGCCAAAAAAGCCCGAGATTATGGAATTAAACCAATAAATAAAAGCAAGGATAATTGTGTGTTAATGGTGAGTAAATAACAGTGTGTTATTTTGAAAAGAATAACAAATTAGAAGGAAAAAAAGATTTAAAAAATACAGATTTCAGTATCCTGAGGCTCTGAGCCCCATTTATTTTCCTCACAGACGACAACAATTATACGATTTAAAATAAAAGCAATAACTGTGGCTTGATATTGAGTAAGAACATGTTTTTATGAACCACACAGCTTCCGGTCTTCCACGACCCGACCGGAGAAAAAGACGTGCTGCAGCCTGCAGGCACGAAACACATTACCAGTAGAAATACATTGCTTTCAAAATCGTGCTGTGCAACACGAAAAAAAGGGGCAAATCGTGATGGTGAACACGAATCAATAGATTACAAATCGTGTTGGTGAACACGAAATGGCGTGAGACTGGGTTGGTGTGGTACAGTGTGCGTGTGTGGTACAGTGTGTAGGTGTGTGTTGTACAGTGCGTAGATGCGGCGGACAGACAGGTCTCAGTTAGTTTGGTGTCCTATGCTTACTTTTAATACTTGTACAACTTTTGGCCCGTAATTTCAATTCCCCATTTCAGCGACCAGAGAGAGGGGGGGGATATATCCAGTCTCTGATTGTGTTACGTTATTATGAGTGCTCTCATACTTGTTTGATTCTGAAATTGTATATATTTATATAAATATGTGTGTGTATATGTCCGCATCTGTAGCCTGTTATTGTCTCATTATACCGCACTGTGAATGAATCAAAGTAAATATAGAAGTGGTCATGAACACATCTGTCCATCAGACAGAGGGCTGCTGTGCCTCCAGTCATCATTAATGGACGTCTCTTTAAAATGACCGCTCAGAGGAGAGGAGTTCTCATTTCTCTAACCGCCTGCTGCTTCCCCTCCTCTCTCCTCGGTTCCCCTCCTCAGTCCTCCGCTCGCATCTCCTGTGGGCGGCACCAAGTCTCGAGGAGGGGAGTCGAGGATAGGAGTCGAGGAGGGGAAATTTGAGTATTGAGAAACCTCTAGTGAAAGATGTTTGGAGTTTTATTTATCTAACAGAGGGAGAATATTATTACACCACTGGTGTTTTTTTCAAAATCAAAGACAAAATCAAAAAACAGTTACCATTTAAAATCCAAATTCAAGTTGAATCTATTTCAATTGTTGTCAAGAAATAACAACAAACAGAGGGATCAGCTGTTAAGTCTTATACACAAAGTTTTATTTACCAGCCTGAATGCATTTACGTTAAATATTTAGACAAACAAAATGTTCTGCCACTAGAAAATATTATCTAGGCGGCAATTTTGAAATCAGTAATGTTAAAGCTGTCTAACAAATATGAACAATTCTTGGGTGAAAGATTTCCAGATTTGCGGACTACGTTTAAATATGACAATACTAAGAACATATGATGACAGGAAGTTACAAAACATTGATACAAACCATGGAAACAAACTGGAAGCTCTTCATCATTTTGGTAATCTCACTTTTAATGTGACATTATCAAAGGTCATTTAAGTGTAGAAATGTGATTGTTAATAATTACTAAATATTGGGTTAAAGTTCTAAGACCACAAAGTAAATATTTGACTTGATTCAGGTTAAAGCTTACTTCTTGCCTTTGACTGACGTTACGAAATGTCCTCTCCAAATCTTTTAAGATGTTGAGAGACAATTTAAAAATCTAAAGGTTTGTGAGTGTCATAACATTACAAGCAGTACATCCTGTAAGCGTTTAGGAAAGTTCACTAAAATAAAGTTCTTTCATGCAGTGCATTTTATGTAATGTTTTAAACCAATAATCTCTATAAACAGATATCTGCATATTAATTCAGAATCTGTCGCCAATGAGACTTTGGTACCAGAAGCACTCTGGTTTCTGTTTGCAGTCCAAGAAGTGTTGACCAATCATGTTTGAGCGAGCGTTGGTTGCATGCGGGTAAACAGTCCATATGGAGAGTGTGGAGAGAGGCAGAATGCAACCCATCGGGTATTTTTCTGAGGACAATTTAGACTTTGATTCGCTTTTTTTTATTTCATTTATCAGCATTCAAACGTAGATATCTGTTCATATAGATTAATTGAAATGTCGTCTGGACCTAAAACACCTGCTCTCAAGGTCCTAATCTGACTGTCAATGATGACTGGCGAACTATGGAAGAAGTCAGGATCCGGAATTCCTGTCGTCAGACCGATAGCCTATAGATTCTGAGATGACCAAACCAAGGCCCAGAAGTTATTCACCTGTCATGGTGTCAACTTCAACTGGCTTGCTTTGGTATAACGTTTGCTTTGATAGCTGGAACTAAATTAGTCTGCAGCTGGCTTTTCAGCAGCTTGGGTTTCCCATCCGACAGAAGCAGACAGTTCTGAAGAGCCGACACTGGCAGAAAGTACAGAAATCACAGCACACATTGTTTGAAGATTTACAGCTTCCCCCCAGGGGAACGCAGTCAGCAGGAGGATGAGGGCGCTTCTTCTTTCTCTGAGAGAGAAGGAGAGAAGTATCAACTTTAGGCACATTAGGCGCATTCACACTTCGGTACTTTTCCTACAAAGGTTCATGCGAACTTAGTTCATGCAAAGTACCGATCGCGTTCACACCTGAAAAAGTCCCTGGGGGAGGATTAGGCAAATGAATTCGCTGACGTCACTTCTTCTTCTTCTGCTTTGGGTTTACTGGCAGGCCGCAACCCACTTCACGGCGTATACTGCGGCGTATACTGCCGGCAGGAAGTCCCCGGAGTTGGGGAGTTCCGAGTAAATCCCCAGAACGCCGACACCTCCTCATCTCCACCGCTCCCATGTTTTATTTTGTGTTGCCATAAGTTAGTCTCTCTGCGTTTCTGCGCTGGGCTAATGCTAATGCTAATAATGCTAATGCGAGGATAATAAAATGGCGGCTTCACAAAACATTTTGGGAGTTTTACGGGGCGTGGTTTGCAATCCGCCCAGCCAATCAGGAATATAGCTCTTTTCTCACAAAAGAGCCGTTTGAATGTCCCTGCTCTCTAGCAGGGACATTCGAGGGGGTAAAAAGGTCCGCATGAACTACTTTTAGTACCGGCTCTTTTTGGTGTGAACGCGATCATGAACTAAGTTCGCATGAACCTTTGTGGGAAAAGTACCGCAGTGTGAACGCGCCTTATACATCACCATACTGTTGGAATAAGATACAAAGAAAGTACTGCAGTGAGAACAAGAGAAACATTTTGAGTAAAATAAAATATGGAAATATGTATGTGCTTTGGTGACAATGCATAAAAAGGACAGATTGTCAGAGATTTTTACCATAGAAGTTTATTCTGTACATTTCAAATGTATAAAGTAAATAGTTATTTAATTATATCAATGTAATAGCTTAGTCTGGTTAGTTTTTTTGGGTAATACCTTTTTTTGTTTCTTTGTTTTCTTGTTCCTCTTCACTGTTTCTGGCAATTCTGAAAAAGGACATACGGAAATAAAGGTGCTTTCATGGAATTTTAGAGAAAAAATGCATCATCTGTGTGTCCATATATAGTTTATCTTCATATAAATGAATAATCACAGTTACACTTGCAAACGTACCTACAAAAACAACAGGAGGGGGGGATATGTCAAGGCTTTGAGACAGAGCGTCAAATAACACAACGCTCTTTGTGGTGAGACTCTCATCAGGGATCATCTGGGCGGAGGCAAGGAAGTGATCTGTTGCAGCGAGGACTAAGCAGCTCAGCAGCAGGAGGGCATGCATCTTTCTCTGGAAGAGAACACACAAAGAAACTTAAATGTATGTTGTTTTGGAAATAAGGTGAGAATCAATGATCCTCTTACTACAAGGTTTAGTCACTGGAAATAAGCTGTCAGTTGGTCCACACTGAAATATCTCATCAATGTTCCGATATTGGTCTTTAGCCTTCACATGATGTCTTAATAGATACGTTTGTTGTTGCATGACTGCATACCTATTTGTTGTGGTGTTGTGCAAACAAAATCTTCAAAAACATCTCAACTAATATGTTTAGTGTCCGTTATGTTCCGTGTGAGCCTTTTGGGTGGGATGGATTTCAGCCACTGAAACATGTTCATGGCTCCCACACGTGTGTGCACCTGCTTCCTTGGGCAGGTGCAACATGCCTGGCAGCCCTTGCCTCTGTATGAATGAGTGAATGAAGCCATGTTTACGTAAAGTGCTTTGAGAAGTTGTAAAGACTGGATACATGTCAAGAACCCAACGACCAAGCTGAAGTTTGTACAGGTTTACTTGCAAGTCATTACTAAAATGTGTATGTCTTCGCCAGTCTTTTTCTTGAGCTATCAAAAATGAAAGTAATAACAAAAATTCGGGTCGGTCTGCCCATTACCAAAAAAGGTCTCAATTACTATCGGATATTTTCTATTAGCCTTCAAATCACGTACCGATATATAATAGTGTTTTTCTTTAGCATTGAGGCCTACCTATTTGAAGCTTTTATTCAAATATAATTGTATTTGTGTGATAATCTCAGGGTAAAGATAACAACGTCAAACAAAGTACAATAAAGTCCTGAATGTCTTGTTTAGGTGTTAATTGTCTTTATTTATTTTTACCTGAATGGAGATCTGCTTCCCACCTTAAGCATTATGGCAACAATTTGTTTGTTAGGAATTTTGGAAGCACAACGGGTTAGTCTGACTTCTGGTCATTTCCGGATCCTTTCAATGTGTGTTGCCATCCGCAAATACGTTTGATGAATGCCAGCTGGTGTTCTGTTGCAACAATAACAACAAGTCCCTGATATTTCTTAGCAAATCTAACACGATGGTGTCCAATTCTTTCTGTGTTTAACAATGTGGTGATGTTTACTATAACATTTTACTTTTGCTAGTCATTTACTTTCTGATGACGTTGCTTTGACAATCTGTTACAGGAAACTGACATCACCAGTGTTCCTGCCAGCAGACTAACCCTGTAGGCCCTGAGCAGCGGCAGCAGGAAGTAGTGCCCACTGCCTCAGACATTGTAGCTGCTGAGAATTAGCAGCTATAAGTAGAACAATACTTTATGCTTGGTTGAGTAAACACTTTTTGCATAGAACTTAAAAGAGTTATCTAGACGTAAATACCATATGAACTGTTTCAAAATACATGGGATCTCTGGATTTACTTTTTAGTGCCAAAATTACCCTTATTGTCTAGACCAGTGGTTCTCGACCTGGAACCACTGGTTCCAATAATTTAAATGTTGTATACATATAATTGTAAAAGGCCTTGTCTCTACATTACAATAAAATATAAAAAATAATTGATTGACTAATTTGAATACAAATGCAAGTTAGTAGCTATTAAAGGCATACAAAGAAATGTATAATTATTTCTTTAATAGAAATATTCCTTCTGCCCGTAAAGCGTCCAAACAAGGCTTTTCTGGATAAGCGCATTTTTAAAACATATTTGTCTATGCCGGCTTCAGTTGGATTATTCGTCACAGTTGCTCCGATCAGATCGGTCTCCTCCATTTTGTAGATTATTTACGATTTTTGAATCCACACAAACACATCGGCAAAATCCGGCTTACTTTGAGCATGTGTTTTAAACAGTTTAATCCCTTTGTGAATTGTTTCCAATTGCGCCGTCCTTTCATTTCTTCATACAGCGGGAATCCAGATGAATTAATCCAATAACCATCAAAGTCGCTCCAATAGTGCTCCTTAATTACGCTTTCATCCTCCTTTAACAAAATACTTCACAATCACCCAGTTTGTGACAGTAGTTGTAACATTTTGAGACTTTGAAACTTTAATTACCGCTGTTGCACGCGATTACCTTGTTTATAATTTCCCTGACAGCTGGCTCTTATTGAGACTGTTTGATTTTGTGTGCTTCCTGGCTTGTTTCCTGCAATCCTTGTTTTTTTTATCTTTACCACCAGATGGTACAAACAACTTTTTTTTTGTAACCAGTCAACATGTCAGAGCTTTTGCAGCGCACTAGTTCACGTGTAAGAATTTTAGTGTCACTAGTACAGTCAGAGGGCCACTAGTTCATCAAAAAAGCTTACAAGTTGGGAATTTGGTGCTACTAGTGCTGCTCCTGGCGTCACTAGTAAGGCTTATAATAATAATAATCATAATATTAATAACTTGAACTTATATAGCGCCTTTCATAACCTCAAGGTCACTTTACAAAGAAACATACAAGGACAAGACATCAAACATAAAAAACATAAACACAAAACAGGGGGCAGAAATGGAAGTGTAAGTGGGGGGGGAGTGAGTTATTGTTGGAAGGCGATGTTGAACAGATGAGTTTAACTAGTCAGACAAAAGTGCCAATAGTTGCTGAAAAAGAGTGACTAGTGTAATGTTTTATTTAACTAGTAAAGCAGAGTGCCAAACTAGTGTGACCATATATCGAACAAGTGAAATCAAAGAGCCAACTAGTGTAGGCAGCTGCCGTCTGCTATCAAGGATATGGAATAAATACTCAAATGGCTTGCCATAAAACTGTTAAAATAAACGCTTCAACTTGTACAATTTTGAATCTGTATTTTTGAATATGGATCTTAAGTTGGCGTGACGTTGAAGTCGTGCGTTATGCTATGGTTTATAGCATAACGTTAGCATTTTGCTTCTGGCGATTAGATTTATGATTCGAAAATTATAAAAGTAGGGTAGAAATGTGGATATTATCCGGCTGAACAAAACGTGCATTTATCAAACAGGTTCGTTTTCCACTGACCTTATTTTTTACAATATTCCAAAATCCTATGGAGAAATCCCATTGCTTTTTTGTCGAGGAAACCCATGCGCAGCTTACGTCCGTGTCGGCCTACAAAAATACGTCATCTCTGCACCACTCTGTAGTGGTTTAACTCTGGCTCGCGGATCTAAAAATATAAAATTAAAATAACTGAACAAATTATCATTGATTACATAAACATTTCCATAACATGTAAATGTGTAAATAACTATACATGAGAGTAACACGCGTCACTTCCGGGCAAAAAGTACGGCTCCGCCCACTTTTGGGGGAAAACAAAGCTGTCATTTGAACGGCGGTCAATACAAATTCTGAAGTTTTTGCCAATTCGATCAGAAATGTAAGAAAACCGGAGACTTTTGGATCTTCAAAGAGCCCGATTACAATGGCCAGACAGGCAAACAATACATTAAGCCATTGGAAATCGACGATCGGGCTCGATATATGGTTAAATATAGCAGTTGCGATCGATGTCCATAGATGAGTGTAACATCTAACGTCACTTTACGGCCGGCCCACTTTTGAGGGAAACCAACGCTGTCAATTGAATGGCGATCAAGCCTGATGCCACAGAGCTCTTCTTTTACCGTCCTTTCTTCTTAGAGGAAGTACAGAAACACGTAACTCTGGAGTTGTTTTAATGTTTGAGGTGCAATAAACGACACAGCAGCTTTTAGGCATGAGAAAACTATTATTTTCCGCCTCGCTCATGAGAGTAACAGCTGGCGAAATTACAGCCTCGGCTACTAATTTTAATTTAACCATATAACGAGCCCGATTATAGATTTCAAATGATTTAATGTAATTGTTTGCCTGACTGGCCATTGTAATCAGGTTCTTTGAAGATCCAAACATCCACGGTTTTCAAATAATTCTCATCGGATTGGCAAAAGTTTCAGAATTTGTATTGACCGCCATTCAAATTACAGAGTTGTTTTCCCCCAAAAGTGGGCGGGGCCGTCATTTTCGCCCGGAAGTGACGTAGGTGTTACTCTCATCTATAGGCCAGCGTGTTATTGTGCTTTTACAAGCAGTTGCAATTTACAAAAATAAATATAAAAAACGGTGGTTGACTCACAGCTAAATTATTGCTTATAGAAAGACAGCGGTTTTGTCTTAAGGACAAAAAAAAGACAACGCAAGGATTATTTACATCAACATACTTTACATATTGTGTGCTTTGCCTTTTTTTGTTAATTAATGGAAAAATACGTTTTTCCAAAAGCTATTTTATTGTAGTGGACACGGTTTTAAGTCAAACTTAAGGACTCCACCTCTCCCCACATACACCAACATCCTCTACTGTACAGTCCCTAAAGCAACATGGCTCAAACTGCAGCTCTATACTTATTTCATTTCTCAAAGAAAATTATGACAAACACAAACTCCACCGTCTTGAATAATTCATGTTTCCTGCGGGCCAGTGGTACTTTATGGTAGGAATGCTCTAAAGCAGGGGTGCACAACCTTTTTTGAACCGAGAGCTACTTTTAAAGTTGCCAGTCTGCCGAGATCTACCAGTCCAAATAGAGAGGCGTAGCCATTACTGACAGACTACTGCCAGGTAAATACACACTTCTACTTGTATAAATCTGACCTTTGTACGATTAATACTTCATAAAATACTGCAGATCCTTTATCTTACCTCTTTCTAATCTACACACATACAAGTATTTAACTGAAGTTACACAACAGTGTTGTTGATACAGAGTTGGAGTTTATTCACACGTCACTACAGTGGGTAATGTTTTCAAGAAACATTGAACAGTGCTGCCACATAAAGAAAAAGAAAAGACTCTGAACCCTTTCTTTGCCATTATATAAAAATAGTGTTGCTACAAAAGTATAAATGAGGCTTACTAATAAGACAACTCAGATCTGAAGCTACACAGGAATCTGCTGCCAACGTGCAATAAAAAAGACAAAATTAATAGAATAAAACCCTTTTTTGTTGCATTTTAGTAGATTATAAAAAGAAATGCCTTTAAAATAAGATGCAAGCAACAGTAGTTTCTTAACCTGAATTGATAATAGACTATAATCAATTTAAGTTTGCATTCATATACCATTTTGTACAATAATTGTAATGAATACATTCAAACAAACTAAAATGTACAGCTGATTAATAACGGTATCCAACTTGAGTTTTTATTATATCAAAAACCTGTTGAAATGCTCCTGTTATTTTTACTGTCCCCCAAAAAGCGCGTCGGCAGCCTCCAGGAATGCTTCTTTCACAACTTCGCCGTCTTTGAAATACTTCATGTGTTTCTCAAGAACGTGACTGACACGATAAGATGCTATGGTAGCAGCCTTGCTCTTGTTGTTGGGCCTGGTGAAAATGGACTGCTGTGCATTTAGCGGTCCTTTCAGGCCCCTCCCCTTTTGGAGTGTAGGGCAGAATTAGGAGGGAATTCCGTCTCGCAGCGTTTGTGCACTGTTTTGAAATGCCGCTCCTAAATTACCCTTCTTCGGTAAAGCCACGCTCGCATTGCAGATGAGACAGATGGACTTTGAATTGGAATAGATACAAAAATAATCATCCTCCCACTCGGAGTGAACATTATATATTTTGGGCTCTTTTGCTTCTGCCATTGTGACGAAGGTAACTTTGTCACTGGACTGACGGCTTCAGGCCGGGCACTTTATTAGCGTGTTTGCACAGTATATGTTAGGCTTGTTTGAGACACATTGCGGCTCGCCTCGAAAGTAGACGAGAGTAGCCGATCGCAGCCGGGGGAGGTGTCAAAAAACTCGTCTTAAGTCAGACAGCTCGGACTCGGAGTCGGCTTGACTGGCTGGGTTTGCAATGGCGGAAATTGATTTAATCTTGCCATTTTAAATGATGTATTCAATAAATAAGGTTAAACCAAATTGTTACATTACAATAGATTTTATTTTAATGATTTGGTTTAACTTAAAGAGAAACTTTATTGTTATTGCACATATTACAGGTACTGAGACAACGAAATGCAGTTTAGCTTCTAACCAGGTGCAACAAGCAGTAAAGTGAAAAGTAATGTACACCATCTACAGAATAACATATAGAATGAAGTGAATTATGAATAAACAGTGGGATATGAATACACTAGATATCAGCCTGTGAGCAGTATGAACAGTGTGTATGAATATGCTAAGATATATAAAGTATGAAAACGGTAAGCAGTATAGTATCAAATATATAGATATTAATTTCATGATGATAAACATTGTGGAACAATGATGACAAATGGGAATGGATGTGGCGATATAAAACTGACACAAAACAACAACAAACTTTTGCCAGCCAATTGGAGAATTTCATCAGCAGCACGTGGTAAAAACCACCAATGAGCGCTCAGCTCGAGATACCAGCGAGCCGTTTCCCATCAAGCATTTCGCTTCCGCAGCTCGTGGAGAGCAACTGCGCCGCCTTGCCTCGCCTCGCTCTCAAGGCTGCGGGCGTCTTTGTCCCGCGAGATTTCAAAGTCTCATGTGGGTGAGCCTCCAGAGCAAGTCGGACAAAATGACTAACCATCATGCAACGCACTAGCAAGACGTTGATCGCAACTGCGCAGGTCTGCGCAGGTCTTGCTTGTCTCAAACAAGCCTGTTGTCTGTGGCTGATGATTGTGTGCACCTGGTGTCCTGTGTTGTCTCCTCCCCCCTCATCTGTGTCTTGTTGTGATGATTGGGAGTGTGGGTATGTGAACGATGTCACTTGAGCGGCCCGACCAAGTAAGGAGACAGAGGCAGAACGTTTTGATACAACCCGGTGTAGGTATTTATTTCATACGCATGTTTGCGTGCTTCATCTTGTGAAGCCATTGAAGTGCACGATGGTCTGTCTCCAGGATGAACTGCTGTCCGAGAAGGTAGTACCTCAGGGAGTCGATGGCCCACTTCATCGCCAGGCACTCCTTTTCAATGGTCGAGTACCTTGTCTCCCTGTCCAACAGCTTCCGACTGAGGAAGACCACCGGTTTCAGCTCCCCATCCACTTTCTGTAGCAATACCGCTCCAAGGCCTACCCCTGAGGCATCTGTCTGAACGGTGAATAGCTGTTCAAAGTCTGGTGAGTGAAGGACTGACTCAGTGGTAATGGCTTGCTTCAGATCCTTGAAAGCTCTGTCACAGTCCTCGTTCCAGCGGACTTTGGCTGGCACCGAGGCCTTGGTGAGGTTGGTCAACACCACTGCTCTTTCTGACAGCTGAGGGATGAACTTCCGGTACCAATTGACTAACCCCAAGAAGGACTTTACCTTCTTCTTTGTGGTTGGCACGGGGTAGGCGGTAATCGCTTCGATTTTACTCAGTTGTGGGCGGATGACACCTCCCCCAATGACGTAGCCCAGGTACTCCACCTCTTCCTTGGCAAAGGCGCATTTACGGGGGTTGATGGTCAGTCCAGCAGCTTGGATCGCATGGAGGACCTGTTGTAGGTGATCCCTGTGTTCTTCCCATGTTTGGCTGAAGATCACGACATCGTCCAAGTAAGCTGCGGAAAATGTTGCAAACTCCCGCAGTACTTGGTCCATGAGCCTCTGGAAGGTCGCAGGGGCACCATGCAGTCCAAAGGGCATTACCCGGAACTGGAACAGTCCAAACGGGGTAGTAAAGGCCGTCAGCAGCTTGGCCTCAGGTGCCAGTGCCACCTGCCAGTACCCCTTGGTGAGGTCCAATGTGGTGATGAACTTTGCTCGTCCCACCCTCTCTAACAACTCGTCGATTCTTGGCATGGGGTATGGGTCAAACTTCGAGATGCTGTTAAGATATCTGAAGTCAATGCAAGATCGTAAGGAGCCATCTTTCTTTGGTACAAGCACCACTGGACTGCACCACTCACTGGTTGACACTTCGATGATCCCCAGCTCTAACATCAGCTTTATCTCCTTCTTCAGGGCCAGCACCAACCGTTCAGGGATACGGTAGCTTTTCTTTCGGCTGGGAGCAGTCTCCCTGAGGTAGATGTTGTGCTGGACCAGATTGGTGAAACCAGGCTGCTCGGTGAAAAGCTCTGGATACAATAGCTCATTGATTTCTTCTTGCTGGACCGATGGGAGATGTGTTACATCCAATAGACCTGGTTCAGGTAGGTCCGTGGGGAAAAACTGCTCCTCCACCTCCTCTTCCCCCACTGGCTGTATGAAAAAGTGTTGCGATGCGGTGTCTGGTGGATCTTGGAATCCTTTTAGCAGGTTGATATGAAACGTCTGGTGCTTCTTGGTTCTGTCCGGTATATGGATTTCATAGTTGACTGTTCTGACCTGTCTGGTGACCTCATATAGGCCCTGCCATCTAGCCAGCAGCTTGCTCTCACTGGAAGGTAACAGCAACAGCACCTTCTGACCAGGTTGAAACACTCTTTCTCTGGCCTTCTGGTCATACCAGGTTCTCTGAGTCTTTTGGGCATTCATCAGGTTCCCCTTGGCCAGGGCTGCCATTTTCTCCAACCGCTCCCTCATCTTGACCACGTAGGATACAATGTTTTCACCGGCAGGCTTCGGATTCTCCCAGTGGTCTTTAAGCAGATCCAGGGGACCTCTCACCTCACGTCCATACAGCAGTTCAAAAGGTGAGAACCCGGTTGAGGATTGTGGCACCTCCCGGTAGGCGAAGAGGAGGTATGGCAACCACTGGTCCCAGTCGGCACCTGTCTCTGAAACAAACTTGCGCAGCATGCTCTTCAAGGTCTGGTTGTATCGCTCGACAAGGCCGTCCGTTTGGGGATGATAAGGGGTGGTCTTAATGCCCTTTACTCCTAGCAGCTGATACACCTGCTTCAGTAACTTGGAAAGGAAGTTTGTGCCGCAGTCAGTAAGTATCTCTCTGGCTATGCCTACCCTAGAGAATAACTGTAGTAGGCAATTCGCCACATACCTGGCTTTAACAGATCTCAGGGCAAACACTTCGGGGTAGCGGGTAGCATAGTCACAAATTACCAGTATGTAGCGGTTACCCGCTGCACTTCTCTCTAAAGGCCCAACTACATCCATACCTATTCTTTCAAACAGAGTTTCAATGAGGGGCAAGGGCTGTAACGGGGCTTTAGCTACCCTTTGCCTAGATGTAATCTGGCAGGTCTCATAGGCCTGGCAACACTGGGACAGCTGGGTGTACATGCCTGGCCAGGCAAACCGACGACCCACTCTATACAGTGTTTTATTAAATGCCATGTGCCCTGCCCAAGGAACTGAGTGGCCGAGTTCCATTACCGTGTTTCGGAGTAACTGGGGTAAAGCTAATGCTTCAATCTCACCCTGACGGCGGTACATTTAATGAGGTAAATAGCATCCTCCTTAAATCCTGCATCTGCTGTTTTTACACCATCAACCTCTGACACTTTCTCAAACCACTGTGTAAGGGAAGGGTCCTTCCTCTGCAGCTCACCTACATCGGGGGGAATCTGAATGTCTTGCGGGTGACTAGGTACAGGGAGCTCTATGCTTTCCTTAGGGGCAGCCAAAAATGTGTCCCTGCGTTTCTGCGCTTTGGACAGGCGCTACTTGTTTGTACCTGCCTTGAGCTCAGAATTATAAAATGGTAGCTCACCAAGGGTCGCCTTTGCCGTCTGTGCCCTTGTAGCGACATTACACATCCTAATCTGGGTGTCTGAGTTTACCTTGAACTCCCCATCGGAGGGATTGGGCTTCCCGGGCACTTCTACACTCTGGGGATCCAAGGGAATGACTGGTGGAGGAACTGATAGGGCACTTGGTGATGGCTGTTCTTGCACAAGATCTAGCAACGTTGGAACATCCAGGCCTAAAATGACTGCATAAGGCAGCTTGGGTGCTAGTGCCACCGGAAGAAGGAAAGTCTGCCCCCGACAGTCAAAAACACCTCGGCGGTGGGGTAAGGCTTTTCATCTCCGTGGATGCAACTGATGGTAGCTTTATCAGGGGCCCACTGATCCTTGCCAACAAGACTTCGGAGGCGTGGGTTCGGATCCCACTTCTGACACCACTTGTGAACGATGTCACTTGAGCGGCCCGACCAAGTAAGGAGACAGAGGCAGAACGTCTTGATACAACCCGGTGTAGGTATTTATTCATCATTTGGTGCCTGGTCGCCCACATCAATATTCCCCAATGACTGTCTCCCACACTATTTCTCTCCAGATGAGCCCAACATGCCACCCTTTATAGCCTCACCCATCGGACCGTACCATCCAAAAGGGGTGGCATGTGCAGAGATGGTCAGCTCAGATAAGGACCGTAGTTATTCACAAAACACCTTTAGTGGAGAATGACAAACATCCTTTACTTACATTATATTTAATTACGGTATGAAAAGAAAACCCGTTATAAACTAACACGCCAAATGTACCTGATAACAAATCACCCCCGCCTCCAACCTGCTCCTTTAACCCCATCCGGAATGATAAAAAGGACCCGCTGTTTCCCCGGGGACCGTTTACGATGACGGACCTTGGGACCGGAGACGGGAGAGCAGGCGGAGGTGAGTGTTATGATGTTGACTGTTATAGGAGTAACCTGTACCATTAATGCACCTTATATATCGTGACCTTTACACACTAAACATATCCCTTGCACATAATCTCAACCACTGTCAATCTACACATACCAACACTTTTGGCGTTCTTGCTATAACTCCCCTTTCTTTCCAGGTGGAGCCGAGAGCCCGACCAGCGTCTGCCAGACGACATCACAATTTAATACAGTTGAATCATTTAATACCCACTACATCAATGAACAGTATAAAATGTGCAAATAGGCAATGTTTGACTGTACTGTGCAAATCCTCATGTGCAAGATTACCCAGCCCGAAGCCGTGGCGAAGTTACCTTCGTCACAGGGTATTTAGGCTCTGTTGCCCTGTCTGTTGGGAGGGCTGGGTGTGTGTGTGAGATCCTTGTGGCTGCAGGATGGGTGAAAGGAGAACCGCAGATTGAGGCGGTGAACTTTTTGCCCATGTTTTTAATAAATGCCCACGCCGGGTTATATTTTTGGACGTTCTGCCTCTGTCTCCTTGCTTGGTCGGGCCGCTCAATTGGCAGCTTCACAGCCATAATTGCAGTCTTGTGTGTGTGTGCGGACTGTCACTCCTGTTGACACGGACAATGTCAGCGAAATAGTGCCCACTGCCCACCAGCCACGCCCCCACACATGGGGTCACGCCGGCCAATCACAAAGCTTTGGTGCGTTCAAGTGCATTATTCTGGCACGGGAAGATTATGTTTTAGGACATTAACGATACAACAGAATATTGTTGTTCTATTTTTAGACACATCTCGCGATCAACGGGGAATCTCCCCGCGATCGACCGGTCGATCTCGATCGACTGGTTGGGCACCCCTGCTCTAAAGCCATAGTTAGTGTCAGGATTAGTTTGAATAGTGGGCCTGTCAAAACCTTGTTACGAATGTTCTACTGTGAATCACGACACTATCCCTCACCGATGTTGTTAGTTTGTCATCAACAATAATCTTTTAAATCAATGTTCAATTGTGAGTGACCATTATAGACCTATAGTCTGCTCAACTCCATTTCAGTAGTATAGTAGATATCTACAAACAAAGAGTCGATATTTTTCTAAAACCATTTAGTGCTTCACATAATAAAATACACAACGGCTGTATCCTGATATATTATATGCTTTAGTAGCTGTAGGTGTGGTACTGTGTGTGTGTGTGTGTGTTCAATGGGGTGACGTCACGTAGCCTCGCTTTTTCGCCGAACTGAATTGTGGGTAGCAGAGCGGTCCGTCTCAGGCGTCTCCGGCGACAGAAGTTGAACAATGTTCAACTTCTGACGCCGGAGTAGCCAGCGCCAGCCAATCAAATCCCATTTCCCAAAATCTGACAGCTGAAGCCGTAGCCAATCAAACCGCGTCTAAGCTGGGAGAGATATCCCGCCGTTCATTTCTATATTTCAAAAAAAGTGAGAAACTAACTATCGGCGTAGAAAATCACCCGGTTTTGTATGACCAGACCCTCTTCACCTACTGGGACACAAACCGGAGGAACCAGGCATGGAGGGAGGTGGCAGAGACAGTGGGGGAAACTGGTAGGTTTTCGCCTGTTTGGGGAGTTTATATATATATTGCTCGCATAAAATCCCCGGGGGTTTTTGCTTTGTATGTCGGGGGCGGGAGATTCATGTGATTGGTTGTTAGACGTGTTGCTTGAATAAAATCCCCAAGCTCCAGACACGCCCAGCTCCAAGCTATTTTTGAAGCTGTAGTGTGGACGCTCCGTGAGTTAGACGGAGCCGGAAGGGAAAGGGGTGTGTGCAGCAAGAGGGATCGGCGGAGCAGGTGGGTGCAGCAAGAGGGATCGGCGGAGCAACACGCTCATCTGTTAGCAACCAGCAGTTAGGTCGTTTAAAGTCCATACCGTTTGTCTGATCCACCGTCCACATACCCTTGCTACACGTTCTTGGATTATTGTGTACAAAGCTGAAAGGAGCCGCTCATCTCACAAAACCTTAAAAACCAGGGCTGGATTGCTAAAACCGACTGACATTCTCCTGTGGTAATTGACTGTTTTATTTATTTTGAAGGACACCCGGAGTGGAACGTTTTGGATTTAATATTGAACTGTGGGAAAACGAATTGTTTGGGGGGGGGGTATTCAAAAATACACTTACTATTTGTGATTATGATTTTGAGTTGTGTCCTTTCTTATATTTTAATGTCATTCAATGTTGGGTGTTTACAGTGAGATGTATACACCTTTGTGCAGATTTACAAAAACTGACTGACTAGCCAAATCTGAAACGTCAGGAGAGAGACCTGACTGGCACCCCAAATAACCTAAATAAGTAAACTGTCACACTATGCTTACTTTTAATACTTGTAAATAAAACTTTTGGCCCGTAATTTAATGTCCCCATTGTAACGTAACCTCTGATAGTGTTACGTTATTATGAGTGCTCTCATACTTGTTTGAATCTCCTGTCCAGCGTCTGGTTCGACTTTACAGCGTCAACAGAGGATCAGAGTGGCTGTTTCTCATGAGGTTTCAAAGCGGGCTGATTTAAAGAGGTGAAACAATGCCAGAAACATCGGTGGGGAAGTTAACAAGCAACAAAAACATGTGCAGATGTGTGGGCAGTAGAAACATTCAATCATGATTGAATGTGATTTGCAGGTTACTCAAACTGCATTTAGGGTGCCTTCACAAACCAACTCAAATCTATTTCTATAAAGCTCTGGTGCGTACTGTTTGGGCACTGAATGAAGTTCAATCAATCAATCAATGTTTATTTATATAGCCCAATATCACAAATGTTACATTTGTCTCAGTGGACTTCCCAGTTTGTACAGAATATCAGTATGACAATACGACACCCTCTGTCCTTAGACCCTCACATCGTACAAGGAAACACTTCCGGAGAAAACCTACAGTTTAAAGGGAAAAATGGGAGAAACCTCAGGGAGAGCAACAGAGGAGGGATCCCTCTCCCAGGACGGACAGACGTGCAATATATGCCGTGTGTAAATTGAAAAGATAATACATTTGCAACATAGGTAGTCCAAATGTTTGGAAATGCATGTGTGTATAATAGGAAGATGAATCCACGAGGATATCCATCCAGGACCGATGATCCAAGACCACAGCCACGACTCGCGATCCAGGGCTCGCGATCCAGGACACAGGACCGCAGGATCATCCATGACTCCGGATCCCAGCGTATATAGACACCAAAAAGAAAGAAATGTGGGGAAGCTGGGTTAATGGGAACATGAGAGTACACAGATATAGACAGAGAGAAGGAAGAAGGAAGATGTCCCCCGACAAACTAAGCCTATATCAGCAAAACTAGGGGCTGAATCTAATCAGCCCTAACTATAAGCTTTATCAAAAAGGAAGGTCTTAAGCGCACTCTTAAAAACGGATAGAGTGTCTGCCGCCCGAACACAAACTGGAAGCTGATTCCACAAATGTGGAGCTTGATAAGAAAAGGCTCTGGCTCCCATTGTACTTTTAGAGACTCTAGGAACAACCAACAACCCTGCATTCTTGGAACGCAATGCCCTAGTAGGACAGTAGGGTATAATGAGTTCTTTAAGGTAAGATGGCGCCTGCCCATTAAGGGCTTTGTAGGCGAGAAGAAGAATTTTAAATTCTATCCTGTGTTCTATAGGGAGCCAGTGTAAGGCAGCCAGAACAGGAGTAATGTGGTCCCTTTTCCTAACTCTGGTTAGTACACGAGCTGCAGCATTTTGAATCAGCTGAAGCGACTTGACTGACTTCTTGGTACTCCCTGATAATACAGAGTTACAATAATCCAGCCTAGAAGTAACAAATGCATGGACTAGTTTCTCTGCATCACTTTGAGGCAAGATATGCCTGATTTTTGCAATGTTACGTAGATGGAAGTAGGCAGTCCTTGAAATTGATTTTATGTGGGCGTTAAAGGATAAATGCTAATCCTGAACACCAAGATTCCTTACAGTCCCACTGGAGGCCAAATTAATGCCATCCATAGTTAGTATATCTTTAGATAATGTGTTTCGTAGATTCTTCGGGCCAAGTACAATAACTTCAGTTTTGGTCGCGTTTAACATCAAAAAATTTAAGGTCATCCACGTTTTTAAGTCTTTAAGGCAGTCTTACATTTTATTTAGATGATTAATTTCATCAGGCTTGATTGATAAATATAGTTGAGTATCATCCGCATAAAAATGAAAGTTTACAGAATGATTCCTTATAATATTGCGGAAGCATATATAATGTGAACAAAATAGGTCCGAGCACTGAACCCTGTGGCACTCCATGGCTAACTTTGGTTTGCGTGGAAGATTCATCGTTGACACGTACAAACTGAGAGCGTTCAGATAGATAGGACCTAAACCAGCCTAAAGCAGTTCCCTGTATGCCAACTAAGTGCTCTAGTCTTTGCAAGAGAATATCATGGTCGATAGTATCAAATGTAGCACTGAGATCGAGCAAAACAAGAATAGAGACAAGTTCCTTGTCTGAGGCTATTAGAATGTAATTTGTGACTTTAACCAGAGCTGTCTCTGTGTTATGATGTGTTCTAAAGCCAGACTGAAAATCTTCAAATAAATCATTGTTTTTTAAGTAATCACACAGCTGTTTTGCGACCGCTTTCTCAAGAATTTTTGAGAGGAACGGAAGATTAGAAATAGGTCTATAGTTAGCTAAATCCTCTGGATTGAGGTTGTGCTTTTTAAGAAGCGGTTTTATCACTGCTACTTTGAATGATTGTGGAACATAGCCTGATAATAAAGACATATTCATAATATTTAATAAAGAAGTGCTAATTAATGGAAAAACTTCCTTCAACAGCTTAGTTGGAATTGGGTCTAACATGCACGTTGATGGTTTAGAAGAGAGAATCATTGAATTTAATTGTTCAAGGTTTATGGCTGAAAAGCATTCTAGTTTACTATCTAGTGTAATATTTGAACTTACGTTTCCGGGAGCTGTTGATAACACTATACTGGTCAAAGGCAAGAGGTCATTAATTTTGTTTCTAAGAGTAACAATTCTATCGTTAAAAAAAGCACATCAAATCATTACTACTGAGTGCTATGGGAATAGAAGGCTCAATCGAGCTGTGGCTCTCTGTCAGCCTGGCTACAGTGCTGAAAATAAATGTTGCATTATTCTTATTCTCATCTATTAATGAAGAGTAGTAGGCTGCTCTGGCTTTATGCAGTGCTTTCTTATATTCATTGAGAGTAATATGGCAAATTAAACGAGATTCTTCAAGTTTAGTGGAACGCCATATCCTTTCAAGTTGTCTCGACCTTTGCTTTATTTTGCGGGTTTCGGCATTATGCCATGGAGCTAATCTAAGTTGTTTTATTTTCTTCTTTTTCAAAGGAGCAACAGAGTCTAATTGTATTCGCAGTGCATCTGTAGCACTATCAACAACATGATCAATTTGGGGTGGTGTACATTTTGTATACGTTTCCTCCCTTACATGCAGACATGCTTTCAAGTTAAGTATTGGTGGAATCTCTTCCTTAAATGTGGCTATAGCACTAACAGATAGGTTTCTGCTGCAAAAGCTTTTGACTAATGCGTTGTAGTCTCGTAATAGTACTTCAAAAGTTACTAAGAAATGGTCGGATAAAGCAGGATTATGCGGTTCGACTAATAGTTGCTCAATTTCAATACCATAAGTCAGAACAAGGTCGAGAGTGTGATTATAGCAGTGGGTTGGTTTATTTACACTCTGACAGAAACCAACAGAATCTAATATAGAGTTAAATGCAATAGTAAGGCTATTTTTATCATCGTCAACATGAATATTAAAGTCACCTACGATAATTACTTTATCTGTTTTAAGAACCAAAGTTGATAAAAACTCAGAGAATTCTGAATAAGGACCTGGTGCACGATATACTGTAACAAATAAGATTGGCTGCAAAGTTTTCCAGGTCGGATGCGTAAGACTAAAAACGAGGCTTTCAAAGGAAGTATCATTTAATTTTGGTTTAGTATTGATAAGTAAACTTGAGTCAAAGATTGCTGCAACTCCACCTCCTCGGCCCGTGCCTCGGGCAATATGAGTGTTGATATGGCTGGGTGGAGTGGCCTCATTTATGCTGACATATTCTTCATGTCTCAACCAAGTTTCAGTGAGACAGCATATGTCAATATTATAATATGATATTAAATCATTTACCAATATTTCTTTAGATGCTAGAGATATTTTGTTTAAGAGGCCACATTTAATCTTCCTGTTTTGTTGCACTGTAGTAGTTGTTACATTTACTTTTATTAGGTTATTATGTATGACACCTCTATTAGGTTTTACCTTAAATTGTCCAGACAATGGGCAGACACACACACCGTTAATATTGGGTATTGTATTGGGTTCGGGATTCCTATAGATGACTGCCTAGGAGAGAGCGCAGAGAAGCGTGTAAGACTGCGACTCCGCCTCCTGGTCTCAACTCCAGTTTGTCATGGATTAAGTCCACAAAGCCCTGAAATGTTTGCCGAAATGAGATCTGCACCTTCCAAAGTAGGATGAATGCCGTCTCTCTTAATCAGACCAGGTTTTCCCCAGAAGGCTGTCCAATTATTTACGAAGCCCACATTGTTTGCTGGGCACCACCAAGACAACCAGCGCTGAAATGATGACATGCGGCTATACATGTCATCATTGATCAGATTGGGGAGGGGACCAGAGAAGATTACGCTGTCCGACATTGTTTTAGCATATCTACACACCGACTCCACATTAAGTTTGGTGCATTCTGATTGGCGTAAACGAACATCATTACCACCGACGTGAATAACAATCCTATTTACGTTTATTTTTAGCCAGCCGTTTAAGATACGCCTCAACGTCGCCCGCTCTGGCCCCCGGAATGCATGTGACTGGAGGCTTCGGTCTCTAAATTCACGTGTCTCATAATAGAGCCACCAATAACCAGAGTTGGCTTCTCAGCGGGTGTCTCGCTGAGTGGGGAATATCTGTTAGATACGTGAACGGGTTGGTGGGGACCTTCAGGTTTCGCGTTATGCCCCTTCTGAACAGTCACCCAGTCTCCCTGCTGCTCGGGAGTTGCCGGGGGACGGCTAAGAGGAGCTACCTTTTGCCGGTCCGCACCGGCTAACATGGGCTTTACTGTAGCTAAGTTACATTCTAAGATGCGGAGCCGGGCTTCTATGGCTATGATTCCCGCCTCCAACCTAACAACTATACTACATTTAACACATGTATCGGTACCAGTAAAGGAGGTAGGGAAGTAACCAAACATGAGACAGGTAGAGCAGGAAATAGCACCAGAGGGTGGGGAAAGAGCCATGGCTAGCTATCAAGCTAAAGTAGCTACCGTTAGCAAACCCGAAAAGAGTGTAGGCAACTGTGGAGTTACAATCGCTAAGAGAAGGAGAGTTGTGAGTGCTTAAGCTGTAGTAACGTGTGATTACAACGTCAGGCAGTTGCCGTGATCAAGAGTTTTAAAACGATCGATTAAGTTAAGATAATAAGCTATCAGCAACAGAACAGGCACACAGGATACCCGGAGGTGACTGTCTCTACCCGATCCGTCCCCCTGCCCGATCGGTACTGCGCATGTGCGAGATGGTCCGCCATATTGGACAACTCCGGTCGGCAACACAAGATGGGCACTTGACACAGTGGCTTTTAGCAAAGCTCAAAAAGAAAACTCGAGAAAGATGAGTTATTGTTATTATAACGTGACTTCACTATTATTTAACAACTATTTTTATTGGGTTCTTTTATTTGGGGTTAGACAGCTATCATACTTAATACATATTTACTGTGAATGTATGCAAAAATGAATGGCATATGGCTGTCCAACAGAAGTTAAATTCATTTCTCACTTATTCTGACAATGTACTTAACCCAAAATAAAAGAACCCAATAAAAAGAGTTGTTAAATAATAGTGAAGTCACGTTATAATAACAATAACTCATCTTTCTCGAGTTTTCTTTTTGAGCTTTGCTAAAAGCCACTGTGTCAACTGTCCATCGTGAGTTGCCGTCCGGAGTTGTCCAATATGGCGGACCATCTCGCACATGCGCAGTACCGATCGGGCAGGGGGACGGATCGGGTAGTGACAATGACAACAACAACCGAAAGTTACAACATGCTCACCGCAATAGTGGTCCGTGTAGAAACAGTGTAAGTAAGTTATTGTATTGCAGCCCAATACAACCTATCTGAGATGGCTTTCAAACATTGGTTTGGACCGTTTTCATGTGAAGCCTAAAGCGGTTAGATTGCAGTGTCAACATACATTGCAGGAATTAAACCAAAACGCAAAAGTATAGGATGCCAGTATGGGAATTTGACCTGAAAAAACAGTGACTGCCAGCTCAGGCTGAAAGTTCATAACACTAAAATGATTGTTTCCCATGTGAACAGTTTGAATGTCACTGCTTCTCTGGTGCAGCTGTTAGTGATGCTGAAAGGAGAGCTCCTGTGAAGTGCAGTTTACACACATTTGTTATGTTCTTAAAAAAATCGAGTAGTCTTTGCAGATGTTGGCTTTTTTCCCATTTAAATTGATAGATTATTTCCCCAAGCAATACATCTTCATAATAAATCTTTATCTTGAGGAGGGAAGAGGTATACAACTGTTATACATTTTCTGTTTAGGAAAATATTGAAATGTAATATAGATATAGATAATCTTTCTTAATCACCTACCCAAATGTTAAGTATTACGAAAACATATATATAGTATATATACATATGTTCAAGTATGGGTGCAAATAGCCATCACATCTATAAGTCAAAAGTGTTTATACATTCATATTTGTGTTTTTTAGCTCTTATAAAACTGCACATAAAGCATATGCCCCCCAAACACTGTTTTGATAAGAATTTAAATTGTAATAATGCAAAAGTAATGGGTCTGATTTTCAGAAGTATAAAATACAGCATTGCATCAGTGTCTCACTAAGAACTGTACATGATGTGATCATTTGTAAACTGGAAATGATCATTCCTGATTATGAGCTGTCAATTTTCAATTGGAAAAAGGATGAAGCTGTGTCATTAGTCATTAGATTAGAGCATGTATTAGAGTAAAGAGAAGAGTGTCGTTAAACACAGACTGCAGAGCAAACAGACAGACAGACGGTTTAAAATCAGGACATATCAATTTTATTTATACAGCCCAATTACACAAATGTACCCAGGGGCGCCGCCAGGGATTTTGGGCCCCATGAAAATATATCACATTGGGCCCCACCACCAGGCACAGGCCACTTTGTTTATAAATTACCTCGAGGGCCATACCAAATGGTCTAGCGGTCCGTATACGGCCCGGGGGCCGGAGGTTCCCCACCCCTGCTTTAATATAATAACATTAGTATTAATATCTTAACCAAAATGTCAGTGATTAACATTTTGTTTACCTAATACAGACTGATCACTCAATGCTTCAAACGGTCCATCATCCTAAATAGACTAAAAGCAGTTTTTTGTTTTATATAGATCATTGTCTATGTGGGAAAATACTGTGTTTGAAATGTATAATTTAAATTAGATGTTAGCTTTTTGTTATATATATATATATATATATATATATTTTGTATTCCAGTCTCCCTTCAGATATGTTAAGTGGCATGTCATTCAACACAATGCTGCTCACCTCCTTCAGTTGGGAGAAAAGCTGGTTCAGCCTTATGGGGGGACAGGGCTGCTGAGCCTAAAGATGGAGCTGTTGGTCCTGGCACCAGGGGGAGGGACAACTGATTTAGTATGAATAGGCGCTAAAAATGTGCCTGCATTTATTAAAGGTAGGGAGGTAAGAATGGAGAAACCAGCTCGAGTGTGCTAAAATTTGAAAGTACACAACTGAAAAAAATCTGCCTCTTCCTTCAGACTTACAGAGCCCCTCCTCCAACACACATGAACACGCACATGACCAATGAGGGCACGAGATAAGTTTGTGCACAGATGGAAGGCTGACAGGCAGGTAGGCCATCCAGTTACTTTAGCCGGGCCGGCTCAGATGATTGGTCGTGCTTTTTACAGCGCCACGGCTTCCAGAGATGACATTTTTGTATGTATTTGTTGTTAAATCATTTAATATATTCATTGCTATCGGGATGTTAAGAGCATTCCATGGAATATAACAACAAGTGTTTCTGAAGTGAAACACTTAAATGTCAGCTAAAAGAGCAGTGAAATTAAAGACCTCTGAATTTTCTGTAAAGATATTAACAGTACTTAATGTCAGCTTAGTAACAAAAAAACATTAGCTAACAGACTAATTTCCACCACTCATGGACCACACCCACCTTTTCTTGTGAAAACTGGGTGACATACTGTCGCCCTTTAGTCCCTCTCTCTTGTCTTTCTCTCCTTTCCCTTCTTTTCTTAGAGCCTGACTTTGTTGGTCGTTGAAACATGGTACAACACACGTATGTAGGCTAAGTACTAGCATATCTCCTCACATGCTTTCACTCTCTGCAAGTGCCGGTGTCAGTACCAGATGTGTTCGGGGTACCAGATATGTTCGGGTGTATTTCCGTCGAACCCGTCATCCGTCATATCCGTCTACTCACCTCCCTCTGCTCCCAGCGCTCTGCTGCCACATACCGGACGTCTGCGGAACTGCAGCCGGAGGAACTCGGGACAGATTGTTATGTGTGGGGTGCTATGGTGGGGTCCCATGTACTTGTGCACATAAATAATGTTTCTAATTATTTACAATTACAAATATATATATTCTGCGTTACTTTAGCCAACACTTTTATAAGGCCACTAGATTAGATAATTATGAAATGTGTAGATAGAATACATATCTTTCAGGTTGTTATTTTGTCATTATGTTTCATGTTTTATTTACCTTTTAGTATTTTTATATAGTATCTGAACTTTGGAGATGAGTTGGGAGACACACGACACATTAAATCACATCTACAGATCAAGATAAAGCTAATGGAAGTAGGCCTACTCCCATACTCCTAGCCAGTGTGCGAACTATACCACGGTCTCCGGGGGAGCCGGGATTTTTTTTTGCGGGGGGGGTAAATGCTGATCCGTGCATTAATAGCAACAGCACAGACATAGGCCTATTATAAAGAGAAAATCTGTTGCACACGGGGTGGTACCACAGGTCTACATTTACATGAAACGTCCCGATGGGTCATGTTCATGTCAACAGATTTCCCGAGCATGTATGGGCTACGGAAACTTCAATCAACTTGATAATAAATAATCCACGAACCACCAATGTAACACCAACCATGAACAATATTAATATTAATAATACAGCTATAGCACAACACAACCCTCTCACTGCCTGGAGAGACGCGACGCCACTCACACTACACAACGGCTCGTCTTCTTGTGTCTCTTCAGCCCCCAAGTTAACGTTAGCTGTCAAGTTTGCACTAGCACTGACGTTAGCTCCCTCCTCTCTCGGTTCTGTTGTAGCAGCAGTCACAACGTATGTGCTACCACCAGCTACATTCGGTTGGTCTTCTTGATCAGGTTGTTTGGCCGTCTTTTTAAAGAAATTGCCCAAGGTACGTTGTTTTTTTCTTTTCGACATGTCAGCAGCAGCAACAATGCCTGGTAAACATGCAGTGCTAACTAAACGAGTGAGTGGGTAGTGGGTGGAGCTGCGGGCAGCGCGCAAGCAGGCGACACTTTTTTCATGAATCATAAACTGTAAATATAATTTAATTTCATTTATTTTACACCTTTGAAAAAAAAACATGCCCAAAATGGAATTTATTTGGTCATCATATCAGTATTTTAGAGAGCTCCCCCCAAATTTCACAAACCATTTTCCCAGTGGAGCTCATGTCACCACTAGGGATAGCTCCCCCTGCTCCCCTCCAGTTCGCACCCTGCTCCTAGCGTGAAAATGTTTGAAAACGTGTGCAAAGTCTCCGAAAATCCTAAAAATAAGCTTACATTTGAATTCCCCATAAAAAAACAAATCATTCAGTAAAAACAAGGCACCACTGATCATCTACTCTATAAGACGATTCCAGGGATGTCTGGCTTGAGTTTCTACCACCAGGGAAAGTGGACAAAAGTGCCCGAGATCAGCCTCTTAATTTACCCAGGGCCTAGTGCTTGGCTTTGGGCATGAACATTCAGGAAACTCCCCTGAGTATTTTATTAAATATCTGAACTTTGGAGAGGAGTTGGGGGACACACGACACATCAAATCACATCTACAGATCAAGACGAAGCGAATGGAAGTACTCCTAGCGTGTGAAAATGTTTGTGAAAAACGTGTGCAAAGTCTCTAAAAACGGAGCAGTGGCTGTGATGCTAGCTTTGCGGCTAGCAGTTAGTTGTTGTTGTTTGAAGTTGTTGCTATGGAAACAACATGACGGAGAAAAAATGTATATCTTCTACATATAATAACAAACAAAGTAAAGAATGAAGTGTAGGCTATGCCTGTTTGAAGTTGTTGCTATGGAAACAACATGAAGGAGAAAAGTATAATCTTCAACATATAATAACGGACAAAGTAAATAATGTGTGTAATAGTGTTGGCTATGTTTAAAGAGCCTGTGACACCATCCCAACAACTGTTGTGCAATGAAATATTGGTCTACTAGTAATCTCGAACCGTCAGTTTAAAAAATAAAAAGCGATACCGTTCCGTTAAATATCAATAATTTCGAACATCGCGGGGAAATTCCTTCGTCTCATTTTGAAGTTTTGGGGGAAGCCGGAAGTGACGTCAATGCGGGAACGCTTCGAGAGCCAAACACAGACAAAGTGTGTTGTGTCATGCGTAGAAATGGTGAATTACTGAGATTAGGCACGTTAATAACGTTTTAATGAAGTTGACTACAGTATATTCATATTTGTCAGTGCTTTCATGTCAATTCAGTGACATAAACATACATGATCGTGGTGAAGATGATGATTACATTAGGATTAAAAATCGGGAGTGAGAGCTGCTGAATTTCCTCCCGTCGGATGTGATATAAAAACAAATCGATTATTTTTGTGGTTGTAAACTCAAGTGGATGAAACTACATTTATTAGTGCTTTCATGTCAATTCGGCGAACATATGATACATTAAATGATGAGTGAGGATGATGATTAAAAATCGTTTGTTTGAGCCGGTCTGCATTTCCTGATGAGAAAACAAACCGATGCTTTTTGTAGTTGTAGTACACCAACAACATGGATTAAACGTGTGTTTTTTTTTACCACAATGTTGGGGAAATTAATGGATAAAATGCACGGATTATTATTATTATTCCCACTCCGATCGGGACACTAGGTCCACCGTTTCCCCGCAGCGAGGCTCCCCCCGTTGACAGTGTACGTGGGCTGTGTGCGGTGGCGGACTGGCCATCGGGACGAATCCCGATGGGCCGGTACCGAAGTGGGCCGGTCGGATAAGTCACCAGCACATCCCCCATAGGCGGCGCGTGAGGCTCAGGTTTGAGAAGGCTAAATAACTTCTTTTACCTGACGCTGCCCGCCTCCGGCGTCTATAGAAAAGAGATGAGCTCAGTGTGCGGAGTTTAAATCTCTCAAGTCATATTACAGGATAAAGGAAATACAGTTTAAACTGCCGTATGCAGAGAAGACGCCGACGTGTCGCACTTATCATTCATATCACATCATCACTCAGATCATAGATCATATAATATCATAATATATCGTATATTTCCTGATCTGAGTCAGCTGAGCCTCATCTGGCCGTGCAACACTCACAGCGTCACAGACTGGATGCAGAAATATTATTTAACACATTATGTTGACGAAACACTCGAGACAAATGTAATTAAAATCAGATCCACGCGTGTCTTAGACGTGAACGCGCTCTCAGCTGGAGAGAGAACCCCTGGCTTGATTTACCGAGTTGATAACCAGCGTCGTCGGACCGCTCAGCGAGATCTCGTTTGTTAGTTTGTTGTTGTTCGTTTGTTTGTTACTCAAACATATCCAGGGTCTGTTGAACTGGCTTCGTAGTAGGCTACAGGGCACAGGTGGCTAGCAGCGCTAATGTCAAAGACACAGACATTATACATTATATTTGTATTTTACCAGGATGCAGTGACACACATATTTACATATTTACATTTACTATATACAGCACCTGCCGCCCCTGACATCCCCACTCCCCCCGTTGACAATTTACTAGCGGTACCGAAGTGGGCTGGTCGAGAGTCCCGGGATGATTTGTAGTCCCATTCCACCACTGGCTCCATGACCATATGATCGCCCATATTGACGCACCTCATTCCTAAACTTCTAACAACAGATACAACATAAACCGATCCTTCAGCCTCATATGAGCTCTCAGACACGTTCAACATTAACCTGTCATCGCTGTCTGAGCTTGCCGCTGTGTGCGCCGTCGTGCGTTCACATCTGACTGTATATATATAAAGGTTTACATGCAGATGCTGGGATCCTGGACGGTGCAGCTGGAGCGCTGTGCCCGCAATGACGTCACCCATCATTTGGCGGGACTTGAAGAATCCCCGAGAAGATCCAGAAAATTGTCAACATTGAAGGCAGATTAATGGTTATCAAAGTACAAATATCCGAAATCAGTTCAGTAACGGTTTTCAAGGGGACAATATGTACTCAAATTAATGGGTTTGGATGATGGGGGAAAACCGTGTCACAGGCTCTTTAAATGTTCGTAATTTGACCATCATGGCCCTCTTGAGTTGCCGTAAAATATGACGGATGCGACGGAAATACACCCGAACACATCTGGTACCCCGAACACATCTGGTACCTACACTGGTGCTGCACCGCGTTTGGAGGCAGGACCAAACCATTACATGTAAATAGAAGGGGGTGTACAGAGGCTTTGGGTAATTAACTTTTGGAAGAAAATAAGTTAAATGAATCGTAAGTTTAGTGAGTAATTTATCAATATAACGTTATATTAATGTTAATTATTGAGGATTGATGAAAGGTTACTTAACATTTTTTTCTTAATGTTCTAAACATTTTGGGGCCCCTGTCAGTCACGGGCCCTTAGAATCGTCCTCACTTTTCACCCCCTTACGGCGCCCCTGAATGTACCATAGGGACTTTACAATCTGTGCAGCATACGCCGCCCTCCGACAATCCTCACTTTGGGGAAAGAAAAACCTCAATGGAAAAAACAGAACTCAGGAAGAGAAAGGGAGGAGTACGATGTTCCGGAGTCTGCAGGAGACCACCAGCTCACTGCAGACTGTTATGTTTATGTGAGGGAAAACAGTACAGACTTTAATTTAGTTGTATTTCAAAGTTTGACTTCATGTTATGGACATTTTGGTGTGGAGCTACTTATTGAAGCACCGGAGCACACTGCTGACGGCATCGTGGACAATCGATCAACCAATGAAATTGTATTTATATAGCAATTTATATATCACAATTGACACTTGTCTAAGGGGGCTTAACAGTGTGCACAGAAAACCCATGAGGTATTAACACTCCAGCATAAATGAGCAGAGCAGGAGAGTCAGTAAACCAGTCTGCATGGATCTATGGATGACTATTACCCTAATTTCCACACATAAACTTAGCAGTCTGCTACAAACTGGTGGACTCTTGTGAGCACTGGTAACGTATCCTACACACAGTTTTGTTGCGTCGACGCTTGCCGGTGGGCGTGTCTGGCGCGCGACCAACAACCAATCACATTAATCTCCCGTCCGGACACACATAGCATGCGGTTTGATTGGCTAGCGCTTGTACTAGCATATCATTAGATTGGCTGACGCTTCCGTCGACGCTTGAAAAGCTGAACTTTTCTCAACATTCAGCGTGAGCAACGCAGGCAAAGCGAAGAAACAGAACCACAATTCAGTTTGGCAAAGCGTGGCGTCACCCCATTCAAAGTGAACAGGAAGCGTCTCCGTTGAAGCTTCCAACGGAACTGTGTGTAGGATGCGTTTTGTGCGAACGAGAGACTTTTTTGCAAATTAGTTCTTTTTTATTTTGTCCAATTATTTTTCTTTAAATAGTTGGTATATGACCTTCAACAAGTGTAATCCTGAAGAAGAAGAAGAAGAAGAAGAAGAAGAAGAAGAAGAAGAAGAAGAAGAAGAAGAAGAAGAAGAAGAAGAAGAAGAAGAGAAGAAGGACTAGGACTAGGACTAGGACTTCCGGTTATGGAGCTGAGAGGCTTACACTCCCCAGCACGGTTGCAATTCCTACTAAAATCCCACCTAAAACTGCATGGTATTTGATTCTAAACCCGTTCAAATCCAGTTTTGAACAGTCTGCCGTGGTTCCATCCCATTTCAAGTGCTGTTCGAGGCTCGGCGTAACCCTCGGAGCACACTCTCCAATCACAGAGCTTGAGGACTATCACGGGGTTTGTCAAACAGAGCACATGGTGTAGTCCAAACGATAGCTGGGGATTCTGGGTAGTGTAGTGTCTTCTGCCATCCTTTACTCCGAAAAAATATATGTTTCTCCGAATCGAAGGGGAAAAATACAATCGACAGTAAGGGGAATACTTACTTCCGGGTGTACAATTCTCCGTTATCCAATGAGAATGGACGCTCACATTGCCTTTAAGGGCAGCCGACACAAACGAATGCCGTGCTTCCATGAGCGTCAAATCACGACGCAGATGGGAATACATTGCAATCAGTTGAAAGCTATTTGCGTCCCTTTATGACGCTGAAGGAGCCTAGGAGTGTCACAACTGCACGCCACGGACACTGACCAAACGTCTCCTGGACGATTATGGAGTGAGAGTGTGTTGGTCTCACCTGTTAACCACACCCAAGTTTTTGCTCACTCTCTTTCTCCTCTGCACCCATTAGCTTCACTGCTAGAATTAAAACCCCCACCAGACACACACCCGTTGCCAGATCGTACTTTGCCTTATGCTAGTCATTCACGCGTTTGTCATCAGATTGCCTACCAGGTTCCGAGCCTGCCTGTCCCCGACCTGCCTGCTCTGCCTGATCCCTGATCCTGCCTGTCCTTGGACTATCTTGCCTTGCCTGCTGTCTGACCCTGCCTGTACCTACGCTGACCGCTTCGCCTGCTCCCTGACCCTCTGCCCGGCCCTGACTCACCTTCTTCCCGCTGTCCTCCGGTTCGTTTGCCTGTACATCATCCGGTATTCCTCTGCTCTGGTATTATTGCCAATAAAGTACATTACCAATACTCTGTGGTTTCTCGAGTGCTGCATTTGGGTCCTTCATAAGATTGTGACAGTTCTGTGATTCTCCAGAGCACACATGTTGTGATATTAGGGTCATGCAGAGTGAGATGAGATCGCTGTCCCTTAGAGAGAGAGAGAGAGAGAGAGAGAGAGAGAGAGAGAGAGAGAGAGAGATCTGTGACGTATTTTGTGAAACAGAAGAACAGCTAAATAACTGCAACGGCCTCCCAAGAAGAGCTCGCCTCTCTCCAGTTATTGAAGCTAAAGTGGGTTATTGCACCTGAAGCTTGTTGCTTCTGCCCTCCTCGACTACGGTCTGGGAGCCGACAGGAAAGTTCGACACACAGATGGCCAGTCCGCCCGTTTGTAGCATATTATTTCAATGAGAGATGAGCAGATCGCCACTGGGCTTTCAACTAAAGACACAGCCACGCAAAAACTGCTGCATTTCTACAGCTCCTTATGGGTACTGCAATTAGTGAAGTGCTTTCCTCCGGGGTGAGACGATCAGCACCACGGAGGAAAGCGGCAGAAAGTCACCTGGAGTTAAAGAGAGCGGGGCTGCGCTGCGTGCATGGTTTCCTTCTGCAGGTAACGGGGAGACACGCTCTGGCGGCGGTCTCGTTCAGGAACTGAAAATACAATTTAAATATTTTGCACACTTATTCCACTTATCCATAGTGTGCCACTGGTTACGGTGCCAGGGGTTGCAGACCCCTGATGTAAGCAGGGGCGGATCTAGACAAATATTCATGGGGTGGCAAGGGGGTGGCAGGAGATTTTGAGGGGTGGCATCCCCTGACAGAAGTATATGCTGATTTAAATCGCAATCATATCAATCAATTAGGGGTGTAACGGTACACGTACCCGTACTGAAATTATTCGCTACGGGCCCTTCGGTTCGGTACACGTGTGTTCCGAACGAATATAGTGTTAAACGTAAAAAATTGAGAACATGAACAACTTTTTGGGAGTAATCTATATCATTTAATTTCATTGGACGAGAGGCATACTATGAGAGCTGGTCACAGGAATCCGTTCAAATGTAGTCAGTAATTTGAGGAACTGTCGAAATGGCGAACGCAGATAAAGTTGAGCTCGAAAATCCTCCAGCATCATTGAAATCTCCGGTTTGGGAACATTTTGGTTTCGCAGTTACGTACAAGGATGATGGACAAAGACAGGTGGACCGAACCAAAGCTGTTTGTCGGCATTGTTGAACTAACATTGGTTCCGCGGCTGGCAATACATCAAACTTGCACTCATTTGAAAAGGCATCACCCGAACGTGAATATCACCGGTACCAAAAGAAAAAAGACTGAAGTGCAAACCCAACTCCCACTAGCATGTAAGCCTCCACCACTCGCAGAAAGTTCAGACCGAGCCAAAGCTATTACAAATGCCAAGTATCCTTATGTTGCCATGGTAGCAAAGCGCTACCTGGCTGTATCTGCTGCCACTGGCCCTAGAGAGGGTATTCTCCACAGCAGGAGACATTGCTAGTGCCAGCAGATCTGCCCTTTCAGCAGCAATGTGGACAAGTTCATCTTTCTTTAAACAACATGAAAATACAATGACAAGCAAGTCCTGATGTCAAGCTGGCTGCTTAGGTGCTAGTACAGTTCAAATACAGATTATTTCAGTTCATCGAAATGCTGCACCTTAATGTTTATTTTACTATATTTTGTATTTATTTGAATACATTAGTCACAGTTTAATAATAATAATGTTTTGTGATAATTTTTCCTGCTGTACCGAAAACGTACCGAACCGAACTGTGACCTAAAAACGAGGTACGTACCGAACCGAAATGTTGTGAACTGTTACACCCCTACAATCAATGTTAACTTGGAAAGCCACTATATTAATATTTTAAATCAATCACATAGGTGATATTATTGTGGCACATCAGTAAAGCCTTACATATAAGGTGGCAGACGTAGTTTAATGAATTTTAACTGAACAATAACTGAATGAGTTTGTCTCACTCTGAGACCAGCAGGGCAACGAATCTATGCAGACTGCTGCAATGAGTACATTAATTAACTGTCTCATCGATGTTTGTCTGAATTAATATGATACTATTAACAATGATATTATTCCTCAGCTGTCAATCACTGTTAATAAATAATAATAATATTAATAATAATAATAATAATAATAATAATAATAATAATAGATTTAATTTGTTCGCGTTTTTACAGGTGCTCAAAGACGCTTTACAGATATAGTGAAGAACTGTTATGATTAACATATTCATTTATTATTGAATACACTATATTTTTTGGAGGAGTTAATGATGAATGTTCATCAAGATGCTTGCTCACCCTCCTTCAAATTTGAAAAACAAGTAATCATATAATTATTGATATACAGTTACAACCTTGACTTTACATCAGAAAGAACAAACATTAAAGAAGTGACTAACTGCATCAGTTAGGGTTAAAAAACGTGTATTCAGCTAAAACATCGCTGCAGTTATTATCCAGTGGAAGGTCCTTACCTACTGGCCTAGTTACATCAAAGTGGTTACTTTGTTTGGCTGGGCAGTGAAGTTTAACACACCGTCTTATTTTACTTTCTCAGGACTTAAAACTGTTTTTTGGGGGCAGACCCCCTCAAAGAAAAAAATATATACACGCATACAAGATCATCATCTTAATAGTTTGTTATTCTCATCGAGTCATCCGTGAGCAGAGCATCAAGTTGACGTGTATATTACAGCTGAATGCAGCTATTACTATTTTGTTCAGCAAAATGCCTCACAAACTTATTAAGATCAACAGCTTTAGTGCGTTTTGATTCAATGCTGAGTACAGCCACACTGACAGTCTCTTCTCTATCATTGTAGACCGCAAATACCTCATTCCTTCAGTGCTTGGGTCCGAAAGGCTTCTCGTTTTGCGCCGTTCCCCGTTCAAGTGAATTGGCCACCAATCATATTTCCACTCTCGCGCCAGGACCGGGGGGTTACATGACGTGCATCTTGTGGTGCATTCATTTGCACTCGGACATTAGAGACTTTCTCTCATAAATGTCCGATGAGCTACAACTTTTCTTTCAAAACAAAGATGCCAACTGGGGTGGCAAGGCTATTGTTTAGGGTGGCAGTTGCCACCCCATGCCACCCCGGTAGATCCGCCCCTGGATGTAAGTAAACACACGGGGTCCCTTTTTTAATTTGATCTATGGAATGGTGGTATGAGCTCCCCATTGACATCAGGACAGCAGAAAGCTTACACACCTTCCGGCGCAGACTGAAAACTCATCTATCGCTCGACTCCACTTCGAGCGATAGAATTACTAACAAACAACTGCTAACAGAGCACTTATATACTAATAAAGGACTGGCTTATCTAAAGCCAGTTGAGTAGCACTTTAAATGCTTGGCTCTATGAAACCTGATGTACTTTTATGATTCTGTTTTCTTCAAGGTTGTGTCTTCCTGGTCGAATGTACTTATTGTAAGTCGCTTTGGATAAAAGCGTCAGCTAAATGTAGTAATGTGAGAGAGAGAGAGAGAGAGAGAGAGAGAGAGAGAGAGAGAGAGAGAGAGAGAGAGAGAGAGAGATCTGTGACGTATTTTGTGAAACAGAAGAACAGCTAAATAACTGCAACGGCCTCCCAAGAAGAGCTCGCCTCTCTCCAGTCATTGAAGCTAAAGTGGGTTATTGCACCTGAAGCTTGTTGCTTCTGCCCTCCTCGACTACGGTCTGGGAGCCGACAGGAAAGTTCGACACACAGATGGCCAGTCCGCCCGTTTGTAGCATATTATTTCAATGAGAGATGAGCAGATCGCCACTGGGCTTTCAACTAAAGACACAGCCACGCAAAAACTGCTGCATTTCTACAGCTCCTTATGGGTACTGCAATTAGTGAAGTGCTTTCCTCCGGGGTGAGACGATCAGCACCACGGAGGAAAGCGGCAGAAAGTCACCTGGAGTTAAAGAGAGCGGGGCTGCGCTGCGTGCATGGCTTCCTTCTGCAGGTAACGGGGAGACACGCTCTGGCGGCGGTCTCGTTCAGGAACTGAAAATACAATTTAAATATTTTGCACACTTATTCCACTTATCCATAGTGTGCCACTGGTTACGGTGCCAGGGGTTGCAGACCCCTGATGTAAGCAGGGGCGGATCTAGATAAATATTCATGGGGTGGCAAGGGGGTGGCAGGAGATTTTGAGGGGTGGCATCCCCTGACAGAAGTATATGCTGATTTAAATCGCAATCATATCAATCAATTAGGGGTGTAACGGTACACGTACCCATACTGAAATTATTCGCTACGGGCCCTTCGGTTCGGTACACGTGTGTTCCGAACGAATATAGCGTTAAACGTAAAAAATTGAGAACATGAACAACTTTTTGGGAGTAATCTATATCATTTAATTTCATTGGACGAGAGGCATACTATGAGAGCTGGTCACAGGAATGCGTTCAAATGTAGTCAGTAATTTGAGGAACTGTCGAAATGGCGAACGCAGATAAAGTTGAGCTCGAAAATCCTCCAGCATCATTGAAGTCTCCGGTTTGGGAACATTTTGGTTTCGCAGTTACGTACAAGGATGATGGACAAAGACAGGTGGACCGAACCAAAGCTGTTTGTCGGCATTGTTGAACTAACATTGGTTACGCGGCTGGCAATACATCAAACTTGCACTCATTTGAAAAGGCATCACCCGAACGTGAATATCACCGGTACCAAAAGAAAAAAGACTGAAGTGCAAACCCAACTCCCACTAGCATGTAAGCCTCCACCACTCGCAGAAAGTTCAGACCGAGCCAAAGCTATTACAAATGCCAAGTATCCTTATGTTGCCATGGTAGCAAAGCGCTACCTGGTTGTATCTGCTGCCACTGGCCCTAGAGAGGGTATTCTCCACAGCAGGAGACATTGTTAGTGCCAGCAGATCTGCCCTTTCAGCAGCAATGTGGACAAGTTCATCTTTCTTTAAACAACATGAAAATACAATGACAAGCAAGTCTTGATGTCAAGCTGGATGCTTAGGTGCTAGTACAGTTCAAATACAGATTATTTCAGTTCATCGAAATGCTGCACCTTAATGTTTATTTTACTATATTTTGTATTTATTTGAATACATTATTCACAGTTTAATAATAATTTAATTTTTTTTTAATGTTTTGTGATAATTTTTCCTGCTGTACCGAAAACGTACCGAACCGAACTGTGACCTAAAAACGAGGTACGTACCGAACCGAAATGTTGTGAACTGTTACACCCCTACAATCAATGTTAACTTGGAAAGCCACTATATTAATATTTTAAATCAATCACATAGGTGATATTATTGTGGCACATCAGTAAAGCCTTACATATAAGGTGGCAGACGTAATTTAATGAATTTTAACTGAACAATAACTGAATGAGTTTGTCTCACTCTGAGACCAGCAGGGCAACGAATCTATGCAGACTGCTGCAATGAGTACATTAATTAACTGTCTCATCGATGTTTGTCTGAATTAATATGATACTATTAACAATGATATTATTCCTCAGCTGTCAATCACTGTTAATAAATAATAATAATAATAATAATAATAATAATAATAATAATAATAATAATAATAGATTTAATTTGTTAGCATTTTTACAGGTGCTCAAAGACGCTTTACAGATATAGTGAAGAACTGTTATGATTAACATATTCATTTATTATTGAACACACTATATTTTTTGGAGGAGTTAATGATGAATGTTCATCAAGATGCTTGCTCACCCTCCTTCAAATTTGAAAAACAAGTAATTATATAATTATTGATATACAGTTACAACCTTGACTTTACATCAGAAAGAACAAACATTAAAGAAGTGACTAACTGCATCAGTTAGGGTTAAAAAACGTGTATTCAGCTAAAACATCGCTGCAGTTATTATCCAGTGGAAGGTCCTTACCTACTGGCCTAGTTACATCAAAGTGGTTACTTTGTTTGGCTGGGCAGTGAAGTTTAACACACCGTCTTATTTTACTTTCTCAGGACTTAAAACTGTTTTTTGGGGGCAGACCCCCTCAAAGAAAAAAATATATACACGCATACAAGATCATCATCTTAATAGTTTGTTATTCTCATCGAGTCATCCGTGAGCAGAGCATCAAGTTGACGTGTATATTACAGCTGAATGCAGCGATTACTATTTTGTTCAGCAAAATGCCTCACAAACTTATTAAGATCAACAGCTTTAGTGCGTTTTGATTCAATGCTGAGTACAGCCACACTGACAGTCTCTTCTCTGTCATTGTAGACCGCAAATACCTCATTCCTTCAGTGCTTGGGTCCGAAAGGCTTCTCGTTTTGCGCCGTTCCCCGTTCAAGTGAATTGGCCACCAATCATATTTCCACTCTCGCGCCACCCCGGTAGATCCGCCCCCTGGATGTAAGTAAACACACGGGGTCCCTTTTTGAATTTGATCTATGGAATGGTGGAATGAGCTCCCCATTGACATCAGGACAGCAGAAAGCTGCACACCTTCCGGCGCAGACTGAAAACTCATCTATCGTTCGACTCCACTTCGAGCGATAGAATTACTAACAAAGAACTGCTAACAGAGCACTTATATACTAATAAAGGACTGGCTTATCTAAAGCCAGTTGAGTAGCACTTTAAATGCTTGGCTCTATGAAACCTGATGTACTTTTATGATTCTGTTTTCTTCAAGGTTGTGTCTTCCTGGTCGAATGTACTTATTGTAAGTCGCTTTGGATAAAAGCGTCAGCTAAATGCAATGTAATGTCATGTAATCTACTCTGTTGCAGAAGCTGCAGATTGGTGTTTCATTCACTAAAAAAGAAAATAATAATTAAAGAAAACTATGAGTTGAACTAAAACAGCTTTATCAAAAATACAAGGCAGCTTAACTAGGTTTGGGCTGTAAACTATTACATGTAAAGGTTAGACCAGGAGTGTCAACCTCAAGGCTCAACCACTTTCGTCTATCTTGACAAACTAAATTCACATCAGTCCACAGTCCGCTGGTTAACTGTCTCGATGTAGCTCCTGTTACTGTGATGAATTTATAAGAACAAATACATAATACACCAAAATCTATATTTTGATTTGAACCTTTGCTGCCTGTTTGACAAGGTTTGTATCCTTTTCAAACAGGGTTCAGCTTCTGAGTTCATGGAGTTCAGCTTCTGCTTGGATTTACGGCAAATGATTTCCATGTTTCAGAAACAACACAAAGGAAATGTTGAATTGTGCTAGGATGTTGACAGCCTGCAGGATAATGCACTTGCACACAGTAGGTTTATCAGTTTGTTTAGGATCAGCTGGAAACAGGATAATCAGAGCGGTGAGAATCAATCAAACTGTTCAATTGCTGTGAAAAACAAAAACAAGCCTACAAGCTAGCTCAAGCTCAAGCTCTGTAAAGTGGTAGAAACATAAACAAGCAAACAAACAAACATCTACAGTTTAAACATGTGTTCACGCTGCTGATGCTGAGCATTTGGGGCTCTGTCACATCTCAGGGGTACAGTAAGTGACGTGAGCAATGTACAGCCAGAAACCAGCTGAACATGTAAGAGTTCACATGCATTTATTGGACCAATGCTCACCTTAAATGGGAACGTTTACACATTTCAGAGATGGTTCATTGCTAATATAATTGAGACTGACTCGATGATGCCCACTTTTCCAAATAAATACATTTATCATTATTGTTTGATAAGAATAATTACAATTTCATTTGAAACCTGAAGCTCAAAAGAAAAATATCAATGATGATTGTGAATTTTTGTCTTTTACCATATTTATCTTATTTTTCTTTTTTAATGTAAGCTGTGTATTTTAGATGCATTTTGCTTTGACATTATATTGTATATTTGTGTTTTTATAAGAACTTGTATTTCTATTACTGTGTCGAATTTGTTATGTTCTGCACTATGAGCTCAAAGGAAAATAAAAATTGAAAAAAATGACATATTCAGTCTACAAATATGTTTTAATCGAATCTCAAGGAGTAAAGACAATTGCGGGTTTTAATAAAAAAAAACATTTTAAATTGATATATTTTCATATTGTTAAGTAGCTTGAATTACACATATGAAAAGGAATAGAGGACTGCTTTTTTATTTTCATTTATTTTCATTTCAACCTGCGGCCGACAAACTGCACCTTAGACAGCATTCGCTCTCGCTTCCTCAGAGATGTTTTTGAATCAGTTGGAACAAGTGTTTTATTGCTTGTAAACACTTCTCTTAGCTCAGGATGTGTCCCAGCTGCCTTCAAACATGCCATGGTGCAGCCACTACTTAAAAAGAAAAATCTCGATCCCTCCATTCTCGCACATTTTAGGCCTATCTCCCAGCTACCCTTTTTATCTAAAGCCCTGGAGCGAGTAGTCTACGCCCAGTTGCAGTCATTTTTAACCATGCATGGTATCCATGAAACATTTCAGTCTGGCTTTAAATCTATGCATAGTACTGAAACAGCCCTTTTAAGAGTTTTTAATGATCTGCTCTTAGCCGCCGATTCAGGAAGCCCAGCTGTTTTGGTGCTGTTAGATTTAACTGCTGCCTTTGACACTGTGGATCATAGTATCCTGTTGTCACGGCTTGAACAGTCCGGAGGCATTACAGGCTCTGCTCTTGCATGGTTCAGGTCTTATATGACGGACTGTAGTTTCTCAGTGCAGTTACTGTAGGTGCCTTCTCCTCTGCCAAAGCCCCTCTTACCTGAGGAGTTCCCCAAGGCTCGATTCTGGGCCCCATCCTTTTTCTATTGTACATACTGCCCCTAGGTTAAATTCTCACAAAACATAATATCCCCTTCCATTGTTACGCTGATGATGTACAGATCTATCTGCCTTTCAATCAAAATGCCAACCCATTACAGCAGTTGAAGGACTGCTTAACAGAGATGAAATCCTGGCTGAGCCAAAACTTCCTCACCCTCAACGAGAGCAAGACCGAGGTCATCTTTTTTGGACCCCGAACTCCAGCCTCTCCGGTTGATATTCTGGGCTCCCTCAATAAAAATATCCTCTCCTCTGTTATGAACCTTGGAGTGACCTTCAACAGCGCCTTTACATTTGATAAGCAGGTTAGCACTGTAGTCAAGACCTGCTTTTTCAAAATACGATTATTGGGTAAGACCAAGTCGTTTTTATCTTTTAAAGACCTAAAGGGTTATTAACGCCTTTGTTACCTCGAGACTGGATTACTGCAATGTGCTGAATGTGGGTATAGACCAGGCCTCAATTCGACGCCTGCAGCTAGTTCAGAATGCAGCTGCACGTCTTCTCACTGGCCATAAAAAGCGCGACCATATCACCCCAATTCTGGCTTCATTGCACTGGCTTCCAGTTCGGTTCAGAATAGATTTTAAACTGCTTTTATTTGTTTTTAAAGCCCTAAATGGGCTGGCTCCTGCCTATATAGCCGAACTCCTCCATCGCTACACCCCAGGCAGAGTCTTAAGGTCGGCTGATCAGCTGCTGCTGATAGTGCCTAAGACCAGGCTTAAAACCCGAGGGCATTGAGCTTTCGCAGCGGCTGGCCCTAGGCTCTGGAATACTTTGCCCCTCCATGTGAGGTCGGCCCAGACCCTGGGGGGTTTTAAATCAACACTTAAAACTCACTTTTTCTCTCTGGCTTTTGTTTAATTATTTATTTATTCATTTAGTTATTTATTTATTCATTTAGTTCTTTATTTTAGTATTTATAACATGGTTCCCTTGCATTTTTGGATGTCCCCTTGTAAATGAATCAAGAACTTATGATAATATCTGACCTCAAATACATCTTTAGAAGTATGTTGATTAAAAAAATAAAGATGTCTTTCAGTAATCCATGTTTCGTAGATTGAGTACTTCTTTACAAAATAAAGTGTTCTGGATAAAAAATTAAAGTAAATAACCATCAAGTTAATGGATTAAGTACTCTTTTTCAAAATAAGAGACACAGTTACACGACACAAATGTTTTGTTCTGGATAAAAATAAAAGTATTGGCGATATTTACCTCATAAAATGTAATGTATAATAAATGTATTTGTTCTTATCTATGTATGATTTGTTCAATGAAAAGCAAGTAACCATAACAATGATCATTGTAAAAACTGAAGTTTACTATTTAAATATTTCAGTTTTATTTCAAATCAATCAAATAGGCTTGTGTTTTTATCTTATTATCATTTTCAACAAATGTAGGCGTTCATCTGTTTCAGTGGATGTAGGGTTTTGAACTGGTGTGGACCTTTTCACTTTTCCTTTAGTTCCCATTCAGCTTATTAAAGTAAAAGCATCAACGGATAGAGGCCAGAAGAGAGAGTCGCAAAAACAGAACTGATAATTTCTTGCTGCTGTTTTAATCTGTTTTTATTTTGTCTTCACTGTTGCACTTAAATCTGGTCACAAATGAAAACAAATTAAGCTTTGCGCAAATTCAGACAGGAAGACCTAACACTCCGTATTGCTCGTCATGGCAATACTTGCTCTCTGCATCTAAATGACAGGGAGCGCCTCTCCTCAGCTAAACCTATCACGCCCCTCCATTTACAAGCCTAATGATCGCACCTGTTAATCCCTCTATATATGTTCTCCCCTGTTCTATCAGCTGTCTTCCAGGTGTCAACGCGCAAGCAGCAGCAGGGCTTCGTCCCAGCTCCAGGCATTATTCATCAGCTCCGCAGTCTGGTGGATTAAGCTACAGGCGGCGTTCCCCAGTCGGCTAGCGGTTCCAGCCGGCCGCCCGCAAACCCGGACGCGGGAGGAAAAGACAAGGAAATCGGGCTCCACGGAAGTTCCTCCGGCTTAATGGAAACGGGCTACTTCACCCAAACAATTGACGCACGCCTTCAGTCTCTCAAGAGGGTATCACTGGCTTCAGGGCCGCTCAAATGCGGCGCTTCCGGCTTCACGCGGAACGGGTCCTCATCGCATGCGAAGCTTTACCCATTCTGGCTTCAAACCACAACCCCTCCTGCAGGCAGGCAGGGCTCAAGCTACATCCCATTGAAGCTACTTCCTCCTGCGCCTCACTCTAAAACAGGCGTCAGGGTAGCGCTGGCAAGAGGGGTAAGGTGAGTTCCAGGCAGTGTTGGGTGTAACGCGTTACAGTATGGAGTTTCAGTAACGTATTACTTGCATTACTAATACAGTCGGGGAATTACTACCCATTACAATGCTCAGTAACTAACGCAGTTTCAAGCTTCAACACAGCGTTACCTGAAATGAATGGCGCCAACTCATTTCTAATATGCAAAAGACAAACAAATGCGTCTATGATGTATTTTCGATCAGACGAGATCTCTCTCTCGGTCTGCGTGCGAGGGGGGCGGGGCAGTTTACACACACGCAGCTGCTACATGCAGCGGAGCACTCTGCAGAGATGGCAGAGAAAACGCGCTCCGAGGTGTGGTTACACTTTACCCGTCTCGACGTGGAGAATGCTCGTTGCCAAAAGTGCAATAAGAGTTTAGCTTTTGTCTAAACATTTTATCAAAAGTGCAGCACAATCAGACAGAGGAATGCACCGTTTTCGACTGTCTAGCAGCTCTGTAGCCCCATCCACGAGTAACGTTTCCACGTCAGGTGTCATGTATGCTGGCAGCAACACACAGAGTTCACTAAATTATACACACATGGGTTAATGATTAGAGGTAACTGAGTATTTTATTTTGTTGGGCTAGAGTCTTTCCCATGCTGTTTTCCGGGAATAATAGTCAAAGCCGTCAGGTGCAGCATAGGCAAGAGGACAAGATTTGTCATAACTTTAACGAAAACGTCTGCTACCACCCATATCGTACATTCCTCCACACCTGTAGTCCTGCAAGGACGCTTATCCGAGGTCTGTATGCCCCAGGCGCAACCGCAGCTTTGCCAGTACCTCGCGCCAGGAACCACATGGAAAATAATCGTTCAAACACCCGCATTAACGCCACACATTAGCAGCGGCGTATCTACTCACTCAGACACTCAATGAGTCTTCGTTTTTATTCACGGATGCTGCCCATCCGTGGGGTTTTGGGGAGTTTCTTCAAGGAGAAAGAGAAGTTCACGTAAGATGACAGAAGACAGTCTAATCACCCAATCAAGTGCATCTATGTCTCACCGCGGCGTAATTAAACTGCTAATTAAGCTAGTCCCATATCATGGGTCATGTTTCAGTATTTACCTAAGCATACATCATTTTATGCTGCGCATATTGTCTCATTTATATTGGTTCATGCTCACATGGCTTACGATAAGCCAGGGTATAACATTCATGTATCATCGTACTCAAGCTAACAGCTACATTACATTGTCTACATCTCCCTCTTCCCCCGGACATCGACTCGTGCCGGCTATCCTAGATCTCTCAGTTTACCTATGGTAAACATGCATATAACTAGTGGTGGTGTCTTAATAGCATTCCAGGGCTTCGTCCAGGATAGGTGCAGCAACCCTGCCGCAATCAAGGTAATTATTCCTCATCCCTACAACAACCAGACGGCCATCCAAGATCTCTCTTCCCTGGTATTTATACATTTAGTGGTAGTGTTCATCTGTGCATGTTTAACCCTGCATCGCAGGTCATCGACCATCGTGTCGGCAATGTTTAGTGGTATTGATCACGTAAGCCCGGCGCTGATTCCGGCCGTCGACTTCCGAGTCAGCATCCTATGATGTACAGTAAGCCCGGCAGCGATTCCGGCCGTTGTTTAGTGGTTGTACTTAAGCCGGCCTGATTCCGGCCCGTGGCTCTCGGGTCAAGCATCTTATGATGTACAGTAAGCCCAGCAGAGAACAGTAAGCCCGGCAGCGATTCCGGCCGTTGTTTAGTGGTAGTGTTCTCGTAAGTCCGACGCTGATTCCGGCCGTCGACCTTCGGGTCAGCATCTTATGATGTACAGTAAGCCCGGCAGTGATTCCGGCCGATTGTTTAATCCACATGTTAATCTCTCATTTCATCCATAGATCACCGCAGTCAGCCCACAAGACGTTCCGGAACCTTCGGGTCTGTATAACGCGTCCCTGCTAAAGCAGGTTGCCCCGCAAAAGAAAAGGTTCGGGAAGCCTCGCACGTTCCGGGCACCCGGGGCACTGGTCGGGTCGCTCGGTGCGTCCGGGTAGTCCCCGCTCACCCGGGATGCCCCGTACGTCCGGTACGGCCAGGATTCCCCCTCCGGGATGCCCCGTACGTCCGGGGCGCCCTGTATGGATGCCCTGTATGTCCAGGATGCCCCGTACGTCCGGGACGCCCTGTATGGATGCCCTGTATGTCCAGGATGCCCTGTACGGCCAGGATGCCCCGTATGTCCGGGTTGCCCCGTACGTCCAGGATGCCCCGTACGTCCAGGAAGCCCCGTATGTCCGGGTCGTGAAACCTCCGGTCCGTATAATGTTTCCCTGCTAAAATCAGGTTACCCCGCACATTCGGGAAGCCTCGCACGTTCCGGGCACCCGGGGCACTGGTCGGGTCGCTCGGTGCGTCCGGGTAGTCCCCGCTCACCCGGGATGCCCCGTACGTCCGGGATGCCCTGTACGGCCAGGATGCCCCCTCCGGGATGCCCCGTACGTCCGGTACGTACAGGAAGCCCCATCCGGGATGCCCCGTACGTCCGGGTAGTCCCCGCTCACCCGGGATGCCCCGTACGTCCGGGATGCACTGTACGGCCAGGAAGCCCCCTCCGGGATGCCCCGTACGTCCGGTACGTCCAGGAAGCCCCATCCGGGATGCCCCGTACGTCCGGGATGCCCCGTACGTCCGGGATGCCCCGTACGGCCGGGAAGCCCTGTACGTCCAGGAAGGATGCCCGGGAGGCATCAGTCGCTTAAATCCTCACATGTATTAACCTCTCCTTTCCATCCATAGATTTCCGCTGCATCCCACAAGGTAAGATTATTCACATTCAGTACTTCATACTTCATTCTTTTGGGGGTTCATCGGAAACGGTTCTTCCCTTCCCGATTGATATCCTACTAAAACCTGGGCCTAATCGCCAAAACAACATTTCATTAATTTGTGATGAACTGTCATCATTATGTTTCATTGATATAATGTGACCGATAATAAATATGTATTCCATACATCATGTCTCTCCTGATTGAAATGAAGCTTAGCGCAAGTTCAGACACGAAGACCTAACACTCCGTATTGCTCGTCATGGCAATACTTGCTCGCTGCATCTAAATGATAGGGAGTGCCTCTCCTCAGCTAAACATATCACGCCCCTCCATTTACAAGCCTAATGATCGCACCTGTTAATCCCTCTATATATGTTCTCCCCTGTTCTATCGCCTCCTGCTTTCAACTCCATGCATGCACACACATGCATTTCCAAACATTTGGACTACCTATGGTGCAAACGTATTATCTTTTCAATTTACACACGGCATCTATTGCACGTCTGTCCGTCCTGGGAGAGGGATTCCTCTCCCCGAGGTTTCGCCCATTTTTCCCTTTTTAAACTATATGCTTATCTCTCTTACAGTGCAGATGCTTTTCTGCTTGCTCCTGCCTCTGCTTGCTTTTTATGCTGATTTTTGCTTTTCTTATTCTCTGAAAACTTTGAGCAGCGGCTCCTGGACATTAACCTATCACTGGGACAGTTCATCTTCGTAAATAGACGGAGGTTTTCAGCCATATTTCAACATTTTTACGGCGACCCCAGTCTTACAGTAGCGTGGCCTAGCAACAGCTAAAGCCTGGTAGGCTACTGCATGCTATTTAGCTTAAGCTAGTTGGTAAAAAAATGCCTCAGTTCTCTACAGATGACTTCTACAGAAGATGGCCGTGCTGGAAATGAAAATGCAACGGCTGGAAGTTAACGTGGAAGTGAATGGACTATGTTGTGGGAATGACACCACTTTACCAGTGTTGCAAAATAATGGAAAAGGGTATGCTAACTCACAGCTAGTTAGCAGCTACAAGGATTCCAAGGAACAGGAGGGCTGTGTACCGGGTCATAAATCTACAAGTGGTGGTCCTCCCTGGAACTCTCTGGGTGCAAAGCCTAAGAGTAAATCATTTTCATGGGATTTGGGAGGAAGGATAACGGGCAGAGCCCAACACTCTGAAATACGTGATGCGACCGGCTGGCCTGCATTGTTATCACCCAAGAGGAGCGCCTCTTCAACCCCTAAACAGCAGTGGACAGCTGCTAAAGGGAGAATTACAAAAAATCCTCCTAAACCACCAAGTGTGCCAATCCGCTGACTAAGAGCCGGAGATCTCTTTCTGATGACCTGGATAACCCGTCCTCTTCACACAGCAGGGTAAGGACCAATAGCTACTCCAAAAGTAAAAGGCTAGAGGGAAAGCTAACGACTGGGCCTGAAACTCTGATTGTGGGTGACTCTGCTGTAAGAGATGTAAAAGGTCTGTGTAGTAAGAACAACACCAAAGTACTCTGTTTTCCCAAGTATACAGTCTCTGACTTGGCTGAGAAGATCCTGCATATTGGGGCTGAACATCCAACTGTGAAGAATGTGGTTCTGCACATTGGAACAAATGATGTTGTGAAACAACAGTCAGAAGTGCTGAAAAAAGACTTTAAATGTCTGTTGGAAACTGTCAGCTCTCTAAATGCAGAGGTGTTCATCAATGGCCCTCTACCGCCAGTCAGAAGAGGAGTGGAGAGATTCAGCAGATTGTTTGCACTGACACCTTTCAACTACCTGTACTGACCATTCTGTGCATTTTATTGACAATTTTAACTTTTTCTGGGACCGCAGACATCTTTTCAAGGCAAATGGAGTTTGCCTGAACAAGTTAGGAGTGAAATTGTTTATCTCTAACATATTCAACTGCCTGCGTCATCGATCTGTTCCCTCTGCCAAGGACAAGCGGCAAGAGGAATCAAAACAGGAGAAAGACCCAACACATCGCCCAGAAAACCCTGAAGAAGTATCACTGCACCCGCCTGAGGAATGTTCTGATTATGGGAGACCTATGAAACACACGGAGGAGTCCCCACCGCCCGTCACCCCTGTCAACGCCTTTGAGGATACTCCGTTCACCCTTTCGCCTTCACCCTCACCCACCCTCCTGGAGATCGTGGAACACAAGAAGGAGATACAAAGGGCTGGCACCGATTCCTTCCTGGATTTCAAAGACCAGACTAAGGCGATACGCAGGGCTGGCAGCATGTCCTTTACCCCCGCTCCTCAACGACGCCCACCAAAATCACCAAAGCAGAGACGCGCACCATCTCCCCCGGCTTCATCACCATGCCTACCACAATCATCCAAACCAAAACAATCTGCAAACTGATATCTGCTGGGTCCAGGCTCAAGGGCGTATGGCACTCTCAACTCTTTCCAGGACATGCCCGGGCCCTGCCTGCCAGTAGCTTTGCCGATATCTGTGTTGATAGGTAATAGATTAAGAGCGGTGAATGATCTTAGATACAGGAAGCACTCAAACGTTTGTGTGAGTTTATCTAATTTAGCAGTGATTCCATGTCAGCCACAGCTTGTTACAAAAAACATGACTGATAGTGTGTTTAACAAACTTAAACTAGCTTTATTAAATGTCAGGTCTTTGGCAGGAAAAACATTTTTAATCAATGATTTTATCACTGAGCACAATCTTGATTTTGTTTTTAACAGAAACTTGGATTGAACAAAATAACAGTGCAGCTGTTCTTATCGAATCAACCCCTCCCAACTTTAGTTCTACGAGTCAGGAAAGAATGCATAAGAAAGGGGGTGGAGTTGCTATTCTGTTCAATGATTCCATTCAATGCAGGAAGACATCGTATGGAAACTTTGATTATTTTGAATATGTGGCCCTTCAGCTGAAATGCTGCTCTCGAGCGCTGTTCCTAAATATCTATAGACCACCCAAATACAGTGAAAGCTTTTTTGATGACCTTACTGAACTGCTGTCTATAGTGTGTATTGACTTTGAGCGTCTAGTCATTGTTGGTGATTTTAACATCCATGTTGACAACCCCCAGGACAGAGGGGCTAAAGAACTGTTTTGTGTTCTTGATAGCTATGGACTGACTCAGCATGTGACGGAGCCCACGCACAATAAGGGGCACACTCTGGACTTAATTATCTCAAAGGGTCTGAATATCTCTAAGGTTGTGGTGACTGATGTTGCACTGTCTGACCATTCCTGTGTTTTCTTTGAGAGCTCTATTTCTGTTCACACAAGTGTTCAAAAAAGAGGTAACCACAAAGCGATGTTTAACTGAAAATACTAGGGAAATGTTTACTCAGAATTTTTCTTCCACACTTGCCCCTGCTAACACCTCAGTAAATGAGCTAGTAGATCATTTTAATTCAAAAATTAAAAATGTTATAGATGCCATTGCTCCAACTAAGATAAAGGAAGTGACTGGGAAGAAAATATCTCCATGGAGAAAGGCCATGACCGTTAAAACAGAAAAAAGAGAATGTCGAAAAGCTGAACGCAGGTGGCGAAAAACAAATCTCCAGGTTCACTTTGAAATCTATAAAGAGAGACTTGGCCTTTATAATTTGCAATTGAAAAACGCACGACAATCATTCTTCTCTGACATCATTACCAAAAACAAAAACAACGCACGTGCCTTGTTTGCTACCGTCGACAGACTAACTAACTAACCCCCCAGTATCAGTAGCCTCTGAATTTCTATCCACCAGGGCGTGCAATGATTTTGCCTCCTCTTTCACTGACAAAATTCAGAAAATCAGACAAGCAGTCAGTGCCTCTGCATCAGGAACAGCAAATGTGTTGTCTCTGTGTCCACTTAACATCAATTCAGACATCATGACACAATTCCATCAGATTAATGATAAAAACCTGGAGGACATAATACAACTTCTGAAATCCTCCTCCTGCTGCCTTGATATTATTCCAACAGGATTTTTCAAAGATGTTTTGCCTTGCATGGCCTCAGAACTACTTCATATAGTAAACAAATCTCTTCACTCAGGTATTTTTCCACAGGCCCTGAAAACTGCAGTCATTAAACCGCTCTTAAAAAAGAATAATCTAGATGCTTCAGTCATGAACAATTACGGGCCCATATCAAACCTCCCATTTCTAGGTAAGATCATTGAAAAAGTTGTTTTTCAACAGTTGAGTAATTTCTTGCATTTAAATGGTTGTTTCGATGTGTTCCAGTCAGGCTTTTGTCCAAACCACAGCACTGAGACTGCTCTTGTAAAGGTCTTTAACGACATCCACTTAAACACAGACAGTGGCAGAACTTCAGTGTTAGTATTATTAGATCTCAGTGCTGCGTTTGACACTGTTCACCACAGCATATTACTGGACCGACTGGAAAACTGGGTGGGACTTTCGGAAACAGCTCTAAATTGGTTTAAATCCTACTTAAAGGACAGAAACAACTTTGTTTCTATCGGTAAATATACATTTGAGTTGACAAATATGACGTGGGGTTCCTCAAGGCTCCATCTTGGGGCCTCTTCTCTTTAACATCTACATGCTACCACTGGCTCAGATAATGAAAAACAACAAAATAAGTTACCATAGCTATGCAGATGACACACACATTTACGTAACAATTTCACCAGGAGACTATGCTCCAATTCAAACACTGAGTAAGTGCATTGAACAAATCAATGACTGGATGTGTCAGAACTTTCTCCAATTAAACAAAGATAAAACTGAGGTAATGGTTTTTGGAGCCAAGGCAGAACGTTTAAAAGTTAGCGCTGAGCTTCAGTCTGCAATGTTCAAACCAACAGATAAAGTAAGAAATCTAGGTGTAGTCATGGACTCTGACCTGAGTTTCAACAGTCACATTAAAACAGTTACTAAATCAGCCTACTATCACCGAAAGAACATATCTAGGATTAAAAGACTAATGTCACAGCAGAATTTGGAAAAACTTGTCCATGCCTTTATCTTCAGTAGACTCGACTACTGCAATGGTGTCTTCACAGGTCTCACTAAAAAATCTATTGGGAAGCTGCAGCTGATTCAGAACGCTGCTGCTCGAGTCCTCACTAACACTAAGAAAGTGGATCACATCACTCCTGTTCTGAAGTCTTTACACTGGCTTCCTGTGTGTCAAAGAATAGATTTCAAAATACTGCTGCTGGTTTATAAAGCACTGAATGGTTTAGGCCCAAAATACATTACTGACCTCCTGCTAAACTATGAACCATCCAGATCTCTCAGGTCTTCAGGGACTGGTCAGCTTTCTGTCCCCAGAGTCAGAACTAAACATGGTAAAGCAGCGTTCAGTTATTATGCTCCAAATATCTGGAACAAACTCCCAGAAACCTGCAGGTCCGCTGCAACTCTGACTACTTTTAAATCCAGCAAGAAGACTTTTCTTTTTGTCGCTGCTTTTATTTGAACTATTCATATCTTAAACTGCACTGTAACTTTTATCCATGTACTTTTTCTTGTAATGTTTAATTGAACTATTTATATTTTAGACTGCACTGTAACTTTTATCCATGTATATTTTTCTTAATGTTTAGCTTTTCTTTTTTAATGCTTAATGTCTTTAATTTTTTATTTTTTTGTAAAGCACTTTGAATTGCCTTGCGTTGAAAAGTGCTCTATAAATAAACTTGCCTTGCCTTTAAACTGGGTTTTCTTTGGAAGTTTTTCCTTGTACGATGTGAGGGTCTAAGGACAGAGGGTGTCGTATTGTCATACTGATATTCTGTACACACTGTGAAGACCACTGAGACAAATGTAACATTCGTGATATTGGGCTATATGACTAAACATTGATCGATTGATTGAACTCGGGACCGAGCTTAACCTTCTCCCTTCCAACCGGACCTAACCACTTATCACCACCACCAGTGTCTAGACCCAGGGGGGTTCATCGGAAACGGTTCTTCCCTTCCCGATTGATATCCTACTAAAACCTGGGCCTAATCGCCAAAACAACATTTCATTAATTTGTGATGGACTGTCATCATTATGTTTCATTGATATAATGTGACCGATAATAAATATGTATTCCATACATCATGTCTCTCCTGATTGAACTGTTAATTGTGTTGGTTTATCTTTGTATTTGTGTTGATTGTACTGGTGTGTGCATCTGTTAAGGCCCTGTCACACTGTCCCGAAGTTGACACCCGATGGACACACGAATATGGAATTGTGAATTTCGCACGAAGATGGCCCCGAACCACACACAAAGGCAACATTTACATTACATTTAAGACATACACCTGCAACGAAAGTAACACAAACAATTATGTTAAAGTACTATGATACTGTACTGATATTTTCAGACTTTGTACTTTACTTTCTCCGTCTTTATATGTAGAAGATATTACGTTTTCTCCGTCATGTTGTTTCCATAGCAACAACAACTTCCTGTCAACTCGCCTTCAAAATAATATATTATATACTTTTCAGTTTCACAGAACACACATTGGGTTATTTACATAATATGTTTACATGATTTTGTTGTGCAATAAAACAACCCGATGGACACACGATAAAGGAAATGTTCAAATTTGGCTGTGATCGTAGCAACATTGGGCCATTCGTGAGGGCATCTTAAGCCATCGTATGATCGCTGGTGGAGTTTCTCAGGCTCCGGCACCAACTTCGTGAGCGGTGGCAAAATCTTTGGCATGCCAACAAATTGCCGAAGGACCTTGCGAAGGTTCATTTTCGTGTTGAATTCGTGTGTCAAATGTTCCCTTCGTAAGTCCATCGTGAGGGCATGTTGTTATCATCGGTGCCATCGGGCATTCGCCCCGATCAGAGTGAGGGTGAATGCACCGATGATAACACGAAGATGACACGATTTGACAAGATGCCCTCACGAGTGCCTTACGAAGGTGCCGCTCACGAAGTTGCTGCCGGAGCCTGAGAAACTCCACCGGTGGTCATATGATGGCTTAAGATGCCCTCACAAATGGCCCGATGTTGCTAAGATCACAGCCGAATTTGAACATTTCCTTTATCGTGTGTCCATCGGGTGTACATTTCGGGACAGTGTGACTGGGGCTTTAGGGAAGTGCAACTATGACTCCGTCTTTAATGGGAACGAGATCTCCCCCTGGTTTTTTCAGTGTGAGGGTCTTTCCCTTTTAGCTGCTCAAATTGGGATTAAGTTCCATAAAGATATTTACCTCGACAAACTTCCTGAAACATAATTTGCTAAAACCTCTGGTCAGTGTTATTGTAATTAGTGAAACAGGAGGAAACTATGAATTTGTTGGGAACTATTTTCAACGGCGGATTAATCCACATGTGGTGCTTTAGTGAGTATTAGTGGCAGCATCACTGTGTATTTTGGGCTTCATTGATTAATAATAACCTCTTTGGGACAGAAAATAAGATAAGTCTCAGGCACTAAATATTACACACAATACTTAATTACTATGATCACAATACTAAGTTACTATGATCAGTTATTTGAACGTTTTGTTCTTTCATCTAATTACATCTAACAAGACTTTTTCCTTTGAAGATCATGTAAACGAGAGACCTGGTCTATAATCAGGGACACCTGGTTTCCCCGGGTACATTACACCAGAAGAAAGTGGTCGTCTCGGCCTTGTGTACGGGTAACCGGGTGTCTGTGCCGGAACAAAGATCTGAGAGGGAAGATATTGCTGTGAAGCTGTTTAACAATTCATCCTTGTATTTAAAATAATTAAATGTAAAGTCTGACAAACATTAACTCTGACATCTGACATATCCTCTTAATTTGAAAATAAGTCAATTCGGACACAGTGTGCCAGAAAAGCACTTTGAGCATGGAGCACACACACATCAGGAGTCAGGGTTTTGTATCACTAATAAACCATTAGAATACCTGATGCATGCACAACAGATGTCCCAGTATCCAGGATACAGCAGTGCATGGACACATGTCCACCTTACTGCAGCAACAGATCAGGGTTTGAGCAATAAGGGTGATCTGGTTTCTATCTAGTGCTAATAAGTAATGACAGGATTTTTGAACGTTTTTTCATTTAAAAGTGTTGTTGTGTTTCATACAATAATAAAACATTTCCCCTTGAGCATTTGCTCCTCCCTGACAGAAAACAGCAAGAGCATTTTGACCTTGAGCCGTCATGAAAATGTAATTCATGAAAATCTCACGCATCACAGGCCGTTTATTTCTAGGAACATATTTGTGATCTCAGCGGAGGATACTAAGTGCATGACAGTCCGGGTTTCCTTTACTTTCTTCAGGAAGTTTCACATCTGGACGTAGTTGTTGAGGAAGATCACGTCACGTTAGATAAATGCTCGGATTAAGCTGCTGCTTCATTGATGTGGTTGAAAAGGTTGACTCCACTGAAAACGTTACAGTTAGATCAGAGGAAGTCTACAACACTATAATGAAACTAGAAAATAACAAAGGGCTTGGAACACTTAAAACATGCCAGTCTTAAGCTTGCTCCTCTTCTTGCTCTGTGTCTTACTGGTTTCCTTAATCATGGTGTCTTACCAGATTCCATGTTATCTGTGCTGCTTGTGCCATCAAGGATAAAGCTGGGAAGATTAATGGCATTGATAATTACAGACCCATTGCTTTAGCTAGCATTCTCTCCAAAGTGTTGGAGAACATTCTGTTGGATCGGCTGGAAAGGTATATTACCACAGCTGACAACCAGTTCGGTTTTATAAGAAAACACGGCACTGATATGTGTATTTTTGCTTTCAAAGACATTATAGCAAAATCCAGAAGCCATAATTCCACCATGTTTCTGTGTTTTATTGATGCTTCCAAGGCATTTGATCGACTGAATCTCAAATTATTTGACAAAATGTGCCAGAGAGGGGAACCCAAGTACATAATAAGGAGCTTAGCCTTTTGGTATGCACATCAGACTATGAGGTGAAGTGGGGCAATACTGTGTCTGAACATTTTTATGTTGGTAATGGAGTCAAGCAAGGTGGGGTTTTATCTCCTTTGTTGTTTCGTCTGTACGGATGATCTGTCTGGGAAACTGAATTTGTGTAAAACTGGCTGTGTCATCGGAGCTACTGTTGTCAACCACCTTACAGATGGTAATCATCTTCTCCCCATGCAGTGCTGGCTTACAACAGCTTCTGAGGACTTGTTCCCAGTATGGCATTGATTGTAATATTAAGTATAACGCCAAGAAGAGTAGCATCATGATTGTGCGAAGTAAAGAGGATAAAAAGGCTGCATTTCCTAATTTTATTCTCAGTAGCAACATTCTTCTTGTGTGCAGTGAGATTAAGTACCTTGGTCATTATATTTCTGATGATCTCACAGATGACAAAGACATCCATAGACAACGCTGCAAACTGTATGCCCAGGCAAACATATTAATGCTGAAGTTTCACAAGTGCTCTGTAGATGTCAAGGTATCACTTTTTAAAGCTTCTGTACACCATTGTACAAGGCTCACCTGTGGAGTAACTACAAGGCTAGAAGCATGCACGAATTAAAAGTTGCATGCAATGATGCTTTACGGTTGCTGCTGAGGGTACCGAGATGGCACAGTGCCAGCGCGCTGTTTGTTAACTTGGGGGTACCTACTTGTCAAGCACTTTTAAGAAAGTTAATGTACAGATTCATGTGTCGCCTGGAAGACTCGGACAATCATGTTATCTCGATTTTAATTAACCCTCTGAAGAGTTCTACCCTGTTCTCTTCCATGATTTGGAGACATTGGCGCAACAGCCTCTACAGGCGGTGAGCACGTGTGGCTCGCTGTGATTGGACTGATTTTATGTTTTTATCTGTTTGTTTTTATCTGTTTTGTGTTTAGCTTTTTATCTTATTTATTGATGAGTGTTTTGTTTTTTTGTGATATGGACCTTGAGTCTGAAATAAAGATTGGAAAAAATTTACCTTTTAATTACCTTGTTGCGTCGGCAGATGAGAGCCTTATGGATAACTCTAAGGCAGGGGTGCCCAACTTTTTTGAACCGAGAGCTACTTTTAAAGTTGCCAGTCTGCCGAGACCTACCAGTCCAAATAGAGAGGCATAGCCATTACTGACAGCCTACTACCAGGTAAATACACACTTCTACTTGTATAAAACTGACCTTTGTACGATTAATACCTCATAACATACTGCAGATCCTTTATCTTACCTCTTTCTAATCTACACATACAAGTATTTAACTGAAGCTACACAACAGTGTTGTTGATACAGAGTTGGAGTTTATTCACCAACACACTCTCACTCCCTCAGCGTCCAATAGCGACGTTTGGTCAGTGTCCGTGGCGTGCAGTTGTGACGCTCCTAGGCTCCTTCAGCGTCATAAAGGGACGCAAATAGCTTTCAACTGATTGCAATGTATTCCCATCTGCGTCGGGATTTGACGCTCATGGAAACACGGCATTCGTTTGTGTCGGCTGCCCTTAAAGGTAATGTGAGCGTCCATTCCCAGGAGTAAAGGATGGCAGAAGACACTACACTACCCAGAATCCCCAGCTATCGTTTGGACTACGCCATGTGCTCTGTTTGACAAACCCTGTGATAGTCCTCAAGCTCTGTGATTGGAGAGTGTGCTCCGAGGGTTAAGCCGATTCTCGAACAGCACTTGAAATGCGATGGACCCACGGCAGACTGTCCAAAACTGGATTTGAACGGGTCCACCGCGTCCCCCCTCCCCCACCCCGGGCCCAGAACTACACATGCTGGCTATTCTGTTTCGCAACATGTTCTCTATGGCACGTCTCTACTGGGAGTTGTAGTTTTAAAAGACGTGTTCGTATTTCCCATAATAAGATGTTGCCAGTATTAAACTGTGTACATCCCTGGAGGTTTAGGGGACAGGAAACACTCACATTTAAAACATATAATTAATAAATGGGTGAAAATTGCTTGTGCCCATAATGGGCAGTATTAATATATATACCCACATGCCAGCTAAGGTCAGAAGAGCTTTATTTAACAGCTGGTCTTATGTGTGTGACCCCTGTGATAACATTACATTACATTAATTGATAAGCCTGAAACATGCACTTGTCAAGGTTCAGAGGCACATTTTGCAAATATGGCAGTAGCCATCGATCAGCTTAAGATAAGATATACTTTATTGATCCCAAGTTGGAACATTTGCGTTACATCAGCATGTGTAACAGTTAAATATGCAGTTGTGTTTATTTGAAAATCATTTAGTATAATCACACAAATTCTGTGTTTTATATTCAACAATTCTGTGTTCTTTATTTATTGATTGTTCAATACCTGACAAGGCCGGAGATGAAATATCTACATACATCTTATAAGAGTATAATACATTATGTATAATATCAGTTAAAATAAGTGCTTCAACATAGTTAACATTGCTGGAGGTATGCACAAATATTGATAGATGTCTTGTAATGCACTATTGAGGAACCTGCAACCCAAGTTTTTCATTCAGTGCAGAACTACACCACAGTTGTGTAGGTCTATGATATGTCAATAAACCTTAGAAAATCATGAAATCTTGAAAGGGATGTGCAAAATAGTCATTACATACAGTCTTTAATTAACTATTAGTAGAGAATAACGAGTAATGAATATACTTTATAGGGATCGTATTAATATCTAATAATAAAAATAATTAAATTCAATAACATGCTTTAACCACCAGGTGTCCCTTTATATCAGCTGTGCACCTTTATGGTGTAAATACAGCCTATCTACCAATTGGATCAAATATAAAAGTCAGCCGAATTAGTGTTGATACTGCAAGGAGACGTATTGTGTGAAAAGAAATGTAAGATGTTGTTTAATGGCTGATATATTTATGATCCACGTCACGTTTTCAGTTCCTCATGTTTGTCTTCTCATCAGGGCTCTATAAATACAGAACAACGGCAGATATGTAATATGTAATGCAGCCGAACCGTGTATTACAATGCCGTTATGTGATGACTTTCAAAGAGAAAAGCAAGCACACTCGGAATAAAGTATTATTATTATTTTTTTAAATGTTTTCGGTCTGTTTCCGGTATTTGTTTATGACGACGTGCTGTGAGATGTGAGACTGGAATTGCACAGGGGGAAAATAACGTAGGCTATCTTTAATTGCGGATTTTGTTAAACTAATATGTTTGCGCTGTGGACCAACAATATACATTGACGGGGAAGGGGGTAGCAATAAAGATAACACCATTAAACCGTTACACAACATAACAGAATTAATATTGATAGCAGCGTCCCTAGCAACCACCTTGGTAACAATGAAAACGTCGCGATTTCCTGAAGTAATCTTCGTAATAACTAGCAAACTAAAGATCATGTACATCCACTGCACACATCATCTGAAATAACAACTCATATTTCTCGCATCAAATGACATCAAAACGCATTTTAATGGCCCAACTAACTTTAAAATAGACATTTTCCACCTAGAATAAAACGAAGTTCGGCCATGTTCTCTTTTTCTGCAGGGAGAAATTTGAAGATCATGTGACATAGACGCCAGCCATCGGAATGAATGGTGAAAAAAACGGGGTTTGTCAAACAGAGCACATGGTGTAGTCCAAACGATAGCTGGGGATTCTGGGTAGTGTAGTGTCTTCTGCCATCCTTTACTCAGAAAACATATTTGTTTCTCCGAATCGAAGGGGAAAAATACAAAAGCATTGTACACAATTTAAACCAATCAATGTTGTGTAATTAACAAGGATAATCTGGTGTTTTTTAGTCGATGAGTAGTGCAGATATCACTGTAAAATCAATCGACAGTAAGAGGAGTACTTACTTCCGGGTGTACAATTCTCCGTTATCCAATGGGAATGGACGCTCACATTGCCTTTAAGGGCAGCCGACATAAACGAATGCCGTGCTTCCATGAGCGTCAAATCCCGACGCAGATGGGAATACATTGCAATCAGTTGAAAGCTATTTGCGTCCCTTTATGACGCTGAAGGAGCCTAGGAGCGTCACAATTGGACGCCACGGACACTGACCAAACGTCGCTATTGGACGCTTAGGGAGTGAGAGTGTGTTGTATTCACACGTCACATACTACAGTGGGTAATGTTTTCAAGAAACATTGAACAGTGCTGCCACATATGAGACGGGACAAAAGAAAAGACTCTGAACCCTTTCTCTTGCCATTATATAAAAATAGTGTTGCTACAAAATTATAAATTAGGCTTAATAATAAGACAACTCAGATCTGAAGCTACTCAGGAATCTGCTGCAACAGTGCAATAAAAAAGACAAAATTAATAGAATCAAACCCTTTTTTGTATTTTAGTAGAATATAAAAATAAATGCCTTTTTAAAATAGCAACACTAGTTTCTTAACCTACATTGATAATAGACTATAATCAATTTTAACAGAACAGATCTTTATGTTTGCATTCTTATACCATTGTGAACAATAATTATAATGAATAAGTTCAAACAAACTAAAACTCACAGCTGATTAATAACGGTATCTAACTTGAGTTTTTATTAAATCAAAAACCTGTTGAAATGCTACTGTTATTGTTGTTGTTTACTGTCCCCAAAAGCGCGTCGGCAGCCTCCAAGAAAGCTTCTTTCACAACTTCGCCATCTTTGAAAGACTTCATGTGTTTCGCAAGAACGTGACACGATAAGATGCTCTGGTAGCAGCCTTGCTCTTGTTGTTGGGCCTGGTGAAAATGGACTGCTGTGCATTTAGCTGTCCTTTCAGGTATGGGGGTTATTCCCTATTTTTATTCAAGAGCGTGGTATTTCAATTTGAGAGCATACTTTATGTATTTATTTGCCTCAAACTCTGTCCTCGCACTCAAATAGTGCCCTCGCACTCAAATAGTGCCTGCTTGCATTTAGATTTGCTCTGCTTGTGCTCAAACTGTACGCTTGCACTCAGATATATTGCTGCTCAGAATTATTCTGTGTGCGCTCGAAACTTTTTCTGCTCTCAACATTATTCTGTGCGCGCTCGAAACTTTTGTGCAACAATCCTGTCAAAATCCCTCAACCAATAGGAGGCCAGGTGTCCTTGAGGGTGCGTTCGCTTTACTTATTACAGCGTCCCGTCAGGGCGGTTACTCTTTGGTTTATAAACTCCAGCCCTCCACGGCTTTATAACATGTACTTCACTTGTTTGATTTACAACTTTTTCTTTGGGGGGGGGGAGGAAGCACAGTTAGTATATATATATATATATATATATATATTAGGGCTGTCAGTCGATTAAAATATTTAATCGCGATTAATCGCATGATTGTCCATAGTTAATCGCGATTAATCGCACATTTTTTATCTGTTCTAAATGTACCTTAGAGGAATTTTTTTCAAGTTTTTAATACTCTTATCAACATATGAGTGGACAAATATGCTTTATGCTAATGTTTATTATCATTTGAACAATGACAAATATTCTCATGAATATTAAACACAACAACCTGGAACCTCTCTCATACAATACAAATGGTGTGTGTGTGTGTGTGTGTGTGTGTGTGTGTGTGTGTGTGTGTGTGAGATCGTTGGAGCTATGTGCAACTCAAGGCATATGCTCGAACGGGAGCTGCCTGGACGCTGCAATCATGTTGCTGCAATCATGAGTGTGCTGACTTCTCGTACAATGTCCCGCTGTCTGCTTCCTGCATCAAGTCAAGTGCTCGGCGCAGTTGTGTGGATAGAGCGCTCCTCTGTTTTCATTTAAACAGCTCCTTATATCCGTTAGCGCAGCTAGCTAGCACCAGATGCTAACAACAACAATAGCCGCGTTCACACTGCGGTACGGTAATGCACGTAAGGTCTCTCTCTCGCTCGCTCGGGCCACACATACACACACACCCTCCCGGTCCTCCCGATGGCCAGTCGGTGCCTGCCGGTGAGCGTGGAAGTGTGGTCTGCCACAAGCGGGCGGCAGGAGCGGGGCTGTCAGCATCATCAGCTTGTAGATGGTATTTTAAACTCGATGCGCTCTGAAACTACGGGGCGGCCGAGGAAACAAAATACACATGCGTTAATCGCGTTAAAATAATTAGTGGCGTGAATTTTTTTTTCCGTTAACGCGTTATTAGCGCGTTAACTTGACAGCCCTAATATATATATATATATATATATATATATATATACAGGGTGCGAACTGGAGGGGAGCAGGGGGAGCTATGGCTCCCCTAGTGGTGACATGAGCTCCCCTGGGAACATGGTTTGTGACATTTGGGGGGAGCTCTCTAAAATACTGATATGATGACCAAATAAATTCCATTTTGGGCATGTTTTTTTTTCAAAGGTGTAAAATAAATGAAATTAAATTATATTTACAGTTTATGATTCATGAAAAAAGTGTCGCCTGCTTGCGCGCTGCCCGCAGCTCCACCCACTACCCACTCACTCGTTTAGTTAGCACTGCATGTTTACCAGGCATTGTTGCTGCTGCTGACATGTCGAAAAGAAAAAAACAACGTACCTTGGGCAATTTCTTTAAAAAGACGGCCAAACAACCCGATCAAGAAGACCAACCGAATGTAGCTGGTGGTAGCACATACGTTGTGACTGCTGCTACAACAGAACCGAGAGAGGAGGGAGCTAACGTCAGTGCTAGTGCTAACTTGACAGCTAACGTTAACTTGGGGGCTGAAGAGACACAAGAAGACGAGCCGTTGTGTAGTGTGTGTGGCGTCGCGTCTCTCCAGGCAGTGAGAGGGTTGTGTTGTGCTATAGCTGTATTATTAATATTAATATTGTTCATGGTTGGTGCCGCTGGCTGCTCTTATCGCGTGTGTTCGGCTCTGTGTAGGCTACAGCCATAATAGGCTATAGCCCATGTGAAACAATGTAGCCTGTTTTTGAGTCATTTTAAATGTATTTAATTAAACAGTCAAACGTTACATTGGTGGTTCGTGGATTATTTATTATCAAGTTGATTGAAGTTTGCGTAGCCCATACATGCTCGGGAAATCTGTTGACATGAACATGATCCATCAGGACGTTTCATGTAAATGTAGACCTGTGGCACCACCCCGTGTGCAACAGATTTTCTCTTTATAATAGGCCTATGTCTGTGCTGTTGCTATAAATGCACGGATCAGCATTCCCCCCTCTGGAGATAGGCACTTCTCAATCCACTCCTCCATAGTAAGGCCACCCCGGAGGTCGAAGTTAACCTTAAATGTTTCCATTTTAAGCTTTGTTAGTTTGTTAGTTAGTTAGTTTCGTGATACTGACTTGTGAAGAGTAACTACAATTATACCCGGGATATACGCTCATTATATCACGAGAAGAAACATCAGATTGCTTGATTTGAATTGTCCGTTTTATAAACATGTACTATCTGTGCTTACCCCCCCCTCCCCCCCAAAAAAAAGTTGTACAGCGAAGTGATGTACATGTTATGTTATAAAGCCGTGGAGGGCGGGAGTTTATAAACCAAAGAGTAACCGCCCTTACGGGACGCTGTAATAAGTAAAGCGAACGTACCCGCAAGGGCACCTGGCCTCCTATTGGTTGAGGGATTTTGACAGGATTGTTACACAACATTTTCGAGCGCGCACAGAATAATGTTGAGAGCAGAAAAAGTTTCGAGCGTGCACAGAATAATTCTGAGCAGCAATATATCTGAGTGCAAGCGTACAGTTTGAGCACAAGCAGAGCAAATCTAAGTGCAAGCAGGCACTATTTGAGTGCGAGGGCACTATTTGAGTGCGAGGACAGAGTTTGAGGCAAATAAATACATAAAGTATGCTCTCAAATTGAAATACCACGCTCTTGAATAAAGATAGGGAATAACCCCCATATTCAGGCCCCTCCCCTTTTGGGAGCGTAGGGCAGAATTAGGAGGGAATTTCGTCTCGCAGCGTTTGTGCACTGTTTTGAAATGCCGCTCCTAAATGACCCTTCTTCGCACGCTCGCATTGCAGATGAGACAGCTGGACTTTGAATTGGAATAGATACAAAAATAAACATCCTCCCACTCGGGGTGAAAATTATATATTTTGGGCTTTTTTGCTTCTGCCATAATTGCGGTCTTGTGTGTGTGCGGACTGTCACTCCTGTTGACACGGACAACGTCAGCGAACTAGTGCCCACTGCCCACCAGCCACACCCTGACACAGGGGGTCACGCCGGCCAATCCCAAAGCTTTCATGTGTTCATGTGCATTATTCTGGCACAGGAAGATTATGTTACAGGACATTAAAGATAAAACAGAATATTGTTGTTCTATTTTTAGACACATCTCGCGATCGACTGGGAATCTCCCCGCGATCGACTGGTTGGGCACCCCTGCTCTAAGGGATAACTTCAACCATCAAGTCTCTGATCAAATGACGCTGTGTAACAAGCATTCCTCAATGTTCAAACCAGTGAACATTGTTTATCATTTAGCTTTACCTACAATATATCCCTATAGTTTTTTTCAATATTATTCATTGCAGATGAACTATATATTTAATGTTACTACTTTATAAAGCTTATGTTTTACAGCTAAATCTGTATTTGTATTCTAAATTACAGACAAAGATTATTATATTTTTACAATGCACGACAACTGATACATTTTGAGTTATACTTAAAATGTCGAGATTTAAAGATTGTAGTGTGATAACAAATAGTTATCTCTTTACTGAAAACGTATTATGCAACATTGTGCAGAATCTCTCTATTTTTTATTTATTTAGTTGTAGCGCTGAACCATCTTGCAGAATGTACGGCATTAGTTCAACAAGGTAATAGAAAAATGTGTTAATGCGCATTTTCTTTTTCAATTTTAAAATAATATATTTGTTAATTCTCACTTTTTTGTATCATAAGTGCGATTGCAGAATTCACCTTATTGCATAAACTATACAATTATTATACTTTAAAAAGGTTTTTTTCAACATTTTCAAAAAGCAATAATTCAATCTTAATCCCATATGATAAAATATGAATGTATTTATCCTAAGTGTAATTGTTGAAACACCTCACTTAATTTTTCATTGACTTTAATACAGATCTTTTTTTACTTTTAGTTGCACAGTTACAGGTCATAAAATAAACCTACACATTGAATAAAATATTATAATTGTATAAATGTTATATCTTGCTTTAAATAATATTTTCTTTATGGCACACGTTCCATATGAAATATATGAATACTTTTCAGTTTTTCAGGCTGCAGCTTGGACTCCTGCACAGACAGGTTGCTATCTCTAAACAGAACACTTGTGAGCAACAGCTTTTCTTTCCCCCTTGGACACACAGTGCTGAAGATTGCTGACAGCAGATCGTGAATGCGATATACGGAGCCCTAACAAACTGCATCAGGAAGAATACGCTCATATTTTTTGCACATCTTACAGTAAAAAAAATACATGTAAAGGCGTGAGTTTTTTTTTAAACCTTCTGAATTACACAGGGATTTACTCTCGGAGTTTCTGAAAACGCTTACGGTTCTCCATAAGAATTCACAACCCGATCAACCTCTTCCCAGCTTGTTCTCAGTGAATGTGCGAAAAAACACATTGAACAAAAACCTTCTTTTCTTTTTTTAATCGTGAGTCACACCCACCGCACTTCACATGCCACAGCTGGAGAATCCTTTCAAAGCAGCTAGCAAACAGGGAAATATTGCTGACAAGTCTTTCTACAATCTCACAGAGTATGATTTCAGCAATTTCATCTCTGACAACAGAGATTAATCATGAGGACCATCAAATAAAGTGTTTTCAAATGTCCCGTACATGCTGCAAGTTGTTCAGCATCTGTGCTCATACTTTTCTTTCCGTTTATCTGCATCACTTGTTTTCTTGGAATTGTTGGGAAAAAGACGAGATAAATGAAATGTTCTGCTTGCCTTACCTGTGGATGCAGGGTCCGCTGTCTCTCAGTCTGGCAAGCTTTTAGTTTCTAGACGTTTTTAGAGTGAGCCCTCCTTTTAGCCCCCTTTTCCTCACTGCACGTATTTCGTTCTCTGCCTCCCTTCTGTCCTTCCTCACCACACCTCTGATTTTGTGGTTTGTATTTTCTTGTGTGTCTTGTTTCACTTCTTCTTTCTCTCAGTTTGTATTTCACTGTGGTTCGTCCTCTCCCTATAAAAGCTTTTTCTTTCACCAGCCCTGCTTTTATCCCCCTCTCCTCCGTTTCTTCTTTTTTTCTTTGGTACCTTGCCCTCTGTTGATGATGAAGACATAATGGGAGGTTTGTAGTGGAGGCGGGACCAGCACTACAGTGGGTTTGGGGATGGGAAAGGTCAATCTATGCAGAAGATGTACAGATAAATGTGAAAGAGACTTCCAGGTCTGGCCAAGCAACAGATGGAAAGTTTGAAGGTCAATTTCAGCTTGATAGGATCACTAATTGAAATCAGCCTTAGAAAACCTAATGTCTGTTTCTCTGTCTTTTAGGTCCCCCGGGGGACACAAAGGCTTATAAGTGCATTTACAGACCAAATTATTTACCGACTCCAAAACGCATCTTGGAGTTAAGATGACTATAAAAAACAAAATTGACGTATTGGCCCCTTTTTCGAAAAATCTGGATGCTTACGATTACATATTTTGGTGAGGGGTCAACGCTGATCAAGTATACTGCAAAGAGCATATCAAATGTATTGTACTTTACTTTTCTTATAGCTGGAGTCTCTGAAAACCCAAGCAATTTAAGTATTTTGAGACAAAACACTCAAATCCTATCTGCTGTCTCTTGATTATTGTAATTTTAGGGTCATGGATCAAAGGTAAATTATCCCATTGTGTGAATGAATACATGTTTGTCTCATTCATTGTTTAAACAACCGTGACACTAAAAGCTTTTCAATTATTTGCTCTCTAATGAAGCCAAGTGAAATCGATAGACCTTTGACGAGCTTCCCTTTCCGTCCTCGAGAGTTATCCCATTTTTGGAAAGACGCACGCTACAGTATATTGAATTTAGTTGTTTCTCATTTTGATGTTTACTGACTCAGAGCCATCCTGTTGGGTTTGATTTCCATTGTAAAAGATTACATACAGAGTAGAATGTATACTGATAATATCATGAAATATTTGAAGTATTTGAAATCCAAGAAGCTTTCTTTATATAACAGCAACATTTTGAATTGATGGACATGACACATGTAAAAACTAATGTCGGGCTGATTTATCCTGCCAAACTCTTCTAATAATGATGATAATGCATTTTATTTATATAGGCGCCTTTCAATGCTCTCAAGGTTGCCTATTTGACCGACAGATCAGTTCCCATATTCCTGAGCATGATGTTCTCAGGTCTGTCCCAATAAGAGAGAAAGAGCGAGACTCACAGGGAGTGTTGTCCAGGTTCGACCTCTGACTCTTGTTTTACTGCAAATGTCTTGGATCGTAAAATTGGAGATCAGGAGATGTCCTTTGTTTGTGAGTGTGAAGACCAGTAAAGTGTTGCTGACTTTCAACCCTTTTTAATTGTTTTGGTTTTACAATCGGAAAACTCCAATCCCATCTACAGTTATGTCATGAAGCTGTTTCAAGAAAAAAAAAGCAGTGATGAACCCAATAACAGAGTTAGCAACTTGCTCGTAAAAATGCAGGCGGATACCTGATCAGAGCAGGCCGGGTTTCAAACCTCAACGAGGACGACACGTCCACGGCAGCTTTAAAGGTCCATGTCTTGGCCATTTCTACTTATCATAATTCCATTGTTGAGGTCTACTAGAATAGATTTACATTGTTCAAATCACATTGGTTATCTCATACAGCATCTCTGTATAGCAGCGACGTGCAGTCAGGGGAGGCAGAGCCTCACCTGTCATACTCCAATGTAACGGAAAAACAACTAAAGAAAAGTAAATAGTAATAATAATAAAAAGTCTCCACTGATCTGTTTTGTAAATGTGATTTCTGTTTGATTCCAATTGCTTCTTATAGTCAAAATCAGCAAATTTGCCGAGCTCCGCTACAACTACGGGTAGCGATGAGAAGTGAGGCAGGGACGAGCTCTGCCTCACGTAAGCCCACAGTAACTGGCTGGAGCACGGGCAATAATTTGTGAGCGCGCTCCAGCCAGTTACTGTGGGGTGAGGTGAGGCACAGGTGAGATCTGCCTCACCTCAGAATGCGTCACCCCACAGAAACTGGCTGGAAAGCGGGCCCTAAGCGCATGCCTGCACCATCTCACTGTAGGTCACCAATGTAATGTTTGTAGATCCCTTTATTGCATTTATCCTCGCCATCCATAGTCTCTAAATAACTTATTTCACGTATATGATATTTATGCCCGCTGGTCTCATCATACAATGGCAATGAAAAAAGCACCAGGAGAGGCAGCCATAACCTCTGCTGCACTGAAGCGGGCGCACATGAGTCCACAGGGTCTTGTTGCTGCTGTTATTCTACGCAGAGACGGTAGACGCAAACAACAAACTAGACTTTTTAAACTAGAGGAAGATAAGGAGGACTTTTAGAAAGAAGTAATAGAGATTGTTGTCCAGAAGGATAGCATGGACTTCATCTTCAAGTCAAGGTAAGACCCCAATTGTAATGAACATGGGATCTTACTAAGAAAGAGCAATCCAATATTTAGATTGTGGGTATCCTTTTGTTGAACGGTCTGTTTAAAATGAATCGAAGCATCAGACTAAAAAAGCTTTTGAAAATAACCGAATATTTCGATTAAGGTCAAAATATAACATTTGTAAATCTGACTCTGAAAGAGTCAGTGCCTCACCAGCCATGAACCTCACCGCACGTCACTGCTGTATAGTATGTATATGCACTCTCTGTCCTACACACCTTGCTATGAGCCCACTGTGCTCTGATTGGTCAACCAGTTGATTACTGGTGTCACTTCCTGGTTGCTGTGTGGGGTCAGGCTGGGTGTGTGTGTGTGTGTGTGTGTGTGTGTGTGCGTGTGTGTGTGTGTGTGTGTGTGTGTGCGCGTGCAGATTGGTTCATTTGGACTTAGTGACGTCAATAGGCCCCGGAAGAAAAAAATGGAAAAAGACAAATCTACAACGAGGCGTTCTGGGGCAGTATAGACCAGTGTTGTAGTCAAGTCACCAATTCACAAGTCCAATTCACGAGTCCAAGTCACTCTCGAGTCACCACTCTTCGAGTCCGAGTCCAAGTCCGAGTGACCAAGGGAGAGTCGTAGTCGAGTCTGAGTCCAAGTCCGAGTCACCCAAGGAGTGTCCGAGTCGAGTCCGAGTCATCATTACCTGTGTTCGAGTCCGAGTCCAAGTCCGAGTCACCTAAGAAGAGTCCAAGTCAAGTCTGAGTCACAAGTCTTCATGTATTAATCTTCGTGGATATATGTGTTGAAATGTAGCAGCTCCGCTACATTGCTTTTATCCTGTCATGTTATACTAATCTGTCTATTGAACTGCTGTGAAGCCAGTTTGGCTACGATTCTTGTCATAGGTGCTATACAAATATAAAGCTTATTTCTAATATTAATATTATTATATATAAATAAAATCTATTTAAAATTAGTTACCTTGAAGAGAAGTGATTATATTTGTATGCCAATATTTTTTCTATGGTAAAGTTTTCATTGTGCACTTTTATTTTGATAGTAATAAGATCAGGACTCTTATTTTTAAGGAACTTTTACCGGTTACTGATAAAGATTTAGCCCCAGAAAGCACATGGCTACTTAACATGCAAAATGACCATTCTGCATGTTAGGTAGCCATGTGCTTTCGTGTTATCGGCTGAATCTTTATTTATTGATGAGATCACGTTCCTCTGATGATAGTGTTCAAGACAGCCTATATGTCTGAACTCGATCCTTAGAGTAATGTGTTACGGAGCCTTCTCTTCAATATTGTTTCCACATAATGAGCATTTTGCGCTGCTCTTTTCCAATGTGGAAGCAGAATGTGTGAAAGCATACAGCACGATGCAGGGTGTCTCTAGACATCTTTAGACTGGAATAGCGGGGCCTAGTATGTGAACTCGCCTCGCAGGTGCACACGCCAGGATAGAGAACATCAGACTCCAGAGAGTCCGAGTCCAGGACTCGAGTACTCCATCTCTGGTATAGACACATCGTTTCTTTGTTAGAGTTTTACTCGCTACAGGGTGTACTTTGAGGGTTTGTGACTTTGCAGACCATTTACAGATGTAGCACTCTAGAATGGACTCCACCCAGCGGATTCCAACCAAAAACCCAGCGTTTATCAGTGGCTGGGATTTTAAAGTTCCCTGACAGCAATAGTTGATTTCTCAGCTTGTCACTCAGAGGGGGGTGGGGGCTGGTGAACGGTATGGTCAATGTTTGTTTGTTTAAACATTTTTGCAGTCGCGAAAGCTCTAAGCCAATCAGACATGGACAAAAAAAAAGATCAGTCTTTGTGTCGAGGGGGAACTAGACACTCCTCTTCCTTTACAGCTGTCTGTGGCAGAGAGGAAGAGACAAATCACTGCATTAATATGCAAACCCAAACCTCATGAAAACATTTAAATTAGTATGATGAGTTAAATCCCCTGTCCATCTAAAGCGGTTGCTAAGCAAGGCTAAGCAAATCAAAGTTTAGACCCGCCACCTTGTCTGCCCGTCTAGCAGGAAGTGAGATGCGCTGTTTATTCTTTTTGGACAATGACTCAGTAGCATTAGCACTGTGTGGATTTTTATTGTAGTTATTTGGAACAATTTAGACATTGATTGACCGACTTTGCCACGATTTCCAAAGAGCATTGCCTCTTATATGATTCCCTTGGTGAGTTGCATGTGAAAATACGGATGTTAAATTAGCCGCGGCTAACCGTTGCTAATGCTATCGTGTATCAGTGTTGCTTTAATGTGTGCGGAGCGGAGGGAGGTGAAGTCACTGCACCACTCTATTATCTGTGGTGTTGGCGGTGGTCTTCACGTTGCTTTGCCGCCTGTTGTGGCACATTGAAGGGGCATTGACCACAGCTTAGTCTGTTGTTTGTTGTGGAAGATGAGCAAAGTGGAGCTAACTGTGGCTGGTTATAGGTTGGTCGAAAATTAGTTTAGCACACTTTGTTAAAATAATAACATGTGTGACAGATGTGTTAAATAAGCTGACTGATAATTACTGTATTTATAATTGTTTGTTTAATAGGATTATAGGAACATGTTCAGTGTATTTTGTTGATGTGATTAAGATACAGAGAAGTGTTGTTTCAATTTGCATTTAAACCATTGTAGCCTATAAGCATTCATTTGACTCTTGGCCTTTTTGTCAAGGTCGGGCCCTTTTGTTTGATGTGAAGGAGATTTCTGGATTCTTTGACCGAACGCTGCCCTCATCTCTGCTGGTGTACTGTGGCGAATTTCAGTCTGGCGAGCTACCCATCGACCTGTCTTAAAGGAAGAGAACTATTACAGATACCCACAACGGTGGTAGGACAAGAACTTGTGCATCTTTTCCTCTTCACAAGTTGAGAGACAAGAACTGATTATTTTTTGTTTGGTTGAATATGTTATAACTATGCGGATAGAAGTAATAAGTGATACGTTTTCTTTCATTGTATTTAAGAGTCTGAAATAAGATTTAAAATACAGAGTCCTGGTTCCCAAAATTAGAATATATAGCTTAAAATTAAATAAGGAAAATTAAAGAGAAGTAATAACACTAAATTACAGCAAAATAGTTATAAAATAAATAGGTAAAAATTATTAGAACCAGGATACTCTCAAATTCAATAACAAGGTAACTGAGTATATATGTATATAAAATGTGTATCTGAAAAGACAGAGGGAACAGATAATGAATATTATAGCTTTCTTTACCTTTTTCCAAACAACGTCTGCTTCCCCAAAGGAGAGCTGTGGCTGATGGCCCATTCGGTGTGTAAAAAAAGAGAGTCACACACAGCTGATCAGCTGATCACCTGGGCCCAGGAGTTCAACACTTTTAATCTCAATCAGATCCGATCAGATTTTGAAATCCCATTTTTTGTGATCCAGGATCAGACAAGTCGGCGAAATGTTGTCCCTGGAGTTCAAAGCAATTCAGGATAGGATCACCCTGATCCAGATTACGACTTTTCAAGATGACTGGATCCTGAATATCAGTGCTTTAATCCTACCGAGCGCCATCTAGTGGATATGAAAAATAACACAAGGAAGACAAAAGACCACATTGCAGAGACATCTATTGTCCGCAATTACTTTTGAAAGGTGATGACAGATGATGGACTTTTTTTGGTTGAAGATTTTTTTTTATTTAATCTAAATTACATTTGTGATTGACAATCTTTTATGAGCATAAACATTTATGTCATCAACATTTGGTTGAAAACAAAATAGGCCACCACAAACGTGAGCAAAAAATGGAAAAATAAAATGTATTTCCAATGAAGGCTAAAAATGGTGTATTATTTCAGTTAACAAACTTTGCCATCTAATTTAAATTGAAACATATTTTAAAATAAATTGTACAGTACATTTTGCTCTGGTAATCCACCGGAAATCTGTCTGGCCCAGGAGTTCAAAACTTTTAATCAGATCAGATTTGGATTTTGGGGAGTTCAAACCGACAACACAGGATTGGGATCAGTTTGATCCCAAAAAACTGGATTTTCCTGATCCCACCAGAGGGGTGGATTTACAGTGGATTACCAGAGCAAAATGTACTGTACAATTTATTTTAAAATATGTTTCACTTTAAATAAGATGGCAACGTTTGTTAACTGAAATAATACACCATTTTTAGCCTTCATGGGAATACATTTTATTTTTCCATTTTTGCTCACGTTTGTGGTGGCCTGTTTTGTTTTCAACCAAATGTTGATGACATCAATGTTTATGCTCATAAAATTATCACAGCAAAGATTTTCAATCACAAATGTAATTTAGATTAAAGAGAAAATATCTTCAACAAAAAAAAAGTCCATCATCTGTCATCACCTTTCAAAAGTAATTGCAGACAATAGCATCTGGCCTTGCACCACCACTCAGTCTCTCATTTCGAGGGAAATCCATAGGTGGGCCTCGATCATCAGCAGGTGCGAGGGGCTCTGGGGGATCATCGATGTCAGAGAGGGGGACTCTGCGATGGACAGCGATATTGTGTAGCACAATACAAGCCAGTGTTATTTGGCATGCTCCTTGGGGTTCCACTCTCAGATAGTTGAGGCATGCAAAACGCATCTTCAGTACTCCATTCAAGCGCTCAATGGCACACCTTGTCCTTCCATGGGCGTTGTTGTAGCACATCTGTGAGGGAGTGTTGGCCGTGGGAAAAGGTGTCATCACCCATGGTAGGAGTGGGTAGGCACTGTCGGCTAATATAACTCCATCCGGCCTGTTGGTTTGGAATTCAGTGAACAACCGGCTCTCTCTGAAGATACGTGCATCGTGGACTGACCCAGGTCATCTCACTACACAGTTGGTGATGGCAAGGTCAGCATCTCCCACAAGCTGCACATTGATGCTGTGCCTCTCTTTCCTGTGGACATATTCCCACTCCCTCTGACGAGGTGCTTGAATATGTACATGGGTGCAGTCGATCGCCCCAATGGTGTTTGGCATGTCTCCCAGAGGAAAACACTTCTGCTTCACTTTGGCAATCTGGCCATCAGTGGGAAAAGTCACAAAGTGATCCAGCAGGCGAGCCAGTGCATCAGACACAGCTGTCACCACTTCCCCCACTGTGGTCCTGTGGACTCCCATGCTGTCAGCTATGACCTCATAGAATGTTCCACATGCGTAAAAGCGCAGGGCAATGAGGACCTGTTCCTCTACAGTCAGAGCATGACCCGGCAAGGTTCTGCACTGCAGTTGTGGCCTGACCAGATCAGCAATGTAGTTGATGTCATCAAGTCCAAATCGAAAACGATTGAACAGTTCTTCTGTTGTGTACTGTTGGAGAGGTTTGGGGCGCTCGGTGTGGACCCTTTGGCGGTAACCTCTCCTTCCAGCGTGGAAGATGTGAACAATCCCTGCCATGACTGTGTTCTGCCTGTTGTTTCAGTCAGTAGGCCTACATCAGTCTCTGAATAACAACTCATTGCGAATACACACCTGGAGTGCATGTCCAGATTGGTTAGGGCCTGTGGTTAATTATGTAATTAATAGCAAGGCCAGACCTATAAAACTAATTGCTGACCTGACCAAAGCATTGAGTTGGAAAGATGGACAAAAAGAGGCCTAATTTGACATCTGCTGAGACCCATGCACTGCTGCCGAGTGTAAGGAACAAGTATGACTCCATAGTTGGCAGCTAACAGAGAGGGTGGAGCGACTAAAGTGAAGAGCGGAATATGGATGGAAGTTACAGACGATGTGAATGCCACAGGATCTGGACACAAGAGGACGGTGGACCAAGTGAGGTTGAGGTGGAAGCATTTGAAGCAGCAAGCTACCAAAGACCACAGACGGGTAACACACCACATAAACGAGGACAATACACAGATGTGGCACTTGATATCATTGGTGGTCAGCAGTCACAATCTTTACATGGAATACCAAACGTTGTACTGGATGGTGAGTCGCAGGTATGTGTGATTTTATCCTTGTCCCTATAGAACTACAATTATTATCTTGTATAATTGTTATTTTCATAGTACTACAATGGCTATATTTCTTATTTCTTATCGGTTCTGACCAATGTTCTGCCCTGGGCAAGATTTTTGCTGGCGCCACCCCACATCAATAGAGTATCCAAGGAATACACAATAGAATATAGAAAGATTAAATGAAAAATCTCTACAAAGGGGGCACCAGGGGGGTCGCGAATATTTTGAGGGAAAGGGAAAAAAGGGGGTAAAATGTGAGCGGGCCTTGAAAGCATCATTTTTAGCATCATCGCCCGTGCAAAGAAACCGCACACAATAGGAGAGGATTTAATTCTACCAGCTACCAACGATATTGTTCGGGAAATGCTAGGTGAGGATGCTGCCAGCAAAATCAACGCAGTATCACTCTCGGATAATTCTGTGAGCCGACGGATTGGTGACATGGCTCAGATGTATCTGCTCAGCTTTTGGAGCAAGTGAGAGCTAGCGAATATTTCGCTCTGTAGCTGGATGAGAGCACGGATGTAACAAATGTCGCAGAATTGCTTGCATACATCAGATTTATTTCAAAAGACAACTTTGTTGAGGAAATATTATTTTGAAAAGCACTGGAAGGTCAACCCAGTCTCACGGCATTTCGTGTTCACCAACACGATTTTTAATCTATTGATTCGTGTTCACCATCACGATTTGCCCCTTTTTTTTCGTGTTGCACAGCACGATTTTAAAAGCAATGTATTTCTACTGGTAACGTGTTTCGTGCCTGCAGGCTGCAGCACGTCTTTTTCTCCGGTCGGGTCGTGGAAGACCGGAAGCTGTGTGGTTCATAAAAACATGTTCTTACTCAATATCAAGCCACAGTTATTGCTTTTATTTTAAATCGTATAATTTCGGACTTTTGTTGCCGTCTGTGAGGAAAATAAATGGGGCTCAGAGCCTCAGGATACTGAAATCTGTATTTTTAAATATCTTTTCCTTCTAATTTGTTATTCTTTTCAAAATAACACACTGTTATTTACTCACCAATAACACACAATTATCCTTGCTTTTATTTATTGGTTTAATTCCATAATCTCTGGCTTTTTTGGCGTCCGTCAGGAACTGAATTTCAAAATAAAAATAACCGGAAACAGACGTAGGCCTATAAGGGACATTTCGAGCATCATTGCGATTGTCAACATTTCTGAGTTTAGGATGGCCGAAGACACTACACTACCCATAATCCCCAGCTATCGTTTAGGACAGGGGTCTGCAACCTTTTTGACCAAAAGAGCCATTTTGCTCCTTTTTCCCAAAAAAATGTTTGTCTAGAGCCGCAAAACATATTTCATAGTTTTTTATTGTTGTATCAGACAAAAAATACAGTTTTTTTGCATTTATTAGGCTATTTATTATATGATATAAAACGGTTAACCTCTAATAAGACACAAAGAACTCTTATAAGGATAATTAAATACACAGGCCTACTTTAAAATAAATTAAACACAGCACTTGGGGAGTCCTCTGCACATTTGAAGGGAAAACAAATATTATTAAAATGAAATAAAACTGGCTATTTTGCACATCCCTTTCAAGATTTTCAAAGGTTTATTGACATATCATACACAACTACGGTGTAGTTATGCAATGAATGAAAAACTTGGGTCACAGGTTCCTCAACAGTGCATTACAAGACATCTATCAATATGTGTGTACCTCCACCATTAAACTGTCATATTCTGCACATTTCTTATTCTATCTACATACATAAGAGTATAATTAATGTGTATAATATCAGTTAAAATAAGTGCTTCAACATAGTTAACATTGCAGGAAAGCAATATATTAGACGTTAATTACTTTGTCAGGCTTAATATTTAATATTTAATGTTTAAATAAAGATTAATCCGTTTTTCTGTTTTGCACCTCCTCCTATTAATATCTGTGTACATCCTGCACTAAACTGTTTTATTGTAGAGATCACTTATAGTATCTTCTTGATTTTTTATATTCTATATTTCTATATTTATACTTTCCCCCTTTGAAAGTATGTACTCTTAATATTTTTTTAATCAAATTTTTATTTATTTTATTTGCAGATGACACTAATATTTTTTGTTCCGGTGACAATTTGAAAGAGCTAATGGAAGTGATAACAGCAGAAATGATTAAAGTAAAACATTGGTTTGACACAAACAAATTATCATTAAATATAAGCAAAACAAAGATTATGTTATTTGGAATACACAAAACAAATCCACAGATACAATTAATACTAGATAACATACACATAGAAAGAGTATATGAAATTAAGTTCCTTGGTGTGGTTTTAGACCACAAAATCAGTTGGAAACCTCATATAAGGTTGTGTCCCCTCCGGTCATGCAAGATTTATTTTCAACACTGCAGCCAGGCTGACAGAGAGCCACAGCTCGATTGAGCCTTCTATTCCCATAGCACTCAGTAGTAATGATTTGATGTGCTTTTTTAACGATACAATTGTTACTCTTAGAAACAAAATGAATGACCTCTTGCCTTCGACCAGTATAGTGTTATCAACAGCTCCCGGAAACGTAAGTTCTAATATTACACTAGATAGTAAACTAGAATGCTTTTTACATTACATTACATTACATTGCATTTAGCTGACGCTTTTATCCAAAGCGACTTACAATAAGTACATTCGACCAGGAAGACACAACCTTGAGGAACAGAATCATATAAGTACATCAGGTTTCATAGAGCCAATCATTTCAAGTGCTGCTCAACTGGCTTTAGATAAGCCAGTCCTTTATTAGTATATACAGTAAGTGCTCTGTTAGCAGTTCTTTGTTAGTCATTCTATCGCTCGAAAGTGGAGTCGAAAGAGATGAGTTTTCAGTCTGCGCCGGAAGGTGTGTAAGCTTTCTGCCGTCCTGATTTCAATGGGGAGCTCATTCCACCATTTTGGAGCCAGGATAGCAAACCCACATGTTTTTGCTGATGGGAACAACACTTTTCAGCCATAAACCTTGAACAATTACATTCAATGATTCTCTCTTCTTAACCATCAACGTGCATGTTAGACGCAATTCCAACTAAGCTGTTGAAGGAAGTTTTTCCATTAATTAGCACTTCTTTATTAAATATTATGAATATGTCTTTATTATCAGGCTATGTTCCACAATCATTCAAAGTAGCAGTGATAAAACCGCTTCTTAAAAAGCACAACCTCGATCCAGAGGTTTTAGCCAACTGTAGACCTATTTCTGTTCCTCTCAAAAATTCTTGAGAAAGCAGTTGCAAAACAGTTGTGTGATTACTTAAAAAACAATGATTTATTTGAAGATTTTCAGTCTGGCTTTAGAACACATCATAGCACAGAGACAGCTCTGGTTAAAGTCACAAATGACATTCTAATAGCATCAGATAAGGGACTTGTCTCTATTCTTGTTTTGCTCGATCTCAGTGCTGCATTTGATACTATCGACCATGACATCTTATTGCAAAGACTAGAGCACTTAGTTGGCATACAGGGAACAGCTTTAGGCTGGTTTAAGTCCTATCTATCTGAACGCTCTCAGTTTGTACGTGTTAACGATGAATCTTCTACGCAAACCAAAATTAGCCATGGAGTACCACAGGGCTCAGTGCTCGGACCTATTTTGTTCACATTATATATGCTTCCGTTAGGCAATATTAGGCAATAAGGAATCATTCTGTCAACTTTCATTGTTATGCGGATGATACTCAACTATATTTATCAATCAAGCCTGATGAAATTAATCATCTAAATAAAATTCAAGACTGCCTCAAGGACTTAAAAACGTGGATGAGCTTAAACTTTTTGATGTTAAACACGACCAAAGTTATTATACTTGGCCCGAAGAATCTACGAAACAAATTATCTAAAGATATACTAACTATGGATGGCATTAATTTGGCCTCCAGTGGGACTGTAAGGAATATTGGTGATCAGGATCAGCATTTATCCTTTAACGCCCACATAAAATCAATTTCAAAGACCGTCGACTTCCATCTACGTAACATTGCAAAAATCAGAAATATCTTGCCTCAAAACGATGCAGAGAAACTAGTCCATGCATTTGTTACTTCTAGGCTGGATTATTGTAACTCTTTATTATCAGGGAGTACCAAGAAGTCAGTCAAGTCGCTTCAGCTGATTCAAAATGCTGCAGCTCGTGTACTAACCAGAGTTAGGAAAAGGGATCACATTACTCCTGTTCTGGCTGCCTTACACTGGCTCCCTATAGAACACAGGATATAATTTAAAATTCTTCTTCTTGCCTACAAAGCCTTAAATGGGCAGGCACCATCTTACCTTAAAGAACTCATTATAACCTACTGCCCTACTAGGGCATTGCGTTCCAAGAATGCAGGGTTGTTGGTTTTCCTAGAGTCTCTAAAAGTACAATGGGAGCCAGAGCCTTTTCTTATCAAGCTCCACATTTGTGGAATCAGCTTCCAGTTTGTGTTCGGGCGGCAGACACCCTATCCGTTTTTAAGAGTGCTCTTAAGACCTTCCTTTTTGATAAAGCTTATAGTTAGGGCTGATTAGATTCAGCCCCTAGTTTTGCTGATATAGGCTTAGTTTGTCGGGGGACATCTTACTTCTTCCTTCTCTCTGTCTATACCTGTATACTCTCATGTTCCGATTAACCCGCTTCCCCAAATTTCTTTCTTTTTGGTGTCTATATACGCCGGGATCCGGAGTCATGGACGATCCTGCGGTCCTGTGTCCTGGATCGCGAGCCCTGGATCGCGAGGCGTGGCTGTGGTCCTGGATCATCGGTCCTGGATGGATATCCTTGTGGATTCATCTTCCTATTATACACACATGCATTTCCAAACATTTGGACTACCTATGTTGCAAATGTATTATCTTTTCAATTTACACACGGCATCTATTGCACGTCTGTCCGTCCTGGGATCCCTCCTCTGGTGCTTTCCCCGAGGTTTCTCCCATTTTCCCCTTTGAACTGTGGGTTTTCTCTGGAAGTTTTTCCTTGTACGATGTGAGGGTCTAAGGACAGATGGTCTAAGGACAGAGGGTGTCGTATTGTCATACTGATATTCTGTACACACTGTGAAGACCACTGAGACAAATGTAACATTTGTGATATTGGGCTATATAAATAAACATTGATTGATTGATTGATTGATTGTCAAGTGCCAAAATAAACTATGCAATATATTGGATGTTAAGTACTGTGTCAGACTTCATATTTATATGTGGATAACCCCAACGTTATTTTTCTTATTCAAAAGAAGACCCTTTTTCAAAAGGTCTTCTGATCAGGGCTCTATAAATAACTTGAGAATGCAATTCCTAAAGAAATTGCTCGTGGGAATGCTTTATGCTGAAAATCTGATGGTAAATTGCTATGCTGAAATGTAATGTGTAAGAAGAAAGTGAAGAATTTAGATTGAAAAGTTACATGAACACTGGGGCCTTGAATGTGTGATGAGAGAAGAAAAGAAAGGGAAAAGGCTTGGAAAAGAACTGCAAACTTCTGAACTAACTTGATGGCGAATGATTTGTCGCCATGACAACGGCATTTGATGACACCCCATAATACGCTTAGATGCGTTAATAGCGGCATCGTTACCAAACCTGTGAAGTTTTGGGGTGTTTGGAGCAGTTTCACTGAAGTTATAGCCGTGTTTCATGGCGAGCATTGTGTTGCCATGGCAACGGCATTTGAAGAAATCTCAAAACTGTCCCGTAGATGTGTTCACGGCTGGACTGCTAGTACACATGTGAAGTTTGAGCACTTTTTGAACATTTTTATAGGAGTTATAGCGACATCATGTTTTATTACGAGGGATTCCATGGAAACGGCATATGGTGAGATCTGAGATTTGGCGTAGAGCTGTTGAGGCATGGACCGGTGATATACAAGTGAAGATTGGGGGACGATTGGACCGTGTCGATTGGACTTACAGTCACATCATGTTTCATGGTGAGTGGTCTGTCGAGATGGCAACGGCATTTGATGACACCCCATAATACGCTTAGATGCGTTGATGGCTGCATCGTTACCAAACGAAGTTCTGGGCTGTTTGGAGTATTTTCACTGAAGTTATGAGAAAACCGTGTTTCAAGGCGAGCAATGTGTTGCCATGATAACGGCATTTGGAGAAATCTCAAAACTGTCCCGTAGATGTCTTCACGGCTGGACTGTTGGCACACTGCTATCTGAAGTCTGCTGCTCTGAGCATGTCAGCTGGAGCGATGACATCATCGTGTTCCATTACACAGGTGTTTCTATTTGAGCTAACGAGCTCTGTAGAGTTCACAGGTTTCCATTGTTCTGAATGAGAGATGAAAAACTTTATTACAGACTCAGGGTCCAGATAAAAGACAAGGCATTACATATAATAAATTACATACACAGCATAAAAAGAATTCAAAGTTTAAGAACAATTTAAATCAGTGTCCTACAAAGAGACAACTATACCAATGTCTCCACAGCTGCGATTGGTAGCGTGTAGTACTAAACCTTATGTTCGATAAGGCCAAGAGGATTTCATTATCAGAGTCATTAAGCCGGCAAATACATTTATACATGAGATTTCTTAAAACAGCTTGACTCCTATTGACTCCTGCAGCCACACACATTTCACTTGCACTAGAGTAGACCATGGAGGTCTCTTCAGCAATATTCTCATGGCATCATTATAAGCTACTTGAAGTTTCCGTAAACTTGCTTTTTTGTAGTTTGACCACAGACGTGCCGTCTAGAGCGGTGTGCAATATGCTCTGAACAGAGACATCTTCACTCCATCTGTACACGCACCAAACTTACGTAGGAGAATGTTTGCTTGTGCACATCATGCGGCATTGCCTATACATATCTTCATCATCTGACATTTGTTCTGCATTAAAGTGTCCAAGATATTTTTAACTTATTACAGACACTAAGATTAATATCAGACAATTTAAAATCAGGACACACCATAGACAGAACAAACAGCAAGAAGCTGCTGGAGACCAGCGCTAGATGGACTCAGCACAACAAGATCATCTGCATACATAATATGGTTCACTAGAGTACTACCAATCATGCTTCCAGTATTACAGGCTTTCAGTCGCTCGGACAGATCATCAATATAAAGGTTAAAAAGAATTGAGAGATAAACCTCTTACATGTGAACGTTTTGTGGAAGAACCGTAACAGATATCTGTGAAATTTCAAAACGTGAAGCATGTCAAGGAAGTTGAGTATCTGAAGTGTAATTTTCGTGTAGTTTTGGGTTAATAATGTGGCCTTTTTCGCAGTTTAACTAAAGGTGTGCGGCTGCTACCGTGAGGAAATATCAGCCTGAAATTACAATGGGCTTTAATGGAGGCATGTTGAAAGTTTTTGTCACTTCATCACTTCAGGCACTTCATGCCTCAAGAGGCATTTTGCTTTATTATTTGTCATTTTTCAAGCTACGAGATGTTTTCCTACGTTTGTCATGATAAATGATGTCTCAGGAATGTAGGGTTTGGGAATTATGGCAGTTTAAAAAAATATATGAATGTGAATTTCAAGCTGAATTTCAAGCTGTCCTCCACTCTAGCTGTCACACACTCGAGTTAATGTTAAAATCTGAAGAAAACCTCTAAAACAAGGTCTGAACAATGTTTAATATCTCTAAAAGTAAGAATTAGATTTAAAAGTTGTTTTACACGAATAATGTCAGAAAGATGTGTAACATTTTAAAGTTGGAATCAGGTTTCTGAGTGAAAGTATGAATAAACAGTTAGCAGTTGAAGTCGCATGAAGATTTGTTGAAGTTGAAGATTTTCTCCATTGACTTCAATGGTTAAAAATGTGATGAATTATGGGATATATCTCTGGAATTATGAAAGTTATGAATGAGAAAAGTAATAGCAATCGATTCCCGACCGAGCTGAACGTTTTGATGTTTGAACGGAATTTCTGCGATGTTCAATGCGGGAGGAGAAGCGCGGCAAAATAAGTCGGCGGAATAATAATAATAAACTTTTCGTCCGTAGAATAACAGTTATATATAAAATATCTACGGCAGATATGTAATATGTAATGCAGCCGAACCGTTATGTGATGACTTCCAAAGAGAAAAGCAAGAACACTCAGAATAAAGTATTATTTAAAAAAAAATGTTTTTCCGATTTCAGATGGGATAACCATCATATCCCGACATGCATTGCTGCGATGTTTTAGCCTATCAAAACCTCTCAAAAAAGAAAGGTGTCTCTCAGAATCGAAAGAGAAAAACCTATGGGAAAAACAAAAGCATTAGGCAGGGGCGGACTGGGGGGAAAAAGTGGCCCGGGAATTAAGTGACAGACAGGCCCACTTAATGCGCTGCTATCGGCCGGCCGGCGACGAAAGAATGTTACTTAACAAAAAACCCTTTGCATTTAATGTTATTTTGGACCATTATTCATATAGTCATCACATTACCTGAGCCCTTGAGTTGCCTAGAGCAAAATAGTTACGGCATATATTTAGTGATATTAATGTTAACAGATCATTGATGCAATAACATTTTGACCCAATTTGCCTGACTTGACACATGGATTAAAAAATGGACGTAGGAAGCATCCTCAATGTGGATGAGACAATTTAACAGCTGGTGTGGGCATCTGGTGGACCTCACCTCCTCTAGGGGGGTCCGGGGGCACGTTCCCCCGGGAAGATTTCTTTTTAAATGTTGAAGTTAAATGCATCAATCTGGTGCACTTAAAGAGCAAAATTAGGGACTAAATCTATGGCAGTCAGTAGGGGCTTGGACTGTGAGCCGTAGGGTCGCCGGTTCAAGTCCCCGACCAGACCTATTTGGAGTGTGGACTTCTACTTGGAGAGGTTCACCTCCTGCCCTGCCGTGGTGCCCTTGAGCAAGGCACCGGACATGCAGCTTGGGATGTGAGGACATGGCTTAGAAAGGGCGTGTTGCCTTCTGTCCTGCCAGTGTTGGCAGGACATGAATTAAAATGTCGAACTCGGACTTCATTTTAAGGACATTTCGGCCAGGGGTGTAGAGCTATATTTGTTTAAGCACCGGATTGGCAAAACAGGAGAGTGTGTGCACCAGTCTGCCTTGATCTATGTATTCATGTCTGTGACTCTCACAGTATCTGCTGCCCACAGCTGTTTTATAGAAGGAAAACCTTCTTCACTTCATGAAATCTCTGCAGCACCAGGAGGCAGCGGGAGGGTTAACTCAGCCTCTGAGAAGAGGAGCGCGCAGTGCCTTTCACGCACCGCCTTTCACGCACCGCCTTTCACGCACCGCCTTTCACTGTGTTTACCTTCAGAATCATTAGAAAGGCTAAAGAGCGATGTGGCTGATGTGTTTTAACCACACACACCTCTACACACACGATTTAAATGCAGACTTTGGTTCCTCCATGTTACGTTGTTATTGTTTCACTGAGCGACCCGCACATTTTTTTCAAACGCTCCCCTTTTTGGTCCATGTGCGCGGTTTTGTGCGCTGTGATGATTCGGCTGTACCTTTAGTAATGAATATTAAATCCATCCATCCATCCATCTTCTCCCGCTTATCCGTGGTCGGGTCGCGGGGGTAGAAGTTCCAGCAGAGAGCCCCAAACTTTCTTTTCCCTGGCGACATCAACCAGCTCTGACTGGGGGATCCCAAGGCGCTCCCAGGCCAGCGAAGAGATATAATCCCTCCACCTGGTCCTAGGTCTACCCCTTGGTCTCTTCCCAGCTGGACGTGCCTGGAACACCTCCCTAGGGAGGCGCCCAGGTGGCATCCTAACTAGGTGCCCGAACCACCTCAACTGGCTCCTTTCGACGCGAAGGAGGAGCGGTTCAACTCCGAGTCCCTCCCTGATGACCGAACTTCTCACCTTATCCCTAAGGGAGACACCAGCCACCCGGCGGAGAAAACCCATCTCGGCCGCTTGTATCCGCGATCTCGTTCTTTCGGTCATGACCCATCCTTCATGACCATATGTGAGGGTAGGAACGAAAATGGCCCGGTAGACAGAGAGCTTTGCCTTCTGGCTCAGCTCCCTTTTCGTCACAACGGTGCGGTAAAGCGACTGCAGTACCGCTCCCGCTGCTCCGATTCTCCGGCCCGTCTCACGCTCCATTGTTCCCTCACTCGAGAACAAGACCCCGAGATACTTGAACTCCTTCACTTGGGGTAAGGACTCATTCCCTACTTGGAGTGGACAGTCCATCGGTTTCCTGCTGAGAACCATGGCCTCAGATTTGGAGGTGCTGATCCTCATCCCAGCCGCTTCACACTCGGTTGCGAACCGATCCAGTGAGTGCTGAAGGTCGCAGACCGATGAAGCCATCAGAACCACATCATCTGCAAAAAGCAGTGGTGCAATCCTTAGTCCATCGAACTGCAGACCCCCTCCCCCACGACTACGCCTCGAAATCCGATCCCTGTATATTACAAACAGGATTGGTGACAAAGCGCAGCCCTGGCGGAGGCCAACCCTCACCGGAAATGGGTCCGACTTACTGCCGAGGACCCGGACACAGCTCTCGCTTTGGGAGTACAGAGATTGGATGGCCCTGAGTAGAGACCCCCTCACCCCATACTCCCGCAGCACCTCCCACAGTAACTCCCTGGGAACTCTGTCATACGCCTTCTCCAAGTCTACAAAACACATGTAGACCGGATAAGCGTACTCCCAGGCCCCCTCCAGGATCCTTGCGAGAGTAAAAAGCTGATCCGTCGTTCCACGACCAGGACGGAATCCGCATTGTTCCTCCTCAATCTGAGGTTCGACAATCGGCCTGACCCTCCTTTCGAGTACCTTGGAGTAAACTTTCCCGGGGAGGCTGAGTAGTGTGATGCCTCTGTAATTGGCACACACCCTCTGATCCCTCTTTTTAAAAAGGGGAACCACCACCCCGGTCTGCCACTCCCTCGGTACTGTTTCCGACTTCCACGCAACGTTAATAATTGGGCCTGAACAATCGGCATATTTGGTCGTATGAGTTGGAGGACTTGTTGCATTTGAGTGTTCCCAAAGCCGTGCGCAAAGCAGTGGGGATTTTAAGACCGTGGAGGATACACATGTGCAGCCTCGAAATTTCCGCAATGAAGGACGCCGGCCTTGGTAGAATTTCAAGGATCCTGCACATCTCTTGACCTGTGTGCATCGAATAAACAACGCCAAGATCAATGGATTGAACTGTGAGAATAGTCACCTTTCTGCTGCAGATAGACAAAAGGTATAAGTCTAAATCTGCTAACAACTACGGTATTTTGCTGGCCTTGAGATACTGTTCATGAATGCTAAATACAGGGACTTAGACTAAAGAGTTACCCATTAAATGTGTGCATGATTTCAGCTAAGAGATTAATATGTTAGGCATTAAAGGGTTTCCTATATGTCAAAAGCTTTATTTAATATAATATCTGTAGGCTATGTTTTCAAGGAGGAGACAAATGTATCACATTCATCCCAAATGACGGACTCAAAAGGTTTTTTGTCATGGAGTTTTAATATTTGAGAACATTTCTGTCAGTGAATAGTAAATTAAAATGATGGAGGGAAACCACAAATACTGAGCCAGATATTTCATCAAAAACACAGTATATTCAGATGAGTAAATTATATATATATATAAATAAATAAATGAACCTGAGGGGATGTGTGATACAATTGTTCCTCTGCAGCCATTCTTCCTGCCAGTAGATGGAGGAGTTTCATTAAAATGTAGCACCAGGGAATTACCTCACTGAGATCCATCTTCCTCTCTGAGCCGCATAAAGTCTGGATGTTAGAGGGGCCCAAATTCATACAAACAATTAAAGACTGCTTTCATTTAACAAATTCTACAATATGAAAGTGGCAACTTTGCTTTAATAAACAGACCAGACCTAGGCTGCATACCAACACATGCTCACATCTCACTATGTTGGTCTGAAGAGCTGAAGCATTCATACACAATGGATAACAACTGCGTTGTCTCATTCTATATCCTGTGAGAAAATTATATACATTTAGCATTACAAACTTACTACATACTGTTCCTGAGGAAGTTATGAATAAACAGATTTGAATGGAAGCTCTAACATTTTCAGAATAAAGACAAAAGAGTGATAATACAAATTACATTTATTGAAATTTGACCCAGAAGAAGAAGTCTCAAAGAATGTTTTAAATGAAAGGACATAAAACAAAAATGTGGATAATAATAAAAACTATTAAATGTATATGTAAAGACATTTGGTCAAATGAAATGACACTAATCCAGTGATAACAGCAACGCCAGCGTGGATGAAGCTGGTGCAGGTCTTTCTCCATGCCCCCCCTCCGTGCTGTCCCCTCAGAGGAAGTGGGAAAACGGGATAAGACTCTGGTATGGAATGCCATTTAAGCCAAAATTAAATAAATACATATATATATATATATATATATATATATATATATATATATATATATATATATATATATATTATCAAGGAGAGACTCTGAGGCATGAACTCAATTGCACGACTCAGTGTTTTCAAAAATAAAGACTTTACTGGAATTTAGCACAGTAATCAAAAACAAGGAAAACAAATATACTCTTTCGAGGAAAACTAGCAAGTGATCAATGAGGTAGATCCGTGGGAAGTCCGTGAGGTAATCAGGAACGTGGGTCATAGTAAGACAACGAACTGACAATGAACAGGAGGAAGCTACCACAATATATACACAGCTAAAGGGGACACAGGTGGAAACAATCAGGGCGGGGAAAACAATCAATGACGCAGGAGACAGAAGGGGGCGGGAAGCGTGGAGGCCTGAAATGAGAGGGATGATTAATTAAGGGAATAAACATAAAACACAGGGCAAAGGGACATGACAAAAACTAACAAAGAATAAACTTTCACTATTCGTTTCCTAGACATGACAGTACCCCCCCCTTCTAGGGACGGCTCCTGACGGCCCAGGCTCCTCTGAGTTGAGGCGGTCAAAATCCTCAATGAGGCTTTTATCTATGACGAAGCGGGAAGGAATCCATATCCGCTCCTCAGGACCATAACCCTTCCAGTCAACCAGTAGCTGTCGCCCTCTACCCCTTTTCCGACTAGCCAATATCTTCTTGACGGTGTAAACCGGACCTCCATCAATCATCCGGGGGGGCGGGGGGGGGTTTGGCGGTGGGAACCATAGCGCTCTCCTTCAAGGGTTTTAGTTTCCCTACATGGAAGGTGGGATGTACCTTCATGGACCTGGGAAGCCGTAGTCTCACTGAAACCGGGTTGATGACCTTGGTGACGGGAAAAGGACCCACAAACCGGGGAGCCAATTTACGGGAGAGTACGTGGAGGGGAAGGTCTCGTGTAGAAAGCCAGACTTTTTGGCCTGGCTGGTATACAGGAGCTGGTCGGCGTTTTCGGTCTGCTGCTCTTTTCACCAGTTGAGAATTCCTGCAGAGGATCTTCCTAGCCGCAGCCCACACGCGCCGACAACGCCTGACCAGCGCGTGGGCAGACGGGACTGTGACCTCCCTCTCCGTGGCTGGGAACAGTGGCGGCTGGTAGCCATAAACACAGTGAAATGGGGACAGGCCCGTGGCAGAAGTAGGGAGGATGTTGTGCGCATACTCAACCCAGGTGAGGTGCTCGCTCCAGGAGGATGGATTCTGGGACACCAAGCAGCGCAAACAGGTCTCCAGTTCTTGATTTAGGCGCTCTGTCTGGCCGTTAGACTCCGGATGGTATCCTGACGAGAGACTGACCGTGGCACCGATGAGGCAGCAGAACTCCTTCCAGAAGCGTGACACAAACTGGGGGCCCCGGTCGGAGACAATATCCTTTGGGAAACCATGAAGCCGAAACACATTATGCATCATGACCTCAGCCGTTTCCTTCGCTGAGGGCATCTTGGGCAGAGCAATGAAATGTGTCATTTTCGAAAAACGGTCCACTACCGTAAGAACTGTGGTTTTACCTCTAGAGAGGGGCAGGCCAGTGACGAAGTCCATGGAGATCTCTGACCAGGGTCTGTTGGGAATAGGGAGTGGTTGTAATAGTCCTATTCGCGCCCTGGAAGAGGTCTTGTTTCGAGCGCAGACAGGGCACGCCTCCACATACTCCTTCACCTCCTTCTCCATGGATGTCCACCAGAAACGTTTTATGATGAACATAGTTCTCTTGACTCCAGGGTGACAGGTGAGCAGCGAAGTGTGAGCTCAGTGGATCACCTGTGGTCGCTCGGCCTCCTGAACGAAAAGCCGGTTAGGCGGGCAACCCCTTGGTGCAGGAGCTCCAGCATTGGCTCGTATTACCTCCTTCTCTACTGACCAAGTCAGCGCTCCTACCACCCGGTTTAATTGGATGATGGGTTCCGGCTCCTTGACTGCAGGCACAGGGTCAAACAGACGGGACAGAGCGTCAGGCTTGACATTCTGAGACCCCGGCCTGAAGGAAAGAACAAAGTCAAAACGGTTGAAAAACAAGGTCCACCTAGCCTGGCTAGACAATCTTTTGGCTTCAGTCTTTTGGCTTTTCTTATATACTCCAAGTTTTTGTGATCGGTCCAAACCACGAAAGGATGCTCGGCTCCCTCCAACCAATGCCTCCACTCTTCCAGTGCCAGCTTCACGGCCAACAACTCACGGTTTCCCACGTCGTAATTCCTCTCTGCTGGGGAGAGCTTCCTGGACAGGAAAGCGCAGGGGTGAAGTTTGTTGTCCTTCTGTAGTCGCTGGGAGAGGACCGCTCCCACCCCTTCGTTGGAGGCATCCACTTCTACCACAAACTGACGAATGGTGTCCGGCAAGGTGAGTATGGGAGCAGAGGTGAACATTCCTTTAAGCCGAGAAAAAGCCTCCTCATCCTGAGGAGACCACAAAAAAGGCACTTGAGGGGACGTGAGGACATGAAGAGGGGCTGCAATAGCACTGAAGCTCCGCACAAAACGTCTGTAAAAATGTGCAAAGCCTAAAAACTGCTGCACTTTCTTACGAGAGTCAGGGGTAGGCCAACAAGCTACTGCGCTAACCTTCTCTGGGTCCATCCTAACCTGACCTGGCGAAATGATGAAGCCCAAGAAAGTGACTGTCTCTGCATGGAATTCGCATTTTTCTGCTTTGGCAAACAACCTATTCTTGAGCAGCTCTTGTAGAACCTGGCGGACATGTTGTTTATGGGTGTCAAGGTCAGGGGAGTAGATCAGAATGTCGTCAAGATATACAAAAACGAAATGGTTCAGAAACTCCCTCAACACGTCGTTGATCATAGCCTGGAACACAGCAGGACCATTTGATAATCCAAATGGCATTACACGGTATTCATAGTGGCTTGAAGGGGTGTTGAAACCCGTCTTCCATTCATCGCCCTCCCTGATCCTGACTAAATGATAAGCGTTACGCAGGTCTAACTTGGTGAAAACCTTGGCTCCCTGAAGCTGCTCGAAGGCTGACGAGATGAGAGGAAGGGGGTACCGGTTTTTAACCGTAATGTCATTGAGAGGTGAGTAGTCAATACAGGGCCTAAGAGACCCATCCTTTTTCTCAACAAAAAAAAACCCCGCTCCTGCTGGTGATGAGGAAGGGCGAATAAGGCCTGTTTTGAGGGAGGCATCAATATAGTCCTTCATGGCCTCTTTCTCAGGTCCTGAAATAGCATATAGTCGACCCTTCGGAATTGTAGACCCAGCAATCAGGTCGATAGCACAGTCATAGGGGCGGTGAGGCGGAAGAGTCAGAGCCTTGGATTTACTGAATACTTCACTTAAATCGTGGTAGCAGGAAGGGACTGAAAGAACATCAGGAAAATATATTTCTGGGATAGTTCCCTGCCTAACCCTCCCAGTGTTACCTCTTCTGTCAATCTCCGCTACCTGCTTAACACAGTGATCTCTGCAATTCTTTGCCCACCCCTCCACCCTCCCAGATTGCCAATCAATGTGAGGGTTATGAAGTTTCAACCAGGGAAACCCCAAAATGAGTGGATGTTGGGCTGAATTAAACAAGTGAAATGACATTGTCTCGTGATGGTTATCATCACATCTTATTTCTAAAGGCTCCGTTTGGTGAGTCACTTTAAACAACAGCCGCCCATCGAGAGCACTCGCTTCAAGAGGCTGGGGTAGAGGTTTAGTTTTTATGTCCAATTTAACTAAACCCCAATCCATCAGACTTTCGTCTGCCCCTGAGTCAATGAGTGCACCATGAGTAACCACATTGTCTCTGATTTTTACCTCGATGCGGGTCAGGGTGCGAGGAGGAAAGTCAGAGGAAGAGATCCGGCTCACCAACGTACTGCTCTTTATTGGTGAGCCTCCTCTTTTACCGGACAAGCCGCTTGTGGATGTCCGCGCTACCCGCAGTAAAAGCACAGACCCTCCTTTAATCGACGCTGACGTTCTGCCATCGAAAGCTTGGCGCGGCCCAACTTTATTGGCTCCTCCACGGAACCAGGGGGCGCTGTTGTCCGGAACGCAGGTGAGGGGTGACGGGGCCTCCAAGAAGAAGTAGTATCCAGCGGCGAGCGTCTCCTCTAGGGAGGCGGATCAACCGCATCCTTGGATTTATTCCTTCTCCTCTCCGTCAAACGATTGTCTATCCGTATTGCCATGGATATGACAGAGTCCAAGTCAGCGGGCAGATCGAGAGGTGCCAGCTGGTCTTGTAGGGAATCCGAGAGACCGCTGACAAAAGCGTCAAACAATGCAGCGGAGTTCCAGCCGCTATCGGCTGCCATAGTCCGGAACTCGATGCCGTAGTCAGCCACACTCCGCTGATGTTGTTTCAGCTTAATCAGAGCCCGAGCTGCTTCCCTGCCCGGCGTGGTTTGATTGAAGATCTTTCTCATAGTGTCTATGAAGTTCTCCAGAGACCCGCAGATGGGGGAGCCTCGGGACCACTCTGTCGTAGCCCACGCTGCTGCTCGGCCGGAGAGATGGGAGATCATGAAAGCCACTTTGGAATTGTCCGTGGGAAAAGCAGCCGGTTGGTGGTGATAGTGTAACTCACACTGCACAATGAACGTCCGGCAGCCCTCCGAGTCTCCGGAGTATTTTTCGGGTGGAGCCAGACGCTTGGAAGTATTGTGCGGCTCAGTAGACCGGTTGGGATCGGAACCGGTCGCCGCCGGAACCGGGGGAGTCGTGGGAGGAGAAGCAGCCTGCAGGTGAGCGAGCACACGCTGGACCTCAGCTGCCAGCAGATTCACCTGGGTTGTCACCGATGATTGTAGTTCCCCGTGGCTGTTGGATAGGTGCTGCACTCCGTGCTGTATGGTGGCCATCTGCTCCTCTTGTTGCCCAAGACGTTGGCCCTGAGAGCGGATGGCGTTCTTTAGCTGGTCTGAGTCGGCTGAGTTCATTTTAATGGTCAGTTCGTACTGTCAAGGAGAGACTCTGAGGCATGAACTCAATTGCACGCCTCAGATAGTGTTTTCAAAAATAAAGACTTTACTGGAATTTAGCACAGTAATCAAAAACAAGGAAAACAAATATACTCTTTCGAGGAAAACTAGCAAGTGATCAATGAGGTAGATCCGTGGGAAGTCCGTGAGGTAATCAGGAACGTGGGTCATAGTAAGACAACGAACTGACAATGAACATAAAGAATAAACTTTCACTATTAGTTTCCTAGACATGACATATGACATATATATGACATATGACATATATATATATATATATACATATGCCTATGAAATAAATTCTGAAATAAATAATTGAGGCAATAAATATATATACATGTACATTTAAATACACATTTATTTATTTCAGGGGACTTGTATTTCATAATGACACATTTATTTATTTCAGGGGACTTTGGTACAAATTACTTGTATTGTAAATAAAGCAGAAACCTTAAAGGCGCTATTCTTTGCGCACTCAGAAATGAAAAGCTGCTGATTTGACCAAGCGAACGCGAGAGACGGCTGAGTTGACCGCAGTTATGCAACAGCAACCGATGCTAAACTGACTATCTTGACTACTTGTTGCTATGCTATTGTGGCATAAGCCGTTTTCTACAGGCACATTCATTTTGACCTTTTCATGATGATTCTACTTGTGATAGTCCGACAGCACAACCTGTGCAGCCCATGTATTGATTCCATCCGATAGCTGCTATAATACAAAACAAAACGTCTGCCTGTTCTCCACAATGATCAATGACAGTGTACGGATGGTCAAAGTAAAGTACAAATAAACAGAATCACACGAAGCCTGGTTAGTGTTGCCTGACTTTAAAGTGTGTTATTTTTTTATTAGTGTGTGGTTGCGTTCTAGTCACTGTGCTCAGTGCTACTGCTTGTTACAACTTTCATTTTCCGTACTCGCCATAAACTGTTATTATGGCTCAGGTTAATCTCGCCCCCTTCCGACGTGAGCGTGGTTCTTGGTGCTTGCCGGGCAGCCAATTGGGGTCAGCTAAGAACCGGTTTTCGGTGTTTAGAGCCGGCGGCTCCGCTGCGGCTGAAACAGGAAGAACCAGAGCTAAATCAGGCTGTATCCCGGAACTGGCTCTGGACTCAGAACCAGAGAAGAACCAGTTAAGCACCAGAAAAGCAAAAAAAGTTTATTGGCAGTTTGCAAACCACTTAAGAGTACTGGAGTGTGAAACAAGAGCTATTGAGTCAGTGTTGTGGTGCTGTTGCTTTGGTCTGGATCTGTGAGCTAACCAATCCCTGTTCATTTGTATATAAGGAATGGAAATGTGTCATTATGAAATACAAGTCCCCTGAAATAAATAAATGTGTCATTATGAAATACAAGTCCCATGAAATAAATAAACGTGTATTTAAATGTACATGTATATATATTTATTACCTCATTTATTTATTTCAGAATTTATTTCATAGGCATATTTATATATTTATTTATAATGTATATATGTATTTATTTAATTATTTATGTATTTCTTTAATTTTGGCTTAAATGGTATTCCATACTTCTGGGGATCTTCTGTCCACGCTCAGCTACCTCACCGCAGCTGCCTGCACTGTACAATCGCTGGAGGACTGGGCTGTTACTCAAAAACTGAGTAGCCAATGGGGACGCACCCCTGAAAGTCCCGCCCACCTGGGAGGTTTGTGTCAGAATCGCAAACAAAAAGTGAAGGAGCGCAAACGAGAAGAGCTGCAGCGAGAGCAAAAGTCTGATCGTTGAGAAAGAAGAAAAAATAACTGCAAACCTATGTTAAAACAAAGAAAAAATACTTATAGTTTACATGATTACACAAATGATTTGTTTGCAACTTATAGTTTTATTTTTTAAATGTATTTTATTTTGCTTGACTCTGTTTTTTTTCCTTTTAAACTCATAGTTTTGCTTTATTCTGAGAAAGTGTTGCTTTATCTTTATGATACAAAACTAATCCCAATTTCAATTTCAAAGAACACAATTTACAGGGTTATTTACAGGCGTTGTTTCGTGTGGTCGAGGGTCGCTTTCATTTATGCGATTTGTACCCCGGGCCGTTGTTTTCATATTCCGCTGAAGTATACGCTGTGACGTAATAACTTTTTTTCGAGGGAAGGGGTGGGGGTCAGAGGGCCTAGGAGATATAAAAGTCATGGCTCGCCACTGGAACTGGCACTACTAAAATGAAATAAACAAAACAAGATATGTTTGCAGAGTGTGCATTAAAAGTCTCCTATGATGTAAAATGCACTTTTGGACGTGTTTTGGAAGTAATATGGTCTGTGTTTACATGAGCAAGCATCGCTAACACTCAGAGCTAACCTGTACTCCAGAGTGGGTGTTTCTCAATGTCGAGCCACTATTTCAAGGATACTAAGTCATCGAGTGCCACTGAAGGAATGTTCCAATCTCCAGCATACTTGGAAGTCTACCGAGGCCGGCGTACTTCGTTGCGGGAAATTTCGAGGCTGCACATGTGTAGACTCCGCTGTCTAAAAAACCCCCACAATGCTTTGTGCATGGACCAATTTCCCAAATGTAAGGTGGGGCCTCTCATATGACGCACACCTGCACACTTGCTAGCCTGTTCCATTCTTCGTTTTCCGTGGCTAGGAGGTATTCTTGCCTCGCTTCTTAAGGAACTCACTCGGAGGTACATGTGCTACCAAGAAAGCCTCCTCGACATTGAGAAACACCCCGTATGTGTAAAGAAGCAGGAAATACAAAAAGGAACTCACCTTGTGGTAAACCTGAGAGAGAAAAAGCATTTGAGCTCCATACTGTTTCAGAAGTAATCCTTGATGTGGTTTTGAACATGATATGGCGTTTAATCACGGCAGCATTTTGCTGGGAATCTGCTTCTCTGCAGCTTTCTGCACACATGCAGCTTTGCTGCAAAGGGGGCGTGGCCCCATAGCTACTGACCCAGAGTCAGGTCATTCTGGACTTGACTCTAGAGCAGGGGTGCCCAACCTTTTTTGAACCCAGAGCTACTTTTAAAGTTGCCAGTCTGCCGAGATCTACCAGTCCAAATAGAGAGGCGTAGCCATTACTGACAGCCTACTGCCAGGTAAATACACACTTCTACTTGTATACAACTGACCTTTGTACGATTAATACTCCATAAAATACTGCAGATCCTTTATCTTACCTCTTTCTAATCTACACACATACAAGTATTTTACTGAAGTTACACAACAGAGTTGTTGATACAGAGTTGGAGTTTATTCACACGTCACTCCAGTGAGTCATGTTTTCAAGAAACATTGAACAGTGCTGCCACATGACACAGGGAAAAGAGAAAAGACTCTGAACCCTTTCTTTGCCATTATATAAAAATAGTGTTGCTACAAAAGTATAAATGAGGCTTACTAATAAGACAACTCAGATCTGAAGCTACTCAGGAATCTGCTGCCAAAGTGCAATCAAAAAGACAAAATTAATATAATCAAACCCTTTCTTTGTTGCATTTTAGTCGAGTATAAAAATAAATGCCTTTTAAAATAGGATGCAAGCAACACTAGTTTCTTAACCTGAATTGATAATAGACTATAATCAATTTAAGTTTGCATTCTTATACCATTTTGTACAATAAATATAATGACTAAGTTCAAACAAACTAAAACTCACAGCTGATTAATAACGGTATCCAACTTGAGTTTTTATTATATCAAAAACCTGTTGAAATGCTACTGTGATTGTTGTTGTTTACTGTCCCCCAAAAGCGCGTCGGCAGCCTCCAGGAATGCTTCTTTCACAACTTCGTCGTCTTTGAAAGACTTCATGTGTTCCGCAAGAACGTGACTGACACGATAAAATGCTCTGGTAGCAGCCTTGCTCTTGTTATTGGGCCTGGTGAAAATGGACTGCTGTGCATTTAGCTGTCCTTTCAGGCCCCTCCCCTTTTGGAGCGCAGGGCAGAATTAGGAGGGAATTCCGTCTCGTAGCGTTTGTGCACTGTTTTTAAATGCCGCTCCTAAATTACCCTTCTTCGATAAAGCCACGCTCGCATTGCAGATGAGACAGATGGACTTTGAATTGGAATAGATCAAAATAATCATCCTCCCACTCGGAGTGAACATTATATATGTTGGGCTCTTTTGCTTCTGCCATAGTTGCGGTCTTGTGTGTGTGCGGACTGTCACTCCTGTTGACACCTGGTTGACACCATAGACGAGGGGTACTCAAATACAAATGTTAAAGGTCCAAACCAAACACAAGGTCAGTTTATTACGATCATTCAACATTTTAAACAATTGCAACAAGATTCTTAACACGAGGTTGCAAAAACAAAAATAATCTGTATGCAGCAGTTTTCATTGTTGTTGTGTCTGTGCTTGGCCCCTCAGAGTCGCAGTGTAAGAGCTGCAGTTATGAATAAAGGCAGCTGCACTCTTTTTCATTCAGCATTCCCATTATTGCTTTATAAATGTCTTGCCCCCTTGTGTGTCCACTGAGGTTCCTCAGGCCCAACACATCTTCAACTAACTCCCCCTTTGCCTCATCATAACAACTCACAAACACCAGCAACTGAGCATTGTCAGTGTGTCAGTGGACTCACCCACAGCTAAGGAAATGCACTGTGCATTTTGTATTCCATCACAAAGCTGATGAATCAAATCACCAGCCAGTATGTATGTTCTTCTGGTTGCTGTGGAATCTGAGAGGGGGTTTGCTTGATCTGACCTGTTATTTCCTCTTTGTGTTTGCCTTCAACATGGTCTCCATCACTTCAGTCATGCATTCTTTATACTGCAGTTATTATCCAGTGGAAAGCCCTTACCTACTAACCTAGTTAAATCAAAGTGGTTACTTTTGTTTGGCTGGGCAGTGAAGTTTGTTTTACACACCGTCTTATTTGACTTTCTCAGGACTTAAAACTGTTTTTGGGGGCAGACCCCCTCAAAGAAAAACAAATATTTACACATGTAAGGTCATCATCTTAACAGTTTTGTATGCTCATCCGTGAGCAGAGCATCACGTTGACATGTCTATTACAGCTGAATGCGGCGATTACCATCTTGCAACACCAGTGGCGAGCCGTGACTTTTATACCTAGGCCCTCTGACCCCCCCCTCCCTCGAGAAAAAAAAGAAGAGTTATTACGTCACAGCGTAGACCTATACTTCAGCGGAAGATCAAAACAGCGGCCCGGGGTGCAAAACGCATCAATGACAGCGACCCTCTACCACACAGAACAACACCATTTATATAAACACCTATCATGACAGGGCTCCCACAGCCAAGTAACAACTACAAATGAATTAAGTCGGCACGGCGGCCCGCATTGAAAATGACTTGGGCCTACCTTTGATGATCAATCACTGAAACACAAAGTCCATCCTCCTCTCCTTTTGGATGGAGCACTTTCGGGTCATTCAGCTAATCCTTTGCCACTCCAGTTTATCATTGAAATTCAATCTTGAAAATGACTCGGTTAAGAATTTCGCAACGATGTCATCACTATCACTGAAGTGAGCCATCATGAACGAACTTATGCTAATCATAAATCTATCGATTAGATTTATGATTCGAAAATAATAAAAGTAGGGTAGACATGTGGATATTATCCGGCTGAACACAACGTGCATTTATCTAACAGGTTCGTTTTCCACAGACCTTATTTCAAGCTATCTTCCAAAATCCTATGGAGAAACCCCATTGCTTTCTGTCGAGGGAACCCGAGCGCAGGGTACTTCCGGGTTTTAGGACGCGTCACTGCACCCCTTGCATAGACCTCACAGCGGGCGGAACTTGTCATAAAGTCCGCGAAAATAAAGCCCCCCCATTTAGAGGGAAGATATGATTGGTCAATTGTACTGTCATTTGACATTACTCTCTCGTTGAGTTACTATAGCTGGCCCTCTGTGAATGTAGAGAGGGACCAACAAGCTCTCCCGTCTTCACAGTAACTCGCAGAGACAGCATTTAACCCTTCACATTCTAACAGAAACTGAACAGGCAGATTCGAAGGATTTCTTTATTTGGAAATATTATTTTAAATACAATTAAATCGAGTTATTTTGGTAAAACTAATGAAAAATGTAACATTTGCAGTGCGCATGTGCGAGATGGTCCGTCTTATTGGACAACTCCGGAAGGCAACCCAAGATGGACACTTGAGACAGTGGCTTTTGGCAAAGCTCAAAAAGAAAAACCGAGAGAGATGAGTTATTGCTCTTACAACGTGACTTCACTATTATTTAACAACTCTTTTTTTGGGTTCTTTTATTTGGGGTTAAGTACATTGTCAGAATAAGTGAGAAATGGATTTAACTTCTGTTCGACAGCTATCATACTGAATACATATTCACTGTGAATGTGTGCAAAAATGTATGGCATATGGCTGTCTAACAGAAGTTAAATTCATTTCTCACTTATTCTGACAATGTACTTAACCCCAAATAAAAGAACCCAATAAAAAGAGTTGTTAAATAATAGTGAGCTTGGATGCGTTCAAGTGCATTATTCTGGCACAGGAAGGACATAATAAAACAGAATATTGTTGTTCTATTTTTAGACACATCTCGCGATCGATCGACTGGTTGGGCACCCCTATTCTAGAGTGTAAATTGTTGACACTTGAAAAAACAAGAACTACAACAGACACACAACTTAATAACTTTATTATAATACACTTAAAATTGTGTGAGAAAAGGTTTGTTTGAAAAGTTTGTGAAGTTAGTCTGTGGCAAGAAACTTCACACCACAATACCGAAGTAATGAAGTAAAAATATTGTGCATGTGAGAGAAGCACTGCGGTTTATATAAAGGAGAGGTGAGGAGAGAGAAAGCTACACAGAGACAGAAAGGGAAATGGCTGTGGTTGTGCAGTTTGCTAAGTGTGTGGAAACCCCAGCAGAAGATGAGGCTCATCTGAAGATGTGTGTGGTGTTACGAAGCAGCTGATAGAAACGGTCTGTGAGCTGTTATTGTTTCAGCAGACGCTCGGGTGTATTTTAGGCTGAATGAGTAATAATAGTAAACGTTTACATACTTCTGGCTAAATCACTGCTCATCTATTGGCAGAGCCAGGTGAAAACACTGTCTTTGGCGGACAGATGTGGAGAAATGGGGGGGTGGACTACATTTATCTTTTATCTATCATGCTAATATAAGAAGACAAGACCAGCAGTGAACACTGAACTAATGCCACTCAGCCTTGCAGAGTATCAACATATGTTCGGTATGACATATGAATCGGTAGACTGTGAAGGCGCTAAAGCAGTCCATTTACGATACCAGTCATGTATCAACCTGTCCATTTCAGCACTTTCTTCTACAGTTCTCAGGAACTCACTATCATGGGAATGGGAGCTTTATCCAGGTATGTGAAAAGACTTGACATTTAGTAAGTCTTTGCAGGTTATTTGGAATGCAGTTCTGTTGCCAACAAAAGAAGTGAGATGGAGCAACAACTAAGGAAAGTAAGACAGATAGACAGGTTGCCAAAAAAGCCACTTCTCCTGTACTGTGTATTAGAACAACTTGACTCCTCCTGAAATGCTGTTGTTCTAGTTTGTGCTGACCTCGCCCTAATGCCTCAGCGTACAGTAGAGGTGTACAGTAGATGTGTCACTGTTGGATGCTTATATAGACGGCATCACTTTTTTAAACTTCTTTTTCTTCTATTTATCACTCAAAACAAAGAACATGAACATGTGCCTGAGGGAAATTATTAGCATTATTATTATTATTATTATTATTATTACTATTATAATATGGTCATTAACCAAAGTATTGTGGGAATTGACATTTCTACCTGATGATGGCTCCAGATGAAAATGACTGCAGATGTGTCCTCATCATGGATGTCTTCACTCACTGTCTTTGTAAACCAGTTGTTGACATGCTTCAGTAAGAGTGATGTCACCAGAACTTGATGCACATTCAGTGTGTCTGTGAGACAGCGACCCTTTTAGCGGCTGGATTTCCAGTGAAAGAACCACACACGAGAGGAGGTAGAGTTGCACACCATAGTGTCTTTATTTCACAACCACCATAAAGAACAGCCAGGTGTTTTAGGGACGTCTGGAATCCGTCCCTTGAGGGGGGGTTCTGTTACGATTATTGTGTTTTGTCACGTTTTCTATGTCTTGGTTTGCATGTTTTGCTGTTCTCCCCGTCATGTTTTCCTCTTGTCATGTTCTCCGGAGCTGTCCCATCAGCGCTTTCCTGCCCGGCCTCCGGATCCGGTCCGGTCGACACCGGTTCCTGCCCGGCCTCCGGAGTTGTCCGGTCTTCGCCCTCGAGCCCGGCCCTCTGAGAGCCGGAGTCTTCACCCTCAATCCCGGTCCCCTGAGAGCCACGGCCTTCACCCTCGATCCCGGGCCCCTGAGAGTCACGGCCTTCGCCCCCTGACTTTCCCGGCCGCGGTAGCCTTCGCCCCTCCATAACCCCCACCTTGGACTCTGTCTTGCCCCCGGGCCGTCCGCCCGAGTCCACCTTCTCCGCTTCTACTTTAAGCTCGGGCCGTCCGCCGAGACCCCTTCCTGGTCCTCTGCCTTGCCCCCGGGCCGTCCGCCCGAGACCCCTTCCTGGTCCTCTGCCGTGCCCCTGGGCGGTCAGTTCAGTCCCGTCCTCCAGACCCCCTCCACCCACCCTGGTGGCCCTAGTTTTGCGTCCCTCCTCCTGACCCCCTCCACCCACCCTGGTGGCCCTAGTTTCAAACTGTACTGTGCAAATCATGCTAATAAAGTGCAAACTGTTCACTAAAGTGCTGAGTGACATTATTACTGTGCATGTGCAATATTACAAGGCCCCCAAAGCCGTCTGTCCATAGTAACGAAGTTACCTTCGTTACAGTGTCACATGATTCCACCTCTCCACTGTTCCTAAGGTCTGTGGATATGAAACTCATGTCTGCCTCGATATTTTCAATCTCTGATTTCAGGACAAAATGGACAAAGTTGTTAGCAGTCAAATCTGAACTATATGCGACAGAAAATGCAGGATTGTTGAATCACTGGATTTGTATCTCCATGGTTTATTAGCAGTAAGTGGTTTTGGATAGAAGTCAGCTAAAAAAAATGTAATGTGTTGGAACAAGAAAGTCCTCATTTAGCGCTTGCACACCGGAGTACTTTCTCCCCCAAACGAGGCCGATAGGGGGGAGATTTGGTTTCACACAAAGGATCCAGGCCTAGTTCGCGTGAACCTTTTCACCCCAAGATAGTCCCTGCCTGCGAGGTTGTACTTTCCTGGGGAGGAAATTATTCGAGGGTGTGTCGGCCACGCTAAAAATTTCTGATTGGCTGGGCGAATTGCAAACCACGGCCCGTAAAATTCCAAAAAGTTTTGTGAAGCCGCCATTTTATTTGCTCGCATTAGCCCAGCGCACCAACGGAGAGAGACTAACTTATGGCAACACAAAAGAAAACATGGGAGCGGTGGAGTGATGAGGAGGTGTCGACGCTTCTGGCGATTTACTCATTATCAAGCTGTATAACATGAGCACAAAAACCTTCAGTCAACTCCATCATGTCTGAGGAAGATGAACAGACGCCTCATGTACAGCAGGTGGCAGTATATGCCGTGAAGTTGTTTGCGGCCTGCCAGTAAACCCAAAGCAGAAGAAGAAGAAGTGATGTCAGAGGCTTCATTTGCTTAATCCTCCCTCTGGGACTTATTCCGGAGAGAACGCGATCTACTAGGAGAGTTACGGGACTAAAGAGTTCAGACCAAGTGCTTAGGCGGTACTTCTCCCCGGTACTTAGTCCCCCCGAACTCTTTAGTCCAGATCTTTTTGGTGTGAAACCAAATCTCCCCCCCCCTATCGGCCAAGTTCGGGGGGAAAAGTAGGTTTTTCATTGCCAGCTGAAATCTTGCATATAGGGCAGCAAATTGGTCAGAACCGGCCCTGGTGTCATCCCCACAGCACCCACCATTTTTTATTTACTAGTTACTTTATAAGTTCAGGATATGAAACACATTACTTGGGGAAATTTTTTTAATTATTTGGTATAGATTAAACCATCCAACCTTTGGGACAAACTCCCCTCTCTCCGGCAGAAACAGGAAATGCGGTAACTGTATGTAACAACGGTTTCAAATCAGTATCTCCTTGACAAAAAATCTAATTAATAACTAAAATAAAACATCTTTAATTGTGTTACTTTTTTGTAAAAATATTTTAGTTTTAAACATGATGTTTATAAGCTTTTTAGTTTTTGCAACAGTCTGTAAATATACACAACTTTATAATAAAATGCACACATTTACCTTTTTCTAGACTAAACACAGGTATGATCCTAAGTTAAAACATATGAGGCTATCATGAGGTTGTTAACATCGCAATTTATCAGTGGATGTTTGCTGGAACTACTTGGAAACAGCGTGTTTCCTGACGGACACACACAGCGTTGTGTCCGGTCAGATAGGGCAGCAGGTGAAGTCAGGACCTATGCAGACTCGCTGTTTGAGTATGGAGTCAGATTTGGGTCAATATTCTAGCGCGTAAAACAAGCTACTCACGAGCGGAAAATTTGCTTTTACACACGCATAAAATGACCCTCGCGCGCAGATTAAACCCCCGCGAGCGGCTCTGCGCTCGCTCGCGAGAGAGACAGCCCTCTTGCTCGCTCGCGGGAGTGTCATCTATGGAACGCCCTTTGCGCCACAATTCGCACGTTTATTCGCGCGTAGTTTCGCACGGATTAACGGGGAGGTCCGTTTTATAAATGGGGAGGTCCGTTTGAGTTCAAAGTCTCAGTAACCAATCAGTGAAGAGCAAAACCAGACCAAAGCAATCTGTAGATGAAAAGTTCCTGACATTGTGAGGCTGTAAATTGTACGTTATTCCAGATTCAGGGGACTATGTATTAAATTGGCTTTCAATATAATTAATATATCAATCAATATAACCTGCCTTCATTGTCTTTTAAAATAAAATCGCCTTACCTTATCTTACTGAAGGGTATTTATGTCTCCTTAAATCACCTTTTAAAAGTACTTCTTATAGCATGGCATGGTGTAACATATCAAAATGATCAGTCTCTGGTCTTGCTAGAAATGCAATGTCACTCACCTTAGAGCCACTGTCTTATGAGATACTTAGCTTAGAAATCAGATTTTTGGAAAACACAGATGTACTCATGTCATCCATTTTTTGGTGTTTCAGTTTTGGTTTACCAACGTTTTTGGTTCACAAAAGTAGTGAAATATATGAATTACACTATAGGCGTATATATGTGTTGTTCATGTCTAAATTAGAATTTGGAGTAAAATAGTTCTATCACTCTACTTTCACCACAGAAAAGTTACATCAGGACTGATTCATGACTTCATATTCCATACTGGGGTTCATGTGATGTGTACAAATTAGGGCTGTCAAGTTAACGCGTTAATAACGCGTTAACGCAAAAAAAAATTCACGCCACTAATTATTTGAATGCGATTAACGCATGTGTATTTTTTTTCCTCGGCCGCCCCGTAGTTTCAGAGCGCATCGAGTTTAAAATACCATCTACAAGCTGATGCTGACAGCCTCGCTCCTGCCGCCCGCTTGTGGCAGACCACACTTCCACGCTCACCGGCAGGCACCGACTGGCCATCGGGAGGACCGGGAGGGTGTGTGTTTGTGTGGCCCGAGCGAGAGAGACCTTACGTGCATGCATTACCGTACCGCAGTGTGAACGCGGCTATTGTTGTTGTTAGCATCGGGTGCTAGCTAGCTGCGCTAACGGATACAAGGAGCTGTTTAAATGAAAACAGAGGAGCGCTCGATCCACACAACTGCGCCGAGCACTTGACTTGATGCAGGAAGCCAGACAGCGGGACATTGGAGGAGAAGTCAGCACGCAACATGATTGCAGCGTCCAGGCAGCTCCCGTTCGAGCATATGCCTTGAGTTGCACATAGCTCCAACGATCACACACACACACACACACACACACACACACACACACACACACACACAAACACACACACACACACACACACACACACACACGTATTGTATGAGAGAGGTTCCAGGTTGTTGTGTTAAATGTTCATGAGAATATCTGTCATTGTTCAAATGATAATAAACATTAGCATGAAGCATATTTGTCCACTCATATGTTGATAAGAGTATTAAAAACTTGAAAAATATTCCTCTAAGGTACATTTAGAACAGATAAAAAATGTGCGATTAATTTGCGATTAATCGCGATTAACTATGGACAATCATGCGATGAATCGCGATTAAATATTTTAATCGACTGACAGCCCTAGTACAAATACAAATTGAGCATTACAACTTTTTTTTTCAACCAACTATTTATGTTAACATAAGAAACTGTAAAATCTCAATATTTACAATTCAGGGTTCATACACTTTTTCACCAGTGATTTTAAATGACTTTCATGTAGCTAGCATGCGGTGCCTCACCCATATTCGAATATGTTCCAACAGTTTGCATTTAGCACGTCTTGGGTCAATGTCTTTTGATAACCACAATTGGTACTTATTCTTTAGAAGCCATACATTGTTGAAACTGCACTTCCCTGACAGCTTGGCATCTTTATATCAAATAGTAGCTCCTGTAGACTAGAGGGCATGATTGTAAACATCTCTCACCAGCTAAATACTGCCACAGTTGCCATTTTACGTTTCATTATACGATACAGAATTTATTATCATTATAGTATTACTATTTCGGCGATTAGATAACATATAAATTATATTTGATGCAACTTTAGTTATATTTCCATGACTTTTCAAAAACTTTGTGAAAAATATTGCATTCCATGACTTTTCCAGGTTTTTAATGACCGTACGAACCCTGACAATATCAGAACTTTCTCAACCAACTATTCATTATAAATGTAAAGACAGGGGGAGCAGTGCCGTGGTCTTTCTCTGTCTTCCAAGACAGTGGGTCTGGCTGCTGTGTAGGTGATGGTGATGGTGCATGGACTGCTGGTGGCTGTGTTGGCAAACATGCGGGGTGTATCTTAATCTTGTGGCAGGCACAGATGGACGCTGCTGTAGTGATGCTGGTCCTTGGTGGTGGTGGCTCTGGTGAAGGCCCTTGAGCCACGGTAGATCTTGACCTGGGTGCAGGCACAGATAGAGGTTCTTGCTGCTAGGCGCAGGCAGCTGTGAAATGGGAAAGAAATATAGGACAATAATTACTAAGTTCATTAAAATATAAAGTTCAAGTGGAATGTTTCTCAAGCACAAATAACAATGCACAACTCAAAATAAAATGGGGAGGTGGGACAGGAGTCTCTCTCTCTCTCTCTTACAACCTATTTAACTAAACCCACACAATGAAAGTACACCATTACTGTAATATTTACATTTACCTATCTTCAAATGGATCCTTGTTGTTGTTGTTGTTGTTGTTGTTGTTGTTGTTGTTGTTGTTGTTGTTGTTGTTGCTGCTGTATTCTCCAGGTTCTGATGCTCCATCTCCACTCTTGATAGTGTTACAAGTCCTCTGTGCAGAGCTGGTAATCAGATAATAAGCCTGTTGAACAGGAGAAAAGAATGAAGCAGAGGGTAAGTTGCTGCCGTTTGTGTGGTTGTCCTAGCCAGAATTTATTAAACACATTAATAAATTCACTTACAAATTATATCCGTTCTCTATTTATCTAATCATTCTCTGGTTTGACGCCACATGTATCTCTGCGTTGTGTTGTGTGGTCGAATGAATATGACTTCCTTCTTGCCAACCAGCTTTATTATCTGTGCAAACAGAATATAAGGAAATGGCTTCACCAGCGTTCTACCTCAATACTTCTCCTCAGTGAGGCCTGAAGCTAACTGAGAATGTAAAAATACATTTAGCCAATCAAAATAACTATGTCTGACATATTGCATTTTCTAATTGAAAATGGACATGCCATATTATGACTTTCATGAGGGATTAAAGCCGTTTTCATTTACAGTATATAATACGGTGATAACCAGTGTTGGGCAAGTTACTTCCAAAATGTAATATATTACATATTACTTATTACTCTCTTTTGAAAGTAATAAGTTACATTACAAAATTACTGTCTCTGAAATGTAATGAGTTACACTACTTTAGTTACTTTTCTAGTTACTTTCACCAAAATAACCGCAAAAGAATGGCTAGGTATTTTAAATGCTAACATGTAGTTTAGTGCAGCTAATGAAGGGCAATGTGGTATAGCATAACAACTGTGTAGGCCCTTAAGGCTACAAACAACAACTCAATTCTGATTGTAAATTCTTATCATGTGACACGTTGTTAATACAGCAGTACAGACCACTGTCAAGGACTATAATGAAGGTTGCTAAGGAGGATCAAGAAAGAGAAAGGAAAAGAGATTAAAAGACGGAGCGCTGGACGTCAGATAAATCACCAGAAGAAGGCGGAGAGGAAGTAAATACTAACAGGACACGGAATGGGCTCTGTAGTGTGTTTAGTTAGACCCTCCAGAAAAACGCAGGCAAAAATCCTTGATTATGCGATCAGACATGCGGGGTTTTATGTGATTTTATGCGGTGAAATTGCGGGAAGTTGCAAAATATGCGGAAATATGCGGAAAAAATTAATATTGAGCTGTCTTATTTATTTATTCTCTCTCACACACAACATGCCACTAACGTTAAACTCCTTTACTATTCAATTAAACACATTCAATGTTTATTTATTGTAAAAGCAATTGGGCTATTTTAATCACACACACACACACACACACACACACACACACACACACACACACTTCTCCGCCTCATTCTGTTTTCATTTACTCGTTCGTTATCTGACCAGCTTCAATCTTGTAGGCTTCTCACTTCGTTTAGCCCTCGAAAGGGTTTTGGAGGTCGATGCCTCGGTGGACGTGAGTTGTTTGGCTTTCTTGTCCGCAGCAGCAGAAAGCATTTTCGAATCTTTGAATGAATCAAAGTGGGTCGTCACCGTTGATGTTCTCTTATGCTCCAACACAGTTGCACGGGGTGCAGAATAGTTTCCCCCCACTTTCATGCAAGACATCGGGGAACTGCTTTGCCCGGTCTTTAGCAGAAATGTTCGTCGGTAAATGAGATGGATTAGATTTTTCATCGTGTGAGCTCCACACGTTCACTCTATGGTGTTGTTTACCTTCTGTGATGTGCGAGCTGATGACGTCGCGCATCATCATCACTTCACGCCAAGATGAGTTAACTTTTTTTTCAACTTTGTGTGGAAAAATGCGGGGATTATGCGGCCTTTTGATAAATATGCGGCTTTTTAAAAAATCTGCGCCATTTTGCTGATTATGCGGGAAATTCTGCGATCACGTATGGGGTCCTGTGCAGGCCCGGCTCCAGAACAACATGACTCAGGGTGCCTCTGAGGTTACAGGGGGCGCAGCAGTAGTAGGTTTACATGAGCAATAGTGGCTGGCAACAGCAATGGAAAATAGCATTGATGGTCCCCAATGAACAGATGATGGCATTTGTTATGTTTTGAAACCAAGCAACTGAGAACATTTCAAGTGAGTTAAAAAAAGTGCAATCCTGAAATATCTCATATAGTCCAAAGTGGACTGTGGCAAAGAAAAGCACAAAAGCTTCAAAGCTACTGATAAAACAAATGAGAACATTTTGTAAATCAAGGCAAATATTATTTAAACCAGCTCATGGTTTGAAATGGCAAACATTGAAAAGCAAAAGTATTATTAAAACCATGTACTAAATCATCACTTTGGTCCCATCATATACTCTGGGAAGAGAACATTTACTGTGCTTGAGAACTGGATCACATCATCATGTGAGGTTGAATTTGTGACCTGGAGATCATTTCAGCTGCAACATCAGCTTGTTGATAAGCTTGGGATATGAGATCTTTTTGTAGCCATTCGTGGTGACGGCATCTGTGCTATTGTGTGCATTATGTTTGACCCAACATTTCTAGAGGCATGGCAGAATATGGCCCAATTTTCACATATTCTAGCCCTTGTCTATTTGTATACCACGAGCTGCAAAATGACCACCTAACCCCACTGTACAGGCGGGTACTTGTTTAGATATACCTGGGCAGGCTCTGTTTTGCCGTGGTATCCTGGCACCTGCGGGCCGCAGAGGGGCTGCGTAGCTGCTCCGGGGTTGAGGGCGGCGAGTCAGGCGGGAGTAAGCTGGTGTCCACAACGGAGGGTAACGTGATGTCAGGGCTCGAGCTTAAGGACGTCCCGTCGTCCCGGGGCCGAAAAAAATAGTGTCGGGGAGGATAAAAAATTATTTTGGGACGAGAGTTAAAATAAAAATATCCTGCTAACTCTACTACCAACGACGATGAAAATTAAACCGACTGCACGTTTTGTGTAGCACACAGTTATTAAACCTCCTTGTCAACATAAACACACACGCACAAAACATTTAGCAACCCACAAAATACACGCACATGTAGCCACTGCTCTGACGTTATCAGACTTTTTATCGGTACAGGAGACATTTAAAAAATATATATATATATTACTGTAACTCCGTTACTTTTGTAACACGTTACACCCAACACTGGTGATAACAGATACAGGGATGCAAACTCATCAGGTATGAAAAAGGTGTCAAGGATCCGAGCGCCGGACCCCACGGAATATCGGCTTTAAAATGAGGAATAACAGATGATTTTAGCAGTCAGAACAACGAAAGCAGCAGTGTTACTAAGAACAGAAACGCCAAAGAGTCACATCTAATAGAAATATATAAAAGCATTTATTTTAATTGTGTAGCAGTGAGTTTAACATTTTGGCAGCACTGTTGAGCATTTTGAAAATGTATTTTCATGCCTCTGTGCAAGGCTGAGTCTTTCTATCTTTATAGCCACTGGTGTAAAGTAACTAAGTTCATAAACTCAAGTACTACTTGGGTACAATTTTGAGATACTTGTACTTTATTTAAGTATTTCAATGTTTCTTTTGCTACTTTGTACTTCTAATCCACTACAGTTCAGAGGTACATGGTGTACTTTTCCTCCACTACATGTATTAATCCCTTAGTTATGTGAAGTGTTAAATCAGACTTTAGTTCCACCTGGAGTAAATCCACCAGCTACCCTGCAGTCTACAAAGTACTTCAGACTAGCTGCACCTTCACCAGCTACCCTGCAGTCTACAAAGTACTTCAGACTAGCTGCACCTTCACCAGCTTTGAGAACACTTTCATGATCATGTCCATTTTTGAATAGAAAACGAAATATGTCAGACATAGTTATTTTGATTGGCTAAATGTATTTTTACATTCTCAGTTAGCTTCAGGCCTCACTGAGGAGAAGTATTATGAGGTAGAACGCTGGTGAAGCCATTTCCTTATATTCTGTTTGCACAGATAATAAAGCTGGTTGGCAAGAAGGAATTCGTCCCGATGGCCAGTCCTCCACTGCACCCAGCCCACGTAAACTGTCAACGGGGGGAGCCTCGCTGCGGGGAAACGGTGGACCTAGTGTCCCGATCGGAGTGGGAATAATAATAATAATAATCCGTGCATTTTATCCATTAATTTCCCCAACATTGTGGTAAAAAAAACACACGTTTAATCCATGTTGTTGGTGTACTACAACTACAAAAAGCATCGGTTTGTTTTCTCATCAGGAAATGCAGACCGGCTCAAACAAACGATCATTTAATGTATCATATGTTCGCCGAATTGACATGAAAGCACTAATAAATGTAGTTTCATCCACTTGAGTTTACAACCACAAAAATAATCGATTTGTTTTTATATCACATCCGACGGGAGGAAATTCAGCAGCTCTCACTCTCGATTTGTAATCCTAATGTAATCATCATCTTCAACACGATCATTTATGTTTATGTCGCCGAATTGACATGAAAGCACTGACAAATATGAATATACTGTAGTCAACTTCATTAAAACGTTATTAACGTGCCTAATCTCAGTAATTCACAATTTCTACGCACGACAACACACTTTGTCCGTGTTTGGCTCTCTCGCCGCACAGAGAAGCGTTCCCGCATTGATGTCACTTCCGGCTTCCCCCAAAACTTCAAAATGAGTCGAAGGAATTTCCCCGCGATGTTCGAAATTATTGATATTTAACGGAACGGTATCGCTTTTTCTTTTTTAAACTGACGGTTCGAGATGACTAGTAGCCCAATATTTCATTGCACAACAGTTGTTGGGAGGCTGTGACAGGCTCTTTAATGTGTTTAATTAGGGCTGTGCGATTATGGTAAAAATCATAATCACGATTATTTGGGTCAATAATTGATATCACGATTATTTTGACGATTATTCATTGACCATTTATTGAACTTTAAAACAAATAATATTTGACCAATAAACATGCTCAACAAATATGTTGGAGTGCACTTCCAAAACCATACAAAACATATATTATTAATATGATAAATAAAAATAAATTAGACCAAAATAAATTAAATTAAATATGTTGCAGTGCACTGTCACAAACTTCTGAAAACTCCTTAACATATGGCCAACATTTTGGTAAAACATATTCAACATATTCCACTCAGTTAAACGTTGAAGGCTGGCCCACCGTCATGGTCCAGAAGTAACAGGAAATAAATGTTGAACTACAATTTAAGACCAAATAAAAAATGTTAAGACCACCATGGCAAATGCTGGTAGGGCTGCTCACGTCACCTCTTAAAGATTTGTTGCCAGAAACACCAGCCTGTTTACATGGTCTGGTTTCAGAGATGAGCGCAGGCAGGAGACAAGCCACCTGTACTGAAGACCCTCAGCCACGCCCCGACATATGGGGTGACGCCGGCCAATCACAAAGCTTTGATGCGTTCAAGTGCATTATTCTGGCACAGGAAGATTATGTTACAGGACATTAACGATAAAACAGAATGTTGTTGTTCTATTTTTAGACACATCTCGCGATCGACTGGTTGGGCACCCCGGGGGCCTATTCTACGAACCTGGTTCAACCTAACCTGGATATGTTTGAGTTAGCCGGTTGGCCTAATCCAAAACATACGCGCTCTCGCTAAACTGTACTACGACGCGGGTTATCAAGTGGATCGCTCACGCCAGCCGATTCCTCTCTAGTTAGGTGCGCGTTCACATGAAAGGGGTGGTATCTGGAGCATTCGACCAATCACAAACATGGAGAAGCGCACTGACAGCGCAGCGTCATACTTCCTGAATGAAAAGTGAACTTTAATACTTGTCAAAAATGAAGAAGTTAAACTTTAAACATCCATGACTTAAACACTTTATCCAGGATAAAAGCCTCAGAGCTGCACCTGCAAGGTGAATACAGCTGGTAACAGAACAAGTGTTTGAATGCGTACATTAACAGGTTTATGATATCACTGCCCCTCTAAGACACGATCTGACTTTCATTACATTTGTCTCGAGTGTTTCGTCAACTTAATGTGTTGCTTAAAATAATACTTCTGCATACAGTGTGTGACACTGTGAGTGTTGCACGGCCAGATACGGCTCAGCTGACTCAGATAAGGAGATATATGATACATTATGAAGTCATATGCCGCGGACTGTACTTAATGTACTCTGATCCGGTTACTTATGTTGTGACCGATATTTAAGTAAGCTTTCTTAACGCTAATGTTCTAATTGTCAGATTGCTCTGAAGATGGAGGTGATATTCTATTAATGTTCACGTTCACACAGTCGGTGATTTTTGCCGGCCGTCTTTCCTGCGGCGGCAACTTTTCTGTCTTTCCTTTCTCCTGTAATATGACTTGATCGCTTTAAACTCCGCACACTGAGCTCTGATTGGTCAGCAGGCAGTGCTTTCACTGAGTTGAGCTCATAGCCTGCAACCTAACCTGGTCCAGACCAGGTTAGCTGCTTAGCATATATTACCATGGAGATCTAGCCTGCTAAAAAGAGAACCAGCTTCGGATGACCGGAAAGCCCGAGTTTCCCCTGAATTTAGCCGGCTAAGCGAAAATCCTGCTTCGCAGTATACCCCCCTGGGCTAGACCATAGGTCTGTTGTGGTAGCACAATCGTCGCAAACCAAAATCGTAATCACGATTAAAATACGATTAAAATACGATTAATTGCACAGCCCTATGTTTAATAAATTCTGGCTAGGACAACCACACAAACGGCAGCAACTTTCCCTCTGCTTCATTCTTTTCTCCTGTTAAACAGGCTTATTATCTGATTACCATCTCTGCACAGAGGACTTGTAGCACTAGCAGCAGTGGAGATGGAGCATCAGAACCTGGAGAATACAGCAGCAACAACAACAACAACAAGGATCCATTTGAAGATAGGTAAATGTAAATATTAAAGTAATATTGTACTTTCATTGTGTGGGTTTAGTTAAATAGGGTGTAAGAGAGAGAGAGACTCCTGTCCTACCTCCCCATCAGGGCTCAAAATATTTTCCTCAGTGTCCCACAACTGTCCCGAATTCTACTTTGTATTGTCCCGGATATAATCAGCAGTGTCCCAAATTTGAATTTGTATCGTAGCCCCCCCAATTATGCAGAATACATATAATTTGACTTTTTTGTCACTTAATCATCACACCATAGACTCTGGTCCACCATGTAAGTTTAAAATACTTATTCTTTTAAACATATGAATATTAGTCTGATCTGTTGCCTCTCCTAGAGGAGAAGGGAAGAGAGTTGTTTTAAGACATGTTTTTCTATTGTTTCTCAATATCCAGACTAATGTATCATTGTCATGTCAACATTGAAGAATTCTGATTTGTATTTTTAAATTCAATATGGTATGGCTGTGCGGTCTCTGTGTTTTATGATCGGAACCCTCTATCTGGCAATAAAAGTGGTATGAATGATAATAAAAAAACAGAAGTTCCATAATACAGTTTAATAAATGTATCCGTTTTCAGTTCTAATTACAAGTTATCCTCACAAGTCGTCAGTAGTACTATAGGAACATAAATTGATCTTCTATCTTCATGAATGTCAATCATCTTGCTCTCACTCACCCTAGGCACAAAAACAACTGGAACATTACTCTCTCTTAACATGACACATTATTCTCATACCAGAGTTGATTGACAAACTAAAATGACCTTGCGACCCCCTTTCTAATCGTCACCCAATCTGACTGACGTTCTTGACCAAAAAAAAGTTAAACACTAAAAAAAGATGAAAAGCTAAATGATTGGCTAAATGCCTTACGTTTTTGCAGCTAAAGATTCGAGCCTGGTCACTGACTGGCTGACAAAGAAAATACAAAAATGATTATTATTATTATTATTCTGATCAACTGTATTTCACATCATTTTCACAAACTTCAAAAGAACATGACACCGCATTTTAGGACGTTTGTATGCATTGTAAGGCACACTTCAGTTGCTAGCATTAGTTAGCACTAACATTGGCACTTAAGACAACTAATTTACCACAATGGAAGACGGTGCATCATGACCAGGACTTGGGATGTTGTCGTTTCGGGAGTCGGCAGAATTGGGGCTTGCTACAGGGGGCTGTTTATTCAACCACCTCAGCATTTCTTTCTTCTGTTTTTAACTGTCGTGACCGTTGCATTGGCGCGAGTCTAGCAGCAGTCAGCAGCAGAGTGGATGACGTAGAATGCATTCTATGATTTGACAGCCCAATGACTTTGCAAATAACACCCATTTTGAAGTTTACTTTTTAAAAAAAATCTCACGGTCCCGAAATAGACCCAGACAAAATAGATTTGTGTCCCAGTAGGAATTTGTATGGGCATCGGGACATCGTTAATTGCGAGGCCTGCTCCCCATTTTATTTTAAGTTGTGCATTGTTATTTGTGCTTGAACTTTATATTTTAATGAACTTAGTAATTATTGTCCTATATTTCTTTCCGATTTCACAGCTGCCTGCGCCTAGCAGCAAGAACCTCCATCTGTGCCTGCACCCAGGTCAAGATCTACCGTGGCTCAAGGGCCTTCACCAGAGCCATCACCACCAAGGACCAGAGGACCAGCATCACTACAGCAGCCTCCATCTCCATCTGTGCCTGCCCCAAGATTAAGATACACCTTGGTACAAAGGCCTCCACCACAGCCATCACGATCAACCCAGCCAAAGAAGTCTCGCCTAGCACACCTCCCTCCCGCCGACACAACCACCAGCAGCCCATGCACCATCACCATCACCTACACAGCAGCCAGACCCACCGTCTTGGAAGACAGAGAAAGACCATGGCACTGCTTCCCCTGTCTTTACATTTATAATGAATATTGGTTGAGAAAGTTCTGATATTGTCAGGGTTCGTACGGTCATTAAAAACCTGGAAAAGTCATGGAATGCAATATTTTTCACAAAGTTTTTGAAAAGTCATGGAAATATAACTAAAGTTGCATCAAATATAATTTATATGTTATCTAATCGCCGAAATAGTAATACTATAATGATAATAAATACTGTATCGTATAATGAAACTTAAAATGGCAACTGTGGCAGTATTTTGCTGGTGAGAGATGTTTACAATCATGCCCTCTAGTCTACAGGAGCTACTATTTGATATAAAGATGCCAAGCTGTCAGGGAAGTGCAGTTTCAACAGTGTATGGCTTCTAAAGAATAAGTACCAATTGTGGTTATCAAAAGACATTGACCCAAGACATGCTAAATGCAAACTGTGTTGTAACATATTCAAATATGGGTGAGGCACCGCATGCTAGCTACATGAAAGAGTCATTTAAAATCACTGGTGAAAAAGTGTATGAACCCTGTATTGTAAATATTGAGATTTTACAGTTTCTTATGTTAACATAAATAGTTGGTTGGAAAAAAAGTTGTAATTCTCAATTTGTATTTGTACACATCACATGAACCCCAGTATGGAATATGAAGTCATGAATCAGTCCTGATGTAACTTTTCTGTGGTGAAAGTAGAGTGATAGAACTATTTTACTCCAAATTCTAATTTAGACACGAACAACACATTTATATGCCTATAGTGTAATTCATATATTTCACTACTTTTGTGAACCAAAAAGGTTGGTAAACCAAAACTGAAACACCAAAAAAAATGGATGACATGAGTACATCTGTGTTTTCCAAAAATCTGATTTCTAAGCTAAGTATCTCATAAGACAGTGGCTCTAAGGTGAGTGACATTGCATTTCTAGCAAGATCAGAGACTGATCATTTTGATATGTTACACCATGCCATGCTATAAGAAGTACTTTTAAAAGGTGATTTAAGGAGACATAAATACCCTTCAGTAAGATAAGGTAAGGCGATTTTATTTTAAAAGACAATGAAGGCAGGTTATATTGATTGATATATTAATTATATTGAAAGCCAATTTAATACATAGTCCCCTAAATCTGGAATAACGTACAATTTACAGCCTCACAATGTCAGGAACTTTTCATCTACAGATTGCTTTGGTCTGGTTTTGCTCTTCACTGATTGGTTACTGAGACCTCGCAGAGTCTGTCTACGTGCGCGTGAAAAGTTTCTGGCACTTTGGGGCGGAGCCACTGGACTTTGATTGCCAGCTGCAAGGAAACCCGGAGTTGCCAGGTTTGATAAATGCCTGAACTACCAAGAGCCGAGGAGTGACGGCAGCAAAATCAGATTTTATGAATTATCTATTCTGTCAACATTTGATGAATTAGAAAAATATTAATGTATTTAAATGTTAACAATTATTTTCTTAATGACATATTGTGCTAATGAAGTCCTTGTAAATAAATGTCCAATGAATGTATTCTTGCATTCGATTTTTTGAATACAAACCATATCCACCACCTGGTACTTCCAGTAATCGTCATTGACACACAATGTGCAGATATAACACAATCAAATGTTAATTCTGGTTAAAGAAATACAACACAAAATGTGCAGAAATAACAAATGAGTGTGTTCATCTTGGTTACACATTTATGACACACAATATGTAAAATGTGCACATTGTGTGTTAGGGGCATGTAACACATTTTGTGTGTAAAAATGATTTACACATAAATAAACACAACACGTATTGTCCCTGAGCACACTCTGTAGGTGTGTTGAAATTCAACACATGTTGTGTCATATTTGACACATCCCTTCTAAACTAGTCCGCTTTTCAAATCTCCGCGCGTCCCTAAACAAGCTGGGTATTTTACAGGAAGGAATCCAATACTGCCAAGTAACCGTTAAACAATAATCCACTTTAATGGTAATATGACAATGCATATACAATCAATGCAGTACAAATTAAATACAGTTTATCTATGGGATCCCATATTTACCTGATATCACGTGAGCCAGGGAGAGGAAAGAGAGCGAAATACAGCTTGGTTCCTGTATTTAATACCTTGCTAAAAAGGGAGGAGTTATCTGATCCTCCCTTCCAGACCTCTGTGATTGGCTGCCCAAATATCCTCCACACCTCACATCTTAAGGTTCCCAATCACAGTGGCTCAGCTTTATTATCACAGGGATCTGAGTTTACTGTATGTAAACTCCTCAGCTTCCCCCCTCTCCCTTTGTCCTCAAAAACCACATGTTAGCAGGCCCAAAACCCTCACAGTTTTCATGAATACATACAAATATGTCCTTACAATTCCCCCTTTTGCACTCTTAAAAAAGAGTGCAACTTTACACAAGGCATTCACATTATAACCTGGGATTCAGACTATTTAAACATTCATGAATGGCTCAACATATGAACTTCATATGACCGTGTAGAAATACCAAAATATGTAAATAACTCCATACATCAATTACATCACTTAGTAACAACAAAGTTAATAAAAAACCTTCAATCAGAATGATTGAGTACCGCCAATCGCAATAGAAAATCATCTCTCATCAGTGTTTAGACAAATCGTTTATCAATAGCACACAAATAAACATACCAAAAATATAGAATAAAACAGTAAAATATATGTTTCCAAATAACATAAAAACACATTTAAAATGTAGGATTATAAGAAATCCACCTGAGGTATAAAATCTGGATCGTAAAGGTCCAGTTGAAATTCACAGTTTAAAGTATAACCTTCACAGTGGTGATTGAATTAATCTGTAATCTGCAAAATTGCAGTGTCTTCAAGCTTTAACATTACTCCACGTATACTTCATTATGCTTTAGTCCAAAGTAAAGCACTTATCAATACATTTATTTGAGTCCAATACCCGGTTCAAAAATCTGAAAAGAAGAATCAGACATTTATTGCGTAGTGTAAAAACCCGAAAAGATATATACATCTTCTACATTCTGAGTGTCAATTTTAATCAACTTGTCATTTCCCCCTGGCGGTATCATGAGCCATGTCCATTACCTCAGGAGTAGCATCAGAGATGAAAGAACAACACTCAGATCCAATCACCTTGCATGTGCCCCCCTGTGCGGCTAATAGAAGATCCAGTGCCATACGATTCTGTAATGCCACAGTCCTAACCTCCTGTAATTCTTTATGTTCGGCTAACATGGCGGTGTTAGATGCATTTAAGTGATTTTCCACTACTTTGAACAACGCCACAATTTCCCTCTGAGAAACATAAATACCGTACCATGGTAAAAATAGACTAGCTATCCGCTGTTCTTTTGAAATTGACCTGCTGTTTCTATGTAGAGAGGGAAATATAGCTGCAATCTCATCAGTCTTTACTTCACGGATTAAAGGGATTAGATAGGCCAGGTAACAGGTGCCATAGAAAATGTCATAAGGCATACAGCCATAGGCTCGGTCCCCACACACTAAGTAAACTCTCTGTGGGAGGGGCGTTCTGGCTAACTGCACCGTTATTACAGTATTACAGTCGCTGTGTCCCACGTCTGGAGAGGTAAGAGATCCTCTTTCATTCTGGAAACAGATGGACACATTCTTCCACTCATGTACTACCACTGGGGGAACATAGACAGAACAGTCACGGGTAGGCTGTGGCTGTGAACAGTCATGTATTTTAACCACAACTGAGTCCACTGTTCTGGAGCCAAACCAGGGCACTACTGTTACCAAAGCCTCAACTAATAAAGATGTAGTGTGTGGTTGCAGTGTACATATTGGACTGGCAAAGTTAACCGAGCAATTAGTCTGGGCTAGAGCTAATTGGAATCTGTATTCAAAAGCTAGGTTAATATATTTCTTCACATATATTAGTCTTAGGACCGTCAACTGTTTGAAGCCCTCTGGCAGGTAATCTTTATTTACTGTCTCAACAATGAGCGAGATTAAACCCTTGTATTGTAGAGGTTTCTCAGAGTTTATTGGGTACGATGGAGTGTAACAATCCTCGGCATCATCTCCAATGCGGGATGCTATGTTGTTCCAGCTTACTGAACTGTAGTCAGTTTTTGAGAACGGAATGGGGCTAAACATGGGAGAATGTACGGATTCTGGCAGGTTTTGGCACAGCCAACAGTTACTAACATTACGTTCGTGTGCATAGTCTAACATTAAATTTATTGCCGAATTGGTCTTAGTTAGTTTAGGTGGAGCGATTAAAGCCTTGTTTGGAAAATGTGTTTCATGCTCTGGTTCAATAAATGCACATCCGGTGACCCCCAAATTGGGAGTTTTGTAATCTGGTTTCCTTGTCGGGCACTGGGACTCGTATTTTAACTGTTCTGCCGTGGTACACCACAGTTCTGGGGGCATATTTGCAATGGTGTTGAGTATTATTCTTACCATCCGTGGCGAGACCCGGAACTCCTGATACTGTCTCCTTGGATACGCTTTCCACACCGTGGAGTTGCCCCCCTTGTTAAAAAACACAGGGTACTTAATAACACAGTTTGGTGAGTCACATATTGCAGTTGGGCAGTTAAAAGAAATGTTCTGTGGTGCTTGAGCAGAGAGAGGGGCATTTCTCCTTCTTTTCTCTCTGTGTCTCTCTCTTTGTCTCTCTCTTTTCGTACTGAATGTTCATTTGGTGCTTGGAAACAACCTGTCTTTGTCGCTAGGCACTGATTGGCCCGTTGGTGTGATTTTTCCCTCAGGGTCTGGGCCCTTAGATAAGAGCACCGTACTTTCTCCCCCCGAGGGGAGAGAGCCCTCGCCACCTGTCGTTGGAATGGCCCCAGCTTCATCAAGCAGGGCTACCTTGGGCAGGTATAGCAGGCCCAGGACGAGGGGGATGATGACAGCTTTCACACGCCAGCCTCCGGTGGAGAAGACAGACGCCATCTGGAAGCGTGGATCCCCCCGCTCTGCCTCGTTCCCTCAGTGCCGTTCCTCCTCTGGGTCGGTGATAGGAGTGTTGTCGTCTGGTTCCTCCTCTTGGTCGGTGATATGAGAGTTGTCGTCTGGTTCCTCCTCTGCGCAGACCACGTCCGTGATGAGGTCGTCTAGGGTCCTTCCCGGAGGTTTCCCCACTGCGCACTGATTCCAGTGGTACCAGATGTCTCCTTTCCCTTCCAAGCGGACAGCGTGAGATGTCCTCTGCATCACCCGATGGGGTCCAGAGAACCTAGGTCTCAGCCACTTGGGTCTGATCGCTTTCAGCCAGACGAACTCCGCAGTGTTGGCTTCGTGTTTCTCGGGTCCCCCTTTTGCCTCTGCAACCTGGGTGGAAAAATCTACCACTAATCCCTTAAGTTGCTGGAAGTATGGTTTCGAACTCAGAACCTCTATTTCCTTTCCTACACTTAGGGCCCCTGGGCCTGGGAACTGGTGACCATGAGTGAGCTCAAATGGAGAGAAACCTGTCCCTTTGTTAATGGAGCTCCTGATTGACATAAGAGCTAGAGGCAATGCGTCTAACCATTTCATGCCTGTCTCCTCGCATGCTTTGCTGAGTTTTTGTTTTAAGTTCTGGTTCATCCTTTCCACTTTTCCCTGAGACTGTGGATGATAAACTGCTCCAAAACTGTGTCTTAGTCCTAAGGACTGTTCCACTGTGCGTAGGTCATGGTTCTTGAAATGGCTGCCATTGTCTGATCTTACTTTCCTAGGAAATCCATGTAATGGAATGTAATGCGTGACTAGGAATTTGATCACTGAGTCTGCATCTTCTCTTCTGCAATGGATAGCTTCTGGCCAACCTGTGTATGTATCTACTACAACTAACAAATATCTGAATCCTCTTACTTTGTCAATCATGTCAGTGTAGTCAATGATGATTTATTCTCCTGCCATCTTAGGTAAAGGAAACTTTCCCTGGTGTGGTTTCACTGTGGCTCTGATGTTATGGGTTAAGCAAATTACACACTCTTCCAGGTGATTTGCTATCATGTCTGGTAGGTAAGGGTGCCACCAGTGAGTCAGGTGTCTGCTCATCTGAGTTTTACCACAATGTGTTGGGCCGTGTGCTTCTTTAAGCATGGATCTTATCCACTCTGGGGGTATCACTGGTCTCCCATCCGTGGAGTACCATATCCCATCTTTGTTAGTAGCTCCCCTGTTTGACCAATTTTTTTTTCTTGAGGAGACCCCGCTTCTTGAGCCTCTTTAAGCGTCTCGTCTGTTATTGCGGCAGCAAGTCAGCAGATTTTAAGACAAGCATTTGATACCATGGTGTATATCCTGCCTTCTCTTTAGCTGCTTTGTCTGCTGCATTGTTACCCCAAGCCAAGTAGTTATTCTCTGTGTTGTGACCTTTGCACTTAAGTAAAGCTAACTTGTTAGGTAACATTACTGCTTCTGCAAGCCTTTTGATCTCTTTCTCATGTTTGATGGGGGTATTTGTGGACGTTACAAATCCTGCTCTCATCCACTGGCGCATTTCCACATGTATGACACCATGAACATATGCTGAGTCAATATAGATGTTTACATCTTTTCCTTTTGATAGCTCTAATGCTGCAATGACTCCCATTACTTCTGCCAACTGTGCTGAGACTTTCCCTGTTACTTTTCCTGCTGCTCTTTCCTCAAACTCTCCCTCCGCTGTTTGAGCCACCACTGCGTAGGCTGCTTGGAGCCCGTCGGTGGGGTGTCTGAAACAACAGCCGTCTGTGAACAGGTTTTCTGCATGTGGCATAGGCTCTTCTCTGAGATCTATTCTTATCTTCACGTCCTGGATGATTCTTTTACTCACACCTATGGGGTTCTCCGCTGCCAATGGTGTCTGCGCTGTTAACTCCTTCATGTGTGTAGGTGATGTGTGCTTGTGTCAGAGTTTTCTCTAGCCTGGTCTGTCTCGTTGAAGTCATTGTGAATGCACTTGAGTTCACAAAAGAGACAATGCTGTGTGTTGTCAGTACTGTCAAAGGATGGCTCATCACAATGTGTGAAATCTTGTTCAAGATACGTGCTGTACCTGCTGCATGTCTCATGCAGGGAGGTTCTCTGTTCTCCACTCTGTCTAGTGTAACACTGACATACATCAATATTGTCCTACAACCCCCCTTTTTCTGAAAAAGAATCCCATTTACTGTGTTTTCATTTTCAGAAACATCAAGAAAGAATGGTAATGCATAAGATGCAGAGGCGAGAGCCGTGACTTGGGACATGGATTGTTTGAGAGAAATGAACGCAGCTTCTGCAGCTTGTGTCCAGTTCAGTGTGGCAGTGAGATTGCGCATGCCTTTCTCATTGATGAGTTTTCTGAGCTCAGCTGTTCTTGGGTTATACTCTGGGATGTAGTGTCCGCTGTAGCCTGTGAGACCCAAAAAAGACAACATGTCTTTTACTGTTTTGGGTTTCGGGTGGTTCAAAATGTGTTCCTGATGCGCTGCCGACATGCCCGTGCCTGCTGGGGAAATCACCCTGCCCAAAAATGTCACCTCTTTACGGGTGCATTGTAGCTTTTTCTTGGAGACTTTGAACCCTGATGTGTGGAGGCGAACCAGTAGGTTCCTGGTGGCCTCCAAACAAGAGGCTGCAGAAGGTGCTGCGATGAGAAGGTCGTCTACATATTTTATTAATACTACCCCCACTGGCAATGTAACGCCCTCTAGCTGTTCCCTGAGTACTTTGTTAAATATCCCCGGAGACAAACTGAAGCCTTGGGGTAGTCTTGTGTATTGTAGTTTCTCCCCTCCTATTGTAAAAGAAAAAATAGGTCTCATCCTCTCTGCCAGAGGTATGCAGAAGAAAGCGTTGGCTAGGTCAATACAGGTGAACCATGTATGTTCAGGTGAGATATTACAGATAGCCGTGTAGGGGTTAGGAACGGGTATCAGAGCTGTAGTCGTAATAGCATTAACGGTTCTCAAATCATGAGCCATTCTGTACTCCCCGCTAGATTTTGATACAGGAAGTATGGGAGTATTCCAAACGCTTTGTGAGGGTTCTAACACCCCTGCTCTCTTCAGTCCCTCAACTGCCTTGTCAACACCCCCTTTTGTCTGTGGTTTGATCGGGTATTGTGACCGGTTCACAGGCACAGAGCTGCTCACCTCAAATGTTACTGGTGTGGCTTTTAAGCAGAAACCTACATTATGAGAGTGCGACGCCCACAGGTCAGACGGGAGATCACGCAACATGTCAACTGTATATGCATGGTCAGTTTTCTCTCTACCATGATGTCTATCTACTTCGTTTCTCTCCATGTGGATGCATTCTTGTGTGTAGATTTTAAGACGATAAGCCCTGTGTGTGGGAGAGTATGTCAGTGCGGCGATCTGCGTAGGTTCCCAATCTTCGACTTCTAGCAGCGTCTTTACCATGGGACCAAGTTCCTTAGCTTCATAACCCTTCCTGATTGCCAATGAAATGTGTGGTGTGGAGTCAGCAGACAAACGGTACCAATACAGCTGTTCATCAGAGAGCTCAACCGACGCAGCCACCCCCGCCTGTCCCACAAAAAGATTTGTCGTGGTAACGTCCCAAACGGCCATAGACACCTCATCATCATACTCATATTCATAACTTTGGTCGTCTCTTCTATCATAGTTTAGCGTCGGATGGGGGGGGGTCTGGAGGGGGGCCATAAGGCCTGAGGAGGTTAATCCATGGCTTCCATTGTTGGAAAATGGAGTATAGTCCAGGTGTGTTGTCCCGAGGTCGGTCCAACCGTCCCCAGAATATAGTGGCATGTTGGGTCGCTTCTGCCTCAGTGGACTGGGCCAACATCATCTGAGAACCTGATTTTATGGTAGCTAACGAACAGTTGATGCTCGTACCATTTGGGAATGATATTATCAGTCCATCCGGGTAACAGAGGATGGAGGCATTCGCTTTGATCAGAATATCCCTTCCCATTAGGTTAGCCGGGCTTTTAGGTGCAAGAATGTACTGGTGCAAGAATGTCTGTCCTGCTATCTTGGTGGATAACAGCGTGGAAAGCGGTATTTTTTCTATTTTTCCCGAAAACCCTATGACTGAGACTGTTGTAGATGAAAGGGACGCCTTGAAGATGGGAGAATTGATGGTGGAGTATCTTGCTCCTGAATCAACCAGGAATGGTAGCTTTGAGTCTTTAACAGTCATAGTAATGTATGGATCCGCCAGGCCCGTACATCCAGAGTTCCCTGGGCGTCGTCATTGTTCGTAGTGCTCCCCCTCATACAGGAAAAACTGGCCATAGGGGGCGGCTATAGCATTAGGGGCAATGTGACCCTGGTTTGGTTGTTGCGGCAATGGGACAGCCTCCTGGGGTGTCTGGACATATGGTCTCTCTGATCCGTTCCCCCTTCCGTACCCTCTCTGTCCCCCTTTGGCCCGCCCCCTTCCTGGTGGGGCTTTATGTGGACACTGCTTGTACCAGTGATCTGGCTGTCCGCAAATGAAACACACCTTCTGATATACCTCCAATCCAGGAGTCATTCCAAAGCCACCTCGACCTCTGAACCCACCTCTGAACCCACCCCTCTGTTGCCAAGAACCATTATCATAGACAAATTGGGGCTGACTATAGGGCGGACCCTGGTTGGAAAGGCCCCCTTGTGGGTTTTGTTGCCCCTGTGGCTGCACGGCCGGCGCTACTGGGTGAACAATCAACTGTTTGGCATTCTTTTTGTCATTCTGAACTGTTTTCCGGGCTATATCCAGCTGCGTTCGCAGTAACTGCACCCTCAACTCCTCTTCCTCAGTTTTACTTTCTGTATGTTGTATGTTAAATCTACTCAAATGATGGGCTAAATGACGTTCCCACGTCTGTGTGTTTAACTGATCTACCTCAGGATTGTCCTCCATCAGACTTTTAATCTCTTTCGGTACCGCTGCAAGCACTGCCTTACGAAACATTTGTATATGTTGGTCATTATTATCTGGACTGCAGTCAGTTGCCACTGTGTATTGTTGGCGTGACCTGAGCAACATGGTTGCTGCAGCCTCTCCAGGTGCAAATGTAAATGACAGTGCCCCGTACCCTCCCCCTGTCTGTGGGAAATGCTCTCTCATTGCTTTGCCCAGCAGGCTGTGAACATTGTTAAAGGAAATAGGCACGTCATCTTTCATTTTTGATGTTCCTGATCTATCCTCAACTCTTTCTACCTCATAATAGGAAGTCTGTTGTGCTAGTACTCTCCTGAAATCTCCCAGACAGATACTCTGTCCTAGAGCCATGTCTGCAAACCTTCGCATCCAATGTCTTCCTCCCTCAGTAGGCAACGGCATTTTATCGATCAGCGCATGTATGTCCCCTAGTGTGAAAGGATGATAAGCCGTTTTCCCACTTTGCACGGCCACTAAAGGCGCCTGTAATACTGGAGCAATAAAAGCATGCTTGGTGGGGTCTTCTGTGGTGTGGTGAGACCTCAATCTGTTACGGGGCATTGAAAGAACCTGACCTAGCTCCACTGGTTCACTGATTGTTCCTGTCAGAGATATCAGCTTAACTTTGCACCTCGCCCCCCTGTCTTCCTCTTCCTGTCCTGCATGTTCCTGCTGAAAGGTGTCCTGACAGCTGTCTTTATGACCCTGGCCTCCTGCTCCATTGTAAAACCCCTCAGTTTTATGACCTGCTGTTTCCCTATCCCTTTTATGGCCAGCTGACCTTCCCCTACTTCTGTGGTTTGCTGTCTCCTCACTTTCATGGCCCGACGCCCCCCCCTGTGCGCACTGATAATAAGACGTCGATGTTTGGCGTGATCTGTTCTGAAAAGGATCACATTTCTCCCCCTCCTCAGCGCGCCCGCGTACACCTGTGTGCTGGTCTCTCCTCTCCCTAATTTCCTCTATATCTTCTCCCGAGCCCTCATATCCGCTCTGTTCCTGTCCCCTGACTTCTTCCTTACGTCTATCTTGAATCTGTTGTTCATAACACCGTCTGTCTCGTATTTCCCTCTCGTCTAGGAGGTCCGTTACGTATGTTATTTCTGTCTGTGTAGCGCCTGAGTGGCTCTTTGCAAGATCTGTCAGAAGGGAAGTCAATTGTTCTGAGGTGGGCTCCCTATCCGGTCGACTGTCCCTTCTCGGGGAAACCAGCCCCTGGTCTGTGTTACCATTAGGCCCCTGCGTGGTGTGTGCGCTGTGTATTCTGTCTAACGGGGAGGAAACTTGTGTTTTCTTAACATGTAGTCTTTTCTTTGGAGTAGGAACGCCCCTTAACGGACTCAACGCTACTGTGCCCACCATTGTATAGTTCCCCCCGCTCATGGCAGTCTCCCCTCCTTCTGTGTCCGATGCATCTGCCACTGTCATTTGCAATTTATTAGCGAGAGAATAAGGGGGAGGGGGCTGTGTAACCAGAGTACCTAAATCCGGGTAAAGGAGAGACGAGCGTGTGGGAATAGCTAGGTTATGTATGGGCCCCGTTTGAGATTTCTGCTCTGAGTTAGAGACACCCATATTTTGCATTGTTCTATAATATTCAACTCGTTCCGCTATATAGTCAAGAATGTCTTCATTTGTAGGCACCTTAGTGTCTTTATCTTCATCTGTTTCTACGGGGCTTTGGATTGCCATTGCACCCGGGAGATTTTCATCTGTGACAGGAGGAACATAAATCCCAATCATTGCGAGGGCAGCATTGTGACAAATCCTCCTCAATCTATCTAGTGCTTGTATTTGTTTGTTCCATTTGCTACGGGCAAACCATCTGGGCTTCTGTTCGTTTAGGTGTGCAAGTTGCTTTACAATCTGTCTTTCATATAGATTCAATGCTGTGCCCAAATTACCTACGTTTTCATCATCTTCCACTCTATTCTCTGTTATCATCGTATCGTGTAGGAATCGGAGATCAGCACAAGCCTTTTCTTTTGCCCCCTGTTTGACTCCACTTAAAATCAATCTCTTAATCTGTTCCCATTGCTCCCTGTAACTCCCTGTAATTTCAGAATTTGTCTTTACTTTTCTGATGTTCCATTTTGACTTCGCTTCTATTCATCTGACTTAATTAAATATGTGTTCACTAGTAGTAGAACTCGAAGGGTGTTACCCCCTTTCAGCCACTAGATGGCAGCAGCAGACCACAAATGAGCTTCACTCTTCTGAGTGCATTGTCAATTTCTCACACAAGTATTTTAGGTAAAAATCACACAGATTTATTCCCCGTACATTTTGTCCAGCTTGATAATGTGATGTTTATTTCAACAGGCAGACCAAACCTTGAATGGCGCTTCGACACTCATAAGGAATGTGACCATTCCATGGGGCTTAAACACCCAGGTTTTAGCGAGCCCTTTATCACACGTTTGCCTTTCAAATTAATTTTTACAGACAAGGGAAACGAGAGCCGGTCTCGTCACACTGTTGGTGACGTTTGCGGTCTTCTCCCAGGAATTGAACAAATAGCAGAACACTGGCACTTCAGCTTATCGCCTGAGTCTGCTTATTGAACCTCAGTTGTAAACGGTGACTTGATCTGAAATATCGAGTTACCAGGTTCGTCGTGCAGGAATTTCACCTCGCAGCCCACGAACTGCACCGTTTCTACGCCACTCAGGAATAAACTACCTGAGATCCACACCAACCGCTTTATATCTCGTCACGCAGGACTCTCTGTCTACCTTGCGATCAACGTTCACGTGTTTTATATAACTTTCCTAACAGAGTATAATATGCATCGTATATTCCATTTAAACTTTTTGTTTTTAAAAACCAAAAAACACCGTGAAACGCCTACAGACAATCCTAATGTTTTAGATATACCCAATCACAGACAGTTGATTTTCATAACAGGCGTCTGGTACCTTTTGTCTTGTAGTTGCAGGGCCCTGCGATTGTCTGAGGTGTTTGAAAGCGTTTGTTCCCGACCCATTCCGGTCGTCAGAATCCTTCCACAGCTCTGTTTATTCAGGTACGTCGGGGTCACCACTTGTTAGAGATGTGAGTGGACAACTAGTCCGCTTTTCAAATCTCCGCGCGTCCCTAAACAAGCTGGGTATTTTACAGGAAGGAATCCAATACTGCCAAGTAACCGTTAAACAATAATCCACTTTAATGGTAATATGACAATGCATATACAATCAATACAGTACAAATTAAATACAGTTTATCTATGGGATCCCATATTTACCTGATATCACGTGAGCCAGCGAGAGGAAAGAGAGCAAAATACAGCTTGGTTCCTGTATTTAATACCTTGCTAACAAAGGGAGGAGTTATCTGATCCTCCCTTCCAGACCTCTGTGATTGGCTGCCCAAATATCCTCCACACCTCACATCTTAAGGTTCCCAATCATAGTGGCTCAGCTTTATTATCACAGGGATCTGAGTTTACTGTATGTAAACTCCTCAGCTTCCCCCCTCTCCCTTTGTCCTCAAAAACCACATGTTAGCAGGCCCAAAACCCTCACAGTTTTCATGAATACATACAAATATTTCCTTACAGCTCTTGGTAGTTCAGGCATGTATCAAACCTGCCAATCGCGCAGACCCGCTCGCGGGGTTTAATATGCCACGCGAGGGTCATTTTATGTGCGTGTAAAAGCACATTTTCCGCTTGTGAGTAGCTTGTTTTACGCGCAAGAATATTGACCCAAATCTGACTCCATATTTGAAGGCTTGATAACCCACTCCCCCTCCACATTTGTTGTTTTGGAACAGCACTTAATGTGGTGAAATCTCCGTGCGAACGTGCAAACGGAGGGGTAGTGTGTAGGGGTAGGGTGTAGGACAGTGCTTCTCAAAGTGTGGCCCGTGAACGCCCCCTAGTGGTCCGTGAGTATATTGGTAACAATTCACATTTGAAATAAATTAATTAATTTAAGTTTTCCGCACTCTCGCGGGAATATCTCCGCAATGGAGCGAGCTTAAGTTTACTTTCGATTGCATGATATAGCTCAGATAAACACCTTCATCACACATGTGGCCATTTGTTTGTACCATTTTCAGGCGATTTGTAAAAAACGATGTGTTTTTGGATATTTGTGAGTTAGGTGGTCCGCGAGTGTTTTTTGTATTGGTTTAGTGGTCCTTGGTATGAAAACGTTTGAGAAACACTGATGTAGGGAGTGGATTGGAATTGGGCCTGTGTTTGATTGACAGCTCCTTCACTTGCCTGTTATCGGTAGGATATTGTATATTCCTTCCTGGCTACACCTAAAATCAGCCTGACCACGGTCTTACTCGCCGTTGATTGAAACACCTGTATGGGTTTGCAGGAGTATTTTCAATAGTGAAAAATGAACTGTCTGAGTGATGTCATCATGAAATGTTGAGCACATACCAGGTTATGTGATGTATTTCCAAGGTGATGCACAGAAAGCTGCGGCTTTTGCAGAGAAGCTCGTTCTACTTAGAGATCCGACTGGATGAAGTGCCAGCTGCAGAGGGGCAGCAGCCTCTAGACACCGCAGTGTCCTCTCTGACTGACGAGCGGAGGCTGCAGCGGGCCATGGCTCTGGGCCGGACCCAGGTCACGCTCCTGCTCACTGTGATGGGACAGCTGTACCAAGTGATCACCAGGAGCTGCCGGGAGCTGGAGGCCTTCATCATGAAGTATAAACAGGGTTTGATGGACAGTGACATGGCAGCTTCCATGCAGCAGAAGATCCAGCAAACGCGGCAGCACGTGCACGATTTTGATACCAGATTGACTCGGAATTGTGGCCCACTAAACCTGCAGAACCAGCTTGCCTCAAATACAGGCAACCTTCACACTCTCCAGCTTATTGCATTGGTTTCCTTCAAGATGCCGGTGATTTTTGACCGGGTCAAGTCCAGTGTGTTATCCAACGGTGTGCATCTGTTCTGGGAGTTGCATGCGTATCGTCTATGGAGCTGTACCAAATGTTTGAGATCCACATAGAAAGATGTCATCCAACTACTGCTGACAATGCCAAACTTATATATGCATGCCAGTCGTATGATCTACAGCTCAGCCTCCTTGAACCTGACAGGAACTATAAGTTCTCTATCATAAGAGTAAATGCTGTAAACTTGCTGTATGGGCTGTGTGTCACGATCTGTCTTTATGGTGTCTTGTCTAGATCTATTTTTGGTTTTCTGTCGGCGTTTTGTCTTGTTTAAATCTATCTGTGGTTCCCTGTCGTTAGTTTCCCTGGTGTGTCTAATTTAACCGATTGTGTTCACCTGGTGTCCCCGTGTTTTCTCCTCCCTCCTCACCTGTGTCTTGTTTGTATGATTAGTCTTGTGTGTATTTAAGTTCTGGTTTTTCTGTCAGTCTTTGTCGGTTCGTCTTTTGTTGGTGACTGAGTTCACCGGTGAGTGTTCTGGTTTGTCTGTTAGTTTCCTTGAAATAAAGGTTTATCTGAGTTATCTGCATTTGGGTCCTGCTTCCTTCACACACCGTGACACTGTGGATGGACAGCATTATCCTGAAGACCTTGGATATTTCCAAGTAAGAGCTACATGTCCCCTTCTAGACATGAAGGGAATGAAGATAATTCACAGATTGTTTTTATTTACAAAGAAAAATATATGTAACAAGTTTCATTGCAAATAAATTAACCCCAGGATAGCTTGAATTGAAAACTGTGTTAATGTCTTGATAGAATGGTTGGTCAAATAACTTGGATCTTGGAAAAAAAATCTAGTAAAACATTTGAAATCGAACACATAGCATCTATAAGGCAGGATTCTGATGCACATAAATAGAAACCTTAACCCTAGAGTATAGCAAACCTGGGCAAAGACATAAAACAGTTTTTGATTGACACCTCGACACCCCAGCTGTATTGATTTTGTTCCTGATCTTTATCATCTTCTGTCTAAGTGTTTGTGGGTTTAAAGTTTAGTGACCTCACTTCCTTACGCTAAATAGCAATTAACTAGAGAATGCAATTCCTGAAGAAAATGCTCGTGGGAATGCTTTATGCTGAAAAGCTGACGCTGAATTGCTATGCTGAAATGTAATGTGTAAGATGAAAGTGAAGAATTTAGATTGAAATGATACATGAACACTGAATGTGTGATGAGAGAAGAAAAGAAAGTAAAAAGGCTTGGAGAAGCAGCAGAATATTTGAACGGCAAACTTTTGAACTAACTTGATGGCGAATGATCTGTCGCCATGCCAACGGCATTTGATGACATCCCATAATACGCTTAGATGCGTGCATCGTGTTGGAGCCCCACCCAGTGGCGTGGTTGAAGGTTTGAATCCGCTCCGCACCGATCATTTGATGAGTAGTCTTTTAAAGGAAAGGACTCGAACACCGAGTTATGAGATAAACAATAAGCTGAGTTTAATGGTAAAAGCAACAGTACAAAACACAGAGTACTCTGGACTCAAGTTCAGGAATTCACATCACAAGTCACAGTCAAAGGTTCTGACTGCACGGGTGGTTTTCCATATCAAATCTGATCAGCCTCGCATCTTGGTAGACCTTTTAACTAGTTTACAGAGAGTCCACATATTGGGGATGGGCGTAAACCATGGCGTAAACACATCTGCAGAAATAGGAGATGTCTCTCCCATCTCTGGAGCTTAGACGCTAGCGTTCTCACACTCGCAAAACCTCCCTATGCCCTGCAGGTCAAGCTGTAAAACCTAGTATCCACATACGACTGCATCAACACATTCCTTACGGGAGATTAGAAGCAGGGATGGTCGTACATGTCAACACACAAAATAAGGTTAAATGTCTGAGTAAAGACAAAATTAATCCCTAACAGCAATATCGTGTCTTATTGTTGCCATGGCAACAGCTTTTGAGGAAAACTCACTAATGGCACATAGACATGTTAAGGACTGGACCATTAACTGTCACCTGAAGTCTGTTTCATCGTGTTTTAAAGCGAGGGAGCGTTTCCATGGAAACGGCACATGGTGAGATCTCAGATTTGGCGTAGGGCTGTTGAGGCATGGACCGGTGATATACAAGCAAAGTTTGGGGGACGATCGGACCGTGTCCATTGGACTTACAGCGACATCGTGCTTCATGGCGAGTGGTCTGTCGCCATGGCAACGGCATTTGATGACACCCCATAATACGCTTAGATGCGTTGATGACTGCATCATTACCAAACCTGTCAATGTGACATCATCGTGTTCCATGACACAGGTGTTTATATTTGAGCTAACGACGACAGCTGTGTGTCACCAGTAATGTATAACATCGGTGGAACATGTTGAAGTCAGTATGAAGTCTTCATCATTCTTTCGGGTTAATAATGTGGCCTTTTTGGCAGTTTAACTAAAGGTGTGCGGCTGCTGCTGTGAGGAAATGTCAGCCTGAAATTACAATGGGCTTTAATGGAGGCATGTTGAAAGTTGTTGTCACTTCATGCCCTCAGGCATTTTGTTTAATTATTTTTGCTTAATTATTTGTAATTTTTCAAGCTACGAGATGTTTTCCTACGTTTGTCATGAAAAATTATGTCTCAGGAATGTAGGGTGTGGGAATTATGGCAGTTTTTAAAAAAAATATGAAGGCAATTTTCATACTGTCCTCCACTCTAACATCACCCACTCTGCCTTAACGAGCTGTGCAATGTTAAAATGTTAAAAATGATGGGCTATATCTCTGGAATTATGAAAAAAGTAATAGCCATTGATTCTCGACCGAGCTGAACGTTTTGATGTTTGAACAGAGTTTCTGCGATGTGGAATGTGGGAGAACAAGAGGGCCAAAATAATAGGTGGAATAATAAAGAATTGTGTGCGTAGAAGAACAGATAGTAAAGATGGAAGAGATGATCGTTGTGGCTGTGAGTGGGTTCCCGGAGATTTACGATACAATGTCGTAGATCTACCTGGACCGCAACAAAAAGGAGCTGGCTTGGAGGAGAATAAGAACCCAGACACAACGGCGTGTGTTGCTACGTTTGTAGGACTTCCACAGAAGGTACAAAGCAGCAATAGTTGTTATATCCTCCATAGTCAAGGACAGAAATAACCAAAACGATCTTGCATGGAAGTGTAAACAACCTCAACTGTCCATCCACCGCGCGGCGCCTCAACGGTATGTCTGTTTTGAATGACGCGATAAAACAAACTGCAAGCCGTGGTGAAGCTGCAAGCCGTGGTGAAACTTGCGCGATTGGAGCGATGCGAATATATTTATATATTGTATTCAGAAAATCACATGTAATAATAATAATACGTTTAGGTATGAATATCATATTAAGTACTTTGTGATTTATTATCTGCAAGGGTGGGAGGGTTACTTTAAACATGTAATCTGTTACAATAAATAGTTACAGTACGTGTCAAAACATCTAACCAGTAACATAATCTGAGTATCACAATATAAAGGAATGTAATCTGATTACTTTCTGTTACTGTTTGATTACCTCAATATCAAATGCAATGCAAATAAAAACAAGAGAAAATAAATAACAATAAGATGTTTTTTACTTAAGTATATGTAACAATGTTAACCTTAGAAAAAGAAGAAACCAACATACTTCATATCTAAAATGTAGTAACATTTAAGGTCCTATGGCCATTTCTACTGATCATAATTCCATTGTTGAGGTCTACTAAAATAGATTTATACTGTGACATTTTCCAAACTCACATTGGTTTCCCCAACCCAGTCTCACACCTAAACGTGTAACGTTGGTCCACAACGTAGGACGTAGTATTTCTACAAAAACGCCTCTGAAATTGTAAGATCCCTACGTTTTTGTTCAGCATTCATTCCAATGGCTGGCGTCTATGTCACGTGATCTTCACATTTCTCCCTGCAGAAAAAAAAACATGGCCGAACTTCGTTTTATTCTCGGTGGAAATGCCTATTTTAAAGTTAGTTTGGCCATTAAAATGCATTTTGATGTCATTTGATGCGAGAAATATGAGTTGTTATTTCAGATTATGTGTGCAGTGGATGTACATGATCTTAAGTTTGCTAGTTATTACGAAGATTACTTCAGGAAATTGCGTCCATAGAACGTTTTCATTGTTACCAAGGTGGTTGCTAGGGACACTGCTATCGATATTATTTCTGTTATGTTGTGTAACTGTTTCATGGTGTTATCTTTATTGCTACCCCCTTCCCCGTCAATGTATAGTGTCCACAGCGCAAACGTATCATTTTAACAAAATCCGCATCTAAGATTGTGGCATAGATACGTTATTTTCCTCTGTGCAATTCTCCATTTACTCAACAATAACACATAATTATCCTTGTGTTTATTTTTTTGTTTGATTAATAAACACAAGTTGGAGTCCGTCAGGACTGAGGGTCGGAGCAGCTCATTTGCTTTAGAGAATATTACACCGGGAAGTAAGTATTCTCTCCTCTTCACTTGACAAACCCCGTGATAGTCCTCAAGCTCTGTGATTGGATGTTTGAGTGCGCTCCGAGGGTTACGTCGAGCAACACTTTGAAATGGGATGGAACCACGGGTTCAAAACTGGATTTGAACTGGGTCCACATGCACATGCTGGCTATTGTGTATTTCGCAACATGTTCTCTATGGCACGTCTCTGCTGGGAATTGTAGTTTTAAAAGACGTTTTCATATTTCCCATAATAAGAAGTTGCCAGTATTAAACTGTGTACATCCCTGGTTGGTTTCTCATACAGCATCTCTGTAAAGTATGTGTATTCACCGGTATTCACTCTCTGTCCTAAACGGCTTGTTGGAGCTCCTGCCCCTCCCCCCTCCCTGTGAGCCCAGTGTGCTCTGATTGGTCGGGACGTTGAGAGGCTCGCTGCTGCGATCTGCTGTGAGGAGCGTACAGGCTTCCGTGTCGGCGATACAGCGAGAACAAGCGAAACTCATCCTGAGCACACACAAGCACTCACAGCCGGAGTAAAAACAATACGTGTGGCTTGATATTGAGTAAGAAAAAGGTTTATAACGCTGTGAGAATGGGTCTGCGGAGAGCATTTCTCCACGATCCCAACTTAGCAGCCCGAAAAACGTTTAGCCATTTAAAACATTCGTGGTAGATACCTTGTTTGTTTTAAACATCATAAATACAGAAACAACAATGAATACTTACAGGTTGTGTACCCAAATCGTTCTTCAGTGCCCTACGCTGTATATCCGGCATGAATCGCTGAAAGGTTTTGGGAAGCTTTGTTTCGTGAAAGGCTGGCAGAGGGTGTGGCCTCTGGGTATCCCCACGTCAGAGAGCCCAGGAAGTAAACAATGGAAAATGTGAAATCTCCAACGAGGCGTTTCGGGGAGGTATTTTCTGTGTTAGAGTTTCATTCGCTATAGGGTGCACTTTGAGGGTTTTGACTCTGCAGACCGTTGCATTAAAACCTTCATAACACACAAGGGGACGGGTAATAACCGGAAAAGCTTGACATGGGACCTTTAATAGTTCACAAATGCTTTTTAAACTTAATACATTAATCAAAAGCAAACTATATATTGTTTTCCTAAATCAGGTGACCACCTACTGCAAAATAAATACATTTAATATAAAGATGAAACTGAAATGGGTCAGGAGAAAGTTGGATTAGGAAATGATATCCTTATTGTGTCATATGTTCCTGTTTATAGCACGAACCGGGTCTGATGCAAGCCAGAGTCATTAGTCCTGAGAAGCCAGGACCTCACATATCAGAGGCTGGGCGGCAGGTCAGAGATCTGTAAGTGCTTCAGTGAAATCCTCCAGGGCGCACACTTCCACAGCTCCTGGCTTCACTTCCTAATTCATTAGAACTGAGGACAAGATGAATGACAGTATGAGTGATGTAAATCATTATTGATGCAGTTCCAAAGAAGTCTCTCAAACTAAGTACATCAGACCTCTTTCTTTAATACCACAGACCTCTGGTATTCATCTAAACTTTTTTTTTGCACTGGTTTAAAGCGATTGACAAAGAAGACGGTTGATCTTGAGCAACAGCTGCACCTTTTCCTGTGTGTGTCAGCTGAAATGATTGCAACATTTTTACAAAGAATCAAATAGCCTGCATTCTAAAGTGTAATTCTGCTGTATGAATAAGTGAAATTACTTAGTGGTTCCTACCATTTAAGCGCTTTGAGCACCAGAAAAAGCGCCATACAAATCACATGTATTAGGGTCTGAGACCAGAGGTCGGCGAAGACCCAATTGTAATCGCTCGCGCTGCGAAACACTCACTAAACAGGGAAAACGACCGGTGTTGTGTCAAATGATGCACCCCCACCGTGAAATGCACATTTCTAAATGAAACGTTTAGACCTTAAAACGATGTTTAAAACGAAAATGTAACGTCCAGGTTTTTTTAATGGTAATTTTGAGACTGTGAGTCGCTTAGTGGTAGTTCATATAGTCTTGATTCTTGTGGTTAAACTTTTTGCTCCGTATTTTGATGGTAGTGGTGTCGAATCCTGGATTTTGCATTCATTCGTCACTTCTTTTTCAGTTTTTATTTTATTTAATATATGTTTTTTTTAAAACCCCTCTCAACCAACTTCCTCCTGACTGCTTTTCTGTGTTTTTCTATTTCATTTTGGTTTGGTTTTGTTTGTCTACCCTCCCTCCCAAATGTAAAGCGTCATTGGGTTAAATATAATGTATTATTATTATCATTATTTACTACAGGGGGAATTACAAACAATCCTCCTAAACCACCGAGTGTGCCAATCCAGAACAGATACGCTCCGCTGACCGAGAGCCGGAGATCTCTTTCTGATGACCTGGATAACCCGTCCTCTTCACACAGCAGGGTAAGGACCAATAGCTACTCCAAAAGTAAAAGGCTAGAGGGAAAGCTAACGACTGGGCCTGAAACTCTGATTGTGGGTGACTCTGCTGTAAGAGATGTAAAAGGTCTGTGTAGTAAGAACAACACCAAAGTACTCTGTTTTCCCAAGGATACAGTCTCTGACTTGGCTGAGAAGATCCTGCATATTGGGGCTGAACATCCAACTGTGAAGAATGTGGTTCTGCACATTGGAACAAATGATGTTGTGAAACAACAGTCAGAAATGCTGAAAGAAGACTTTAAATGTCTGTTGGAAACTGTCAGCTCTCTAAATGCAGAGGTGTTCATCAGTGGCCCTCTACCGCCAGTCAGAAGAGGAGTGGAGAGATTCAGCAGATTGTTTGCACTGAACACCTGGCTTTCAACGGTCTGTACTGACCATTCTGTTCATTTTATTGACAACTTTAACTTTTTCTGGGACCGCAGACATCTTTTCAAGGCAAATGGAGTTTGACTGAACAAGTCAGGAGTGAAATTGTTTATCTCTAACATATTCAACTGCCTGCGTCATCGATCTGTTCCCTCTGCCAAGGACAAGCGGCAAGAGGAATCAAAACAGGAGAAAGACCCAACACATCGCCCAGAAAACCCTGAAGAAGTATCACTGCACCCGCCTGAGGAATGTTCTGATTATGGGAGACGTATGACACAAATGGAGGAGTCTCCACTGCCCGTCACCCCCCCTGTCAACGCCTTTGAGGATACTCTTCATTTATCCCCAGCTCTCTCTACTCTCCGCTCACCCTTTCACCCTCACCCACCCCCCTGGAGTTCGATGACCGCATGAAGGCGACACGCAGGGTTGGCAGCATGTCCTTTACCCCCGCCCCTCAACGACGCCCAGTGGCGACTGGTCATTAGGGGCAGGTGGGGCATATAAAATATATTTTAAGATCATCTGATTCGTCTGTACATTGCTGTTTTAGTCTGTGTTCTTCTAATTAGTGTCTACAGTGTGTGCCTATTGAGCTGTTTAGAGCCATGTGGGACACAACCCGATCCTGCCCCTCCCTCTCCCTGTCTAAGTCAATGGTGACTGTAAAAACTACACATTTAATGTGTGTGGAAAAAAAATAATGACCATTGTGGCATAGTGCTGCCATCCCCACCATACGTCATCTCACATCATTCAGAGCTGATTGGCTGTAAGTACGTGTGCCGCGAAAAGTGTGGTGTGTGAAGAGGAGACAAGAGAGCTGCAGTGAGGCGTCCTAAAACCCGGAATTAAGCTGCGCATGGCTTCCCTCGACCTAAAAGCAATGAGATTTCTCCGTAGGATTTTAGAAAATAGCTCCAAATAAGATCTGTGGGAAACAAACCTGTTGGAGATAAATGCGCGTTTTGTTCAGCCGGATAATATCCACATGTCTACCCTACTTTATAATTTTCGAATCATAAAATCTATTGATTAGATTAGATTTATTATAGACTTTTGAAACTACAAGAAGATAAGGAGGACTTTTACAAAAAAGTAATAGCGATTTTTGTCCAGAAGGATAGGCAAATGGACTTCATCTTCAAGTCAAGGTAAGACTGCAATTTGATTGAAAATGGGATATCTAAGGCAAGGCAAGGCACGTTTATTTATAGAGCACTTTTCAACGCAAGGCAATTCAAAGTGCTTTACAAAAAAAAATGAAAGACATTAAGCATTAAAGAAGAAAAGCTAATCAAATAAACATTAAGAAAAGAATACATGGATAAAAGTTACAGTGAAGTCTGAAAATATAAATAGTTCAATTAAACATTACAAGAAAAAGTACATGGATAAAAGTTACAGTGCAGTTTAAGATATGAATAGTTCAAATAAAAGCAGCGACAAAAAGAAAAGTCTTCTTGCTGGATTTAAAAGTCGTCAGAGTTGCAGCGGACCTGCAGGTTTCTGGGAGTTTGTTCCAGATGTTTGGAGCATAATAACTGAACGCTGCTTCTCCATGTTTAGTTCTGACTCTGGGACAGAAAGCTGAGCAGTCCCTGAAGACCTGAGAGATCTGGGATGGTTCATCATTTAGCAGGAGGTCAGAAATGTATTGTGGGCCTAAACCATTCAGTGCTTTATAAACCAGCAGCAGTATTTTGAAATCTATTCTTTGACACACAGGAAGCCAGTGTAAAGACTTCAGAACAGGACTGATGTGATCCACTTTCTTAGTGTCAGTGAGGACTCGAGCAGCGGCGTTCTGAATCAACTGCAGCTTTCTATTGACTTTGACCCTCAAAGGGTCTGAATATCTCAAAGGTTGTGGTGACTGATGTTGCACTGTCTGACCATTCCTGTGTTTTCTTTGAGAGCTCTATTTCTGTTCACACAAGTGTTCAAAAAGAGGTAACCACAAAGCGATGTTTAACTGAAAATACTAGGGAAATGTTTACTCAGAATTTTTCTTCCACACTTGCCCCTGCTAACACCTCAGTAAATGAGCTAGTAGATCATTTTAATTACAAAATTAAAAATGTTATAGATGCCATTGCTCCAACTAAGATAAAGGAAGTGACTGGGAAGAAAATATCTCCATGGAGAAAGGCCATGACCGTGAAAACAGAAAAAAGAGAGTGTCGAAAAGCTGAACGCAGGTGGTGAAAAACAAATCTCCAGGTTCACTTTGAAATTTATAAAGAGAGACTTGGCCTTTATAATTTGGAATTGAAAAACGCACAACAATCATTCTTCTCTGACATCATTACCAAAAACAAAAACAACGCATGTGCCTTGTTTGCTACCGTCGACAGACTAACTAACCCCCCAGTGTCAGTAGCCTCTGAATTTCTATCCACCAGGGTGTGTAATGATTTTGCCTCCTTTCTTCACTGACAACATTCAGAAAATCAGAAAAGCAGTCAGTGCCTCTGCATCAGGTACAGCAAATGTGTTGTCTCTGTGTCCACTTAACATCAATTCAGACATCATGACACAATTCCATCAGATTAATGAAAAAAACCTAGAGGACATTATTCAACTTCTGAAATCCTCCTCCTGCTGCCTTGATATTATTCCAAAGGGATTTTTCAAAGATGTTTTACCTTGCATGGCCTCAGAACTACTTCATATAGTAAACAAATCCAAACCACAGCACTAAGACTGCTCTTGTAAAGGTCTTTAATGACATCCACTTAAACACAGACAGTGGCAGAACTTCAGTGTTAGTATTATTAGATCTCAGTGCTGCGTTTGACACTGTTGACCACAGCATATTACAAGACCGACTGGAAAACTGGGTGGGACTTTCGGAAACAGTTCTAAATTGGTTTGAATCCTACTTAAAGGACAGAAACAACTTTGTTTCTATAGGTAAATACACATCTGAGTTGACAAATATGACATGTGGGGTTCCTCAAGGCTCCATCTTGGGGCCTCTTCTCTTTAACATCTACATGCTACCACTGGCTCAGATAATGAAAAACAACAAAATAAGTTACCATAGCTATGCGGATGACACACAAATGTACGTAACAATTTCACCAGGAGACTATACTTCAATTCAAACACTGAGTAAGTGCATTGAACAAATCAATGACTGGATGTGTCAGAACTTTCTCCAATTAAACAAAGATAAAACTGAGGTAATGGTTTTTGGAGCCAAGGCAGAACGTATAAAAGTTAGCGCTGAGCTTCAGTCTGCAATGTTCAAAACAACAGATAAAGCCTGAAATCTAGGTGTAGTCATGGACTCTGACCTGAGTTTCAACAGTCACATTAAATCAGTTACTAAATCAGGCTACTATCACCGAAAGAACATATCTAGGATTAAAAGACTAATGTCACAGCAGGATTTGGAAAAACTTGTCCATGCCTTTATCTTCAGTAGACTGGACTACTGCAATGGTGTCTTCACAGGTCTCACTAAAAAATCTATTAGAAAGCTGCAGCTGATTCAGAACGCCGCTGCTCGAGTCCTCACTAACACTAAGAAAGTGGATCACATCACTCCTGTTCTGAAGTCTTTACACTGGCTTCCTGTGTGTCAAAGAATAGATTTCAAAATACTGCTGCTGGTTTATAAAGCACTGAATGGTTTAGGCCCAAAATACATTACTGACCTCCTGCTAAATGATGAACCATCCAGATCTCTCAGGTCTTCAGGGACTGGTCAGCTTTCTGTCCCCAGAGTCAGAACTAAACATGGAGAAGCAGCGTTCAGTTGTTATGCTCCAAACATCTGGAACAAACTCCCAGAAACCTGCAGGTCCGCTGCAACTCTGACTACTTTTAAATCCAGCTGAAGACTTTTCTTTTTGCCGCTGCTTTTAGTTGAACTGTTCATATCTTAGACTGCACTGTAACTTTTATCCATGTATTTTTTCTTTTAATGTTTATTTTATTAGCTTTTCTTTTTAATGACTGGTTTTAAATGCCCATTTTCTTAATGTCTTTCGTTTTTTGTAAAGCACTTTGAATTGCCTTGTGTTGAAAAGTGCTATATAAATAAACTTGCCTTGCCTTGCCTTATGTGTTACTTAAAATAATACTTCTGCATACAGTATGTGTGACAATGTAGCCTAAGTGTTGCACGGCCAGATACGGCTCGAGAAGCTGACTCAGACGGAAATATCGTTTTTATAATATATGACGGAAATATATGATATATTATGATATTATGACCCCGCACACTGAGCTCTGATTGGTCAGCAGGCGGTGCTTTCACTGAGTTGATCTCTTTTCTATAGATGCCGGAGTCGGGCAGCGTCATGTAAAACAAAGTTATTTAGCCTTCCCAAACCTGAGAAATCTTATGTTTATACATTTCTTCATTTAATTGTATATTTTTATTTGTTGCACATTCTAAATGTAACTTTGTATATTATATCAATATTTGTATTCTTTTATTTATGTCATTTAAATATGGAGCAACTGCCAATTTCCCCAGAATAAATAAAGTATTATGATTGTGAACTCTGACTCCTTTGTCTTCAGTCTTGTTTTCTTCACCTGTATAGAAGTACCAGCAGGTATTTTATTGCTACTTGATTTATAGAATGAAATTAGCCTACATTGTAAATCAGAGGCTGTACCTAGATTGCCTATATCTAAAAATGAAGATCCTTTACGTTTTGACACATTAAGCAGAGCTTTACGTAGAGGAACAGAGATTGCTCACGCAGCTTCAGCTTCCTGAAACTCTCAGTATTGTGTCATTATAGCAGCAGGGAGATAAATATATCATGCATAGCTGAGAAACCAGATACACTCCACATCCTGCTCTGCACACCCATTTCTGCATCTTCAATTACAACCTTTGCTTATTTGGGAGAAAAACCCTGCAAACCAAATTATTGATAATTTATGGAATTGCATTTTACTCTAATCACATAATCTGTGCGTTAGAAATTGCGCTGCAAGTGGATTGTATCCAGTAGGGCCTACTGAACTCCGGTTCTGATAAGCAGGCCCGTCTTAACCTGCCATCAGGCCCTGGGGCTGATGGGTTTGTAGGCCCCCTATCTAAACAACAAATCAAAGTCATGTATAGCCTCGGCAGGCTCTGTGATCGCACTTCTCCACTCTGCTCTGCGCGCGCCTGGTCCTCTCCTCCAGATGAGTGACGTATCGGGCCTCCCTCATGTATTTGTCCGGTTGCCGTTGGCTCCCCTCCACGTAGCAAGTCCTCGTCGTCCTCCCATCTCCTCCAACAGATAATGTCCCTCCTGTCTGTTCTTCCTCTCCCGCTACTCCATCGCTATCAGAACCAGACGGCCTACTTGGCTCAGAGGCCCCGCTGCCGCTCGGTACAGAACTCATCTGTCCTTCCTCCTCATCCCGGCCTACAGGTTTAAAATAACCTGTAAGCTTCGGCATGTTTTGTAATAGCTGCTTGTCTCGAAACTCCTTTTCCCTCAACAATTTCCTTTTCCGAGCACCACTCTCAAACCTTTTCTCCTAAACAACCTTCATCCGTCACTCAATCACTCGCAATTTGAATAAGTCACATGTGAAACATATTCTCATTCTGATTGGCTATGAAGTGGTGCCCACTGACTGTTACGGAGTCATCTCTGGAATCCATCGATCTGATTGATTAGCGGAGCAAATGATCAAAATACTACGGAGGGAAGATATTTTCGTTTGGATTACTGGTCTGGGAGAAGCTCGCGAGTGTGTGTGTGTGTGTGTGCGTGCGTGCGTGCGTATGTGCGTGCGTGTTATCCGGCTGTTGTTATGCCTGCTGTGACGTTAAGTTACTCCGTTCTCCGCTTGTAATTATGCCGAAGCTTCAAATCTGTATTTATCATCTGAATTTGCCGAAACAAGTTTTACTATTCTGAAAGCCAAGACTTTGTTTATTTGAAACCAGATGAAAACAAACTGTAACGGACCCTGCCATGTTATCTATGATTACTATACTCTTACATTCATAATGTCAGCGGAGGGAGGGGAACAGCAGAGTGGCGAGGGAGAGCTGTCTTCTTCCCTTTACAAGCTTCAAAATGTATTTATCGTGTGATTTTGGAAATAAAAGTTTCATATTCTGAAAGCCAAGACTTTGTTTATTTAAAAAAAAATTAAAAACATCCGAAATAAAAAACTTTGTACTTGTATTGGCTCATGATAGGCCCCTGACCTCCTTAGGCCCCTGGGCTTCAGCCCAGGTCAGCCCGTGCATTAAGGCGGCCCTGCTGATAAGACCCCAGGAACGACTGTTTTAATTCCTCTGACCTAGCCCTAAGCTAGGCTACGTCCCAAAATCACAGGCAAGACCACCTCGGTCTGCTTAAGGAAACTAATCTGAGAGTGGTTTAAAACACCAGCTGCCTTTGTATCACTGCTATATGGTGGCCGACCTGCAACAACAGCCCAAAACACTTACACAAGCAAAAACGCGCTACACTTTCGAAAATGCCGTGACGCACACAGCTGGGACCTGAGCGCTTGGTGATGTTCAGGATTATAGAGCTGACTGGACAACTGTCTCTGTTGCATAGTCAGTCTTTTTCATAACTTTAAGTGTTTTGACAGTATATTTAAAATGACTAGGTTAGCTACGTTAGCAAACTAGTTTATAGCAGATCTTTAATAATATTGGGAGGGATAATGTGATCACATTAATACTATTAGACGATGAGACGATGACAGTGAGAGTTGGCCAACTTTCAAAGTATCCAAACTGCTTCTGGAGGAGGAACCCCGTATCATGTGCAGCCTCCCGGAGCATCAGATCCCAATTCCAATCCCTACCCTTCATTTAGAATGCCAATTAAACAATCTTAAATCTCAAAATCTCAAAATCATCTTGTTGATACTACAAAAGTTCCCTCTTTTTCCAGTGAAGGTGATTCTTAAGCTTTCTGGCAGTTTGAGCTCGTAACCGTTCTGTGTCAAAACCACACAGACTTCCTGTTCAACAGATAGCGTGGAAATGTTTGCCATGCCTGCAACCTAAAATATGTAAATAACCTGCATACAGTGTGAGGTGTTACCGATAGCAAAAGTTCCCTGTGTTCAAAGTTGAGTTCCGGTTTCCTTTTAAGCAATTTCCAAGTCATATTTTTATTTCCACTTAATCTTATTACAATACTTAAATGCTACAAATTGCAATATGTTCCGTATATTTTTTATTCATGTACAGCACTTTGGCACGACCGAAAGTTGTTTTAAAATGTGCTTTATAAATAAACTTGATTTGATTTGATATTAAAGCTAATTCAATAATTGTGGGTTGATCGATGAAGATTAGGATCTAGAGGTGAGGTCTGTCATGGCCGTTTAAACAGTGGACCTGCTAACAGTAGAACTGAGTCATCAAACATGATGTTTAGAGACAGGTTATAAAGACATCTGGAACAGCCCTGTGTTTCACTAAAGTATGTTAAGTAAATAATTCACATTTACTTCTGCTTTGTACTGAAGTGCTTTTACCTGTAATTTACTCTTTTTTTCCAATGACTTAGAGATTTCAGCTCAGAAGCTGCTGCTTCTTCAAGTCCCTATAACCACAGATCCAATCCATAGATAAAACAATCATGAGTTTCAGCCATATATGTATAAAAACAGTAGCCAGTTTATTATATCTACATGGAAATGTCCTGTCTAATACATAATTCAGTAAGGATTCTGTTTGCCTTATCTGATCACAATGGCCTGGACATATTTGTATAATGCAAAACAGTTTAACAGTAGCACAAAATGATCATAAAGAGGAATGAACACTCTTAAAGGCTTTCATAAAAACGTAATATATATTAACCTGTGTATAATAATAATATAATATTATATAATATATTATATATAATAATATAATATAATAATTATCTAACACCATAGTACAACACAGTATTTCCTTTAGACAGACGGCCCTCTGCACTATACGTGCATTGATTTGGGACTTGAACACATGAATACAGGACGGCGTAATTGTATTTTTACTGCGGTTTAGAATATTTCCCAATTCTCTAAACAAACGGTCACATGCACGGTGGAATTTCAATCCACTGCTAAGTAGGGTATATTAAAGGCTCCATCTGTAAGAGCGCCAGGCAGGCCCACACACTGCCATGTCCTAACATGTATCGGACCGAACGTGTCCTGCACTGTACAGAGCAATCAGCTCTGAAGCACAAACAGTCACACACAGAAAGTGCAAAATATGGTCAGCACGAAGGCGCATATAAAAAATACTTGCTGCAATAGGCCTACATTAGAGTAGCCTATTACATGTGACGCAAACAGGAGCTTCAGCTGCCAAATAAACAGTTCTTCTGATATAATTCCGTCTGCAGATACAGTCTTCCAGAAGGTCATCAGATTATCTCTGTGCCGTCGCCTTGGTGACCTGATGACTGGTACTACTAGATAATAGACTTAATGTCCTGCCAATCATCATTTATCATACTTTGTTCCCGGAAATGTGGGAGTTCTGTCGGTGCAAGAAATACAGCGACTCACGGATTTGTATTTAGGTTGAAGAATTGTTCGTCTAAAATCGGTCTACGGTAACGCGCAGCTCCTGTCAGACCGGCCAGAGACATCCGGGCCCGGTTACTGACCCGGTGGATCCTCATTAGGAAGTCATCATTCCCCACGATGTAGATCAGCGGGTTTATGACGCTGTTCAGACTAGCCAGGAATCTGCCCACTTGATGTGCGATGTAGATGTTTCGGAAACTGGCGTGGCAATCCCCACTCTGTTTCAAAATTCTGATTTGCAGGTTAACATTCCGAAAGACATGGTAAGGGATGAAACAGACGGAGAACAGAATCACCATAACCACCACCAGTTTTACACACCGCTGCTTCAGCACAGGGTTGACGTTTGAGGATTTTTTTGCGAGAACCACAACAACGTGTCCGTAGCAGAGCAGAATGATCACCAGCGGGATGGCGAACCCTGTGACGGTCCAGCCCACGCTGTAGGGCAGGTATGTTTCGATCAGCTCGTCAGAGGTGGTGTCATAACATGAGTTTGTGGATGTCAGAACATTCTTGTCGAAAAACATATCAGGGAGGATCTGGATGATGACCAGCAGCCAGACCAGCGCGCTGACGGCCAGCGAGTGCCGGCTGCTGATCCTCCCCATCACCCGCATGGGGTGCACGATGCCCAGGTACCTGTAGATGCTGATGCAGGTGAGGAAGCCGATGCTGCCGTACAGGTTGAGGTTAAAGCAGAAGCGGGTCACCTTGCAGAAAGGCTGGCCGAACTCCCATTTGCTCTCGCGCATGTAATAGTGCACGAGGAAAGGCAGGGTGAACAGGTACAGAAGGTCCGCGACCCCCAGGTTGAACATGAAGATGTTAATGTTCCCGATGTTGTTCCAGCTGTTGCACAGGCTTCTTAGTCCCCAGATGTTGGACAGCGTCCCAACCACGAACACCGTGACGAACGCGGACGGCAGGAAGGTGTGCGTAAAATCCAGGTCGATGCGCTCGCAGGGGGCCGTCGTGTTGTTCCCAGACATCTCCCGAGTCCCCACTCGCGAAAGAATCTCCATATCATTCAACTTCCACTGGATACAAACACAGCTGCCAGCCGGCTCTCGCAGAAACGTGTGCAAAACAAAACCGAAGTGCATTCGAAAATAAGATGCCCGCCCACTTCCCGGCAGGAGACGGTGATACACATTCAGACTAAACACAGATCACACACAATACCATCACCGACCTGCATTCCTGTGAACTGATGTACTCCAGCTGTTTATATGAATAACACTTTATGAAAATGTCTCGTGGACTTATTACTATCAGAATATGAAAATGTCCTGCTTCAGGTTCGGCCCTGGAAGCACTCACACACTCCCCCCTCTTGACACACACTGATTATGCAATAACCTTAAAGGTGGATTGTGGACCGTCATTAAAACCAAATGCAGATAAGCCAGGGCCAGATATTAAGATATTCATCCTGATCCCAGGAAGGAAGTGATGTGTTGGTTAAACACACAATATGTATCTCATTTGCCATGAATGTGAATCAAGCCAGATCATTTTATTTGGTTTTATTTGGTATTAATTATTTAATAATTATTTAAATATTCCAAAATAATAATCTATTACAAATTCAGCATATTTTCTAATTAAAGACTCTTTTAAAAAATAGCTTTCATGTCATGCACCCAAGTGACCTTGTAATACCCCGACGTGTTGGACACATCTCTTTTGATTGGATTCGATTGATTGGTGTTTAATATTGACTTTTGTTTTCAATAGCTGTAGTAATAATACATTACATCATGGTAATGCTGAGCTGAAGGAGGACACACCTGTTTATCTATTGGTACATATGGTTTTATGTATTTTTATGAAAGTTTAGCATTTTTTTATTAATAAGTCTAGTTTTTGTTCAATAGCTTTCATTTCCTTTGACCTAGGGACCTCAAATCAAAGCAGCATTTTAAAACAACACCTGGACAAGTAGAACTCACCTCTTTCAATGAAATCAAAAATCCATCCTAACATTTGCAAAGGGGAAATACAGAGCTTGGTGGATTTCTGTTCTGTTTGTGAACACACAACCCGAAGTGCATGATCTAATTATCATATCAGGAACCTGTGGCTGCTAACGGTCATGGAGCAGACATCATGTATCAAGTAGTACATGAGAATATTAAGAAGCAGAGAAATGAAACAACCCGGGGAACGATCTGGATGGAAACAACTTTAATCGTATTACTTGTTGAATTTCCATTCACACAACATCTGGATACATTCTCACAGATACTTTCATATCTTGTTTTCCATCCTGATTTGAACACTTCTCTCAATCGAACCCTGGTTAAACCATCATGTGTGTATGCAGAGGGGGGGGAGTACTAAGACCTTGTACTTAAGTAGAAGTACCAGAGTGTAGGAATACTCTGTTACAAGTAAAAGTCATGAATTGCAGATGTTACTCAAGTTAAAGTAGAAAAGTAATAGCATCAAAAATATACTTAAAGTCTGATTTAAGAGTTGATTATATTTCACATCATTAATTCAAATCTGTAAAGTAACTAAAGGTATTCAATTAATGGAGTAGAAGTACAATATTTACCTCTGAATTGCAGCGGAGTAGAAGTACAAAGTAGCAAATATATTGAGATACTCATTTAAAGTACAAGTATCTTACATTTGTACTTAAGTACAGTACTTGAGTAAATGTACTTAGTTACTTTACACCCCGGTGTGTGTTGAGTCCCTTTCCTCAGATGCAGCTCATAGCCAGGGCAGGGCAGCGCGGCCTGCGGTGGGGGGGAGGCGGCGGCGGCAGGGGGAGGGGTTGCAGGAGCAGGACTCGATCACCATCACCTGCTGCAGGGTCAGCCTGTTCTGGGGACAACGGAAAACCACCTGCACGGTCCTGGTAAGGGAGGGGCTGCAGGTGGGGGGGCAGTAGCGGGGCCGGTGGGCTCCGGTGCTCCTGCAGCCCTGGTGCTCCAGCTGGTCCGGCAGAGGGGAACTGTAGCTGCTCTCACACCCCCCCGGACCCTGAAATACAAGTTGTTCAGCTGTGGCTTGTCTCGTTACATGTCCAGCGACAAGTCATTGAGGGATAATTCTTATCCTAAATGATGGCACAACATTTGTAATTTAAATATATGTATTGGTAGGGTATATAGGGTATTGCAGTGTCCTTTTAACCAAGCCTTCCCTCCATTTGCCCCAATCAGAGAACACCAGCCTCACTCAGCTACATGGTCTAACACACTATCACCAGGGGACCCAGGTCAGCAGGGTCAACAAGTCTCACACCGTTTAAGTTTTTTCTGAAATTGAACTTAAGCCGCTTTTTTTTACAGAGTAGGATCCTATGTAATGCTCACATAAAACACTCGTGGGTAAGTGTGCTGATATTTGAATCGATGGATAGCAAGTTCCAGCCCCGCTGCAGTCAGCATGTCGTTGTGTCCCTGAGACACCTCACCCCAAAGTGCTCCCGTGGGGATTGTCCACAGTATTGAGTATGTAAGTCGCTTTGGATAAAAGCGTTTAACAAGTGACATGTCATGTAACCTTTAGCCACAGTCTTACATCTCACCCCCACTCTACTCTGCATATAGGATCGCATACATGAAGTCTATATGAGGTCTATATTAGGTCCAGTTGGGTCCTTCTTACAGTGGCTTGAGATCACTGAGCTCGTGTTGTGATTGCTGTCTGCTGTTATGCTGTGTCTTCTAGCTAACAGGAGCTGTGATATTCAGAGTTTCATATATAGTCAATCTTGTGTATATTGTATTCAATGTTTACATTTGATAGGCTGGACAAGCGTAATGTACATTGCCTTCAATTCTGTATATTATTGATGTTGTATATTGATATTGCTCCATAGATATGTATTCACCGTTTTGCGTATTTTGTTTATCTTCTACAGCTAATATGTATATCTTTATTGTTTTATAATGTCATTTTGTTTTAATTACATTTTTTTGTATTTGATTGACTTCTAATTAATGTGCAATGTCTTATCTGGACATAGCTGGTAAGGAAACCTTTTATCTTTTATCTTATTTCATTCCATATATGGGGTCAGATCAGTCTCAAAAATAAATAAATGCACACAGAAGGATACACAAATATAATCCGGATTTATATATTTATATGTCTCTATCCACAAACGTATTTTTCAATGCACACACAAAAACGTAACATTTGTAAATGTAACACAAATAGTTACATCAAAAACATATTTGAGTATTGTTACATTTATATAAAAAACGAGGCGAGTGTCTTCGGCCAATCAGATGTCTGCTTCATTTTAAGCCAATCACATGCGTGTGTCCCCACGAGGGTGTGCCTAATGCGTTTGCAATGTAACGTAACATCTACGGAGTTTGCGGAGTCTGGGGATGTGACAGAGTCCAGGGGGGGGGCAGTTCAGGGTTCATCTCCAACAACATGGTATCTGGAAGTGTAAGTGAAGTATAATACTTTCACATCTTGTCGTTAGTCATGCAATAATCTCAAATGATAAATGAGTACTTTTGCTTAATTATGAAGGTAGCTCAGTTAGTTCGAGGATATTTTGAAACCTGATCAGTAGGTTTAATTGTGTTGTAACTAATATACAGTGATGTACCTGAACGCGTTCAATGAACGATCGTTCATGAAAGCGTTCATATTTTGGGCGAACGTGAACTGAACGTACTGTATTTCCGCGAGATGAACGTAATTGAGAACGCGTTCATTCTCAGCACTGTATAACGGCGTTCAAAAGTGTGCCAGATTTCATATGCCTTTCAGCCGAAAACCCATTTAAAACACACCGTAAACAGGCTTCAAAATAATGCGGAAAACCACCCAATCTGGCACAGCAAGCTGCCTGTGACGCGTACGCGCCTGTCACCCCTGGCTGTCGCACTAAAATATAAATATACTAAATATATCAGAATCCTCACAACAAACAATGTGGAAACGCGGAACCGGCAAGCATTGAATTAATTAATTAATTAGTATGGACGAAGCCGAGAGCAGCTGCAGCAGCACTCGCTCAGAGTGAGACTCTACGGCAGTGGTGGGGAACCTCCGGCCCCCAGGCCGTATACGGCCCGCGAGACAATTTGGTGTGGCCCTCGAGGTAATTTATAAACACACGATGAAAGAAATCTAGACCGCAAAAAAATTAAACAAGCTAGTGCCTGTTTTTCCGGGCCAAGGTTAGGGTCCTTGAACACAACACGAGCCTAACGTGTAATCACGTGGTATATGTCTCGACTGACAGGGGTGCAGTTCTGACGGAGAGCACCAGAACGCCACTCCAGCACTTCAGAAATTGCAGTACCGATAAGTCCATACACATGCCGCAGTTTCTGCGTGTCTGTGTCTTGAGTTGAAAGCCCAGTGGCGATCTGCTCATCTGTCATACTGATCAGACAGTCAATAACTGTTGTTATCATTAGCATCTGGTTAGCTAGCTATGCTAACGAATATAAGAAGCTTTGTCTACAACCAGTGAGGTAAAGGCACATCTTTATATGATCATTATAGTTATAAAAAAAACAAGAGAATAAAGTAAACAGGTATAAAATACTATATGACAGTTATTAATAAAGAAGAATACAGTTTGAAAGGGGAGTGATTTGTCAAATATCCATAAATTAAAAGAAAATCTGCTTACAGTTGTGTTTGGGTGTTGAGAGATGTGTCCATAGATCTCCTAATGTTGCTCTCATAGTGCAAAACATCTTGCCAGGGGAGCATGCCCCCCGGACCCCCCTAGAGGAGGTTAGGTGCCCCCCACTGAAATCATGTTCGCATGGATAGGAAACTAAATACATTTGCACACATCTTGTGTCCATATCTTTCTGTGTTGGTGGTCACGCCACACCATGCACGTGCATGCATGCGCGAGTCATGGTGAGATATCTGGATTAAGAGGTTGCTTTTTCTTTGCACGGAATGAAATGAATGGGCTGTGATTTTAGTTTTTTTAAGCAGAGGTCAATAACTTGTACGGCCCTCTGAGGATATTGTAAACATTGAAATGGCCCATTAACATCGTACAGGAGACAAATAATAGCTCGCAGCAACGTATTGAAAAAATAACTATGAACTATAAATTAGTTCATTTTTGAAACCATGAACTTTAGTTCAAAATGTTGAATTATGAACTATGAACTGAACTAGTTCATTTTAAAATGTGTGAACTGTGAACTGAACTAGTTCATGTAGAAAGTGAACTTTCCCAACACTGCTAATATAAGCTAACATTAGCTAGCGCTGCTAAGTCTGTCTGAAATGTCTGCATGCTAATTTGGTTGTTCTGCTATCAAGTATTATCTTTAATTGAAGTTTGACAGGGTCTATCGCTTCAAGAAGAAGTATATTGGCGTTCATGATAAAGTATGTTTAAACTATGAATCATGGTTGCTTTGTTACTGGGGTGTATTGATGTATTATGCGTGGCATGTAATGCTAGCGTTTGCGAAAAATTAAGCTAAATAATGCTAATAGACAACCTAGGATGAGTAGGATCGTAAGGTAACGTTAGCCATAGGAGTAATCAGTGGGTAAAATCAACGTTCTAATCACAGTAAATACCGTGGTAGCAGAGTAGCAGTGGGCAAAATATCCTCAAACTAACTGAGCTACCTTCATAATTAAGCAAAAGTAATCATTTATGATACGATGTTATTGCATGACTAACGACAAAATGTGTAGTAGCGGGAGCGCCACTTCCAGATGCCATTCTTTATCTTACCTCTTTCTAATCTACACACATACAAGTATTTAACTGAAGTTACACAACAGTGTTGTTGATACAGAGTTGGAGTTTATTCACACGTCACTACAGTGGGTAATGTTTTCAAGAAACATTGAACAGTGCTGCCACATATGACACAGGGGAAAGAGAAAAGACTCTGAACCCTTTCTTTGCCATTATATAAAAATAGTGTTGCTACAAAAGTATAAATGAGGCTTACTAATAAGACAACTCAGATCTGAAGCTACTCAGGAATCTGTTGCCAAAGTGCAATAAAAAAGACTAAATTAATAGGATCAAACCCTTTTTTGTTGCATTTTAGTAGATTATAAAAATAAATGCCTTTAAAATAGGATGCAAGCATTTTAGTAGATTATAAAAAGAAATGCCTTTAATAGGATGCAAGCAACACTAGTTTCTTAACCTGAATTGATAATAGACTATAATCACTTTAAGTTTGCATTCTTATACCATTTTGTACAATAATTATAATGACTAAGTTCAAACAAACTAAAACTCACAGCTGATTAATAACGGTATCTAACTTGAGTTTTTATTATATCAAAAACCTGTTGAAATGCTACTGTTATTGTTGTTGTTTACTGTCCCCAAAAGCGCGTCGGCAGCCTCCAGGAATGCTTCTTTCACAACTTCTCCGTCTTTGAAATACTTCATGTGTTTCGCAAGAACGTGACTGACATGATAAGATGCTCTGGAGCAGCCTTGCTCTTGTTGTTGGGCCTGGTGAAAATGGACTGCTGTGCATTTAGCTGTCCTTTCAGGCCCCTCCCCTTTTGGAGCGTAGGGCAGAATTAGGAGGGAATTCCGTCTCGTAGCGTTTATGCACTAAATTACCATTCTTCGATAAAGCCATGCTCGCATTGCAGATGAGACAGATGGACTTTGAATTGGAATAGATAAAAATAATCATCCTCCCACTCGGAGTGAAAATTATATATTTTGCTTCTGCCGTAATTGCGGTCTTGTGTGTGTGCGGACTGTCACTCCTGTTGACACGGAGAACGTCAGCGAACTATTGCCCACCAGCCACGCCCCGACATGGGGTCACGCCGGCCAATCGCAAAGCTTTGATGCGTTCAACTGCATTATTCTGGCACAGGAAGATTATGTTATAGGACATTAACAATAAAACAGAATATTGTTGTTCTATTTTTAGACACATCTCGCGATCGACTGGGAATCTCCCCGCGATCGATCGACTGGTTGGGCACCCCTGGCGTAGATGTTACGCACCCCTGGACTCTGTCACATACCCAGACTCCGCAAACCCCGTAGATGTTACGTTACGTTGCAAACGCATTAGGCACACCCTCGTGGGGACACACGTATGTGATTGGTTTAAAATGAAGCAGACATCTGATTGGCCGAAGACAATTGCCTCTTAAAAAAATGTATATGTGGATCTAGCGGCTTCAGGGGAGTCTCAAATGTCCACACTCAAATGCAGAGAGATTCACACACAGAAAGTGTTTTTTTATATAAATGTAACAACACCAAAATATGTTTTTAATGTAACTATTTGTGTGTGAATCAGAAATATATTTGTGAAACATTTTTAACATTTATAAAATTATATATTTTTGTGTGTGCATTGAAAAATATGTGTGTCCGGAATTACATTACATTTATGAATCCTTCTGTGTGCATTTATTTCTTTTTGACACTGATCTGACCCCATACTTATAAAACCAATTGAATGTAAAAATGATAGAATCGAAGGATGAAACCCTCTTTATTGGTCACACAAACATGCACACAGCACTTACAGTGACCTCTGCATTTAACCCATCCTAGCACTATGAGCAGCGGGCAGCTATTACCCAACGCCAGGTGAGAAGTTGGGAGTGAGGGTCGCAGTCCAAGCCCCTACTGACTGAGCCACTGCCGGAGATGCACAGAAAGCCAGTATCTCACCAAAAGCCTTTGTAAACGATATGCCTGTTTTTACTCTGAAAAGTCTTAAAGTGTGTGGTGGTGGGACTGACCGGCTGCAGCCTGCGGAGCCCCGGCAGAGTCTGGCAGGGCCGGACCTGGCACAGTCTGGCCTCAGTCTGCAGTCGGCAGGCCCAGTGCCTATTGGTGCTCCGGGTGGAGACCCCGGGGCCACAGTTGTGGGAGCAGGGGCTCCAGTCTGAGCTCCAGTGGATGCAGTTGGAGATGGAGCCAAACGGCGGGCCAGACAGCCCACCCCCCGGCTCATCTGCTGGAGGGAAATATGTTCTGTGTGCATCAAGCTGAAAGTTGTTTGGAGTGGACAGCTTTGATGAGAGATTCAGCACCATATGGACCCTGACATGTTGTAAACTGCAGCGTTGCTAAGAATAGTGCTCACAGATGTTTGGTCTTAGTCACTCTTCCTTGGCATTAAAATCTGTTTATCTCTTCACAACACAAAGCTGGTATTTGCCTGTGGGACCATGTGTTCACATGCTGACCAGCTTTTAGTTTCAAAGGAAAAAGCTGAAAATCATCCATCTACTTCAGGGTTTTTCCAAAGGGCTTGCAGGGATCAGAAGGAAATGCCTCTACGGCCTGCAAGGTTCCTTTGGGCTGTTAGCAGAGGTGGGAGAAGTACTCAGATATTGTACTTAATGAAAGGAGTGTAGGAATACTCTATTACAATTAAAAGTCCTGCAATCAAAATATGGCTTCGGTAAATAGCATACACCATTTACACGGAAACGCAAACTAAACAAAATCGATACCAAAAAAGTCTTCCGTTCACACGGATACGGTTCAATAAACGTGTCCCTTCACACGAGACCGCTCGACCCGCTGGAGAAGCTGTTGTACATATGCCGGGCCTGTACCACCTTGGCTGTGGAGACCGAGTTCCCCGACCTCGCCAAAAAGGCTGTAAAAGTGCTCATCCCCTTCACCTCCACCGTGTGAGTGCGGGTTTTCCGCATTGACTTTGATCAAAGCAAGTGCCGGTCAAGGCTGCGCGCAGCCAGAGGTCGATCTGCGTTTAGTCCTGTGTGCATCAAAGACGCAGACTCATTGTTCCCACTGAAGTAGGGGTGAGTGTAATACGGAGGCAAAGTTTCGTTCAGCGTGTTGCCGGGAGCATATAAGGATGTATCCACGATGTTGGACATTTAAAAAATGAAAAAAAAACATGTGTTTAGAACACGGAGTGCGAAAATATATGGGTCGTGCTGCAGCTAGATTGGCCTGTCCTCTGGAAGAAGGCGTCGACGACTGACATGCAAGAAATAACGGCTGTTCCAACTTTAACAGCTGTATTAACTTCCAGGGCAGTGAGTTGAACATGTCATTGGGTTGTGGTATATTTTCATGCACGCACACGCATGTTCCACAACACACACTGAACAACACTCAATTGTCCAATCGCTACCAGTGTCCATGCGATCTTGTTATAACGTTAAAGTAACAAAAGTAAAAGTAGTGATTGTGCAGATTGGTCCATTTCAGAATAATATATATATATGTTTGTATAATGATTGATCATGAAAGTGTTCTCAAAGCTGGTGAAGGTGCAGCTAGTCTGAAGTACTTTGTAGACTGCAGGGTAGCTGGTGAAGGTGCAGCTAGTCTGAAGTACTTTGTAGACTGCAGGGTAGCTGGTGAAGGTGCAGCTAGTCTGAAGTACTTTGTAGACTGCAGGGTAGCTGGTGAAGGTGCAGCTAGTCTGAAGTACTTTGTAGACTGCAGGGTAGCTGGTGGAGGTGCAGCTAGTCTGAAGTACTTTGTAGACTGCAGGGTAGCTGGTGAAGGTGCAGCTAGTCTGAAGTACTTTGTAGACTGCAGTGTAGCTGGTGGATTCACTCCAGGTGGAACTAAAGTCTGACTTAGGGCCACCCCTCCCTACACGCAGATCACGCAGACTGCGTGGGGCCTCACCTTGCTGAGGGGGCCTCACCTTGCTGAGGGGGCCTCACCTTGCTGAGGGCGACTCACCTTGCGGACGATCTATGCGTGAATGCAGTGCAATTAATCTTATGCGCAAATGCGGTGCAATTATGCGCTCCACAGTTTCAGTTTCCCTGCTGCGAGGCTCCAGCGCTTACAGTTCTAACTGCTCCGGTGATGCACTAGAACCCACCCCCCCCCCATCAACGTTCGCAAAACATGTGTGGCCGACCCGGAGGGCCATATGAAACACTTTCGCCCCCCTGCGACGTAAGCGTGACATATGCGGTTTTCGGGGGAAAAGAGCTGGCTCCGCTGCGGTATGAACAGGAAAAACGGTGCTTATCAGGCTCAAGCTCAGAACCGGCCCTGGAACCGCGTTGGTGTGAAAGGGGCATAACTGACGGGTCAAATTTGACAGGGGGGGAAACCAACACGACAGAAGTGCATTGTCCCTTCTTAAATAAACAAATACAAATTCAAAATGTAGCTATTTCAGGCTTTTGCTCTTTCATATGAATCTGAACAAACACATTTGTTGTTGCCGTTGTTCTTCTGATAGTGTAACATCATGGACAACATGACCCCCCTCACCTGCAGGGGGGTTGGGGACGATGCTGTTGTCCCGGCGCTCACACACCCACTCCCTGCAGCAGCGGCCTGGCAGTCTGAGTAGCTGAGGGCGGGTGCACCCCTCAGCAGGCCTCTGCAGATCCTCGCTGCACAGGGGCACACAGGTCACCCCCCCACCCATGCAGTGGCACAGCTGGGCACAGGACGGTTGAAACACCTCCCCCTCCTCCAGCCTCCTGCCATCCAGCTCACAGCCCAGCTGGTTTCCACCTGACCACAACAGAAGGAGGGGGGGACGTTATGTGGGGGAGTGCCACGTTTACTACATCCGTTTGGTGCCAATATGTGGTGAGTTAAGTCGACATGTGCAGACAGAGAACCTGCAGGAAACATGTTGTATCGAATCGCTGCCTGGAGCTGAGCAAGAAACTGTTATGGGGAGTAAAGATGGTCGGTTTGATCAAATAACTGAAAACATGAAAGAAATGAAACACACACCTGCTCAATAATGCAATAATTATTATCATGATGAACATAGTAGTAGCAGTAGTTGTAGTGGTAGTAGTACTTGTTGTAGTAGCAGGCAACCTCAGTACTATCAGTAGTTTGAGTAAACTTAAAACAGAAACCTCAGATTGCTTATAATAAGGGGAAATAGGAAGGGTATATTTCAAGCTTGTTATGTTAATAAGTTTATGGGCTTTTTTTAATCAACTAACATTTGTTTGAACATGTTCTCAACTTTTATTGACTTGTAACTGTGTAATATATTTTGACACAAAGGCTGTAGTTAGGACAGCCCTAACATGAAATGGTTGCTATCCTTTAAATGAGAGGTAGGCGATGCTATGGTAGTAATGAGCAGAGCACGGGGTAGCAGTAGCTTCTGATCAGAGTGATTTGTGTGAGTGTGTGAGTGTGTGAGTGTGTGAGTGTGTACGCACCAACACACTGTCCCGGCTCCCCAGGGAAGCTGGCGCTGAGGTCACACTGCAGGCCCCGGGAGGCATCACAGGGCCGCCGGGGGCCACAGGCCTCGCCCTCCTGCCGGGCGCACAGCCTGCAGCACCCACAGCCGTCTGACACCAGGGGGACCCCCGCCGGGCAGCGCGGCATGCTGGGAGGGCACTGACAGGGCCCAACACAAGGCTGGCAGCACACCTGGTGTGAGAGAGCAGAGGTGGGAAGAAACTAGTAAGTACACATACTCAAGTACCATTTTGAGATAGTTGTACTTTACCTGAGTATTTCCATTTTTTGCTACTTTGTAATACTACTTGTATTTAATACCTTTTACAGATGTGGATGAATGATGTGAAATATAATCAAGTAAGCCCCAAGGACCCCCTCGGCGGGTCCTTTTTTTTTCTTTTTCACGACACTGTGTCTCAGGTAGGGATGCTCCGATCGCCAATTTCGGGGCCGATCGCCGGAATCAGTATCGACCGATACCGATCGCCGATCCGATCGAGTGGGCGGGGCCAAAATGGAAGATTTAAACATCACTTTAAATCTTCCTTTTAAAGTGATGTTTCAAACTCAGTTAATGCTCATTCACTGGAGCTTCCACAAACAACTACCAACTTAATTAATACATTCAAATGATGTACATTTTTCAAGTTTACATTCACTTTGGAGAATAACACGGGAGAGAGGAGCGGAAACGCTCTCTTTTCCTCTCTCCCTCTCCCTCTCCCCCCCTCTCTCCCCCTCTCTCCCTCTCTCTCCCTCTCTCTCTCCCTCTCTCTCTCTCTCTCTCTCTCTCTCTCTCTCTCCCTCTCTCCCCTCCTGACAGCCTGTCAGTATCTCATGCAGCTCACTGATCCAGTAATGAGTGACCCGACAGTGAAGAAAACATATATTTATAATGACTAGTTTAGCTTGTTCCATAGATAAAATAGCAGGTGTGCTCGGTCTAACTCTTGTGTGTTTCGCTGCGCTCACCGGTCCGTCACAGCGGGCGGAGCTGCAGGATTTCTGCTTCATACACGTTGCATACCGCTATTTTACTGTCTTTTTCGGACACCTTAAAATAATGCCAGACCGGTGAAGCCATTTTGGCGAGCTTGTTTTGACGCACACAGAGAAAAGTGTCATGTATTTTACGTCATGCGATCGGCTCTCGCGATCGGCATTTATAGAGAGCACCGATCGATCGGTAGAGAGTGAGTATCGGCCGATCTCGATCGGTGACCGATCGATCGGAGCATCCCTAGTCTCAAGGGAACTTTATATTTAAGAACCTATTCATGTGTTTTACCAGATAAACGGGAATAATCTCAGCTAACTGACGATACAAACCATTTTTACCAAAACAAAACACAAGTCTCATAAGAAGCATCTAAATGACCCCTGAGCGAAAAATGCTAACGCACTTTGGCACAGAACTGAAGATAAAAGATACCCTTATTACTTATCGTAGCTGCACATACAAGATATCCGATTAAAGCTGAGGTTCCACAGATTATTTAGGTATATAGTATCATCACTGAGTGATCCGAACTCTTGACAGGGGAAGCAAACTCAGACATCACAACACGTACCTTTACGTAGTTTATACGGGAGATCCTCTCACCGTAGCTGTCAATCTGATCAAAAGACGTGTTCAATGGCATATAAACGAGAAAAATCGGTTAATCCATAGGTTGATAATGTTTCTGGGTAATTTTTTTAATTTATAATCCATAATTCCATTGTTATGTAAAAATCGGAGGGTAAAAGTTAGCTGCTAATGGTAGCCACCAGAGTTATCGCAGCTTCTGGTCTTGGCTATGCGGCAGTCTCACACACGCACATTACCAAATAAGGAGTATGTGGGAGTTCCCCTCGATTCCATTGGCTCTGACGGTTAGAAAGAGATTTCAATCAGCAAAATCGAACAAGGGGGGCCAGAGATAGGTCAAATTCACCCAAATGACCCCAGAAGTGGGTTTTTTTTTACTAAACCTCTCTAAAAAGGTCAAATTTCACTTGTTTTGCATCAATCTTGATACAGGGTACTTTTTATATGTTGTACTTTGGATTAAAAAAAGCTTTTAGTCTACCATCCCATCATTCAAGGGTGGTTTTCACTACAAGTAAAAAAAATGTTTTGGACGGACACAATAATTTACATTTTTTTACTGTGTTCAATCTGAATTTACTTTCAAATAAAAACATCTATTTTGATTCTGACACTTCTACATCCAACTCACAGGTTTATCATTACTTTGAGAACAAATATTATTAATTTAACCCTTTTAGAAGGGAAGATATGGTCATTTGTTCTTGGAATGTCATTTTCGAGCCTGAGACCTGAAAAACAGGCTCAGGGTTTAACAGGTTAAATCAGCCTTTAGTTCCACCTGGAGTAAATCCACCAGCTACCCTGCAGTCTGCAAAGTACTTCAGACTAGCTGCACCTTCACCAGCTTTGAGAACACTTTCATGATCAATCATTATAACACATATCATATATATTTTTCTGAAATGGACCAATCTGCAAAATGACTACTTTTTACTTTTGGTATATTTTGATGCTAATACTTTTGTACTTTTACTTGAGTAACATTTTGATTCTGAATGCAGGACTTTTACTGTAACAGAGTATTCCTACACTCTACTTCTACTTTTTCTCAAGTACAAGATCTGAGTACTCCTGGGAGTGAGAAACAGCTGCTGTTTATACTGTTGCTCAGCAGCCTGTTGTGCAGCCAATTAGCTCTCAGGGTATAAAAGTAGGAAACAATGCTTGTTTCTACGGGTTCCACCGAGAGTTTAGTTTTGACACACCTACGCTGAGGTAAAGTTTGGCAACACAGTGAAGTAAAGTATGCCTTCACTGAAGATAATTGGTTAGTGCTGGAAGGAGTTTGGCATGAAGTCATGTTATGCGAAAGTATTGTTCACTGGAATTTCTTTCTACTGAAGAAACAACATGATGCTGTTGAGGGTTTCAAATAGGGTTGCAAAGGGGCGGAACATTAGTTTCTGGTAAATTTCCATGGGAAGTTAAGCTGGGGAATTTTGGAAATATTCCATATTTTAAATAAATACATTTAAGTTTTCCGCACTCTCGCGGGAATATCTCCGCGAGCGAGCTTAGGTTTCACTTTCGATTGCATGATAGAGCCCAGCGCAACCATAGATATAAACACTAGATGGCTCATGGGAGATTTTCCAGCGTAGCTAACCGGCCGCCATCTTGCTACAGTCAATAGCTACTCTGGTACGCGCTACGGTAACTGTTGTAAGGTGAGTGATCTGTAGTGATGGCAAAATGAAGCTTTGAAAGAAGCTTCGAACCACTTGGACAATTGTGTCGGAAATAGGTTCATTTCTCGAAGCTTCAGTTACAGCGACCTCTCCTGGCGAAGTGCAAGGCTGCAGTGGGTTTAACGTATCTTTGCCTTGAAAAATATTCGATGCACACACACTAAGACTGAATATCATGTTCTATTTGCAATTAAAGATTGATAATTGTGTGTATTGGGTTATTGAGAAGAGACTAGAGAGTGCTGGACCTTTTTTTGGGAGGAGAGGGCCTTTGATCAGTTCTTAAAGTATTAAAGTTGAAAAGCAATGATTAAAATACATCCATTCGGGGCTTTGAACCAGCTGCGCGGAGGACACGCCACATTCAGGCCGCCGGCTCTACCCACTGGGCTATCTATTCCTTAAAATATTTAACTGTTTTTATATTACTGATACTTGTCTTTTTGTTCACAACTTCTCCACAAGTGTTTCCCGAACCAGAACGACCCATCTTTCTTCCTGGCTTGCTCTATAATGAGACTACAATTCAAATGCAATGCCAACAACAACTCAACAGCAACAACGCAAACTACGACAACAACCCACACATTGCGCATTGTTTAGAGCGGTCATAAAGTGTTGAAGCGCTCAAATTCGAAACTGTTTCAACCTGTCACCTGTCAGAATCGAGACGAGGCAGTGCATTGCATCGCGTGACTGTACCGTGAACCAGTCAAGTGATTCACTGAAGCAGTTGCTGCTTCGGACGTCACAAGCAAGCTTCGAAGCACTGCTTCTATGGAATAGGAAGTCCAGGACACTGCTCTGCAGTGAGCATTTCAGTTGTGAGGACTTTGACCGGACGGGCAGACTGTCCGGCTTAAAGATGGTGTTGTGCCAACAGTATTCAACTTCCCAGCTCATCTTCAAAGGGTATGCGTATCATTGGCCAACAACAATTCAAGGTGTATAAGATTGACATATACATATGTGATTAAATGTCACACTTTAGTTTTTCTTTCTGCAAGTTTAGGAATAAATGATGTGTTGTGTATTACAGCACATTTTAAACACTCAAAATGTCTGTTTATTTTAGCCGGAAGCAACAAGAAGCACCACCACTTCAAGAAGAGCGGAAGATGAACCTCAGCCTAATGTTGGGAGTATTCTGAATGTGGCCAAGACCAGAGAGACGGTCATTGATTTCAGGAGGGCGAGGACGTCTCCTCTACCCCTGTGCATTCTGGGAGAGGATGTGGCTGTTGTGGAGGACTACAAATACCTGGGAGTGCACTTATGCGCTGAACTGGAGGATCAACACTGACGCTGTGTACAAGAAGGGGACGAGCAGACTCTATTTTCTGAGGGAGCTGAGATCCTTCCACGTGTGCAGCAAGATGCTGGAGATATTCTAGTCTGTTGTGGCCAGTGCACTCTGCTGCATCAGAGCCGGTGACACCAGCAGGATCAATAAACTGATCAGGTAAAGCTGGGTCTGTCATCGGCATCAAGCTGGACCCCTTTGAAGCTGCGGTGGAGAGGAGGACACTGAACAGGCTGTTGTCCATGATGGATAACCCCACCCCCCTCTCCACCTGCAGCTGGACAGACAGATAACCCCACCCCCCCTCTCCACCTGCAGCTGAACAGAGAGATAACCCCACCCCCCTCTCCACCTGTAGCTGGACAGACAGATAACCCCACCCCCCTCTCCACCTGCAGCTGGACAGTCAACGGAGCTTCTTCTCCAACAGACTGCTGCAGCTCCGCAGTGCCATAGCTCTGTACAACAAATCACCTCTGGCTGGGAGATAACTCTCTGCTCCATAGTTTCTCTTGAATAACCACGTTGTACATTTTACACATATATAATCTGTTCAATATTTAATATTTAACATTAATATTCCATATGCCTTATATTTATGTATATTATATATATATATATATATATATATATAATATCCTGCCAAACTCAACATGTATATTTTCCTCTTTCTTTATTTTCTTTATTTTTCTTGCTTATTTCTAATGTATTGTAAAATGCCTTGTCCCTTATGCTGCTGTAACTAAAAAATATTTCCGAAATTGGGATCAATAAAGTACCATCTTATCTTATCTTATTTGCATGTGGAATGTCACTAACAAATGAGAGCATCATATGGCTCGTCATATGACATCCTTCCCAGGAAGGTCTATGATGGTGTTACTCGGGGAGCCCAATGTCATTTGAGGTGGTACTCTGTGTAAAAGGTTTGAGAGCCACTGGCCATCTCACTTGCTCTATGTCACTCATAAACTTGAATAAACATGTGCAAACACTTTCATAACACCCAAGGACACCTTACAGGGCATAGGGGCAAGATAGGGAACAATTAAAACAGTGGATTTAGTGAGATATCAGCCGGGGTGAGACAAGACAAACAACAGTAAATGGACTACAGAAGGACACAAAAGAACACATGGAACAGTTTATATTATTCTTGGACTTTTTTCGACTACAAGAACTCAGCGCACCGTGCTCTGAAGTGGTAACGTATTTCAAAGGTTCTGGATTTGTTTACAAATCTAGAAACTAAATACAAAACTAGGACGATATGAAGATCTGATGTCAAAAATAATTGTGATAAATTAGACAGAACTGGCCTGTCTGTGAGCACATTTTATGTTGGTTTGGTTCTTCTGATAAAGGTGTGAATATCTAAATAATATACCAACATATGCTATTGTCATTAGTTGTGTCCCTGTTCTTAAAGCTAAGGCATTGCTAAATTAACAACTCCTGGCTTACAGAGTGGTAACATGAGACCGATTTTTATATATAAAATATAAATGTATTTTTATTTTATAATTTATTTTAAATATTAGCAATATAATAAAATAAATGGAAATATATATACACCGGCAAATATTTAATATAAATACCTTGTGCATGTGTATAGCTATTGCTTTATCTGCTTAATGTTATTTTCTTTATTTATTTATTTATTTATTTTTTTTAAGTATGCAGTATCATAACTACATCTTTGATGTTTATAAAAAACCAAACCGTTTGAAAATCGGTTGAAAATTGAGCAAGCTATGGTTATTTAAATAGTAAACCATAATGTTATGAATGAGAGCACTGCCTGTAGCAAGATGGCGGCCAAGTGGCAATGTCGGGCTGCAGTCGGATAGTTTAAAAATCAGCTCCTAAGTTCTAACCCTATCTCCTATTCCTTGACCTCTGAGTGAAACGTCACGGGGTTAAGGGATAGTGGATAGGATTATTCAAAAGGACTTAGGAGAAGAGACTGCGGTACTTTAGAGAATCCGAATGCACTTTCACTATCCGACGTGTTTATGATGCGCCAGCGGACGTCATTGTGTGCGTCTGCTGCTGTGGGGAAACCATGGAAACCACAGTTTTCTATACAGCGGACTACAACATAGATGTTTAATAAGAACGAGGGACTACTGTGAACTCATCTAGAGACTCTGCACCGTGCTCTGATGCTGCTGCTTTGCTTTATGAACGTGGACAACAGAGAAACATATTCTTCAGGACCAAAGTTGGAATTGAAATACAAAAGGAAAGTGAAACTTCTGCTCGTCCCCCTCTCCCTCCGCACAGCTCAGTAAAGACTGAAATGTTGACTTTATTTGATCATTTCAGTAAAAACTAACGTTCATATTTCTCTTTTTGATTATAATACTGATGAACGTTCAAAACAAAGCACTTTGGCAAGTTACCACCTATGTTTTAAAATGCTTAATAAGCACCGTAACTTTCATGATATAATTTCTCCGTCATAATCGGTTGTTTCCGTGAACGGCCGACTGTTGAGTGACGGCAAATGCTGCGGCTGCAAGGCATTGTGGGGCAGCATTTTCGCTTCTCCTGTCGGTGAGGGAGGTCCAGTGGTTCCTAAGCTAAAGGAGGTTATAAAGGAAGTTTGAAACCTCCTTTCCTATCATTCTCATCATTCTAGAGAATTCGAACGGCACTTCACTCCTTTAGGAAGGTTCCTAAGCTAAATGGACTATTCGACTTCAGCCTGGGTCTCCATTGGCCAGCAGCGCGGGTGAGTCATCTAGTGTTTATATATATCTATGAGCGCAACACCTTCGTCACATGTTGCCACTTGTTTGTACCATTTTCAGGCGATTTGTCATCTGTTCTAGAAAAACGATGTGTTTTTGGATATTTGAGGAGAAACACTGGACTAGATTAATGCATTTGTTTGTGATATTTGCAATTTAAACATTAAATAAATATATTACCCCATAATATCATCAAAACTGACTTCACTTTGTGTAGTCCACAGTCTCAAATGTGTGGCTTCATTTATCTTGTGCTTTGGGCTCAAAAGTGCGATCATGTCTTCTAGAAATCATCTGTGCATGTGATGGAGGAATGTACAGTGCCTGTAGGGGGTGTGGTCTCAATACAACTTTAAATAAATCCACTATTGACTTATGTTACGGCCCGGTTCCAGAACAAAATGACTCGGGGTGCATCTGAGATTATGAGGTGCAGTGGTAAAATGCTATTTTATAAGTGGGGAGTGGACCTAACACCATCTAGGGGGGTCCTCACCTCCTCTAGGAGGGTCCTCACCTCCTCTAGGGGGGTCCTCACCTCCTCTAGGAGGGTCCTCACCTCCTCTAGGGGGGTCCTCACCTCCTCTGGGGGGGGGGTCTGGGGGCATGCTCCCCCGGGAAGATTTTTTTAAATGTTGAAGTTAAAAGCATCAATCTGGTGCACTTTGAGAGCAAAATGAAGAGATGGATCTATGTGCTCTTTGCTTGATTCATGCCTTCCCAGTCCATTATCACGTAGCCTATAAGAGCATGGCGCCAGTTGTGGTGAAGGCATCTGACTTACTTGAACCGAAATGTCTACATGCATAGCAGAAGATGCCATCTTAATTACATAAATATTCCAACCAATCTCTGTTTTGAAACCATGAGCTGCAAAATGAGCGCCTTACCCCACACTGTACAGGCGAGTTGGGCACTTTTTTAAATATACCTGGCTCTGTTTTGCCGAGGTCCTCTGGCACTTGCGGGCCGCTGAGGGGTGGCGGTGTTTGGGGCAATGTAGACGGCTGCGGCTGCTCCATGTTACTTACCGTTAAAATTGACCAAATAAATGCAGACGATTTTATTTCAACTAAATTCTTCTTCTTCTTCTTCTTATTATTATTATTATTATTATTATTATTATTATTATTATTATTATTATTATTATTATTATTATTATTATTATTATTATTACTACTATTACTACTATTATTATTATATATGTATTATATGTTATATATCAACTGAGGGTGCAATGCACCCTTATGCACCCCCGTAGAACCGGGCCTGGTTCAAGTCCCTGACCATGCCCCCTTTTGGAGCTGTCTACCACACAAGCGTTCTTCTGGTGCCGATCTACAAACCCATCTGCAGGAAACAAGTGTGCATAACAAAAACTGTGAAATGTTGGACAGAGGAAAGCATTGCCACCTGACAGGCATGTTTGGCCTGCACGGATTGGGATGTGTTTTATAGCTCATGCTCTGATCTCAATGAACTGACGTCAACTGTCTCATCCGACATATCATTGTGTGTGGAGTCTAACATTCCTTGTAAAGACATTACCGTCTTCCCTAATAATAAGCCGTGGCTCACGAAGGAACTAAAGAGTGTTATAAATAGAAAGATTTTATACTGGAAACAGTCAGGACAAAAAAGAAATTAACAGAGAATTAAGAAATGAGATAAGAAAAGCTAAAATAGTTTATAGGGATAAGGTGGAACTCAAATACAACAGTGGAGATCTTCGGGAAGCCTAGAGGGGAATTAAATCAATGTCCTCCATCTCCCAGGGTAACAACAATGACAGGGCTAGGAATACCATTAACATTGAGGGAACAAATGAGGCAGACCTCCCAATGCTTTTAACATTTTGTATTCTCGATTCGAGAAAAATGATCTCTCCATAAACACCTCAACCCTCAGAGAGTCTCTCTCCCCTATCTCAGACGTAGTCATTGAACAGGATGATGTTAGGAATCTCTTAAAACGAGTCAATATTAGGAAAGCCCCAGGTCCAGACCATATCTGTGGGCGTACACTGCAGTATTGTGCTAGCGAACTCTGTGGTGTTTTCCAGCATATCTTCCAATTGTCACTTGAGAATAGCCAAATTCCTGATATGTGGAAATCCTCAACTGTAATTCCCATCCCTAAGAAGCCTCATCCTAAAGTCCTAAACGACTTCAGACCGGTGGCTTTAACGTCATTGGTCATGAAAATGTTTGAAAAACTGGTTAAAGGCCTTGTCATGTCAGTAGTAGGTGGTGAACTTGATCCACTCCAATGTGCACATCAGGCAGGGAGAGGCGTAGAGCAGGCAAAGCTTCTTATACTGCACACCCTCCACAGACACCTTGAAAAGCCACAAGCCCACGCCAGGCTTTTGCTTGCTGACTTTTCTTCAGCATTGAACACAATGCAGCCGCATCTCCTGGTGGAGAGCCTATCATGTCATTTTAAACTGCTGATCAACTTGTTTTATGGATTTCAAACTTTCTAACTAATAGAGAGCAGAAGGTGTCTGTCAATGGACGCCTCTCCTACTCTGTCGTCACTTCCACGGGCTCGCCTCAAGGATGCTTTCTTTCGCCCCTAATTTTTATAATGTACACTAATAAATGCAGGAGCATGCAAGACAACAGCTACCTGGATAGATTCTCTGACGATCCCGCCCTCGTGTCCCTCCTTTGTGGCTCAGAATCAGGAGGGTGCTCTTACCGATTTTATTTCCTGGTGTGATGACAGTTTTCTGGATTTAAATGTCTCTAAACCCCAGGAACTGATCATTGATTGACGTCACAAGGATGTTCCTAAGGAGTGCATCATACACAATGACAAGGTAGAAATTGTCACATCATACAAATACTTGGGCACCATTTTGATGACCACCTCAAATTCGATGTGAATACTGAGTGTGTTGTGAAGCGGGGTCAACAGAGAATGCACCTTCTTTGCAAACTGAACTCTTTCTCTGTCAGGCCTTTCATGCTTTGTCGTTTTTACCAAGCATTCATTGAGAGCCTTATTTGTGTTTCTTTTATCTGCTGGTTCCATAGCCTCACGCTGAACGACAGGAGCAGCCTGAACAGCATTGTTCAAACCTGCTCCAAGATCATCGGCGTGAAACAGAGAGACTTAAATTCCTTCTGAACCAACAGATTCTGCGGAAAGCAGAGAGCATTCTGAACTCTCCAGGTCGTGTACTCTCACATACATTTCGTCTGTTGCCATCAGGGCGTAGATATGCTCTGCCGGATCAAAGGACTAATCACTTTTCTAAATCCTTCATCCCTTCTGCACTCAAACTTTTAAATTCTTGAAAAGGCTTTTAACTTGATTATTTATTTATTTATTTATTATTGTGATGCTTTGAACTATTTATAGTGTAAATTGGAATGATCCACATCTGTGCTCCCGGGTGTGTCTGTGTGTTTTCTTCTTGTATGTTCCTGCCTGTGTACATGACATAAGCTGCTGCTCATAACCAACTGCCCCTTGCGGGATTAATAAAGTTGTTGATTATTGATTGATTGATTGATTGATTGATTGATTGATTGATTGATTGATTGATTGATTGATTGATAGCCTTGCAGTAAGCAATGTGCTATGTGCATGTGATTGAGGAATGGCATGGATATTCAAGTGAATTGCATCTGTGTGTTTTAGTCAAGATTATGCTAAAATATACTTTCCCCAACCACATTTAAAGATGGGGTATGTCAATTATTTCAGATACACTTTTTGTTATGTTCCATGGAATGCTCTTAACGTCCCGATAGCAATGAATACATGAAATGCTTTGACAAAAGTCATCAGTGGAAGCCGCAGTGCTGTAAAAAGCACGACCAATCATCTGAGCCGGCTAAAGTAACTGGATGGCCTACCTGCCTGTCAGCCTTCCATCGGGGCACAAACTCATCTCGTGCCCTCATTGGTCATGTGCGCATTCGTGTGTGTTGGAGGAGGGGCTCTGTGAGGAAGTGGCAGCGCCTTCGAGCTGGTTTCTCCAAAATGACCTACCCCACGTTTAAGTTCCCTCTGAAGAGCCAACCTTCAATTTAGAAAATTCAGTTTATTCCCATAAATTCCTGTTAATTCCTGTGGAAAGTTTCCATCTTTGAAAATTCCCGAATTTTGCAACCCTAGTTTCAAATGACAATTTCTTTCTCTGAGCAGCACATACAAGTCTTTTATATCACACTTTACTGCATTGATGTTCGATAAACTGCCCCTTTAATTGAAATGTCATAAATCTTGACTCTGATGCCACCTGACAGTCTTTCCGTGGAACTCAGGGTGAATCATCTGGATTCCTGCAGCTGTACACAGGCTCACACATGTGGCAGCAGTGTGGGTTGTTTGAGGTGATTCAAAATGAATCCATGTTTACTCGAAGTGCTTTGACATTCCACATCTCAAAAAAAGCCAGGGTATGTCTTCCAGCGACAGCCCCATGTCAAACCGTGAGCTGCACCATCAGATTATAGTTTCATCATTGATACTATAATGATGTAGATAATGACTATAATATAGATACACATATGTTCAGTGTATCTATTTCCTATGTCACCCAGCAAGGTCAGGGGGAAGCTTTCCTAATGGACTACTATAGTGAAAAGATTAGTCAGTGCAGATTATCAGCAGGCTTGGGGAGTAACAGATTACATGTAAAGAGTTATGTTATCAGGACACAAACAAGGTAACTGTATTCCCTTACAGTTACATACACATATCAGATTACTGTAACATTTCTATAACTGGGGATTATTTGCAGGATTACAATGTTTGTGAAAATCTAAAAAGAGGATCAGATTTTATTGTAGGAATTATTATTGTGCTTATACTTTAAGGGTTCAAGGTTCTTTATTGTCAAACTAGCATTGCTACAGAGTAATTATGTTGTTAGTAATTATGTTGAACATCTTAGGTCACATGTTTCTCCAACAAAAAGAGCAGAGTTGGAGAGAGCCAAAGACAATGCCGCCGTCTTCACCGGTGCACCTTCAGCTTTACGTCTGAATCGATACGCCTACTGCCTGAATCTCTTTATGGTTTTCATCTTCTTTGCTTCATTTGTTCTGTTTTTAATTCTGTAGGTGAACCTATGTTCATTAAATAGTGTGCGTATTAAACTAAAACGGAGCATTTTCTGTAAATCTAGTATGTGCTCATGTGTTTCCGTGTTGGTGTAGGCTGCTGCCTGAATATGCTGAAGGAAATACAGGTTTTCTTACCAATCATTTTTTATCCTAAATATCTGAGTTTCTTCTTTTCCAAGGTCACATTGTTCTGTTGTCTTAAATAATTCACTTCAGTAAAAAACATTTTATTGATATTTCTTTACTATTGGATTTATTTGCATTGCATTCAATATTGAAGTCATCCGAAAGTAACCAGGTTGCATTGCTTTTATATGTTCACATTTTGTTTACAGGTAACGTGTAATTGTAACATAATACATGTATAAAGTTACCCTCCCAACACTCAGACATCACAATAGATCTTTAAATATCCTTTGATAAGCACTACCGATCATTGTGAGGGACAGCAGTCCAACACCTGGACTGATTTTCCAATCATACAATAAGATACAGTCATTCATATTTTTTCCCATGCCAAACATTTGCTCATCCCACATGGGATTAAGGGACACTGTTATTTCTGAAGCATGCAACCTCTTCTGGTCACATATACAGTATGCCAAACAAAAAGCAAAACATCAGCTACAACAATATCCTCCTGATATAGATCTGCCTCATGAGGCCTCACCTGAGTGATGGCACACAGCAGCAGAGAGCAGAGCAGCTGTCTTCTGGCCATGTCCCTCGCCACTGCCTTCTGCTCCTTCTCTTGTTCTCCTCCCGCTCTGGAGAAGATGTATATTAGAACTGCCTGCCTCCATTCACTTATATAGTCCCGGTTCTGATGTCACAGGCAGTGGACTGTGGAGTAAATAGTAGCTGGAAAAGAATAAAACCTCCCAGGACCAGGACACCTTTCTGCAGTAACCCTTTCCCCTGCCCCACGTTGCCCTGGATAGGTCTGGACCTGCAATGTGCCGCTCAAATATCCAATCAACTTTTCGGGTGGCTAACGAAATAGAGCTAATTTAAATTAGACGAAACATTGACTAGCCTATAATGTAGTATTTACAATGGGTCATGGATGTGCATGGTGCCGCAAACAGCAACGGAGTGTTGGCATATAGCTGGTGAACACATTGGAGCGTTTAACATTTAAAGAGACAGATGAGTTGTTGAATATGTTGCCTGGTCACCAGAAACATGACTATTACTGGAAGCTTATCAGGACAGCTAATGTCTACATTGTTAGCCACACACATCATAAGAGAAGCAAGTACAGTACATTATACCCTACTGACATTCTTTTTTGAATGTCAGAATTGCCAGGTTCCCTCGGAAATTCAATCAGCTAACAATCCCACAATGCAATGAGTCACATCGTGTAGATGACTATCATTGCTTGGGGACTCGCCATCTACGATGAAGCTAGATGACTCACAATGATCTGATTTCACGATGTACTACTCCTTATCAAGAACACTTCCAAGGTGTGTCTTATGGAATTTATGATTACCGAATTCTGCTTCCCCAAAGACATGGAAATTATTAATAAATTCCCCTTAACTCAATCCAATGTCTCACCACAAAATATTTTCATTAATTTAAACAACTAATTATAGCTGATTTATAATATGGCCATTATACATGTGTATAGTTGTTGTGTTTGTGTGAGAGTGTGTGCAGCATTTTGAATCAGCTAAAGAGTCTTAGGAGACCTTTTGGGACAGCCTGATAATACAAAGTTACAATAGGAGGCATTTAAGTAGCAAATGCAGGGACTAGTTTTTCTGTAATGTTGTGAGGAAGGATATGCCTGATTTTTGCAACGGTCCTTGAGATTTGTTTTATGTGGAAGTTAAAGGACACATCCTGATCAAGTATAACGCAGAGACTCCTCACGGTTTTGCTGGAGGCAATACATACAAATAATCAGAAATAAAAACTCATTACTCGCATACAATGACATCAAAACGCATTTTAATGGCCAAATTAACCTTAAAATAGGCATTTTCCACCGAGAATAACACGAAGGACAGCCATTGTTGTTGATCACGTGGTCTGGGAGCTGTTGCAGCGTCCATAGCAACCACCTTAGCAACCATGAATGTGTACACATTCATGAAGTAATCTTCGTCATAACTAGCAAACTAAACATCATGTACATGTACTGCACAAATAATCAGTAATAAAAACTCATTACTCGCATAAAATGAGATCAAAACGCATTTTAATGGCCAAATGAACCTTAGAATAGGCATTATGAAAGTCCATGGGACGCCCTGCCCGTAGAAGCCTGACGGTCAAGGGGTCCGCTGTGTCCGCAATGAAGGTCTATGGGACGCCCTGCCGGTAGAAAATGACGGGAAAGGGGTACCCTGTACGTAATATAGCGACGGGGAGGGGCCCTGACCGTCCGTCAATATGTGACGGGATGAGAGTGAGAACGTGTGTGTGTGTGTGTGTGTGTGTGTGTGTGTGTGTGTGTGTGTGTGTGTGTGTGTGTGTGTGTGTGTGTGTGTGTGTGTGTGTGTGTGTGTGTGTGTGAGTGTGTGTGAGATCGTTGGAGCTATTTGCAACTCAAGGCATATGCTCGAACGGGAGCTGCCTGGACGCTGTGATCATGTTGCTGCAATCATGAGTGTGCTGACTTCTCCTACAATGTCCTGCTGTATGGCTGCCTGCATCAAGTCAAGTGCTCGGCGCAGTTGTGTGGATAGGTCGCTCCTCTGTTTTCATTTAAACAGCTCCTTATATCCGTTAGCGCAGCTAGCTAGCACCAGATGCTAACAACAACAATAGCCGCGTTCACACTGCGGTACGGTAATGCACGTAAGGTCTCTCTCTCGCTCGCTCGGGCCACAAAGACACACACCCTCCCGGTCCTCCCGATGGCCAGTCGGTGCCTGCCGGTGAGCGTGGAAGTGTGGTCTGCCACAAGCGGGCGGCAGGAGCGGGGCTGTCAGCAGCATCAGCTTGTAGATGGTATTTTAAACTCAATGCGCGAAACTACGGGGCGGCCGAGGAAAAAAAAATACACATGCGTTAATCGCGTTAAAATAATTAGTGGCGTTAATTTTTTTTTGCGTTAACGCGTTATTAACGCGTTAACTTGACAGCCCTAATAAGAACATGACATTTATATGCATAGCAAAAATAAATAATAATAATATTGTTAACAAACCTGTTTGTGTTGCTCTGCTGAACCATGGTTCAACAGGAGCTTCTGTAAATAGTTTTGTAAATAGTTTGAATATTTATCATAGTAATCATTTTCAGTCTCCCACTCTCTCAATTTAATTTATCGTTTCTTTGCCCCACCATATATGTTGTTGTCCAAGGGCACTAATTGGGTCTGTGTTGAAGATTGTTTTACACTTTAGATTCATCAAAATTGTGTTTTTTGGCTGAATTAATCCTTTTCTGTTGAACCCTAACCCTCTTTGTTCTCCTTCTCATTCATTTGACTTTGTTTTGTTCTGACACACATCACTTTTTCCATACACTGTTCTTAATACTTGTTCACACATTTTTTCGTCCCTTTTACTTTGTTCTTCCTGTTGTTCTTGTTCAAACACATATATCAATTGTTCATCCACTGTTGTGGTAAAATGATTAACATGATCATGCTACCCATGCTAACATGAACACAAGCGTTTCCCTCCAAACATGTAAAACATATCTAAGTAATAGGCTACCAAGCTTTCCGTTGTCACCCTGCCTCTCCAAATGCAAAACTGTCAATAAAAAGTATGCAATAATGCAATTACAGCTGAAAAAGTACTTGGGTGTGTGTGTTTTTAATATATATATTTACCATTCAATAACGCAATCGCTGCTGTCTGTCTGTCCCATATAAGAACATGACAGCGCAGCGCAACTATATTACGGACGTGACTGCCCTGACAGTGACAGCAACATAGCCTGCTTGTGCTGCCACACTTTCCCCTCAAAATATCGTTAAATAACGAAACTTGTAAATATTGTCAATCCATACAAAGTGTAACCACATCATGTAAATATGAAAGCAATCTTTAAAAAATAACAGCGTTGGTTTAATCTATGACTATTTTGACCATGTTTGTGCTGTTTTTGCCATAGAGAAGCATTGCCACGGAAGTGCGTTTTGAACTATCCCGGCATACATAAACCACGTGACGGGCTGGCGGCGACATCAAAGAGTGTCGTAACTCTTATCTCTCTATGGCTCTGGGTTCAATAAACGTGTCCCTTCACACGAGACCGCTCGACTCGCTGGAGAAGCTGTAGTACATATGCCGGGCCTGGACCATGGTGTGGACGGGCTGTTACGTTCTTGTATTTTTTTTTAATTGGGACAGCCTCTCGGCGGAAGTGACGCAAGCGGTCAACGAACGCAGCCTCCGAAGGAAACGGCCGCTGAACTGAGACACGCCTAGGGGTTATTTCCACTGCAGCGGGTAGCCCCCTTTAAGCGTCCTTAACCGTCCTCAAGCGGCCAGGCTAGTTTTTGGTGGCATTTCCATATAGCCTAGTACCGGCTAGCGGGTACTTTTCCCCTCTTTTTCCGGCCCCATAAAATCGTGGTTCTATTTATCAGACCAGGCCAGGGCTGTGACGTCAACACTCTCGACTGCTGATTGGACAGAGAGAATCGTCACAAGATCGCTCGCGAGTTCATCCCTAGCGTCGCATATATATTTAGAAGCAAGCTTGCAGCATTTTTATAAACAGCATTTTGTAAACGGAGGAGCTACAAAAATGGCTACGTTTGTTAAGAAAAGCACACCGGGGTCGACCGAGGAGGTGACGACGTTCCTTCATCTCATTGGGGATGATAAAATCCAGCGGGAGCTCGACGGAACAACAAGAAATGTAAAAGTGTTCCAGGATGTCTCTGCACAGATGTCCGAACGCGGATTTTCGAGGACTTTCCTGCAGTGTCGGGAAAAACTTAAAAAGATGAAGAGTGAATATCGCATAATAAAGGACAACAATAACACGAGTGGTGCGGGTCGCAAACAATGGAAGTGGTTCCACTTGTTGGACCAGATTTACGGCCATAGACCGGCCAACGTTGGGAGGGAGGGAGGCCTGGACTCTGCAAGGTACGCTCACTTCTAACAAAGAAGGCTATTTTATCCTTACATTAATGTTGGACAACCCATGCTTTTATGGAGCCCCGAAGAGCTACATAGCTAGCTAAGGCAGATAGCCTAGGCCAGGGGTAGGGAACCTTTTTCCTCTCAAGGGCCATTTCAATGTTTACAATATCCTCAGAGGGCCGTACAAGTTATTGACCTCCTCTTAAAAAAACTAAAATCACAGCCCATTCATTTCATTCTGTGCAAAGAAAAAGCAACCTCTTAATCCAGATATCTCACCATGACTCGCGTATGCATGCACGTGCAGGGTGTGGCGTGCTCCCCTGGGAAGATTTTTTTTTAAATGTTGAAGTTAAAAGCATCAATCTGGTGCACTTTGAGAGCAACATTAGGAGATCTATGGACACATCTCTCAACACCCAGACACAACTGTAAGCAGATCTTCTTTTAATTTATGGATATTTGACAAATCACTCCCCTTTCAAACTGTATTCTTCTTTATTAATAACCGTCATATAGTATTTTATACCTGTTTACTTTATTCTCTTATTTTTTTTATAACTATAATGATCATATAAAGATGTGCCTTTACCTCACTGGTTGTAGACTACACTTCTTATATTCGTTAGCATAGCTAGCTAACCAGATGCTAATGATAACAACACAGTTATTGACTGTCTGACCAGTATGACAGATGAGCAGATTGCCACTGGGCTTTCAACTAAAGACACAGCCACGCAGAAACTGCGGCATGTGTATGGACAGTGGCGGCGCCAGGGTATGGCTGGGGTAGGCTACAGCCATACCAAGAAATGGCTTAGCCCTACCTTAGCCCGACCATGAAAAATGGTCGGGCTATTATAAAAAGTAAGTATGTTGAGAACACGGATTGCGAAAATCTACCGGTCGTGTCCACAACACACAAACTGATCCTGCTGCTGTAACAACAAGTGCACGTTACTGACGCAATATGGTTGAGACCATTCAGGCTTATGCTAGAGGGGTGCAAGGAATAGTCTAAGTAGTGGGGGAGTTTTATACACTAAAGGTGTGGAAATTCTCTCGCGTTATTCAGCCGCGGTCAGATCAAAATGCCTGCAAATGCAATTTGAACAAACCTACAGCCAATCAGAGCAACGCAACGTTGGGTGCATAGAGAGGCGAAGTCCCTCCCTTTCCGGGAGCCTCCATGGGACCCCGGAAGCGTAAAATTATACATTGAAGTCAATGGAGAGAGAAAGGTTATCTTTTGATCCAGTTTGAATTGTGCCACGAATGACACATATGATGTTTGTCAATTTAAAAGAATATTTTGCAAGTCAAAAAAATAAAAATGTGTCGTAAAACTGTGAAGTTACACATTTTTTTGTGTGAAACCGCTCAGTGAACTACAGGTCTCTTGGTCTCGCACAATACGCGTCACCATCACAAAGATGGCCGTCACGTTAGCACATTTCACCTGCTTCTTTCAGAATGAGAATAAAAGTATAAAACGAGGTGAACATCACTACAAGTCTGGACACGTTGAGAGCTGTACATACACGAAAAGGGAGTTAGTCGGTTCTGTAAGAGCAGCGGGACCGGCTTTACAAGGTTTCGGTGAGTAATATGAGTGCAATGTGTAACGTTAATGTCAGCTAGGCTAGCTAACATTAGCTAACAATGTACACTAACGTGTTTTGTTTCAGGAACTAGTTTTTGTTTTGTTTGTTAGTCTATTAATGAACTGACTCGTGCTCCGTGCTAAAGTGTTTGCCAAGTTTAATCAAGAGGTCTTGTTCGGGTCCCTTACCGTACATGTGGATTTAAACATAGGTCACAACTATGTGGCGACACCTTGTGGTAGGAGTGTGTATCTATCTAATCAACACATCCCCCTTTCTTTGAGGTAATATAAACAAGTAGTGCAACATCAATTTTAACCAAACATTTTGATTTCTCTACCATGCCATAACAAATAAACATCTAAATGTACTCAGAATGCTAACTAGCACAAACTTGTAAATTGTCTAAACATTTACACCATTTTAACATCCATTAAATCAGTCTCTCAACTACAGATTCAGTCTGGTTTTCTGATTTCCCTTGTAGATCTTCTGACCACATGTTCACTGAGTGTTAGTATCACAGTCTGTCTGTGGTGAAGGTGTGAACTCAGACTCAATGATGGATTCACTGAGCTGTTGACCAGCCTCTTTTGTTTTCATAAGACTGCGACGATTGCGTCTGAAGATTTGTCCTTCCTCTGTCCTCACAGTGAAAGATCGCCGTGCTACTTCCTGAAGAACAGTGGCTTTAGTTCTCCATCCATCAGGACCCTCAATCCTGACTGTGTCATTACTTGATAGCAATGGAAGCTGCTTAGCTGTTTTGTCATACCATGTTTTCTGCTTCATCTTTTGTTGTTGTAGTTGGTGTTGCAGCTTTGGGTGTCTCTTTTGCTTTGAATAGCTTGGCAGTGTGGTGCGCAACTTACGATTCATCAGAAGTTCAGCAGGTGACAGCCCACACTCCAGAGGTGAGGCTCTGTAGCTGAGTAAAGCGAGGTATGGGTCTGAGCCACTCTCATCAGCTTTCTTTAGAAGTTGCTTGAGAATGTGAACTCCCTTTTCAGCTTTCCCATTTGACTGTGGATAATGAGGACTTGAGGTCACATGCTTAAAGTCATATTGTTCTGCAAATTCTTGCCACTCTGCTGTTGAAACACAGTCCGTTGTCACTCACTACTGTGTTAGGTATGCCATGCCTTGCAAAAATAGATTTTGAATGTGTTATGACACATGTTGATGATGAGTTTGATAGTAGTGCCATTTCAGGAAAGTTTGAGTAATAGTCAATGACCATTAAATAGTCTTTACCTTTGAGATTAAACAAATCCATTCCAACTTTATCCCATGGTGCTGTTGGCACATCAGTCACCATCATGGGCTCTTTAGTCTGTTTGTTTCTGTGTGTCTGGCATGTGTCACACGTACCAATCAGTCTCTCGATGTCTTTATTTACTCCAGGCCAGAAAACACTGTCTCTCGCCCGTCTTTTGCATTTTTCTACACCCAGATGACCTTCATGTATTTTTTTTAGTACTTCCTGTCTCAATGCGCGTGGAATGACAATCCTGTGTTGTTTCAGTAATAGTCCATCCACGACACTCAGTTCACCTCTGATGTGGTAGAAGAGCGGACAGGAACCTACAGGCCATCCATTTTGCATATTTGCGATGACACACTGCAGCTCTGTGTCTTTTGCTGTTTCTTCAGCTATCTCTCTGGACTTTGTGTCTGATACAGGCAGCGCAGCAGACACCATGTTCACATGACTTTTCACATCCTCTTCAGTTGTACTCACATCATCCATTGTAGGTGCTCGTGAGAGAGCGTCATCAAGTATCAGGTGCTTTCCAGGTGTGTAGATCAGCTCAAAGTCATATCTCTGCATCTTCATCATGAGACGCTGTATCCTTGGTGTCATTTCACTTAAATTCTTTTTAATGATGGATACAAGTGGACGATGATCTGTCTCTACTGTGAATGAAGGTCGGCCATAAACGTAGCTGTGGAACTTCTCCAAGCCATAAACCAGTCCCAGACATTCTTTTTCTATTTGAGCATATCTGCACTCAGTCTGTGTCATTGACCTGGATGCATAGGCCACTGGTTTCCAATGCTCGCCTTCAACTCGTAGGAGCACTGCGCCTATTCCATCCTTTGAAGCATCTGTTGAAACTTTAATCTTCTTTGTTGGGTCAAAGAATGTCAATACAGGTGCAGTTGTGAGTGTCTGTCTGAGTGTTTTCCACTCTTGCTCATGTTTGACTGTCCATTTAAACTCATGTTCTTTGTGAAGGAGCTCACGGATGCAAGATGTCTTTGCAGATAGGTTTGGAATAAATGTACCTATGAAGTTGACCATCCCCATAATGCGAAGTACACCTGTCTTGTCTGTGGGCCTTGGCATATCCTGTATGGCTCTGATCTTTTCTTGGTCAGCTTGTACACCTTGTGCAGAGAGCTTGTCTCCGAGAAAGACAACTTCTTGAACTCCAAACTCGCATTTGCTCTTGTTAAGCTCGAGTCCATACTTGTGTATGCGCTGCAGCACCTTTTTCAGCCTCTCATTGTGTTCTTGTAGTGTAGAGCCCCACACAATGATGTCATCAACATATGCTCTAACACCGTCCAGCCCCTCAATGATGTGCTCTGTGAAATATTTCGGATGCTGAGATGATCCCAAAGGGCAGTCTGAGGAAGCAATATCTGCCGAATGGTGTATTAAAGGTGCAATATTTGGTGCTGCTTTCATCCAGTTTCAGCTGCCAAAAGCCTTGAGACGCATCAAGCTTTGTGAAGAAGCTGGCACCTCCCATTTCACTTGTGATTTCCTCACGCTTGGGTATCTGATAATGTTCACGCTTGATGTTTTCATTAAGATCTTTTGGGTCCATACACACTCTTAAATCACCACTTTTCTTCTTTACACAGACCATCGAGTTAACCCAGTCTGTTGGCTCCTCAACCTTTTTGTATCACTCCGAGCATTGTCATTCTGTCGAGCTCTTTCTTTAAGCGATCTCTGAGTGGCGCTGGAACTCTTCTTGCAGCATGCACAACTGGCTGTGCATTTTCTTTGAGCTGGATTTTGTATGTGAAGGGCAACACACCAAAACCCTTAAACACATTTGCATAACTCTGTACGATACCATCAATTGAGTCATTTGGTGTACTCACAGTTGTGTTGATGCAATACACTCTCTTGACAAGTTCCAAATCTTCACATGCTTTATCACTCAGCAGTGAATCAAGTCCATCAGCGACAACAGAGAAAAGTAGGTGGTGCACTTTACCTTTTGAGGTGTCTTTAATATGCACACACCCAAACTGTTGATTTTCTTTCCATTATAATCTTTTAGTGCCTGTGTTCTTTTGTTAATGTGTGGCTTATCTTTCATTGCCTTGATGTCAGACAGGCTCATCAGGTTTGCTTTTGCACCAGTATCCAGTTTCATAGTTATTATTGTCCCGTTAATCATCAGTGGAGCTATCCATTTGTCTTCTCTGATTGCATTAACCTCTTTTTGTTCAGTTTCACAGTTCACCATGCCAACAAAAAATGTCTCACGTAAATCATCGTCTTCCACTATGTTTACAGACTTTCCTTTCGTCCTCTCATTTCCTTTTGAGAAGCACTGCTTAGCAAAATGGTTCTGGCCCTGGCAATTAGAGCATTGCTTACCAAATGCCGGACACTGTCGTGGTTTGTGCTTCGAGCCGCAGCGCTTACAGCTGAATGTCCCCTCTTCCGACCGCTGTGTTGGCCGCGTCTGTGCGCGCCATTTGCCTTGGCTGGAGACCGCACCAACTGCTGCGCCATCACTCACGTTAGCCGCGCCCGCCATCTCGCTGAAAGTCCTGACGTGCATTTGGGACAGCTCGCTTGCATGGCAGATTTGTATAGCTGCTTCACATGTCAGCTCCGTTTCCCTTAGCAGCCTTTCTCTGACCTTTCTATCCTCCACGCCAAAAACGATCTGGTCCCGTATCATGGAGTCCCTCAGCGTAGCAAAGTTGCATGACTGTGCTTTTAGCTTCAGGTCAGTCAGAAAGCTATCAAAAGGCTCATGCTGCTGCACACGTGAACGGAATACATATCTCTCGTATGTTTCGTTCTTTCTGGGAGAGCAGTGGGCATCAAATTTATGGAGCACTTTATCCAGTTTGTCTTTATCAGCCTGCTCTTCATACACAAAAGTATTGTACACTTCTATCGCCTTTGAGCCTGCTATAGTTAGCAGTAGCGCTACCTTCCTAGCATCCGGCTTAGTTTCCAGTCCCATGGCCGTGATGTAAAGCTCGAACTGCTGCTTGAAGGTCCGCCAGTTGCTGTCGACATTTCCCGAAAGTTTTAGCGTCTCCAGTGGCTTTAATGAATCCATGTCACTTGTCACAACTCCTCACTTACATGCGTTTTTATTTTACTTCATAATTTACTCCTGGTACCATGTTTTGTTTGTTAGTCTATTAATGAACTGACTCGTGCTCCGTGCTAAAGTGTTAGCCAAGTTTAATCAAGAGGTCTTGTTCGGGTCCCTTACCGTACATGTGGATTTAAACATAGGTCACAACTATGTGGCGACACCTTGTGGTAGGAGTGTGTATCTATCTAATCAACACAGTTTTCTCCTAAAGAACTTTGTGGTCTCTGTGTATGCTGTGGATAACATTAGTGTTCACAAGAACAAGGTACACTCCCGTGTTTTGTTTTAGTTGCTCTTCAGATTGAAGCGGCCAGTTTTATATCGACTATACTGTATGTGTGATCTCCTTTTACATCTCGTTGTGTCATTTGAGTTTATTTGCTGTGTGTAGATTCAAGGGTTTTGGTTATCTTGTCAATTTGTTTGGTTATCCAGGCACAGCTGTGTGTGACTCCCTCGGGTACACCGGTATGTGTTTTCCTAATGTAGAGAGCATTGATTAATTAATAAACTACACACTGAGTCTAGATCCTGACCAAGTCCTTTTTTATTGTTGATCAAATGTTTTTCAAAAATATATTCATACACATTTAGAAAAATACAATGTACAATCACAACCAGTACAACACAAATTACAAAAAATACAGAAAAAACAAACAATAACAACAATCACACAAGAGGACAAAACTATGGAAAAATAACCCCTCCCACCCCCAGATCCGGACCATCCTTGTATTATTGCTCATTCAATCTATTATAGCATGCTAACAAACATGGTACTTACTTTATTTGTACTGATCTGCATGGGAGACGATGGCGCGATGCAGAGCGCTGTCTGTGATTGTGCACGGAGGATGTACAAATGCAGCCACGCTGCAGCATTGGCGATATGTGCCATGTGGCAGATCAGCTCCACAGATGTTGAGTGCCAGTGGAGGAAGCCTGGCACTTCCAAAGTAGTCCAGCCGGTGTCTCAACTTTACCAACAGTGAGAGGAGACATACGACCCACTGGCCAGAGACATTGCCACTCAGGATGTAGACTGGTTCAGGTCTGCACTGAGGGGCGCACAGTGTGGCATGGCATGGCTTTTGTCACCTGAGCCAGAGCCGCGGCCTCAACATCAGGCCATTGTCACCGTGCCGGAGCTGAAGGGGCATGGCGGTCGGGGGCTTGAGGCAATTCTTGCCACAATGCGACTGAGCAGAGACCAGCAAGCTGCCATCCAGACAGTGAAGTGTCCACCATCATTATACATAATGGTGTATATAGGATATATATATATATATATATATATATATATATATATTTGTATACATATCTGTAAATTGTATAATTTTATTTGATTTAAAAGTATTTTTGATCTCTCTGTCTATAAACACAAACTGAGTAAGATTGACAATAAAGTTGACTTTGAAAAATATATATATTCTTTATGAAAATAGTTGACTGTTGGAGAAATTAATTGATTTGATTTTCTGAAGTTAATTTAACTTAACCATGTAAGGGTCATTATTAAAAAGGTACAATCAATTTGTTTAGGGTTGACTAAAATAATGATAAACATTTCATTTGGATAATTTACTGACAGAATAAGAAACTCAATGATGCTCTACTCACCTGTTCCTTTTTAGAAAGTGAAACAGTTGAAACGATAGATTTTAGTAAACTTAAAAACAACCTTCTCCAAAAGCTATCGAGGAATATACCGAATACTTGTTTTAGAACTTTATTACATATTTGTATATAAATAGTTTGAATGATCCATAATTGACAGAAGCTTGTGTTTACAATTACCTGTCACTCATATATTAATGTCTTTGTAACTTCAGTAAACCACTACCTCACTCATTTCTTTCATTCATCACGGTTCAGTAAACTAAGTGATACATGAACCAGTTGAATCATTATAATAACGTAGGATTGCAACTCTTTGAAACTGTAGGTGGCTCTTAAAAGAGCCGTTGTGTTTGGGTGTGCTGGTCTCAGGTCAGTCTAAGCCCTCTCTCTGCGGATGCGGCGGGCCAGCTGGATGTCCTTGGGCATGATGGCGACCCTCTTTGCTTGGTTCATCTTACTGGGGGGGGCAGCTACATGGATGTCGGTGCAGTCCACAGTCATTGTGCAGTTGAAGGCAGAATGAATTTATTATTGACTCCGAATGAAGCACAACTTCATGTCATACAATACATTGAGTTTATTTGTAATTGTGTAAACAAATAAAGCATTGATTAGAAAGCAGGACCTGCAGGAACAGAGCACGGTGATGGATGGAGCTGGGAAGAGAGAAGAATAAAGAAAACAGATCAACTTTATTATCAATTTCAAAACAAGTTGCCGCTCCTACAGTTTTCTAGTGTGTAAAGATGATTTCACTTGACCTATGCACAATATCACACTCAATACATGTGTGTCTCTGGGGGGTGCATTGTGCCTTTGATGTATATAAATAATATACCATAACCAAATACTATTGTGCCTTTGATGTATATAAATAATATACCATAACCAAATACTATTGTGCCTTTGATGTATATAAATAATATACCATAACCAAATACTATTATGCCTTTGATGTATATAAATAATATACCATAACCAAATACTATTGCGTACAGTGGAAATCAGGTTGCCAGAGCAGGTCAGTCAGTGTGCATGTTCCTCAGGGTCTCAGCAGTTACAGGTGAGGGAAAGGAAATAAAAGAGAAAAAGGTCAGTAACAACACTTTAAAGTAACAACACTCTGAATAATTATCTCTTCTAATAATGTTCTATCAGTAATCACTCAACTACTGTCTTTCCAACAAACAGATTGACTCACTGTCGTCACAATGAAACACGTCCAGAAGAATGTCATGCAAAGCTATCTGTACTTGAGATTATATTGGCCCCAAAAAGAACCTTGAAAAGGACGTGTGTGTGTTTGGTAAGATGGTGTGTGGGTGTGTGTGTTGGGTGTGTCAGGGTGTCTGGGAAAGTGTATGTAAGAAGGTTTATATATATAGGATTACTTTAAAACAGTCCCAAATAATACATGTTCACTTCAATACAGTTCAAGATAATACCTGTTTACTTTAATACAGTTTAGAACAATATCTGTTTGCTCTAGTTTACTTCATGTAATAAAATAATAATGTCATGGTAAGGCTACCATTACTAAAGTAATGTAATGCTAACTAACGTGCTCGCTACTCGTCGCTACTAGCTATGTAGCTAGCTTGACTGTGTTCCATGCACAACATGTATATTACCTGATATGTCTGATCCGGCGACTCCTGGTCCTTTCATCAGACGGGAATCGATAGAACGAGCAAGTAGTTTGATCACTTATGTGATTACAACCTGGTACAAAGCACACATGCATCTTGTAAAAGTGAATTTATTTTTAGCAATCTCTTATTTATTGGAGGGAATAAATCAGTTATGAGATCTTCTTCTTCTTCGCTTTAATTACGAGTCGCAACCACTTGGAGCATTATCGCCTTTGACATCACTTACGCGAGCCAGAATGGGATTTGGGATTTGTAGTCTTTGTAGTCGCGTATTTTTCATAGTCTTATATTTCAACAGTTTTACGACAAAATGTGACTTTTTTGACATGGAACTTATTGTTTAAGATTGACAAACATCATATGTGTAGTTCGTGGCACAATTCAGACGGGATCAAAAGATACGTGTTCTCTCTCCATTGAATTCAATGTTAATTTTTCGCTTCTGGGGTCCCATGGGCCGGAAGTAGATGGGCGTGACTTCGCCTCTCTATTACTGCATTATGCATTACTGATACGTCACGTTCACAGTGAAAGGTCCCCAAACTCGCGCCGAGTAAATTGCAGCAGACAGACAGCAGAACTTCTAGGATTAATTGTATATTTCGGATGGATAGATTTGTTCTTAAACGTCCTCGCATTGAGGTACAAGTCGAACAGGTGCCAGAGTTACACGACCCACCTGAAGAGTGAATAGTGAGTTTTGAATATATTTTGTAATAATGGGTCATTTGAAAAAGTGTTTTGTATGACAATAGAGACACAGGCCACCTGTTGTGTGCTGCGTCTGTCTCTCTGTTTACGTCTGTCTGCCTGTCTGCCTGTCTGTCTGCCTGTCTGTCTGTCTGCCTGTCTGTCTGTCTGTCTGTCTGTCTGTCTGTCTGTCTGTCTGTCTGTCTGTCTCTCTCTCTCTCTCTCTCTCTCTCTCTCTCTCTCTCTCTCTCTCTCTCTCTCTCTCTCTCTCTCCGTGCCTAGCATGTTGTAACAACGTGGAATTAGCAGAATAGGCTATTGTATTGTCTAACTCACACCTGTTGCTCTCGATGTAATTTAGCTGATAAAAGGCCGACTAATAAAAGCCTCACGCGTGGCGTTTCACTGTCAAGGGGTGCGATATAGCGTGTATGTAATTACATTACAAATACTGACTTGAGCCCCACCACTGTATGGGTTAGCCCTACCATAGATTACCCAACAAAAATACTCTGGCGCCGCCACTGTGTATGGACCAAGCGGCAAACTCTGGGGAACAGCCGGGAAGCCAATACGGAAGTGCCACACACTGCAGTTCATATATTGGCCGATAGGCGATGGCTGCAGAAAGGAGCAATTTCCATAGACCCCCATGTTAAAATGCCCAACTTTACAGCAGAAAAAAACATGTTTCTAGCCCTGGCTCCATACATTTTTATTATCGATATAGTTAGATTCCACCTTCATGATTATGGATCTGTGAGTGAATTGTTTTCTAACACAACCCTTTTATTTATATTAGGTCTTAAAGTTTTTGCATAAATTAGGGCGTGGTCACGTTGATGGACACGTACATGCCTCACTGTCAGCTAACAGCAACTTGTCCACTCTGCTAGGCTACAACCATAGAGGCTACAACGTTAGTTAGTCATAGTACTGTACTTGACCCTTTAGCTTTAGCCGTGTTCGTGGTGATATACCAGACAATTAAGATGTCGTGCTGTGCGCTTGAATGTACTAACAGAACTTCCAATAAGTCTACTCTCAGCTATTTTCAGTGAGTAAAATGATAATATTATACATGTTAACCCCGTTCGCAGGTGTTTGTGTGCTTGTTAGCTTAGCTTGTTATGTAGCTTATTAGCCAGCTAAGGACGTAACCCTTTATACATGTGTATATATATATACAGTTTAGTTTATGATTCAGCCTTGGGTAATACTTTTATAGTCTATGGCTATGACACCCATAATGCTAAATGGGAGCAAATGTTAAAAGAGGACCCAATTATCCCAGTGGTGGCCGCCGTAGCTAGCCCTTTGCGGCTCCGTTAGCGTCGGCCAGCGGCGGAGCCCGGCGTTATAACTGGAGATCAAGGAATGCAGCGAAACGCGGACTTGGTTCGCCTGCAGCCCGCTATAGTATTAGCTAAAGAAATGATGTTGAACAAGGCTTATTAAGCTGAACATCGCCACAATTGTTCTGCTATGTATCGGTACTTATTTTATTTTCTTAACGTGTGAATGACAAGCATTAAGAATAACAACAAATAGCTATTTATCTTGCATATTGTCTCGTTTGATTATGAATGTAACACTTATATAGTGGAACTACACTGTTTTATCAAAACCAAAGTGCCACGCAGTAACTTGGTAGGCCCATGCATGTATTTCAGCAGGAAATGTGCAACCCAGATTACATTCACCAACACAGACTATATAGAAATATTTGTAAAAGTTGTTCATGCGTTATTAAGTGAATATGGCATTAACCCTCCTGTTGTCTTTGGGTCGGTTTTCATGTATTTTTGAAAAAAGGTTTCCTTTAGGTGATCCAGACAGGCTGGACCAGTGGGTGCTGAACATCCGGAGGAATACATGGACCCGCAACGTTTCTTCTCGCCTGTGCAGTGAACACTTTGAGAGTCATCCGTTCAGCACGGACTCATGGGTACAGATCCTTTTGAAAAAAATAACTTGGTTCCATTTGTGTGTGTAAATTGTTGTTACTAATTAAATACATGTTATACATCATACAATGCTAAATAATTGTTATGGCACAGCTTGCACATCAGTGATGATGAGTAATGTTCTTTTGATTAAAGGCCAAATTAAGATTTTGCCAGTTAAGTAAAGAAACATAGAAATCGATTTTTTTTGCAAACCATCACATTTCTCTTCAATTTATGCAAAGACTCTTTATCATAGATAGAGAGTTGCCATTTCCCCCACATACTCTATGTTAAAAACAGATGAATTATATTACCTTTTTTACATTATTTTAATAGCAACATTCATTCATCTGTTGTCATCTTATAACTTATTTATCTTAACAGCTATCACTGTAAAAAAAAATGATTTCATTTAATTTTACTATACAATATTTATCTTTACATTCTGTTCTTGCATATGTCTTATTATATTTACGTGTATATAGATTTCTGCCTGCACTAATTTATTATTCTTAATTTAATTTAGAATTTCTTTTATTGTTTTATGTCTTATATAACTATGTTGCATTGTTGGGGGAGCTCGGGACAGATGATTTGCATTGCCATTCCCACACTGTAGCCTATGTGCTATGACATAAATCCTTTGAATCTGAATCTTGGAAACACGTAATTGTTGAATAGATTAACTGCATAGTTATTTTATGTGTTTTTGTTTATTATTTTTATTAGGGAAGGAGATGCCTGAAAAACACTGCAGTGCCCACCATTTTGTATTTCACCAAAGAACAACAGCCTGGAAGGAGAAGCAGGTGAGTAGCAATGACAGTGACAGTCTTAGTTCGACTGTTAACAGCAAGGAGGAGGAGGTTTCAGATGGAGACCATGGTAGTGGTGAAAACAGTCTTGCTGCTGATCAGAGCAATATCATTATGATACAAGGCACGCCTGAAGAAGCCTTTGTTGTTCCACATGTGGAGCGTAATGACGTTCCAACAGCCAATGCTTGTGAGGAGGGTGTTGGTTTGGTGAGCAGCAGCCAGCACACAGACTCCGCCTCTGTTCACTCTCACACTTGGGCTTTAAACTAAGACGGGTCGTACTGAATAGTTTGTGCACACATTTCTAACATGTGATCTTTCTTTCATGTAGGACGCTTGAGGGAAGTTGCAACGCCTCGGCCAATGGGATGTCTTCTCCACGTGAAAGACATTGAAGGCATCATTTATAACTTGAGACCATTTTCCAAAAGTGATGACTTGTATTGGCTTAGGCAGTAATGGATTACATCGAACACGAATCAAGATCGTATAGAGAAAAAGGAAAGTGTAATCCTTAGATACAGAGGAAGAGATGTAATCGCATTAGTTTGACTTTTCTAATAATAGGGAAACTCAGGATTACAATCTTATTCAAAACCTAAAAAGAGCAGATAGTGCTCGTTGTAAAATTATCAAATTGTATCTCTTCTCTGAAGCCGTACTGTTCTGTAGGCTAATACTTTCATTGTGAATCTGTACCTACTGCCTAAATCTGCTTTATGGTATTATATTATACATTTCAGTAAACACATCATATTCATATTTCTTCTCTCCTGTGTTTATTTGCATTGCATTTGATATTGAGGTAATCCAAAAGAAAAATAAAGTCATCGGGTTACATTACTTTTATATCTTGATACTCACATGAAGTTACTGGTTGTGTTTTTGGCCAGTAGCCCTCCCAACCCTGTACATAAGTTATATCATTTGAATTACTGATACAGGTGTTGCACATCTTTAATTTATTCTCTAGTGTACTTAAGTCATAAAATGATTCGAAACCTTTACTTTTCATAAAATGCAAGATGTAACTTTCAATGTGAAAGAGATCTGATTAAACAAAGAGTAAAAGCACAATCTTAAATGTTGACATTTATCATTTTCCTATGCTTATTGTTAATGTAGTGGTGTTATAAACAAAATGTTGTCGTAAAGGAAATTAAGATGTTTTTTATTTGTTGACAAAAGATTTAAAGTTGATGCTCACAACATGTGGGAACATTTATGGAGAAAAATGTTTCTATTGTAAAACAAACATTTATCTGCATACTGAACAATTTAGAAACTCTCTAAAAGGTATTATCTTCTGTGACGTTACGATCCTGTAGGGATTGTGGGTGTTGCACTTCGTAATTACATTCTATGGTATGCTTATGACATTGATGCCAACATACATGGGACTAGGGGAGACCTTCTTGTTGTTTGCATTGTCACTGATAAATGACAGCGTAGTATTCATTGTCAAGATTTGTGTTTTTAAACTTGGGACTCTTTTCAGACTGCTCCGGCTGGGAAAGCCCCTATGGGTGAAATGAACTCACAAAAACAGCCCAGGACTGTCATGTCTAATGTTGGAGTGGTCAACAATGGCACCATTTAGGCTATGAACAAAAGTAGCCATAACACTGTTAACAAACTTCCGGGCCTTGTCAATTTTGACAGGATTTTCACCAGCCCTCCACCGGCACCTCTGGGAGAGCATGATCTTCATGCCAGGGTGCCGATGATGAAGCTGGCGCAGGTCCTCCTTCATCTGGTTCAGCAACTGAACACTGGGCACATCCCCCAAGTCATTGCCGCCACAGTGGATGAGGAGGACATCCGGGACTGCTCTTCCTCGCAGGGAGTAGGAAAAGAAAGGGAGGACACCTCTCCAGCGCAGTCCACCCCAACCGAACCAGCACACCCTCAGGTCGAGGCCAAGGTTGCTGCCGATGGTCTCTGTAGCTCTCTGGGCTCCACGCCGGACATAGCTGTCTCCGATTATCCATACAGTCACTATGGGAGGAAAACAAATGAGAGTAACAAATGCTTCAGATAATGAGGAATATCAAATTAAGTATAAAGGGTTGCTCATTTTGTTCCTTTGACAATAACATACAAAATAACTATGAAATCACACCTGTATGGTTAAAAGTAACAAGAGAGCAAAACCTCATAAAAACAGATTAACAGCACACAGTTTATATATATATATATATATATATATATGTATATACTGTTTGCTGTTTATCTACAATTGTGCACACATGTATATGTATAGTATGTTTGTGTGTAATGTCAACCATCTGAAGTCCTGTAAAGTAAGCCAGGACCATCAACTTACAGGTTGTGCAGTTTGGCGTGGAGGAGGCTGCCATCTTCTTTTTTCTTAATGCTGAAATAAATAAAAATGTTTTAATCAATATAAAAGCACCTTTCTTTTTCTACAGTCATATTTCATTAATCACATTTAATTCACGCAACACTGGCCATATCTCTGCTCGTTTACAAAGTTTAGTTACAAATGACATTTATATTTGAAAAACGGTGAAGCACTTAAAAAACAATTGTATAGTGTAGGTTCAAGAACATTTAAATCAAAAGGACAAGTTTTGTAAAGTTACAGGGTATCTTACCTTCAGAATATGCCGGGAACGAGGAGCAGTGACCGCAAGCTGGGTTGTTAGCATAGGTTGTTAGCTTAATACTGAGAGCATGTTAGCTTAGCTTCTTAGCCTGAGCTAGGTCTGGAACGTCACGCTCGGTGGCAGCAGGTCCCGCCCTGTCCCGCCTCGGCTCCGCCTCAGCACCGCCTCTTTGCCCTTATTTGGAGCAGGCGGGAGAAGGCGGGAGTTAGACTCTGGCGTCACTGTCGAGCCGTTAGTGGCCGACTCCGCCTACTTACGGCCCGTCCACACAGCGGCGTGCGTTGACGCTTGTTGGCGGGCGTGTCTGACACTCGACCAACAACCAATCACATGAATCTCCCGCCCCTGACACACAAGCAGCGGTTTGATTGGCTAGAGCTTGTACTGGCATATGATTCGATTGGCTGACGCCTCGCCGAGGCGTCAAAAGTTGAACATTGCTCAACTTTTGCTGCGAGACACGCCAGCTACGCTCCACGTCGCTTCCCACGATGCATTTCGGCTAAAAGTGACGTCACCCCATTCAAAGTGAATGGGGAAGCGTCAACGCACGCCGCTGTGTTGACGGGCCGTAAGGGCTACACGGCAACTCTGCAGAATCCTATGGGTGACGTCACGGACCCTACGTCCATATACAGTCTATAGTATGGACTTATCGGTACTGCAATTTCTGAAGTGCTGGAGTGGCGTTCTGGTGCTCTCCTTCAGAACGGCACCCCTGTCAGTCGAGACCTATACCACGTGATGACACGTTAGGCTCGTGTTGTGTTCAAGGACCCTGACCTTAGCCAGGAAAAACAGGCACTCGCTTGTTTAATTTTTTTGCGGTCTAGATTTCTTTCATTTTTTTTATTTTTTGCGTGTTTAGAAATTACCTCGAGGGCCGTACCAAATTGTCTCGCGGGCCGTATACGGCCCGGAGGCCGGAGGTTCCCCACTCCTGCTCTAAGAAAAGAAGAGAAAGGAGAGAAAGACAAGAGAGAGGGACTAAAGGTCGACAGTATGTCACCCAGTTTTTCTTTCTTCTTTCAGTCTTTATATCGAACAGATTAAAAAATAACAAATAACTTTCCAACATTTCTATTCCAACGGCATCATTTAGAAATGTGAATTTCGGTTCCGCTTTTCGATGCCTGAGGAAATGTTTCTCGCCGCTCTCCGTAGCCTACTGTATGACTGCAGCGGGGCAGGAAATGTAGCGTTGTACCCATCAATCAATCAATCAATCAATCAATGTTTATTTATATAGCCCAATATCACAAATGTTACATTTGTCTCAGTGGTCTTCACAGTGTGTACAGAATATCAGTATGACAATACGACACCCTCTGTCCTTAGACCCTCACATCGTACAAGGAAAAACTTCCAAAGAAAACCCAGTTTAAAGGGAAAAATGGGAGAAACCTCAGGGAGAGCAACAGAGGAGGGATCCCTCTCCCAGGACGGACAGACGTGCAATAGATGCCGTGTGTAAATTGAAAAGATAATACATTTGCAACATACCCATAGATATATATAAACACTAGATGACTCACTTGCGCTGCTGGCCAATGGAGACCGAAGTTGCCACTTGGGAGTTCTCTCATTCATAACATTATGGTTTACTATTTAAATAACCATAGCTTGCTCAATTTTCAACCAATTTTCAAACGGTTTGGTTTTTTATAAACATCAAAGATGTAGTTATGATACTGCATACTTATAATCATGGACTTTCATATGAAAATAACATTAATCAGATAAAGCAATAGCTATACACACACAAGGTATTTTTATTAAACATTTGCCGGTGTATATATTTCCATTTATTTTATTATATTGTTAATATTTAAAATAAATTATAAAATTAAAATACATTTATATTTTATATATAAAAATCGGTCTCATGTTACTACTCTGTAAGCCAAGAGTTGTTAATTTAGCAATGCCTTAGCTTGAAGAACAGGGACACAACTAATGACAATAGCATATGTTGGTATATTATTTAGATATTCACACCTTTATCAGAAGAACCAAACCAACATAAAATGTGCTCACAGACAGGCCAGTTCTGTCTAATTTATCACAATTATTTTTGACATGAGATCTTCATATCATCCTAGTTTAGTATTTAGTTTCTAGATTTGTAAACAAATCCAGAACCTTTGAAATATGTTATTGAAAAAAGACCAAGAATAATATAAACTGTACCATGTGTCCTTTTGTGTCCTTCTGTAGTCCATTTGTGGTTTGTCTTGTCTCACCCCGGCTGATATATCACAACATCCACTGTTTAAATTGTTCCCTATATTGCCCCTATGCAATATATACACCAACAATCAATCATCGTCCAGCCTTAGCTTTGGTATTCTTTCACAACCATGTTATGGGTTTATTAGACTGAGCAAACATAAACATATGTGGGGAACATAGTGCTGCGTCTCCTGTCCGGTCAAATTCCTCACTCCTGAAGTGCTCACTGCAGAGCAGTGTCCTGTCACAGGAAACAAAACCGTCCCTTCTTTGGGCGAGTTCCCACTGCCTCCTCCTCTCTTTGGTTTTGGGAAACCTTAAAAACATGAGAAAGGTAGCCAGATATATAAATTATTGTCAACATGTTCCTCCCTTCTTTCCTTTAACATTAAGGGTAGGACAAAAATACACACCGAAATTATCATATTTTTGGTATGTATGCATAGCCTACTTTAAGAATAAGACAACCACACTAAGAGTAATAAAAAAGGTGTCCAATAGAAACATTAAATAATTGTGTAAAGAAATGGTAACAACTTATTCTAAAGAGGCTGGGTCAACAACAATCTTGCAATACTATTATCTCACATAGCCCCACTGATCCTGTGTAGCAGGACTTGTAATGTACATACATCCACTAAGTAATTAACGATTATCCTAATTGTAGTCATAATATTGTCATATCTTACACGTGAAAGGTGATCCCACGGGTTCTTGTTTCCAGACTGCGGTGATTAGAGCATGTAGGCTGCACAAAAGTCTGGCATAGTCAGGTACTTCTGTAAACACAAAGCCAGCAAATTCCTGTATCATAATGCAAGATGTTTTTAACAAGCCAAAACACTTGGAATCAATCATGTGTAACTTAAGTTGTGTTGAAAAGAAAGAGCAGTTCTGCCTCTCCCACTGGTGTAAAGTTGCTGGGTCAACTTTGTAATACTAGGTCTCACTCACAGCCTCTTGTTATTAGCCAGCTAAAAAATACAACCACATACACAAAGAAAAGCTGCAATTTCAACATGTCCAAGCATCCTGTATCATAGCCATGCTAATCATGTTTGTAATAAACCAAACCGTTTGTAAATCAGTCAAGATTTCAGTGAGTTAAGAGTATTTTTGTGCAGATCACTCACCTTAAAACAGCTACCATAACGCAAATCAGAGTAACTGTTAACTGTAGCAAGATGGCGGCCGGTCAGCTACGCTGGAAAATCTCCCATGAGCCATCTAGTGTTTATATATATATATGGTTGTACCTACACTACCTACAGCGTAACCTGAGACCAGGGCCGGCCCGTTGCACTGGCGTTATAGATGTTCGCCTCGGGCGCCAGATCTGTGGAGGCGCTGCGCTGGGAGCTCTGGGAGGAAAACAATTTGTTTTGACCGTTGGTGCTCATCCTAATGTTTGGCCTTGATGTAACAACATTCATAATTAAGTAAATGTAACACCCTTTTCATCCCGGTTACAATTTTCATTCGCCCTGTACGATGGGCGCTGTAAGTGATGAAAATGGGGGATGTTGGCTGATCTGGCAACCGCAGCTCACAGCCAAAATGCGAGTGAGCGAGGGAGAAAGGGGAAAATGGGGGATGTTGGCTGATCTGGCAACCGCAGCTCACAGCCAAAATGCGAGTGAGCGAGGGAGAAAGGGAGGGCGCTGTTGTTATTAGCATCTGGTGCTAGCTGCTCTAACGGAAGAAGAAGATGTTTCTACAATGATGTGGAGGAGAGTCCTCTCCAGTCAGACTGAGGCTAATAACTTCAGCTCAGTGAGGTAAAGGACTCTGAGTGTAGATGGTTCACTTTAGTCTAAGTTATCTCAGTGGGTCTCAAACGTTTTGATCACAATTTATGTAAACACATATTTCCAAGGCACTCCTTTATAATTATTGGGATAAAACAGGTTTGAAATCATTCCAATGTATACTATAGGACAGTAAACCAGACATATCGTTTTAAACTGGAGAGATACAAAAAATATGCATAAATAAAATAGTAAAATAAGATATGAATGAACAACAAAAATAAAATATGTTACATGTATTTGTTATTGGCTATGGTAGGTTACTGGTTATGCTCACATACTTATTTAATTATGAAAATGTAAACCGATCTTTTTCATATGGGTGTTTGGAGTTGTACCCCCTAGATCTAGTCTCTAGTAGGGATGCCAGCGATTATTCGAATATTCGTTACAGTCTCCATAATCGAATATTATTTTTAAAAATCGATTTTATTTTTTTTATTATTTATATAGGCTATATATTTTTTTCTGCTAGTAATAGTATTAATAATTGTAAATGGCCATTGGTCACACCACCAGTTTGTTTTACTGTAAACTTGGAAGAAGCCTGCGCAGAGCAGACTGCTGCTGCAGCAAGCTACACACCTACCCCACCAACACCAATTTTTCCAGATTCATGGTAATATTTGTATATTCAACAAAAAAAAGTCTTCATATTAATAATAATAATAAATCATGTGTCCGAAAGGGAGTAGGAGGAAGCAAATGCGTATTAATTCCCACCCCTTACTTGATCAATGATTGTCCTTTAAATCATTATGCAAGTTATTCCTACATACATTTACATGTATACATACATATACAATAATTTCTCATCTTCAATCACCTTTCTTCATTCTCATAGTTTTCCAAAAAAGTGTTTCTGTACATCCTTTTAAACTGAATTATGCTTGTGCTTTGTTTTAACTCCTGCTCCAAACCATTCCATAAAGTCACCCCACAGATTGTTAAACTCATACTTCTCAGAGTTGTTCTGACCTTGAGTTGTTTCAAATGTAGATTTCCTCTCAAAGTATCCCCACCCTCTCTGTCTACGAACAATGTTTTTAATTTCCTAGGAAGTATTATGTCTTGCTCTGTACATGATTTGTGCCGTTTTAAATTTAACCAGATCAATGAACTTCAATATGTGTGACTTCAAAAATAATATATTCGTGTGTTCAAGATATCCAACATTATTGACAACTCTTATAGCCCTTTTTTGTAATGTGCATAACGGCTGTAGGTTGGTTTCCCAAATCTCCACACAGTAAATCAGATATGGCAATATTAGTGTGTTATATAGAGTATACAATGAGTCCAGAATATCTGGATTTTCCCAATATTGCGATAGTTTTAGCCAGTGTTGCTGGCTAAAACTATCGCAACTGTTGATTGATATGAGGTTTCCAGCTGATGTTGTGGTCTAAAACCACACCAAGGAACTTAATTTCATATACTCTTTCTATGTGTATGTTATCTAGTATTAATTGTATCTGTGGATTTGTTTTATGTTTTCCAAATAACATAATCTTTGTTTTGCTTATATTTAATGATAATTTGTTTGTGTCAAACCAATGTTTTACTTTAATCATTTCTGCTGTTATCACTTCCATTAGCTCTTTCAAATTGTCACCGGAACCAAAAAATATCAAAGTTTCCATCTTTGAAAATTCCTGGAATGTTGCAACCCGACTGGTGTGTAATAATTGTAGCAGAATAACATGTTCAAGTAGCCCTCCCATCCCTGGTCCTGAATACCTGCAGATGAAGATGTGAGACTTTCAGAAACAGTGATGGTGTGGTGTCAGCCCCTGGTGGTTGGTTTAGATCATTACACACAGAGAGGAACAGCTTCCTTCACTTACCTTCAAACACAAGCCCTCTCTCCCTGCCTGTCCAACACGATGACCAATGTGCTTTCAGCATCCTACTTCTCTGACCAAAAATGGTAATGGAAGACATATCAATCAAACGGTTCATGTAAACTCTTCCACGTTTGGATCTGTGGTGCATTCAAATGCTAGTGTTTATTTTGGAATCTTCGAGGATACCTGGTCAAATTATGCAAAATGTATGATAATTGTGCAAACAGGAAATATTGGTTCATCTGTTGGCTCCATATTTCAAAACATTTAACTTGAAAGGAAAGTTATTACAAGGTTACAAGGATAATTTGTAGAAGCACACCAAATAATAAACTGTGTATAAGTTAATGGTAGAAATATATATATTATACTCCTCCTGCTTGAATACTTATTTTGATATTTGTTGTAAGGGAAACCTCTGTAGCAATGGAGAGTCAGGACTCGGAGAGACACGGGACGAGCAGGAGTTCTGATGTCAAACACTGGCAGTTTATTACGAGCATCGGCCGGAGAATTCATATCACAAGTCACAGCAGCAGAAAGGTCTGCCTGCTCAGGTGGGTTGCCATGTCAGTTCTGATCACCCTCTCCTCAATGTTGACCTTCTAACCAGTTTACAGGGAGTCCACCCACATATTGGGAGAGGCATCTGTGAACACCTAGAGGTACTGAATGACTTTATCTGACTCTATGGCTCTTGTGACCGAGAGTTGACCGGTCACAAAACTCATAATGGCAGCAATAGCTGACAGTTCCCATTCCCTAAGACAGATAACAGACTTCGGCTTCGTCGTAAAACGTCAACAGGCCGAAAGGTCAAATATCTTAGTAGTAAGGAGAATTATTCCTTGACACTTAGGAGTAAAGACACAATTAATCCCTAACATTTGTAATTGAGTATTTCCTTTTTGCAGATAAGATAAGCAGATTTTCTAAAAAATAAATCAAATCATTCTACAAAGCCAACCGACTTTGGAACAGTTGAGAAAAACTCTGCTGCTCAGGTCATACAACTCCAAACTCTCCAGAGACAATAGCACATATATCTGTTTTGAATGTATTTATATGTTATCTGTTTTGCCTATTCAAACCACAGTAAATGCATACATGTAGTATACTTACTTCACCACTTGGTGACACTGTTGGATATCTCCCGGCCTGTCCTGTGCACTGAACACTCCGGAAGAAGTGAGAGAAATTTACCGTTTTTTCCAGTTCCCCTGAAAGAGCTCATCTCTGGATGCATGCACTCCATAGGACATCATGCGTAACACTGGTTGCATGCAAGGCGCACACATCAGTGGCTTTCACGCTCTAAGAGGTTTTGCATTCTGGGGTTCCCGAAACACTCTTGCAATTGCATCATTTGGAATGACGAGATGTAAACCATTTTCATCCTTAAAATATCTTGTATCATGTTAAATCCAATTAGTACTTGAGTGTATGATCGTTATTCTCTACTTAAGAAGTGCATTAATGCACTGAGCACAGTTGCATTTGTAGTATGAGCCAGGGGCGGACTGGGGGGGAAAAGTGGCCCGGGGATTAATTGACAGACAGGCCCACTTAATGCGCGGCATGTATCGGCCGGCCGCCGACGAAAGTATGTTACTTAACAAAAAACCCTACATTTGATGTTTTTTTGGACCATTATTCAAAAAGTAATCACATTACCTGAGCCCTTGAGTTGCCTAGAGCAAAATAGTTACGGCATATATTTAGTGATTTTAATGTTAACAGATCATTGATGCAATAACATTCTGACCCAATTTGCCTGACTTGATACATGGAATAAAACATGGGCGTAGGAAGCATCCTCAATGTGGGTGAGAGAATTTAACAGGGGGTGTGAGCAGGTGGTAAACCTCACCTCCTCTAGGGGGGTTCGGGGGCATGCGGGAAGTTAAATGCATCAATCTGGTCCATTTTGAGAGCAAAATTAGGGACTAAATCTATGGCAGTCAGTAGGGGCTTGGGCTGTGAGCCGTAGGGTCGCCGGTTCAAGTCCCCGACCAGACCTACATTTGGAGTGTGGACATCTACTTGGAGAGGTCCCAGTTCACCTCCCGCCGTGGTGCCATTGAGCAAGGCACCGGACATCCCCCTTCCCCCCTCACTCCCATGCTCCGCGGGTGCTGTACACTAGCTGCCCACCGCTCCTAGTACTAGACTCCTGGTGCTAGGATGGGTTAAAAGCAGAGAACACATTTCACTGTGTGCTCTGCATGTGTGACCATTAAAGAGGGTTTCTTCTTCTTCTTCTTCTTCTTCTTCTTCTTCTTCTTCTTCTTCTTCTTCTTCTTCTTCTTCTTCTTCAACACCCATATGAAACAGAACTGTAAACAGATTTACTGTTTCTTTCAACATTTATATGAACAGCAAGTGGAGGCAAAAGTGACTGCACCCAAAACAATAAACCTGCTAGCTGAACCCCGTTTCCCTGCCAACCCATTGAAACTGATAGATAGAACAAAGGTAGCCTATCACAACACTTACAAATGTGGGCCGGTAGGATTTAGGCAAAAAAAATAATTTGTTGTTGTTGTTGTTGGCCCTCCGGCCCACACACAGCACCGGCCCACCGGTGGCCAGTCCGCCCCTGGTATGAGCTGGTTATGTCATGGCTGACACGATGAGGGTAGTTAATCAGCCCAGGGGCTCAGGTGAGATTATTTAAATGGGACAAAACAGAGATAAATTATGTTCACGATATTTACTTACTATTTATTTTACAATGTGTTAGTTTTACAATCATAAGTAACATTTGTATTGGGTTGGGTAGGTTTTTGCTTAGTGTATTAGCTCTATCAAGTTTAAGGTCTGTACAGGTTACGCAGTTTATATTAAGTGGAGTGGGTTAAACAAAACATTTTTTAGAACAGATGCATTTTCTTTTAGAATAAATAATACTTAAATATAATTTTATAAATCAATACAATTAAAACATTATTGTAAGCTAAATATATTTATATTTTAATCAAAAAGTAAATCCATAAGATATATTTTTATTTGAAAGCGTCCCGGATGTGTGTCCCCATGTTGAGGTCAGGTGCAACATCTGACTTTCTTTCTTTCAAATATATAGTGAGTGTTGAATGTAATTGTATTGAATGGTATGGGAAATGAGCATACATATGTAAGTGTAATATGTGTATGTATGTGACTGGAGTGTCCCTCGATTCCACCAGGTCCCTCTGCGTCGCGTCGTCCAGCCTCCTCCTGCGTCAAACCCTACCGGGCGCGTTTCAGGAGCATTTCAGAAGCGGAGCGTCTTGCGTGCCGGCTCGCAGTTTTTGTTGATTTGGGCATATTTCCTGGACAGGCTACTTTGCACAGACAAAGTTAATAATAATTATTATATTATAATTATAATATTCCAGTTATAAACGACATGAATCAAAGATGTGTTGCTGTATTTTAGTGGTAAAAAAATGCATTCATCATAATTATTCTATATATATAATTTACACAGTGCCTGTAAACCGGAGGAGAACGCAGGCATTTCTCCTCCTACTTGAACGACTACGGAGGGATAGGTTCTGCAAAATTAGTTTATTTTGGGGATGGGCCGGAAGCAGGGCCGGCCCTAGACCTTTGGGGGCCCTAAGCGAGTTTTGGCTTGGGGGCCCCCCTCACCCTAGCGCGTGCTCACTACACACAACACGGAACCAACTGTTGTCTTGTGATGTTAGCATAAGCACACATATTGTATAAATAAGCATGTAAACACCGTGGACCTAACATCCTCCACTTGAGAATTGTCGTATTTTTTAAGAAAATGTTTTCTTATGTCCATCTTCAAAAACTCGGAGTCCGACTGACGGTTTAAACATTGTCACAGCTCACAGGATAGGTACCTGTCAGCCAATGAGACGGATGTTTATTTCCATTCAACTCTCTGGTTGGTCTGGTGTCTTGCCTCTGTTGCGTTCACTGAACACGGGAAATTACAATCCTGCCGCTCTAGTGTCATGATGAGGTTCAGGTAAAGCACGGTTAATGTATTATATTATTGACTCAATAATATAATTATGCCTTTTCCAGGAAATATGCCCAAATCAACAAAAACTGTGAGCCGGCAGGCAAGACGCTCCGCTTCTGAAACGCACCCGGTAGGGTATGACGCCGGGAAAAAACCGTGGCGCAGACGGACCCGGTGGAATCGAGGGGTGAGACCAGCAGGGCCGTCCCTGGCCAAAATGAGGCCCCATGCAAAGTTATATGATGAGGCCCTCTGTTTCGCGAGCGTCGACGGGGGGGAGGGTACTAGTGGAGGGTGCTAGTGGAGCCTCGCAGCGGCGAAACCGTGCCACACCACACTAATGGCGCCGCATAAGCGCGCCGCATTTTCGGCTCAGTTGAGGCACCCTCCGCAAGATGAAGCCCCCTCCACAAGGTGAGGCCCCATGCAGTCTGCATGATCGGCCTGCAGGGAGGGACCATGACTCAGCACTTCTGTTCAGTGATAATTGATTGATCACTTATGTCTTCAGTGTGATTAAGCAAGTAAGCAATACAAATAGGTGAAATGCAGATAATCTATTCCAGATCAAAGGAATGCTTCACTTCTCAAAGAACTACTCAAGACGTGATGGGGGGGGGGTCCTACATGCTATGCACACTGAGGTGTCTGAGGGGGAGTAATGTCATAGGAAGTACTTTGCAAGAAATTTGTATTTCTGTGAACCAACCCAAATGGTGTAGTTTGGACCAGTGACACGTTTAATATCAGTAATAATTGAATAGAAAGCAGTAAAGCTATTGCTGCTCCCTCTTTTCAGCAGCGTAGTTACTGCACTAGTTGTCAAAGAAAGTATTGTAATCATAAGTATATATGTACATATACTGTATTGTTTGTGGGGAGTGTTTTTTGAAATAGTTAAAAAGTGGCCCAACCCGTTTTTCTAACGAAGTGACGCCCGTGTACATAACAGCAGCAGCACTCTGGGTTAGCATGTTGCCACAAAAATCCACTCCTTGTGTCCAAAGGTCAGTGGTGTTTAATGTGTGCAGAAAGCATCGGTCCCACCGGCTGGGGAGGAAGTTTGAACCGTCCTGACTCCTGAGGTACAGCCCTGAACATCTGCCCTGCACACTCACCAATGCTCAGATCCTGCTTTTCATGCTGATCAATGTTTGCCCTGTCACATTCCAACTGTGCATCCTCTCAGGCCTGGGAAACTCTCGGGGGGTGAGCGCGCCATTGTTAGGGATTAATTACACAGATCACGGCCTGTCAACTCCACTTGTTGTTCAGCTCCCCAACAAAGAGCAGAGCAGAGCTGCACCGGACAGGAGGAAACAGAACTCGTGGTAAATGTAATCGGACTATAATGACAGACAACGTTTTGATAACCTCGCCAACACTCAGACCAATTCAAGTCACGCTTGGTGCGTGTTTAATGGGGTCCCGAGGGAGGGCAGATGTTTTGTACAAAACCACTGCCATGAACATGTTATGTTCCAAGTGAATTATTATACACAACTGTTTCTTTAAAGTAAAAGGACCCAAGTGGGCGGTGCTTTTCAGGGGGCAACATGATGTTCATGTGTTACTGAGCCTGAGAAGTAAAGTGAGATTAATACATGTCTTCTGCTAAGGGAGGGCTTTTACATCTTTACACTTCTAAGTTGTTTCATATTATTTCCCTTGTTTGTCCCATAGGATTAGCAGCATCTTAATGTTGTTTCAGTTCATAAAGCTCCATAGTGGATGGTTCAATACTTGTTTCTCTAAGGACACGCAGCGTGTGAAGCGACAGGTTTCAGGTGATGTTACACACCATTACAACTTTTGAACCAACTAAGAAAACAAATAAATAAAAATAAAATAGTCACTGGCTTTTAAACTGTGTGTCTAATGACATTGTACAGGCCACTGGGCAGAAGAGAGGGGTTCATTTCCGTCTGATTATCATGCTTCATCTTTAAGCGTCAGTTCGGAGCCCCTCAAAAAAGTCAATAACGATTTCGCAATTTAGTAAAGTTCAGAAATGTTGTCCCAATCTCAAGCTGCCAAAACAGAAATGGTTGGCCTCGTGGGTATTTTTGAGAGATCTCTTTATGAAATGCAAAAATGTAAATGTCAGTCTTTGCAATGCAGTTCATCAGGAGAGACTTAGATTGCAGTTGGTAACATTTGTATTGCCGTACGCACAGTAGTGTTTTGGAGATTAGTCCCCGTCATACTGCGATGCATTATGGGGGAGGAGAAGCCGACGAGAAAGCTGGAGGCGAAGGAGGGTTGCATCGGTTCTCTGAACGATGCTGTCAGGGGAGAGAAAGAGCAGATTTAAACGTTTGCCAGGTCTGCTGTGATTGGCTGTCGGGAATAGGACGCAGCCGATTGGTTTAGCTGGGGTAAGTCGCGCCTTCCCTTATGAGAAAGGGGCGAGTGAGGGAGAATTGTGAATGAGAGCGTGGGAACCAGTCTTCCTGAAAGAACTTGAGCTTCATATGATTTTATCTTCATCTGATCTAAATGCCTCTGAGCACAACGCAGCAGTAAATCAAGTTCTACGAGTCAGTAAACCCCCAATGATCAGCTCCCTGTCACTTACTCTATGTTCCCAGTGCATGTGTGCCGGGCTGGAATGGGCACAGTATTGTCGTCACCCCCACATCTCCTGATAATACACATGTTGAGAATTGACACAGATGAGGTATTGCCAACCTTTATTGAAACAGAGCCTTGGTACAAATTCGGCAATAAAATAAAAAATCAACCTTACTATCTTGTACAAGCAGAAGTGCACATTGTGTTGAAATAAAGGGTCAATTGATCGGAGCACAGAAAGGACTCGATCAGCTGGGCCTGGATGAACACTCCAGTGTATCAGGGAGGCAGAGTTGCATAGAAGAGTGTAACAAGTGGCATACGAGTCACGACAGCGTTCCTGCACACGTTGCTCCCGAGGAAGCCCTGCAGAGGCGGGGGATATTCAAGGTCTGCTTACATCTCTTCACGTACATTCCTCTAAGTTAAAGTACAAAAGCAACTCAGGAATCAGAATAAAGAACCGAGTTCCCGACCCTTAGCTCCCCTCCAGTTCAAGATGATGAATACCCTGCAGCCAGACGCTGGTACTGTGATGGGACAGAGGGACATTGTTCACATAATGCACAACGTAACCAACGGACATTATGAAGTGTTGAGCTGAAGTTGTGTAAACATTTGAATGAATGTAAACCAATTTCCCACAATGCATCAGCACAAATGAAGCAGTCAAAAGCTGAGTCACTTATGACAGACTCTGTGATGCATGCACAATCAGGGAAACTGACCCTCCCCGGGGAATCCAACCGGTCCTCTCAAACCGACGGATGGAACATGAAACGATGGCTCAGTGAAGACAACGAGGTAGAGTCAGGGTTCACGTGTCTTCAGACGTTTGGTTTTAGGGGAGTGACAATATTCAGCTGTGATTCACTGGGCTCCAAACCGCTCCGAGACTTCAACCAATCACATCTCAACAACAACTGTCACTGAATTTAGCAACACTTCCTATTCCTCAAGACAAAAACTAAGGATGACATAATTTAGCTGCTTTAACATTAGTGGCACCTTCAAATTAACATTCAATCTTCAGTTCCCTTTAATAGGCATTTACACAACGAATCAATGGCCGATAAAATAAGAAAACTTATATCGTCTTCTTTCAAATTAACACATGGGAAACTTGGAAATCCATATTTTTAGTAGAAATCATTAATGATGCATTTGGACTGCAGAAGAATACAAACATATGACCGCTGTACATCTGTGAGCCACATGTGACCTGACTAGCAAGTTCAAGGCACCGTAGGTTTAAACCAGGAGATTACAAAGGAACTCGAGGAGCATCCAAATGAGAAATAACCTGACCTCTGAAATCATGGTAACTAGTCGTGTGGAAGCTGCACACATTCAGATTCGCCCACGGGCTAAATGGGATGGGTTTTTTTACGATGACTTTTCAAAAGTATACCAAGGTGACTCACTGCAAGACTGTCAGGCAATGCTGTGAACCAATGGATGTCACATGTTTCCAACTCACAGGCTCTTTGCACGTATTTCACTCACGAGATTAGCCACAACTCTCAAACAGAGGAATATAAATAGTGGCTGTATTTGAGAGATGTGTATATATCTACATATTTAAATATATACATATATACACACACTCACCCACACCTAATTGCCAACCATGAGTGCAATGTAGTGTCCAAGTTAACCAACAGATTTGTGGAGTAAACCGCAACAGGAGGGCCGTTATGGTCTTTCTAGTTCTTCCAGACCGTGAAGCGGTGGTTTCTCAGAGGGCGTCACATGACAAAGACATGCACTAATGTATTGTTATGAGGAAATAAACCACCATACGGCGGGTAGGCATTTGCGAGACAATCCTGAGTGTCAGCAACATCTGGCATGAGACCAGCCTTCACTGGAGTGTTGGACACGATAACAGAATCACCCCCACAGGAAGCGACATGCTTCTAGCAGTATTGTGAATCTAATGTCCCGGTGTGTTCATTTAATATGATTAGAAAACCCGACACATGGAGGTGACCCGCGCTGTGAACACCTGCACATCAAGTAATCCGGCACATTTAGAGTCTCCAACTTGTTATCCAACGGGAAGTTCCCCACATCTTCATTAGTTCCTGCTTTATTATCACTTTTAGACAAGACAAACATTCTCTCTCAGCATTGGCAGATGATCACACTGTAAACAAGTTCAAAGAAAACACAAATCCCATTTTAGCATCCAAACTTCAGCTTCTCTTCACAGTCTTCAGGTTGAACAGTGAGCAGCTCCCAGAGAACGTCTGCGGAGGGAAAGAAGAAAGTAAAGTGGATCAACAACAGCAACACATCTCAGTTTACAGAGCGTCCATGCGGTCGCCTTTAGCACTCAGAACTGTGTCTGTGATACCGTTAACACCTCTGGAGGGCTGAGAACAAGTATCACGCACTACACTCAAAATGTCAACACGTTTACAAGAAATAACCAATCAAACGGAGGATTGTCATGACATACCAGAAGACTACAAGCTCCTCCTGGTTCTGTACAAAAAGAAACGTTTTGCTCCATCTCAACTTAATCAGCAGGATGAGCTGGGCTCTAAGAAATGATCACTATTCTCAGACCAGATGAATAGTTACTAGGGCCGTGCATCTTCAATGGTCTCACGATTCGATTACGATTATCCTGTCAACGATTCGATTCGGTTCGATATCCCGGTGCATCACGATTCATACCAATGCGTTGCATCCTCAATTTTCTATATTACTGCACATGGCTTATTTTTCATCAATGCATACATGCAGTAAATACATATGAACTCTCTTTTTATTATTTAGAAAGTGCTTCAGAAATCAATAACATAAATGTCTTGACATTAATTTATAAACCAAAATAAATTAATTGTATAGGTCTAGCCTCCGTGTGCGAAGTTGTTCCATCCTCAAAAACAAAAAGCTAATGCTCCTGCAGTCTAGCTGCAGCTTCTAGTCACGGTCTTCTGTTAAGAAAGGACACTGAATGTCCTGAATGAGGCCTCACACACAGGACCTGAGTCTGAACACAGCAGACAACAGGAGTATTTACAACAGCATATACAAACAACATACTGCATGTGGGTGCACACTTACATTATCTGTCTCACTGTTACATAAATCCCATGAATGTATGAGATTAAATTAGCTTCTTTATATCTCAGTGATTAAGTGAATAACAAAGTTTCTATCGGGTCACTATCAGCCTGTCACTCATTATTTTCCAGGGAGGGGGCGGGGCTTGGAGGAACAGAGGAGACGGTGATCGCGGGAGCTTTTTTCCTCCTGCCTTCACAAACTTCACACACGTATATATCGTCTGAAAATTGCTAGAGGACATTCATACTCTGCAATCCAAGACTTGATTAAATCCACCAAAAACCTGACATGATTGTAACGCGATTATTTTTGAACAACATAAATCCCTGTGTCTCTGAGCCGCAGCGACACGGAGTGATTCAGAGCGGGTCCTTATGCCGTGTGCGCATGCACCTCGTGGGAGCGCACACAGCGTAAAGCAAAACCTCGCAGACATGTGTTGATCTGTACGGCAAAGTACGGTTTGGAAACTATATCATTTCCTTTTGGAGGGCAGCATACCACGGCATAACACCAGAGCCTCGCTGCGGGGACCGTTGCGCTGCTCCCAGTGTGTTCTAATCTGTCAACATGACAGACTGTTTTCAGATTTTTCCGTCATTGTCAAATAAAATATTCGGTTAACGCGACCACTGCTGTCCCGGCAACATCAGCACCAAGCGAGAGAGGTTTTTCCAGAGCAGGGGATATTGTAAACGCCCAAACATCCCAGCTTCTAAATACCTGGAAATGTGGACATTCTCATATTCCTAAAAACCCGTCTGATGATGCCGAGTGAGTGACTCGTGAGTTTGAGTTGAGTTACTTGAAAAACTAAAGTGAAACTTGATTCATTGTATTGCAGGGTCTGATTATTAAATGTCCTTGTTTATTTGTGAGATGCAGTGGCACAAAGAAAATGTCTACTTTGTTTGGTAGTACTGTAGGTACAAACACACTAGTTCTCTTGTTCCAGTCTGTTACTGTCACTTTGTTTTTGACCCTTTAAAATACTGCCATCCTCCTAAAATGCTGTAGCTGTACAAATCAGATTTATTATGTAATAAAGAAACATTTTCCAAGTAAAAACAATTGTTATTGGAAAAAAAATCGGGATTCCCCCCCCCCTTATTATTCAATATAGCGATAAATACCGTACCGTGGACTTGTTATCGCGATATTATCGTACCGTGAGTTTTTGGTATCGTTACATCCCTACTACGAACTATATATTATTATAACAATACTGTATGAGAGGGGAGTTTTAGATATTGTTCAATCTTCAAGCATCTTGAGTATTTCTTTCTGTAAGTTGGTGTTTAAGGCTACGTTACAGTAAAGTGATTTTAGAAAATGACAGTTCTAGCTATTCCATTATCTGCCTTACCCACTTATTTATGCAGATTCCCAATAATTATTTGTATAACAAAAAAAACAATCAATCGAGGTATTTGATCATTGAGCCAATGTGTGTGGCATAGAGACCGTACTCACATTCCACCAATGTGGAACTCTTACTGTGCAGCAATGAGCGAGTGAAGGTTGCAGTAGCACACACACACACACACACACACACACACACACACACACACACACACACACACACACACACACTTACTTCCGGGGGACCTCCATGGGACCTTATTTGGGAAAGAGTCCAAAAATATGTGTCGTAAAACGGTGAAGTAACACTTTTTTAGTGTGAAACCGCTCAATTACCTACATCTCCTTTCTCGCACCACACACCCAGACGGCCGTCACGTTGGAACATTTCACTTCTTTCTTTCAGAATGAGGCGGAAAGTATTAAAAGAGGTGAAAATCACTCCAAGTCTGGGCATGTTGAGAGCTGTGCATACACACAAGGGGAGTTAGTCGGTTCCGTAAGAGCCAGCATGCGGGACCGGGATTCTGGGATTTGTAGTCTTTCTAGTTGCATATTTTTCATAGTCTTATATTTCAACAGTTTTAAGACAAACTGTGACTTTCTAGACACGGAAATGATTTTTTAAGATTGACAAACATCGTGTGTGTCATTCATGGCACAATTCAAACGGGATCGAAAGATACGTTTTCTCTCCATTGATTTCAATACATACTTTTGCCCAAATAAGGTCCCATTGAGGGACTTCGTCTCGCTATAGAGGTCACAGGCCTGCTGTCAATCAAAGGGGGGGAGGGGGGTGCTGGCTGTAGCCTGGGAGGTCCTGCACTCCAGCTCACATCCACACAGATATAAGTGTGACAGTGTAAAAAGCCCTGTTTTAAGGCTCCTCGTGAGCGTGCAGCAGAGAGGATGCAGGGGCAGTCTGTGTTCCTGCAGCACCATGAGAGGGACTGCTGTGTTAGAGATGTGCAGCCGCTTGGCTTCACTCAGATGCCGCGTGTGTGCCCAGCTATGCCGTCATAGATTTTCCGCACGCACACTGTTACATAACTGACTTATCCTGCAGCCCATAGAGACAGCCAGCTTTAATGGCCAGAGCTGACATGTCACTTTATGTAGCACCTTGGTCTTAAAACTAAGCCACATAAACGTACCAGATCACAGTCTGTTGTGCTAACAAGGCTGTTGGGTAATAATATGATCTGGAGTGCCTCTGTTCATGTTTTTCACACTATATAAAATAGTTCCAGAATGTAGAAGACACATTCTAATACCTAAGAGCTGACCTAAATCACAAATACATTTTCTCCCTGAACCCTAGCATATGAATATCATTTCAATGTTGAGTCTGTGGTAGGCAGAAACAAAAGCTGTTTTCTGATCATACGCGTGTGAATTTGACTTGCAGATATACTGGACTGATCATGATGATGATCAGCGGACAGATGAACCTAATGTTTGGGCAGCCAAACGATGGGTGCATCTCTGACAAACACTAAACAAGATGTGTCTTTCCAGATACAATGACCTCCTTTGTTGGTATTGTATTGCTTTCACCCTTTGGTAGGAAATAGCACACAATGATATGCCTAGCTGAATGAACGTGGAGGCAGCCTAGGTTAACTCAGGGTTTTCCCAATCAACTATTTTGACTCACATACTGCATACACATACTGCTCACACTACACAGTCAAAACATAATATTTTACAGACCTTTCTTGGTTTTTTAAGTGTAAATACCATAAAAATACAGTAAATTACTTTTATTTAAAAAATAAATAAAGGTTTTATTCTGTAAATTAGTTTGATGACAAATTATCGTTTTTTTACAGGATAATTGCATTGTTTAATTGTCTTGAATGTTAAATTACATTTAATTCTATGTAAAAACACATAAAATACACATCATTTTACTGCATGTAAAATGAAGGCAATTTTGAAAAGAGAGGAAAGTGTTTTCCTGTAAAATCTTTAAGGACAATTCCTGTCTATTAATTGCTTTTGCACTTTATTTCAGTTAAAGTATTTTTACTTTAATCTTATGGTTTTTGTTTGGCAGCCTGCTGCCAGTCATTTGACCGTTTTTTACGGGTTTTTTGCCCGTAGAAGTTTTAGTGCTGTACTTTTATTAAAGGTTATTGACTGTGAGACGAGCAGATACACCTGTAAAATAACTGTTTCACTGCTGAACTTTAAGTTCTGTCACTTTATTGAAGGTGTTTCAACGTAATCATTTTGGATAAAACTGTAAAATAACAGTATTTACATGCTTAACTCTAAATGATATCTGTAATAAATAAGGGAAGATACCTGTAAAATAACAGTGTTTCTCTGTAAAGAAAATTAATTATATTAATTGTGAATTTACGGTATTTTCAAATTATTGTAATTAGGGCATTTCACTGTAGGTTTTTGGAATCACAGCTGCCAGACTTACCGGTTTGCTCTGTGGTAGCTGTCATCAGCACATTGTTAATCATGAGCAATGCGTCCGTACATAGTTTAACTGTGAGGTGTTATAGCATGGTACTGCACTCTGGAGAGCTTTTAAAGGTAAACAAATAAACGGCATGATGGGATGTGCAGTACCAAATATATAAAGCACTTTTGTTCATTTATGATTTGCTGCATATGAGGAATAAAACAAAAATCCTCTGTCGTACCAAATTGAAGTATCATTATTTTTGCATCGTGTTGAATCGCATCGTATCGCATAATGTTGAATCAAATCGTATCGAACTGTATCGCAACAGGGGTGAATCGTATCGTATCGCATCGCCTGGTGTTTCAAAGGTATCGTTAATGTATCGTGGCAACGTATCGAGATGCGCATCGCATCGGCCTCAGTGATGGAGATGCACATCCCTTGTGTAAAGACACAAACATCATATTAGAAGTTAAATCTGGCTCTAGAGCTGAAAAGCAGTCTGTGATCAAAGACACTGCATACTATTGATATTATTATTAAGTAATGTAAAGAAATCAGATTACCGGACATTATGCTTGCCCTGATTTAGAGTTCTGGGAATCTCTGTTCTGTAGTTTGGGTTGAATCTCAGTTTGTAAACCGGATGAACTTCCGACTTTTCAGGAACATGGTGCGTTGCATGTGAGGAAAAAGAATGCTGCTGCATGGGCTTTACTTTTCCATCTTAGTGAAGGGCAAGCCTGCAGCTTCTTGCTGGCCCCTGAGAGTGCTGGTTGGTGAACATGCTTTTCTCGCATTTACACACAACTGGGGTCTGTTCTCAACGTGAGCCAGACCCCCTGATATGGTCCGGCTAATGGGATAGCATTTAAATCACAATGCTGTCTGTGTGCATCTAAGTAATGTGTGTGTGTGTGTGTGTGTGTATCTAACCACACACACACACGGTTAATATGTCAGAGCACATTTGATCTTCGAGATTGCCAATCAAATCTACTTAGTTTTTCCCTATTTTTGTAAGTAATTACAATCACATATACAATATCACTTGTTTAAGAGGGCAGATACAATGTACACCTGTGGGACAAATAAAGGTATTCTGAGACACAACACCAGCCTGTAGGTACAATCTTAAGTGTTTTTACTCTAACAAACAAATATAAACCGTATGTCATGTAACTAAAAGAATAAAGGCCACAAGCTGCAGACCGGTGGCAACAGCTCATTTGAGCTGGTGAAAGTGAGCGGAGGGAGCGGCAGGTCAGCTGGATGTTTGCAGCTCCTACCGCCTCCATGCTAACATAATCTGCACTACCCATCCCCCACAGGGCAAAGCACATGACGTAAGAACAAACAAAGACAAACTGTATGATATAATACAATGATATATAATTCTACATAAGAAAGACATTCTGGTAGCTCAGTTGATGGACAACTAACAGCAAACCATCATATACTAACGTTAACTCTCCATGTAGAACACCCCAGGGGCAGCCAGGGCATGTTACTCAACCTCTTAAAAACACCGGCATCCGTGTGGCCCCCAGGCCAGGGGGCGGCTGAGGCTTTGGTTGCATAAGACAGTACAAGAGCACATATACTGAGGGCGGTCACTGAAGTTACAAAATGTGTTATGGGCAAGACACTAAACAAACCCCACCCTCACTGTTAACATTCACTTCATCAACACCTCAAACTGAAACTGACTGCCAGCCATCAAAACAGACCCGAGGACTCAAATAATCTGACATAGATGTGGAGTATTAGTCTCCTGACAAATGCTACCCAAGTCAATATCAAGTTTACATTAGTCCCTGACATCTTGAATCCATAGCAGGAACTTCATAAAACCCGGAACTTCAGCCAACACCAAAAGCATGCTCAAACTTAGACAACGTTTCCTGTAAGTAGTTGAGTAAAGACGTTGGTGGGAACATTAGGCGAATGGTTGAGTCTCTACTGTATACAGTGTTTCCCCTAGGATGGAGTCACAGCAGCGGTGCTAAGGCACATGGACCCAGCATAATGTGAGCGCGTGTGTGCACGTGCGAAGTGCGCACCGCCAATTTGTTTCTATGTGTGCCAGCACAGGAAAGGCTCTTGAGGCCTAGTACCAGGGCCGGTTCTAGACAATTTGTTGCCCTAGATGAGATTTTATATATAAAGAATAAATGAAAAATCTCTACAAAAGACACATATGCTACAAAAACATAAACTTACTGACATAGGTAATATACGTCAAAATGGCTTCAAATGCAATCAGTATTGTATGGACATGTTTTAATTGGGGGGTGGACGCCACAACCTCAAGGGGGGTCTGGGGTTGTGCCCCTCTTCGCTGCTTTTGTGGCGCCACTTACAGGCCCGGCATATGTACTACAGCGTCTCCAGCGCTTTTGAGCGGTCTCGTGCAGAAGTACAGCGCCACTTACAGGCCCGGCATATGTACTACCATGTCTCCAGCGTTTTCGAGCGGTATCGTGTGAACGGAAGACTTTTTTGATATCGTATTCGGTTCGTTTGCGTTTCGTGTAAATGGGGTCTAAGTTACTCTGGGAGAAGAATGGCTTTAATGCACTCTACATAGTGGTTATAGGAGTTTCAAATTCATCAAAAAAAGTGTTTCGATCTATATTTGCTATTAGATGAGAACATAAAGAGTTCTATTATATGTTAGGGACAGTATTTCAGATCTTTAGTCACAGAACTATATTCTAACATTATTTCAAAACGTAAATGGAGGGGCAGTTTTTCATCATCATCATCATCTGGCAGATAGCAGAACACACAGCACAATAAAAAGGTGAAAAGCTAAAATAATTCATAACGTAATCTGGCATAAGTACCTATAAATCTATCAGGTCGAAGGTCACGCAGCACACCTAGGTGACCTGGTCCATTCGGGTCTGCAGCTGGACCGCATCGGGCCGGTCCTGAGGGTTGACGGCGAGCATTTCCTGCAGCAGCTTCCTCACTCCGTCAGACATACACGACCTGCGTTTCTGTGGGATGTTCAGTACCATCTTTGGATTCTCTAGCAGTGCCTCACCCACCGGCACAATGTCCACTCCCTGCCTCACATAGGTACCCAGCAGCTCCCGCTTAGACTCAGCATCAATGAAGGTAATTCTTTCCAACATGGCCCAGATGATGATGCCTAGGGCAAATATGTCAGCCTTGGCCGTGTAGTGGCCCTCCCACACCTCTGGAGCCATGAAGAAGTCTGAGCCGCACGCAGAGGACAACCAGAACTTGTTCACGTTAATGTTTTTGTTCTTGTCTTCGCCAACGTTTGCGTTTCCTATACCAGCGCAGACTTTACTCAGGCCAAAGTCGGCCACCTTGAGAACTGGAGTCCCTGATCTCTCTGAGATGAGGATGTTGTCAGGTTTGAGGTCTCTGTGGACAATGTTGTTTTCATGCAAGAAAGCAACGGCGCTGGTCAGCTGGAGCATAAAGCTGTTGTTGGTTAGCGGGTTGGGCCTCCGGGACAGGATGAACTGGTTGAGGTCGCCGCCTTCACAGAACTCCATGACGAACCAGAGGTAGCACGGCTCCTCTGGAGGACCGAGCACTCGCTCACCTGCAACACATGCGACTCAGTCATGTCATCATTTCACATTGATGCACACTACTCCAAATAGCGACGTGTGTCAAGTAAAAAAGACAATAAATAAAAATACAGATAAATGATTTACATTTAGAAAATACATTTGACCATCAGCTACAGGTGTATTAGATATATTTGTGTTTTACATGCACCTGTATTTGCATCATTTGAAAGAGTGAATGGGTATTGTGCACTCTAACTTTTGGAACGTAATGTTTTCATTCACTGTATTCTACTACAGGGTGTTTCTTGAAGAGGTTATTAATGTGTAGCTATATTTATTGGTATCTCTCCATCTCCAACATGCTTTGGTGTATTTTGATTTGCAGCAAATGTGCCAGCAAGAGTTAAAAACTAAAACGGTTGAGCCACTGTAATATTACTGATGTGGACCCAATATTCATGGACGGTATACTTATACTAAAACAATACTGGTATTTGGTTATTTGATGTGAACAGATCACATCATTTAAAGGAGGTATATCTTCACACAGAGGCCACACAACTTGCATTAGACGCATAAGGGAACCAGCATGGGAACACAAAATGAAAACTATAGGAGGAAAGTGTAAAACACCTCTGAACAGCCAACACAGCGGACTCCATTTTAGTGAGAGCTCTCTCAAAACTACCCAACCCCCAACGACTATGTCATGGCGACAACAACAATCTCCTGCAGGATAAGATTCAGAACTGTAATAAACACAACTTGCGATTTTAAATGTAACCCTTATACCATTACAGCTTAGGTTAGTTTCGGAAGTATTAAGGTAATGTCATTACCTTCCATTCTAAACTGAAGGCAGCACATTCTTCCCACAGCTCACTGTAATGTAAGAAGCCTCACCTTTCAGAGAAGTCTCCACCAGACGCAGATACTGTTTCGACCGTTTGTTCCCGTGACTCATCTTCTGGGCCATGCCGTTCCTCTGCAGCACACACTCTTCCAGCTGCACCACGTTTTCATGCCGTTTCTCCAGGCTTGCCAGGGCCCAGAACTCCTGCAAGGCGAGCTCCACGTTTTCCGGCGCGTCGCATCTCAGCTTCTTCACGGCCACTTTGGCCCCGGACCTCCGGGCCACTGCTTCAAACACCACGCCGTAGGTGCCCCTGCCCACCTCCCGCAGCAGGCTGTAGCGGGGCGACATGACTCGTCCCTCCAGACTGTCCTGCTTGAGGCCGATGTCCTCCTCCATGTCATGGCCTTCTTCCGTGTTCCCCACGCTCAGACACCGCAGCACATTGGACTCGTCAACTCGCGCTCTGGTTGGCTTGGAGCAGGCTCGCGCGCTCCTCGTGCGTCTCCGCCAGTTATCTCCACCAACAGTATCCATACGAAGCCTTTACGATTTAAACATTAAGTATAAAAGAGTCGACATATTGTCAACAGCAGCACTAGCCATGATGTCCCTCAGAGGAAACAGGAGAGAGCTGCTCAGCTGTGGAGGTTAAAGGAAGAAGAGAGGAAGTGACGGAGAAGTGAGAAGAAAAAAACAGATCTTCCGGTAAAGACCTTCAAAATAAGACCTGAAATATCGAATACGTTGGCATTTAGGCCACACGCTGCAATTTCAGAGTTGTTTTATTGAGCCCCAAAAGTCCCTTTAGGTTTGTGTGTTTATAGTGCGCTATGTATACTACTTTTTTATGAATCCTTGATGTATTCCACTTGGAGCCATTACAACCCAAGAGGACATTTCAATACATTCAATTTGGAAAAAAACGGGGGAAAAAACAAACAAAACGAATATCCGAATAACGACATTGAAACCCGAATAGTACTCCAACAAACAAATATTCGGGTACAGCCCTAGTATGTATACATAAATACTAGTGACAGTGACTTGAGCAGTTATGTGGAGATGTGACATGCAACGCGGATGTAAAGAGAATGTTGTGTTCATTTTCAGAATAAATGCCAGAAAACACCCCAGATGCTTCGCTGTCGTTTCCTGAATGATAACAGGTCGCTTCCGGTTGTAACTGGTATACAACTTGGTATCAGATCAGATGGACCTTTATGGCTCTGAATATCTGAAAAAAAAGCACGATACATTCTGAATAGAAAATGTTTTAATATTGTTTTTACATTTTTACACTCATATCACTGTAGTAACTCTAACGGCCCGTCCACACAGCGGCATGCGCTGACGCCTCCCCATTCACTTTGAATGGGGTGACGTCACTTTTAGCCGAAATGCATCGTGGGAAGCGACGTGGAGCGTAGCTGGCGTGGCTCGCTGCAAAAGTTGAGCAATGTTCAACTTTTGAGGCGTCAGCCAATCGAATCATATGCCAGTACAAGCTCTAGCCAATCAAACCGCTGCTTGTGTGTCAGGGGCGGGAGATTCATGTAATTGGTTGTTGGTCGAGTTTCAGACACGCCCGCCGGCAAGCGTCAACGTCGAAAGCTCCAATCTGCCCATTCACTTTCAATGGGGTGACGTCACGTAGCCTCGCTTTTTCGCCGAACTGAATTGTGGGTAGCAGAGCGGTCCGTCTCAGGCGTCTCCGGCGTCAGAAGTTGAACAATGTTCAACTTCTGACGCCGGAGTAGCCAGCGCCAGCCAATCAAATCCCGTTTCCCAAAATCTGACAGCTGAAGCCGTAGCCAATCAAACCACGTCTAAGCTGGGAGAGATATCCCGCCGTTCATTTCTATATTTCAAAAAAAGTCGGAGGAGAAACTAACTATCGCCGTAGCAAATCACCCGGTTTTGTATGACCAGACCCTCTTCACCTACCGGGATACAAACCGGAGGAACCAGCATGGAGGGAGGTGGCAGAGACAGTGGGGGAAACTGGTAGGTTTTCGCCTGTTTGGGGAGTTTATATATATATTGCTCACATAAAATCCACGGGGGTTTTTGCTTTGTATGTCGGGGGCGGGAGATTCATGTGATTGGTTGTTGGTCGTGTTGCTTGAATAAAATCCCCAAGCTCCAGACACGCCCAGCTCCAAGCTATTTTTGAAGCTGCAGTGTGGACGCTCCGTTAAAGAGAAACTGATTATTTTACAAAATCTATAATTTCCTAAAAATGAACTTTAAAGTCAACATAGCATTTTATATTTCAAATGTAAAAGTAAAAAAATAGCTCTTTTGCAACATCTTACAAGTCATAGCTATGAAAATGTTTAGTTCACTTTTGTGTTGCCAAAGCTTACCCCCTGAATATACAATAGGCTATCTGAAGTCATAAAAACAATATTAGAAGGTCTAACGTTAAAAAACCGACAGACACTCTCCCTGAATGATGAGGCAGTGATAGGACTTACCAGCAATAAAACATAAATATCAACTCTCTTGACAGGAACAATGATTTTACCGTGGTTAATAGAGTGGAACACAATTGAAACCTGCATATTCATTAAAAGATCCATCCACATGACCTGAACTCCCTGAATTCTGCCCAGAGTCAACATTAGCATGTGCTATTGTAGCCTGGAATGTTACTTAGATGCACTTTCTTTCATTGAAGTAACAAAAGGAAAAACAACAACAACAGACTATACAGTCTTTGAACTTGAAAATTAAATTGCCACACCTAAAAATAAAAAAATAGATAAAGTTGATAAAAATAAGTTTTACACGTTGAAGAAAAAACGTTATGTAAACCCAAAACAACTTGTTAAAAGTTCAGAATAGGCTATAAAAGTGTAAAAGATTGCATAAAAAGTTGCTGCAACATTTAAGAAAAAACATATTTGTGAAGCTGTGCTGTTGCAGTGCTCTGTTGCGCTGCTTGCACAGACAGAGGACAGATGCCTTCAGCTATGTGGAAGCCAACACTGAGATCTTGTCTGCGTCCGTCACTGCATTGTGAAGCTTGAAATGGTCCAGGAGCTTTTTCCAAGTCCGACCGCAGTTCAGCAGCTCCTGGTTCCCTTTGAGAGGACACATGGGGGTTAAGAAGCTTCAGAGGAGCTACAATGAATCCATGAGCAGCAGAAACTTGGACTGTACATTCTACATTTATATTTAATTTAATATGCCATTTCTAGTTCATATTTGATATGTGTTTAATTTCTAGTCTTTTTCATTTCTAATTATGTGCAATGCCTTGTTTTAACATGCTGCTGTAACAAAAACGTTTCCCAACTCGGGATCAATAAAGTATATCTTAACTTATTTCTTATCTTATCTTTGACTTACCAATGATGCACAGTCCCTCCTTGGCCCTGGTGATGCCCACATTTATCTGGTTGGGATCGGCCACAAAGCCCAGATGTCTGGACAGCCAACCTCCGTCCTGTTCTACCTCAATCTGCTCGCTTGGCAGAGAGCACACTGTAGATATGATGACGTAGCTCCATTCACTTCCTAGAAGACAAATAAGACATGTTGAGCCATCAGTAAACAACAGAGGTTGTTGTTTGGTTTCTTCTGTCCAGCACTGGAACACCAGATGGAGTCGTGGGATTGTCGTCTGCAAGCCCAAAACAGTCTCTATATATCAGAAAAAAGATCTGAATCTGTCCCTCTCAACTGAAATATATAATATGTGTATATATTTGTCTGTGTTTACTAGCTACCATATATAGCATACCATATAGTCGCCAAAACGTTAGTTGGCTAAAAAAGTCTTTGTCGAGCAACTTTTAGTCTATTTAAGTCTGTAGTCTAATGAGAAATAAAATGCCTGTCCTTTCAGGCAGAATCCCCTCAGACTTCATAAGACCTATAATATATAATAATTCTGACCTCAGAAAACGATAAATTAAAGCTTTAATTCTACAATGTGGGCGTCATGTGCGGGGGTATTTTTGCTGACGCGCATATTTAAGAGTGTTTCGGTTTGCTGTGTAGTGTTAATTTTCTTTGTTAGCCTATATTTGTTTTTATATATAAAGAACAATATTAATTTTCAAACTAAAATAACCATTAGTTTTTATTGCCATTACATCTACACATCCACAGAGTTGTGTGTGCGATGGTGTAAGTCATGTTATACTGTGCTGAGAGAATAAATGAACTAAATGCTGAGTGTGTGTGTGTGTGTGTGTGTGTGTGTGTGTGTGTGTGTGTGGTGTGTGTGTGTGTGTGTGGTGTGTGTGTGTGTGTGTGTGTGTGTGTGTGTGTGTGTGTGTGTGTGTGTGTGTGTGTGTGTGTGTGCTCGCTGCTTGTTCACTGTTGGAGAAATACTGTTTTATGCACTGATATCATGTGTGGCTCTGACCTGTGTATGGCCTTGCAGCTGCCTCTTCTTGTGATAGGAGGAGGCAGGGCATTTCAGGTTGTTGATATTTATGAGAAGACAGACTTGCTGTCTCCTAAATATATAATTTCTATGAAGCGTGGAGGAAGTGCGTGACTCTTTAAAGAAGACGTCACAGGTGACCCATCGCAGAGGACCCGACTTCCCGACACCCGCGGCTGATATTAGCGCCACCTCGATTTACGACTTTGTTGCTATCTCTGTGTTTTGGACGATATAAGCCTGATGTTTGAGCAACATACCCCATGTGTGTGAGTTAACCCATATCCTTTGTATGTGATTTAACTCTGCTCCTTCCTGCAAGAATAATTATAATTAGTTACCTGATCATTGATTCTCAACCTGGTGTCGAGTGATATTTTTTCTAACATATTGGTCCTTCGAGCCGGATCCAAGATCTCCTTTTTTCTCCGGACAAACGAGCCTGACTCTGTGCACAGGGAGTCGAGAGACTCTTAGAAAAAGACGCTACCTTGTTTCCCTTACAAAGAAACAATTTGGTGAATAGGGGGCAGGTTACGCTGGAGAGGAGAGGAGTGATATCCTTGAACTACCGACATAGGACAGAAAGTCAATACAGGCACCGTTTTGGTTTCAACCCCTTGGTTCACGGAAGGATACCAAAAAAGTCCTAGAAAGACACAGGTAAACTTATTTAAAGTACTTTGAAATGGTTTGTGGTTTCAAACTAGAGGCCTTGGGTATAAGTAGTTTGTGGTTCAAACTATGAGGCCAGTTTTTTTAGTTTCTTAAAAATCTAAAGGATCTTATAGTTCGTGGGTGGACTATAGGGCACATTTTCTTAGTTTTACTAAAACTATTGTGTGACTTTATAGTAGGATACAAGGTACGGCTATCTTACAGTGGGTGACTAAGTACGGCTATGGGCATTTTCTGAGTTTTGGGGAAAACTGACAGTTTAGTTTAGTTTTCCGTGGTGAGTTTTATAGTTTATGCGTAAGCTATAGGGCATTTTTACTTAGTTTTGGGGAAAACTATAGAAGTCTAATCATGGGTTCATTCATGCTGCAGCAAGACGCGTGGGAAGAGGATGTATTAGGGGCTATGATGTGGTTCGCCGAAGCAAGGAAGAGAAGGGAAAATGCTGAGGAAACCGCTAAATCACAAAAAGAGGAATTAGAATCAGAAAAGAAGAAATCAGAAAATGAGGTTTTGTATAACTTGTATCCTAATCTCCCCTATTCCGAGAAACTTGACGATCAAATGCTATGCAGACGCCGCCAGCCCCCTCCTCCGTATCTCCCTCCGGTGGGACCTGCTGTGATGCAGGAGCAACGGATAGATGAAAACCATGCACCCGCTCAACACCCTGGAGATCTCCTCGGACCCCTGGCCTCCTGCTCGTGTCACCCCTCTGCTCCCCCACCGACTCCGCTGCCTTGGCCACCCGCTCCGCCCCGCCCTACCAACCACCTCCACACACCGACCCTCGTGCTCCCGCGCAGAGAACAGCCGGCATGAGGGAGGAACCCAGCAACACACGGTCAGGTAAGACATTCAGAATGCCCGTTATGCCAGTTATGAATATATCAGGATGTGACTGATTTTCTAAGGGGAGCATTTCAACTGAATGGGGTGAAATTGGCAAACAAAAGAAACAAAAGCAAACTGCCGTGTTTTTAACGCAGGATGCATCTGATGATTACACTTCTGATGTATGTTCTGTTGAATTGCTTTTCCGAGGTGATCAAAGAGGGTGTGGACGGGGCCGTGGCGGAAGGTACGGACGAGGTGGAGGGCAAGGTGGGGCACGAGGTGGAGGGCGAGATGGGGCACGAGGTGGAGGGTGAGGTGGGGCACGAGGTGGAGGGCGGGGAGGAGGAAAATCCCCGGAAGGAAGTTGCTTTTTGTGTGGCAAATGTGGACATTGGGAAAAGGACTGCAGAGCAAAGAGGCCACAGGAAGGAACGGAGGACTGCGTGGAGAAGTTATCACTAGAGCCAAGTGCATCTGCACAATCAGGTCATGTATTATCACACACAAACATAGACCCTGAACAGATGAACAAGGTTCACGTAGAAAGTCAAACAACAGAAACAACTACACAACGAGATAACCCAAATCAAGATGACCTAAGACAAAATGACTCAGACCTTGACGGGGACACAGAAGCAAGTTCAGATAACGTGTCTGTCAGCTCATCCGATGAGGAAGTGGAGATTTTAGAATTAGGTACAGTAGAATTAATGCTGGCTCACGTAGAGAAACCATTTGTTACCTAAAAGTAATGGGAATAGATGTAACCAGATTACGCAAAACCGTTTGTTCAGACAGCAGATTGTAAGAATGGATTTATGACGTCACTCACTCAACTACATGGGGGGGAAATAGACCAGTGGCATTTCACTCCTCACAGTTGGACACCATAGCTCGAGCCATGCCCATTTGTTTACCAGCAGTAAAGCAGCCTCCATGGCAGAACAGGCATCTGCAACAATAGTGCTTTGTAGAGCCTTGACTCTAAAAGTAACTCACGCAGTGTCCGTACTATTGTTACAAAATAAACAAACCTATATGTCACCAGCTAGACATTTAGCATGCATAGCTACGTTGTTATCACAACCAAATCTTACTATCTAGAGATGTACTACTTTGAATCCAGCTACACCACTGCCAGTAGAGACAGATGGGGAGCCACGTGACTGTATCGCAGAAACTGAGAACAGAGTGCTACTAAGGACAGACCTGACGGACAGTCCCTTCCCAGATGCAGACATAACGATGTATGTTTACGGTTCATGTAAGAGGAATCTTGATGGAACTGATGCAACAGGCTATGCGGTAGTGACACAGACCAAACTGCTCAAGGGCGCAGCATTGCCGTCTCACTTATCAGCGCAGGCAGCAGGACTAATCGCACTATCAGAGGCATGCAAGCTGGGGAAAGGGAAGGCAGTTAACATTTATACAGACAGCAACTTATTCATGCATGTGTTTGCACAACAATGGAAACATAGGGGGATGGTAACATCCACAAACAAACCTATTACACATACAGATTTGATCACTTTTGGATGCAGTACAACTCCCTAAGAGAGTGGCGGTTTGTAGTGTGCAGCACACACTAACGGGACGGACCCAATGTCCACAGGGAGCCGGAAGGCAGATGAATAGGCTAAGAAAGCAGCGCAAAGACAGTGACAGGACAATGACCAATACATTTCTGAAAATATGGAACACATCGATCATGACATCCTAAAAGACAAGCAAGCGAATGCACCTGACAGAGAGAAGGTACTGGAAGAAGACGTTGTGTACACAGAATACAGAGGGGTTGTGGGAAAGTACAGAAGGCACATTTGTATTACCAAAAAGCTTATTTCGATATGCAGCTATATTGAGCCATGGGTTGGACCACGGCTCAACAGGGGGGATGGTGGAAGTAATACAGAAGATATTCACAGCCGATGGCTTTACAAACTACTCTAAAAAAATTGTTTAGCATGTGTGTGCACAGTATAACCCTCAGGGACAGTCCAGACCAAAGAGAGGTAACATACCTGAGCCAGTATCCGTCTCAGCACATGTGCATGGACTTTATTGAACTAAATAAATGTGAGGGAATGAAATATTGTCTAACAATCATTGACATATACTCAAAATGGATTGAAGTTTTTCCAACTAGGAATCCGGATGCATTGACAAATCACATAATCCCACGTTTTGGAATTCCGGAAAAGATCAATAGCGATAATGGTACACACTTTGTAAACAAAGTAATTCAGGATTTGACAGCTGTATTTGGAATACAATTAAAACGACATTGTTCTTATCATCCACAATCAGCAGGGTTGACAGAAAGAAATAATGGTACAGTAAAAGCTAAACTGAAGAAGATGATGGCCGAGACAGGGAACACATGGATGAGATGCTTAGCACCAGTGATGCTAAGCATGCACATCCTACCTAGTGCTAGACGGCTGTCACCTTTTGAAATGTTATATGGAAGACCATATTATCTGCCTGAGTTAAAACCATTTGTAAGAGAGGACGAGAGCATAAGTGAAAACACAGCAGAATATATGACAAACATTTTGAGAAAAAAAGCGATCACAAGTGTTATTGTCCCCTCTGCACCAGGGGTGCAACAACGAATCGACTTCATCAATTAAAATCGATTACCAAATTAGTTGCCAACTAATTCAGTCGTCGAGTCGTTGGTGACGTCATCGCGTGTGTTTTACGCGCCATTAAGCTCCAACGTTATCGTTCTTTTTATCGGTACTGGAGACATTTATAAAATATATGTCATGTATTGTTGCTACATAAGCATTTTATCGCAGTCTTAGTGTCGCCAACTAGTTTCTAATATGCAAAAAGACAAACAAATGCGTCTATGATGTATTTTCGATCTTTCCGAGAGTTTAGCATGTAAGGGCGGTAACACGAGCAGTTTGTCTAAACATGTATCAAAAGTGCTCCACATCCAGACGGAGGAATGCACCGGGTTCCACTGTCTCTCTAGCAGCTCTGTAGCCCCGCCCACGAGTAACGTTTCCACGTCAGGTGTTCTGTATGCTAGCAGCAACACACAGAGTTAACTACATTATACAAACAGAATGATTAGAGGTAACAGAGTTATTAGTTTGTTATTGTTTCAGCTATTCTGGTTACAGTTCTGTCATCACATTATTTAATACCATTTGTTAAAACGTTGTTGTTTCTTTTGATGCGAAATATTATGTATTTAATTTAAATAAAAAGCAATGTTAGTTTTGTTCAAAATGTGTTTAGTTAATTTAATAATATATGTATTTTTGAATCAAGTATTCATCTTTATTGTCTTCATTGTTAGTTTCCACATGCCTAAAACAACCTCAAGCTACATCTAAAAGTTGATGGCTAAATCAGAGCGTTTGAGAAATTGTGCAAGGCGTAATAGTCCGAATAGTTGATTAATCGTTTCATTAATCGATAGATTAATCGACTATCAAATGAGTCGTTTGTTGCAGCCCGAGTCTGCGCAGGAAGTACCTGACACTGCGCAGACAGTGAAACCAGGAGAGTGAGTGTTCACCAGAGCGATAAAGAGGAAGAGCTGGCACTCGCCCAAGTGGGAGGGTTCCTACCAAGCACTCCTGTCTACACCGACTGCAGTTAGAGTGGCATCCTGGATACACCTGACTGTGAAGCTGTTTGAACCTAAAGACAGAAACTCGCCTCACTGTGGTGAAGTCTGGCTACGAAGGGAGTTGATTCCAATAAGGACACTTGTCTCAAACCAGTGAAGAAACCAACAGAACCCAGTAGAACTTAAAGAGTGGACGTTAGCAGGGAAACCGTCACGGGTCTGAGTGATAGACACTGACGATGTACAGAGAAAGAATTAGGCCATGGCATCCATTCGGATTACATTAAAACATGTGCCTACACAATCTACCTACCTCAGCCGTTTGTGTACTTTTGTATATGAATTTGTTATCTTTTATAATCATTTGTATTTTTCCAAGTTCGATGTTATTCCGTAGGATAAACAGGAGGGATATGTTGGAGAAATACTGTTTTAATGCACTGATATCATGTGTGGCTCTGACCTGTGTATGGCCTTGCAGCTGCCTCTTCTTGTGATAGGAGGAGGCAGGGCATTTTAGGTTGTTGATATTTATGAGAAGACAGACTTGCTGTCTCCTAAATATATAATTTCTATGAAGCGTGGAGGAAGTACGTGACTCTTTAAAGAAGACGTCACAGGTGACCCATCGCAGAGGACCCGACTTCCCGACACCCGCGGCTGATATTAGCGCCACCTCGATTTACGACTTTGTTGCTATCTCTGTGTTTTGGACGATATAAGCCTGATGTTTGAGCAACATACCCCATGTGTGTGAGTTAACCCATATCCTTTGTATGTGACTTAACTCTGCTCCTTCCTGCAAGAATAAATTAGTTACCTGATCATTGATTCTCAACCTGGTGTCGAGTGATATTTTTTTTAACACACACACACACAATAAGAATCATCTCTGTCCGTGTGCTGTCACTCAAATGCACTTTTCGCGTGTAATATATCAATTATTCTCAATTATAAGGCTCATTATTACCATTTTATTTTATCTTTTATATTCATCACAACGTACTGTGATGTTACTAATAATGTTGTTTCTTAGCCCTAAAATAATAATCATAATACACAGTATCATAAACGTGGGGTGACTAGTCGACTAATCTCCTGAATTGATGACGACTGGTCGACCAGGAAAATCTTTAATATCCTAGGGAAGTTATAGTATTTATATTTTACACATGATTTCAATTTCAAATGTCAGATATGGCCATAAATAAGAGACACTGCTTCAAACAACCCATCAGGACAGGAAGTAGTTAGACCCATCGTTACTGGTTACACTCAGTTAGTTAGTCCCTTCTTCAGAATTGACTCTGGAATATCCTTCATTGGGGTTTAGCTACTAAAGGGACTCTCACCTTGGCTTTTAGTGATAGTGGTTGCGGTGATTCCATCCAATTTCTTCTTCTTCAGCCCATCTCGGATTTCTGACACTTGCGCGTTATAGGGGGACAGAATCACAATATTTTGCTGTTCGATATTGGCTTTAGTCACCAGCTTTTCAGCAATGTCAATCTGCAAAAGAAACCAGTAAAACAAAAATAAATAATGTTAAGTATTACTATCAGGTGACTTTTACCCTTGTATCTTTATAGTGCTGTTAAAAATCAACAGGGAAAGAGAGGGTGCCCAATACAGTACCACTTTGATTCTCTCTTCCTCGTTGGCTTTGGAGTTCTCGTTGCCCTTAGCTGTGTTGACCACCAGGCTGACGGTCTTTCCTCTGATGTCCCCAAAAACGATCGGCATCGTCTTATTGTCAACACGCAGGACGCTGCTCGGCTGATCCACTCCGGTTGACAGATTCCCCTCGTAAAATTCTTGCGACGGGAACTTGCATATTTCCTCATGCTATAAAGGCACCAAATGAATTGCTAGTTGGTGATTGCCACTTATAACACAAAAACTCAAGTTGGGTAATAAAACAGTAAGTACATATAGTTAGCGTCATTTATGGTGATTTTACAACAGCTCGGGGGCATTGTTAGGGATGGGGCTAATACTAAACTAACTACAACTGTATTAAATAAGTCACCTCATGTGATAAGTGGATGAAGAGATGGACAGGGTAAAAGAGGACGCAAAAGATATAAAGTTATCCTGGGAAAATATATTATCCTCCAGGTGGCGTTTGCACCTTATTAATAATAATGATTGCAACCTGTCATAAAACCAAAAATAGAAGAGACAGAGAAAGCTAAAAAACATCTAGGTTACGGTCGTATTGTCAGTTTAGTTTAGGAAGGTTCCTGACGGAGTGAAATCACCCGGAAGTACCTTAGTGGCATAAGAGCTGTTTGAATTCTCTAGATGGGAAAGGAGCTTTGAAACTTGGTGATATACACAGTTATAGATGTGAAGGCCTAAAAAGTTTTTATAAATAAAATTGTATTGATTTTAAAATACTTTCAAACAATCATGTGGATGATTACGTGTGGTGACAACAAGTTTCACTTGACTTTTTTTTTAATTCCAAACTAATGAAGAATATATTTTTCACTGTTGTCCACGTTCATAAAGCCTGCATAAAACAATACCATCTATGTGCGCTGACAGTCGTTCACTGTACGGCATATTGTGGTTTCCCCATGGCAGACGCACATGGGCATACATGTGTTGGTTATAATGTAACTGCAACAAGATTAGAAGTTTTCTTTCTCATAATGTCAGGGTGATTGGAGGTCCTGCATGTTGTTCAGGGTGTGTTGCTTGATGCTAACTATCTTTTCTGGTGGAAACATTCTTCTTTTCAAACAATGGATGAATGATTTTTGTGGTGCTGTGTGTATTTGTACTTCCCATGCACAGTACTGGTGTTTATAAATGTTCTCACCATTCTGTACTGGGTGTCCAGCATCACGGCGCTCTTCTTATGCATCGTATGGTAACGTTCAAACAGAGACTTGGCCATCCCCATTCTCCTCACATGCACATTCTTCACAATGGGTCGTAACTGTTTATGGTCCCCGATCAAAACAATCTGAAAGAGAAGATCTGACAGTGAATAACTAGTGTCACGAAATTGAAAGGCTTGGGGCTGAGGGGGGCACGAGTGTGCTCAAATCTGTCCATTTATTTTGATAAGAGGAATACCTGGTGGGGGAACTAGAGTGTATGTATGTACAGTATATAATATATACATATGTGTATTTGTGTATGTATATATAATATAGGTATGTGTGTATGTATACATATGTATTGTAAAACCCCATAACCTGAGTCTAAGTTTCAGCCTTATATTATATATATGATATTATTCCGTTTGTTTCAATCTGCCCTGGTAGTTTGTCATTTTGTTTGTGAAGCGAGACATGAAATTTAAGTTTCATGAATCAAGGCCACATTCATCATTATCATACATACAGCATAAAAGGTGGGGTAGGTACATTTGAGAAACCGGCTCGAGATCACTAGAATTTGAAAATACACGACCGGAGAAAATCTGCCACTTCCTCACAGAGCCCCTCCCCCAACACACACGAACGCGCACATGACCAATGAGGGCACGAGATAAGTGTGTGCCCCGATGGAAGGCTGACAGGCAGGTCGGCCATCCAGTTATTTTAGCCGGACCGGCTCAGATGATTGGTCGTGCTTTTTACAGTATTAAGGCTTCCACAGATGACTTTTTTAATGGATTTTTTGTCAAAGCACTTCAGATATTCATTGCTATCGGGATGTTAAGAGCATTCCAAGGAATATAACAAAAAGTTTATCTCGAGCCGGTTTCTCAAACGTACCTACCCCACCTTTAAAGGTGGCCTACCTGCCATCGGGCACACATTTATCTCGTGCCCTCATTGGTCATGTGCGCGTTCGTGTGTGTTGGAGGAGGGGCTCTGTAAGGAAGTGGCAGATTTTCTCCGGTTGTGTATTTTCAAATTCTAGCGATCTCGAGCCGGTTTCTCAAACTGACCTACCCCACCTTTAAGGACAGTGTAAGCAGAGAGCCAGAGCAGAATCATTATCGTTCCATGTAAATGAAAACCCACCTTCTCTGGCCGGTTGCAGACTAATGGAATCAGGGCCTGGGGTTCAGTGGCCATTGCACATTCATCAATGAGGATCTGCCGTGCACTGACGGTCTTAGTCAGATTCGGGGTGGAAGACTGTGTGCATGTACACAGTATGATGTCATGCCGTTCAAACTCATATTTCCGAGCCTTTACCAGAAGTTTTTTGTATCTTGGAGGGAAAATAATAGATGCAGTTAGTGCATTCCTACTCTGTTTTTAATCCTTTTCCTCAGATACAGTACAGGGTATTCATTTTAATGTTTTACATTTTTTACGATTATCAATTTCTTCTGATAGTCATCTTAATGTGCTTTTGAGCTAAATAACTAACTACCAACCCCTATTTAATATTATAGAAAATTAATATGCTCACTAATATTAACTCATATACATATTTGTCAGTAATCAGGCTTGTTCATATGAGAAACTAATCTTCATCTGAACTTACTCTTTCACTTCTTTAGGAGGCAGCTCTTTTCCTTTTTCCAGGGCAAGTTTAATGCGTAGATCAAAATCTTTTATTTGACCTGAAGAAGGGTTAGTGTCCTCCCGCATGCGGTGATGCAGAGTGATGCTCCTAGAACCATATCAATATGCCATTGTTAGTCAATAGTAATAGATTCCTTTTGTAACATGTTTTGGTATGATTATAATACCTGAGCTGTGGTTTGGCACGCTCTTGGCGGATTGACCTCCGGGAAAACTGCAGAGCGCAGTCTGGGTAGGGGTAATCAAGCATCTCCACTTGTTGGCTGTAGAACCTGAGGGGCCGTAGTATGTCCCCAAACCTCAGTAGGTACTCTGTGTAACAGTAGAACAAACATGGCTCAAGTTAACAGAAAATGTTTGCTGAAAAATCAGCAGAGAAACAAAGGAACTTGCCTGCAACAACGTCAACAGACTTGTTGGATGGGCCGCAGTAGAGAATAACTTGTTTCTTTTTCTCATCCCTTGGGTCAACATTAGTCCGTGGGCTCTTAGCGTTCAGCTCAAAGAAACCGAACACTATCTTCACACCAACGACTGTCTTTCCCGTCCCTAAGAGACAAATGAGAAAATGGCTTAACACTTTACAGAACATATGAAGCATCAGGGTGCGTATCAGTTCCAGCTCTTACCAGGTGGTCCCTGTATAATTGTGAAGGTATTATTTAGAGCTTTCTCCACAGCAATTTGCTGACTCTGGTTAAACTGCGGCAGTCCATACGGCTTCCTCTGATGGTTCCACGTTGGTTTTACTGCAAAGACAACATTATGAGTATGGAAGTCGCTTTGGATAAAAGCGTCTAACAAGTGACATGTAATGTAATGAATTGTTTTTAGCAAGCACGAGTGAAGCTACAAAATTATACTTTTTCGAAAAGTATATTGTGTGTTCAGTTTATTTATTCTAATGGTTGACTTGAGACGAATAGTTAAAGTCTATGCAACTATGTACTGCTGACTCATGGACATACCCTCCTTTGGAATGTGTTTTCCAAGCGCTATAGCCTTGACAAGGTCACATGCATACGGAATGTTTTCCACAGCCTCTTCTTTCCGGCTACAAAAGGAAAACATAAAAATGTATGTCAGCAGTTTAATCTAAAGCTGAAGACATTGTCAAACAACATATAACCTGAATGTCAATGCAAGAAAATAACAGATGAAAAGCCAAACTCTAAGCCATGGTAAAGTCAAAGAGAAATACACTCACATGTCAGGCATAGACTTTGGGATTATTTCAACTGTGAAAGAAGTGTTTTTCTCAAAGACACAATCAGGAATGTTGTCCATCGGCCGGTCATGGACATAGAACTCCACTTCACTTCCTTCATTTGGAGGTTTCGTTTGTTCTGCTTTTACTGTGACACCGTGGGCCACCCATGTGAACACTCTTGGGTCTGCCAGAGCAGAATGTTCCGGGGTTGAAGGCAGCGTCAAACCTCTTTTCCGTATGCACAGTAAGCACTTTGAAAGGTTACATTCAATGGCCCATTCAGTGATCCATGCAATAGGTAAGAAGAAGCTTCCTGTTAGGCTGCCTTTCTGCTTTTCACGGAAGTGTACCACCAGGTTCTCAATGACTATGCTGTCACTGTCATCCACTGCAGTGGAAGCAGATTCCATCTTGCATAGCGGTGTCCAGATCTGTACATACTCATTGGTGTCTCTATACAAGATCTTTGATGGTTCCTCTGCATATTTGGCGAAGCATGTGATGGCGCTGTGCACATGGTCCACACAGATCTCAAACCTTGGTTTAATGCGCACCAGCTGAACAGCAGGCAAGATGTAACCTCTTCTTATCTCAGTGGTCATCTGGATCTGAAGGGTGTCCCCTCTCTGCAAACGCAAATGGATGTCGACCTCATGCTCGCTTTGTTCCTCCTCCTCCTCAGAGTCACATGACTTTGATTTGGGAGCTGGCACTTCAGAAGATTGTGTAATAATTGGTTTTTCCAGCTGCTTAGTATTAGCTTCCATTATGAGAGACTTTGCATGATCCCAGTTTTCTTGGTCAATTGCTTCAAAAGTGGCTCTCCATGTTGTCAGTGGAAGCTCAACGCAAGGACCATCGTCTGTTCTTTGCAACTCTTGGTGGATTTGCATGTTGTCGACGGCATAGACCCGCCTTTTCCATGAAAGAGTGACGCAGTCCTTTTCTTCATCAAAAATGGGTTGGTCACACAATTGTAAATCCTTGTACATAACTGATACACTTTCTCTAAATATGTTCTTGTTAAAAGGAAATGCCACTGGAACACTGTCTTTGTTGGGACTCCCAACAAAGGCTAGCTTTGAAGCACTTTGTTTTTTTATGCTCACTGCATAGGAGATCTGCTCTGCCTTTTGTTCATACTCCTTGGCATTCTTGACGTTGTCCTCAAATTGACTGCACAAAGTTGCAATCTCGGGAGGAGTGTATTGCGCTCTCTGGTCATGTATGATGGAGTGCAACAGTCTCTGCGAGATGAGGTCCATGTACCGCCGTATTGGGGAGGTTGCCTGTGTGTAAGAATCTACATTCAGAGAATAATGCCGAAACACTTCTCTGGAGTGGGAGCTGGAACATATCACTTTAGCTTTACTAGAACATCTTCTGAACTGATCAACGACTGGTTGGAGAGGAGGATGGATGTCATCTGCCGCTATAAGGTCCACCATTTTGTCAATATCATCTGCTCTGGCAGCTGACTGGATATCTTCCCACACTTTTGTCAGGATGCGGATGTTTTCACAGTTTGAGGGTTGTTCGCCGACTTCGTCAACTCTTTCAACTTTGTGCCGCACATGAAAGGATAGAGGAATTAGTTCTCCGCATTTCGCCTTGAAGTTGTCTATCTTTTCACAATCAGGTTTTGACTGACAGCGAAGGGGTGTGCAATCCAAGGAGTCGATCAAATCCTTTGATGCAAGTGTATTAAATAACACACTCAGCTCTTCAACCATCATATTGGCTTTACGCTTTCCTGGCAATCTCTTATCATCAGGTTGAGAATAAGCCCAATCTGAGCCCAGTCTGTCCTTCCTTCGAGCTTTTGCAAAACCGTAAGCCACTGTGACACAGTCTTCGACAGAGTCAAATGCCGGTGCCTCTCTATACCGGTCAGTGATTATGGCCTCTGCCTCCTCATAAGACACCTGCCTGTTAGACTTGATCCCTGACAGCTGGAGTTTGTGCTTTCCAATGATCTCATTTGTTTTCTTGTTTACTTTGAACATTAATGATACCACTCTGCGTTGTTTGCCATCTGACAGAAGACTGAAGGTTCCAGTGCTTAACTCTTTGGGGAACATGTGCAGAGGGTCTACACTGCCGCTGTAATATGTAGTACCACGTTGTTCTGCCTCCTGGTCCAATTCACAACCTGGGATCACAAAGCTGGCCACATCGGCAATGTGGACTCCCAACTCATACTCATGCTCTCCAATCTCCCTAACACTGATGGCGTCGTCCAAGTCTTTTGCTTCTTTGGGGTCAACCGTGAAAGTGATCATATGGCTTAAGTCCTCTCTGTGTGTCCCGTCTTCATCTTGTGAGAAGAGACCCTCGTCTGGATTACATGTATTGGGTTCAACTTTGAATTCCTCATTCAGGATCCGTAGACTGCCAACCAAAGAACTTCCAATAGGAAGAATATCTATGACGTTCCCTAATGGATAATAACAATTTTCTTTCCATCCAATTATTTGCACCACAAATACATTGTTCTGTTTGAGCTTTTCATCAAGATGCTCAAACGCTGCAGTCGTCCATTGACCATCCATTTTCTCCCATATTGGAATGCAGTTACGTTTTCTCTTGCTGATCAGTATGCATATTTTAGGGGCAGATTTTGAAATGGGTATCATCGTTCTTCGGATAAATGTTTCTTCAGAATTGTGTCTTGGTTTGCTGTGATCCTCATCCTCAAGCAGACACACAAGAACGCGGGCTGATTCAGATTGCTTGGTGATTCTGGTCACCTTCGCTGTTTGTAAGAGCACTTCGTCTCCAGTGAAGGTCTGACCCATGTTATGTCTTCCGTTGATGCGTATTCTTGAGGTGGGGTTGTCAAATGGCACAACATAACCTTTGTTATATGTCTCCCTGACCAACTTTCCGTGCCTGGATGCATCAACATCACCGATATTAGATGATGATCTTGACCTATGGCTGTTGAAGTCTTTACATTTCCACTTGTCCTCATCCAAATGGTGTTCTTTTTTCAGGAGTTCATAGTCATCTTTCAACTCTTGAAGAATTGCATCAGTGAGAGTGCTGCTCTCATCCACATGTTCAGGCTTCTGAAACCTTGTCGTTTCCATGACATCTTTCATGAAGAAATCCTTGGTGAAATGCTTTGGTGTGACACTGTTGTTGCTGATGCAATGATCGATGTAGCTCTTCCAGACCTTTGAGCAGTTGCCAAAGCAACAGAGGGCAGCAGCATCTCCAACCACAACCACCTGGGACTGAGCTCTGGTCATTGCAGTGTTCAACACGCGCGCATCATTGAACAGCTCCAGACCCGGTAGGTGAGACGTGTTCAGGCTGTCACGTGTTTGCACAGCTGACATAATGACTGCCCTGAACTGTTTACCTGTAAACACATGAAGACAATGTGTTTTCTGTTAAATGACAATGATATGGAAAGGGTAATATAAATATATATACGGTATATAATAACGGTTAAACAGGTGTGCGGGGTTGGCACAATCAATGTCTAACAAAAAAGGATAATCATCCAGGAGTTCTTAAAGCGAAACTAAATTACCTTGCACATTTGCCAGATTCTCAACATGGACTTCACTGAGGCCTCTTTTTGAAAGTGCTTTCCTCATTTGCCAGACCTTTGAAACACGTGAAAAAAGTCAGATAATTAAATGATTACAACTCGACAAAAAAATACATTGAGATATTACTTGATGCAGAAGTCTTTGATAAATATTTTTAAAAAACAATATATCCATTTCAATCTTAAAAGTTACCTGACATCCGTCTGATAGAATGCAGATTGAGCTCGGGTCCTTGGGCCCCCATGTCAATGGCCACTGTTCGAGAACCTCTTTCACTGCTTCAGCCACTTTGACAACTTCTTCTTTGTTACACCAAGACATCGACCCAGTGACCAAGAGACATTCTCCCCTGACATGGTGGAACTTTAAGGCATTGCCATCTGCAGGCGGCGGAACATTTCCTTTAGCTTTGATGACGTCATTCTTACCGACGTAGAAATTGGTGGACACAAACTCCACAATCTCTTTGGTTGAGCGGTAGTTTTCACTGAAAATGATTCTACTGTTCTGGGCAGCATCACACTGTTGGCCTTGATAGTAGTGGAAGAGGCGATTAAGCAGTGTGTGATTTGAACGGTGATGATCATCAACTGAGAAAAGCTTGGGTCCCATTTGCATGTGATCTCCAGCCAAAACCACTCTGGTGTGTGGACCAGCAAGGCCAAGGGCCATCAAGGCTTCACATTCAAGCATCTGAGAGGCTTCATCAATCAGTATGTGGGTAAAGTATCCCTCTGGGAGATTTAGGTCATGGAAATGTCTTGCCATTGTTGTGGTTGTTATAACTATTTGGTGGCGATCAAGAGCAGCTTTGGTAGGTGGTAAAAAAGACTGTTTGTCTTCCGAAAGCAAGCAGTATTTCAAAGTGATGTCATCTGTGGCAAACAAAGCTTTCCCTTGTTTGTTCACTTTTATTCGAATTGGCCTCGTTCCATTATCTTTCTTGTTGATGAATGGATGGAAGTGATCTCTGACGTACAGATCTGCAGAACTGGAAGGACAACAAAGTTAATGTTGGTGCTATTTTTGGAAAACATACTCTAGAGCAGTGCTTCACAAAGTGTGGTCCGCGGACCACTGGTGGTCCGTGAGCGCCCCCTAGTGGTCCGTGAGTATATTGGTAACATTTCACATTTGAAAGAAATACATTTATTTAACTTTTTCGCACTCTCACGGGAATATCTCCGCAATGGAGCGAGCTTAAGTTTCACTTTCGATTGCATGAAATAGCCCAGATAAACACCTTCGTCACACGTGTTGCCACTTGTTTGTACCATTTTCAGGCGATTTGTAAAAAACGATGTGTTTTTGGATATTTGAGGAGTTAGGTGGTCCGCGAGTGTTTTTTTATTCGTTAGGTGGTCCTTGGTATGAAAAAGTTTGAGAAACACTGCTCTAGAGCTTAGAGCAATGAGCATGACTCAATGAACACTTTGAAAGTAATAAAAGGTCCACAAAAAAAAATCAGTTTGAATGTATCAAGGAATCAGTATATTATGAACACATATAGAAGAATTGTCATCACCTGTTGGTGTGGGTGCAAATAAGCACTTTGTTGGGAGGCAGCTTACTCAGCTCTCGGGCTGCGAAAGCCAGGGTGAATGTCTTCCCAGTTCCAAATGGTCCGTAGATGAGGAGTGGTGCTGAATATGTCTGGACATTGGAGCTTCCTGTGATAAAGTCAACTGCTGACTGCTGCTTTGGGTTGAGCTTCTCATGTTTGACGTTACTCACAGGAACTCCACAGTGTTTAAGGTCTGGCAGCACTCTTTGCGTATCAGGGAGGAGGTCTACGGCCTTGTGCATGGTGCAGAAGCTGTGGCGATTGAGCTGGAACTGCACCTCCATTTGATACGACTCATTGCTTCTGAGTGTAAGATCAGAGCAGCACTTCTTAGACAGTTGCAAATACATGGTGTTCTCACTTGTTTTGTCTTTCAGTATGCTGGCTTCATAGACCTTGGAGTTTTGACTACTCTCAGATAAAGGGGCTATCAGGGCAGACTGGATGCTGCGTTTCAGTGCCAGCCCCTCAGGGGTGTCTGGAGTGAGCTTACAAGGAATGGAGACAGCACAGAACAGCTCTCCCCGAGGAGGAGCCATCATCATGCCAAACTTTGTACTGTTCAACTTCTCCGATGTTGTAATTCCTCCACAAACATTTAACCTAAAGAAAATCAGAAAACAAGCTTAGAATTTGTAAATAGTTGCAAAATCCAAACATGAGAAAAGGAACTCTCTACAGGAAGCACAGTACCTCGAAACAATCTGGTCCTCTGCCTGTTCCTCGTCGTACAGGAACTGGTGCATTCTTTCTCTGTAGTTGTCACTGTTCAGAGGTGTGTGGCTGCTGTAGGAGGATTTATACTGAAAGCTCATCTGAGGAGGCTTGTACTTCTTCAACAGTTTCTCCTGTTCTTCTGTCCTGGACGAACATGGGATGATAACCCGGTTTCCTCGATGCCAGCGCTCAGCACTTTGAAAGGTGTATCCAAACGTCACTGTTGGTTGTTCAACGTCCTCCAATGACAGCTTGCCTACTCTAACCCGGAGCTTCTTCAAGAGCACTGGTCTCATGTCAAAATCTAGTACTAACCACTGGTCGTACAGGCCTGGGTTGATGGATGTGAAAGACACAGTGATGTCATAGGTCATGTCTTCAGTGAGGAAGGGTTCACCGGAGGAGTAGATGCAGGGCACTGAGCTGATGTCGCCGAGCGTATAGGAAGCTCCTGGTTCTTGCTTTAGCAGCGCCACATGCACGAGCTGTCTCTGTACATACAGAAAGTGGCTAGTCAGCAAACCATGAACAACATTTCTCAGACATGAAGGAAAACACATTTCTATAGGATAAAGAGTATGTGAATACTTTAAAGATACTAAGAAGAGTAACTAGGGTAGTAGTTGAACACAGCATTCTGATTAAGGGCTTTTATATATATTACATTGTAGCACCTGATAATTAGTTTTCAACTGGACCACAAGGTTTAGATTTAGAGATATACTATAAATAGAGATTTCAATGTAAACCGGAACCATCCTGTTCCACTCCTGCATTCCAATGATCACTGCTATCTCAGTGTCATTCAGGAATATACATGTTTTGCATGGCGGTTAGTTAATTATTCATCGTGATCATTCACATATTAATAATACCATGCAACTAATTACTTTCCACAGTGCACACACACACACACACACACACACACACACACACACACACACACACACACACACAACACAGTTTGCTGTGTCTGTATGAAGTACTCTGAAGTGACTGAAATTCAGCAGCAGACATTTCACACGGGAAAACAAAGCAGCTTCAATGCATTGAAAACACGGGAAACATCTGACCTCTGTTTCAACTTGGAAGTTCCATCGCAGTGTTTCATTGATCTGCTCACACTCCACTGTTACATCTCCGTCACAAGAGATGCTGACATCGTTGACTTGCTCTGATAACTGGAACGTTCGAGATGGTAAATTACAAATATGGTATTTAAGGAACTGAGAATATATAGTAATATATACAAAACATATATGTTGTGAACTATCTAATTGCATTTCTTATTTCTTAAGTCACTCATTTGCACAACTGTTGGTTGTAACTGGATGAAGTCCAGGCGTCTCTGTTCCTGAATGGAAGGGAGCACTGTACAGTGGTGCGAGTCCTGGGGAAGCGCACATCACTGTACATCATACCCTTAGATCACCGTCTGTGGCAGGTCTATATATACCCATAATGCACCAGGTTCAAATTCAGTAAAGCACCAGACACCGACTGCGTATCTCTCCCTTAGCGTTGGAAGGAGACGCCGAATGCTGTCCAGTTGGTTTCTGTGCTGTGTCTTGTGTGCAAAGGCACAGCAGTCTGTATTCATGCACTAAAGGCTGGACTTAAAGACTTTTAGATGACTGAACACATCTGAACAGAATTAGATAATGTGCCAAATACTTATACTCACTACGTGTACTTCATTACTGCTGTTTTTGTATTCCTCCAGCAGCTCCAGGTTATAGTTCATGAGACCCTGGGCTCCGATGCTCTGTCTGATCTCCTTCTCCTCTGCAGCTCGCATCAGCCACTCCTTCAGCTCCTCCGCAGAGTGAGCTTTGGGGCACTTGCTGCCGTACTCACACGTTTGTGGTCTAGGATGAAATTGACTTTTTAATCGTACGATAAAAATAATATGGCTATATTTTGCACATTTTCCTCAGGAGGTTTATACTAATGTGAATTATAGTTACTTATGTGTTACTACTACTACTACTACTACTATTACTACTACTACTACTACTAGTACTAGCCTACTACTACTACTACTACTACTACTACTACTACTACTACTACTACTACTAGCCTACTACTACTACTAGCCTACTACTACTACTACTACTACTACTACTACTACTACTAGCCTACTACTACTACTACTACTAGCCTACTACTACTACTACTAGCCTACTACTACTAGCCTACTACTACTACTAGCCTCCTACTACTACTACTACTACTACTACTAGCCTACTACTACTACTAGCCTACTACTACTACTAGCCTACTACTACTAGCCTACTACTACTACTAGTACTAGCCTACTACTACTACTAGCCTACTACTACTACTACTACTACTAGCCTACTACTACTAGCCTACTACTAGTACTAGCCTACTACTTCTACTAGCCTACTACTACTACTAGCCTACTACTGCTACTACTACTACTACTAGCCTACTACTACTACTACTACTACTACTACTAGCCTACTACTGCTACTACTACTACTACTACCCTACTACTAGTACTAGCCTACTACTACTACTAGTACTAGCCTACTACTACTACTAGCCTACTACTACTACTAGCCTACTACTACTACTGCTACTACTACTAGCCTACTACTACTACTACTAGCCTACTACTACTACTAGCCTACTACTACTACTACTACTACTACTACTAGCCTACTACTACTACTAGCCTACTACTACTACTAGCCTACTACTACTACTACTACTACTAGCCTACTACTACTAGTCTACTACTGCTACTACTACTACTACTACTAGCCTACTACTACTACTACTAGCCTACTATTACTACTACTAGCCTACTACTACTAGTCTACTACTGCTACTACTACTACTACTACTACTAGCCTACTACTACTACTACTACTAGCCTACTACTACTACTACTAGCCTACTACTACTAGCCTACTACTACTACTAGCCTCCTACTACTACTACTACTACTAGCCTACTACTACTACTAGCCTACTACTACTACTAGCCTACTACTACTAGCCTACTACTACTACTAGTACTAGCCTACTACTACTACTAGCCTACTACTACTACTACTACTACTACTAGCCTACTACTACTAGCCTACTACTAGTACTAGCCTACTACTTCTACTAGCCTACTACTACTACTAGCCTACTACTGCTACTACTACTACTACTACTAGCCTACTACTACTACTACTACTACTACTAGCCTACTACTGCTACTACTACTACTACTACCCTACTACTAGTACTAGCCTACTACTACTACTAGTACTAGCCTACTACTACTACTAGCCTACTACTACTACTAGCCTACTACTACTACTGCTACTACTACTAGCCTACTACTACTACTACTAGCCTACTACTACTACTAGCCTACTACTACTACTACTACTACTACTAGCCTACTACTACTACTAGCCTACTACTACTACTACTACTACTACTACTAGCCTACTACTACTAGTCTACTACTGCTACTACTACTACTACTACTAGCCTACTACTACTACTACTAGCCTACTATTACTACTACTAGCCTACTACTACTAGTCTACTACTGCTACTACTACTACTACTACTACTAGCCTACTACTACTACTACTAGACTACTACTACTAGCCTACTACTACTACTACTAATGTTTTAAATGTCTGACTAAAAAATAAATGAAACAAAGGCAGCAGAGATAGATCAGTCTGCTCAGAAGGACAAGTATACGCCACATTGAAATGCAATCACGACCCAGAGAGTGTGTGCCATACTATAGTGAGCTTATTCTGTTGGGGATGGATGATTTGATGTGATTGGTATAGAATATAGAAGATCATTGGCGCAACCTTTTAACAGGATAAAACAGACCCAAAAAACGATAAATATATATAAAAGATATATATAAAAAAGTTTTAAATAAAGTTTTGGTAATGTACTGTAAGGCATTTTGGATAAAACAAATGAGTTCTGATTGTTTAAGACAACCTGACATTTCTTAAGAAAAAGAGTGTGATGTGAACAGTTGTATGTCTCATTTACACATCACAGCTTACAGATCACAGATTACAAAAACATGTAGTCCCGGTATCTGGAACTGAACGATATAGTATTTACTTTATGATCAAAACTCTTGTCAACATGTTGTCGAGATCTGGACATTATGTTACACTCATTTCCACATCTGTGGGTTGCTACACACTCCACAGACTAAAGTGAAGTGGATAACATGCGTCTCTTTCTTCCAGCACAGAAGACGTAGAACAACCAAGAAAATAGAAAATGCATAAAACAAACACACCAGACGTGACAGGAATACTAACAAATCATATATCAAAATAATAACAATAAAAACACATAGGTTAAGAACAAATACAAAACTAATAATCATAAAAAGTTGTGTAAATAATATATAATATATATCCAAGGTTGTGTCTTCCTGGTCGAATGTACTTATTGTAAGTCGCTTTGGATAAAAGCGTCAGCTGAATGCAATGTAATGTAATGTATAATTCAACATATATAAAAACGATTAGAAAATAAAATCATATTAAAAAAACCTCAAGGTGCAAATAAACCCCCTCCCCTCGGTGACACCCCTGATCTACCATGTGTTCGTTTACCTCTCGCAGAGCCAGAACTCCGCCCGGTGGTTGTGTGGGGGCTGCCGGCCCCTCCACCTGGTGGTGGTGTCCTCAGAGAGCAGCTGGGCGTGCTCCAGAGAGGAGCAGTGCTCGAAGAAGCTCTCTGGGGAGGAGAGCAGCAGCAGGCACACTCTGCAGTACATGAAGACCGGCTGCTGCTCCGTCAGCTGCCGCTCCGTCAGCTGCCGCTCCGTCAGCTGCCGCTCCGTCAGCTGCTCCGTCAGCTGCTCCGTCAGCTGCTCCGTCAGCTGCTCCTCCGTCAGCTGCCGCTCCGTCAGCTGCTCCTCCGTCAGCTGCCGCTCCGTCAGCTGCTCCGTCAGCTGCTCCGTCAGCTGCTCCGTCAGCTGCTCCGTCAGCTGCCGCTCCGTCAGCCGCTGCTCCGCCTGCCGCTGCTCCGCCTGCCGCTGCTCCGCCAGCCGCTGCTCCGCCTGCTGCTGCCGGCTCAGCTGCAGGACATAAGGTCGCACGGAGACCCCGCCGTGCTCCACCCTCCACACGGCCATCTCCACCTCGCTGTGCGCAGCCTGGCAGCGGCCCGCCTGGTGCCAGCAGGGCTTGCCCTCCGTCACATGACTGCAGAACTCAAAGCGACCGCTCTGGGGGAGAGGGCGCACCTGGCTGTAGACGTGCTTCCTCTTGTTCTCCGACAGGTGGTGAACTAGGACTGGGTCCCAGGGATGCGCTGCATCTGCTGAGCAAGAGGGACTCCATCTCTTGGTGGTTAGTCGTTGTGGCGTGTCATTGAAGCAGCCTTTGCAGAGCTCGATGAATTCCCCTGGAAACTGCTGGAGAATGCTTTCCGCTGTGCTCTCCGGGGTGATTGAAATCCGTTCAGACTCAACAACAAGTCGGATGAACTCCTCTCTCCCAATGTGTTTGTCCTTCACATAGTTCCACAGAGTGGCCTCCTCGTCGCTTCTGGCATAGGTGCACGTCTGCCCGTGCTTCGTGCACCCAGAGCCCTCCACGAAGAACTGACACACTTGGTACAAGACTTTGCGACCACATATAGGCCGCTCAGAGACCGGCCTCCAGAGGTCACAGGCCTTGTCTTTGGCTAAAAGAAGATTTCTACTGCACTTGTGACTCACCGACTGGACCGTGTACGATATGTGGTTCTCTTTGACAGAACACAGATCACACGCAGCCCTCAGATCGAGAGCTGGCAGGTCCCTCAGAGGCTCGGAGCGATCAGGCGGATCCGCTCCTCCCTCAGACAGAGCGACAAGGTTCCGGAGCGACACGTGGTTGATGCCGTGACACTTCTCAAACGTCCACACATCAGCTTCCTCATCACTTCTGGCAAAGGTGCACCGGTTCTTGTGGTACGAGCAGCCTTGACCCTCCTTGAAGAAGTAGCACACCTCGTACCGAACGGGATTGGGAAACGTGGGCCTCTTTGACACAGGCCTCCATTTGCCGCCACATTTGGTTCTGCAGAGCAGGAGGTCGCGTGCACACTGGTGTTGAACCGGTTTCAACCTGTAGGTGATCTCTTTCTCCTCGACAGAGCATCTAGCGCATACAAGCTTGAGGTCATATTGTGCTGTAAGAGGAGCCAAGGTGGCGGCTGACATGGTGATACGCTGAGTCACCGGCTGCAGTCCACATGTGTCATGACCTGAAGAACTGTGGAGCTGAGCTTGAATATGTCTGAAACACAGAAGACAGCAAGATGAGAAGGGCGCTCCATGTCTTCAGTTCAATTCAGAAACATTTAGTCACGTATATGTCCGGCAAATATTCTAGTTTGTTTATCTGTTGAATCATTTCAATAGTCTGGCTTCCACATTAAAGTCTAGACACCAATGAACGGAACACATCTAGTTGACTTTTCTTGGCCTGTGCAATGTGATCTGAATTCTGATTACAATGCGGGCCCGACCGTCCCATGGCTCCGATCCAAAGAGTTCTGCTTGATTCACCTGCCTCATGGCTGCCCTCCTGAGAGGATGTCTGTGCAGGTTCCATCTTAAAGCCAGGTGTAATGGCGTCACACATGTTTGTTTGTATCCGTTGAGGAACATAGATAGAAGGGAACAATAGGCGACAGGTCGGAATGCAGAGAGCCTTCCTGTGGGGTCTCTGTCATCCTGGTCGAAGACCTCAAGGCAAATAACTACCGACTTATGATAAACATGCTCCGACCGACATCGATAAAAAGATCATTTCAAGTCTTCAGTGTGGGAATCCATCGTCCCCAGAGGCCGGACATACCAACAATGAAAAGAAAGAAACACATAGACTGATTTCCATCATATCCACCATAACAACACTTTAAATAGTGTCAATACATCATATATGTCTCTTATTCTAGGAACACATGTTATGTTGTATTATTAATCCTATTTAACAGCACTATATTATTAGCAGCAGTGGTATAATGTTAATAACATTTACTCAATTATTGTTTTTACTTTATGCTACTTTATACTTTTACTCCACTATATTTTGTGAGCATTTAAGTTACATATTTATTTCCTGGTTGCTTTGCAGATGTAGGTTATATAAAAATTATATAAAATTAGATATAAAGTTATATAAAATATAAATCAACTAATACATGATCCTATATTATGAAACGTCCAGCTACCTAGTTGTAGATGGAGTCATTCAAATAAACCCCACTTTTACTGAAGTGATCATTCATACATGCACCAATCTTGTGCTTTTACTTACGTACTGTTTAAATGTAGTACTTTCACTTGTAACAGAGTATTTTTATACTTTAGCATTGCTACTTTGACTAGGTGGGAAGTAACTAAGTACATTTACTCAAGCACAATTTTGAGGGCCTTACCTCAAATATATAGTATTTCCATGTTATGCTCCTTCATACTTCTACCCGACTACGATTCAGAGGTACATGGTGTACTTCTACTCCACTACATGTATTAATACCTTTAGTTACTTTACAGATGTGGATGAATGATGGTAAATCTAATCAAGTGTTAAATCAGACTTTAGTTCCACCTGGAGTGAATCCACCAACTACCCTGCAGTCTACAAAGTACTTCAGACTAGCTGCACCTTCACCAGCTACCGTGCAGTCTACAAAGTACTTCAGACTAGCTGCACCTCCACCAGCTACCCTGCAGTCTACAAAGTACTTCAGACTAGCTGCACCTTCACCAGCTACCCTGCAGTCTACAAAGTACTTCAGACTAGCTGCTCCTCCACCAGCTACCCTGCAGTCTACAAAGTACTTCAGACTAGCTGCACCTTCACCAGCTACCCTGCAGTCTACAAAGTACTTCAGACTAGCTGCACCTCCACCAGCTACCCTGCAGTCTACAAAGTACTTCAGACTAGCTGCTCCTCCACCAGCTACCCTGCAGTCTACAAAGTACTTCAGACTAGCTGCACCTCCACCAGCTACCCTGCAGTCTACAAAGTACTTCAGACTAGCTGCACCTCCACCAGCTACCCTGCAGTCTACAAAGTACTTCAGACTAGCTGCACCTTCACCAGCTCTGAGAACACTCTCATGATCAGTCATTATAAAACATATCATATATATTATTCTGAGATGGACCAATCTGCACAACGACTACTTTACTTTTGGAATTTTGAGTATAATTTGATGAGGATATTGTTCTACTTTTACTTGAGTATTTTTTTTTCATGCAGGACTTTTATTCTAACCGAGTATTCCTACACTCTGGTACTTCTACTTTACTGAATTGCAAGGTCTGGCCGAGTACTTCTACTGTTACTCCCTCGTCTGATGAGCAGTAGTATGCCTCTGAATGTCAGCAGGTGCCTCTGCATGGAGCTTCCAGCGTCAGTCCACCAGAGGGCGCAGCTGAGCATGTTCCTGGTGCAGCACACCCTCAGCATGATGTCAGCGACAAGACAATAAACAATGGTTTGAGGTGAAGGTTTTCTACCGGTAAATATGCCCCTAAAGACGATCCAGTTGTTACTGATTCAAAACAACATGTCCACAAATGTGTCCTTTACTGTCTGGCGAGTTCATTTCAACAGTAGCCTATTACTGTCTGCAACTGCTGGGATTGCCACTACTACTACTCCCACTACTATTCCTATAAATACATATGATAATCACAATGATAATCGCAGTGACGACGACGACAACAACAACAAAAACAAAAACAACAACACCAACAACAATAACAACAACAACAACAACAACAGTAATGAGCGTAATTAGCCAGCTCCTCCTAAGTGTGTATTGGCAGGATCTTCCATGTTATCTGAAATAATTCCTCTCAACGCTTCATTGAAATATGAATAAGTAAATGTTGAGATGATCGCATGCACTCACCTCCCGCAGCTCCTCTCGCGGTGACCGGGTTCTGTCTCTCTCGGTGACGGTGTTCTGTCTTCAGACTTAACTTTCGTTTCCCATGCTTTGCGTCACAGCTTCAGGTGACAGGCATGCGCTCTGTGCACGCGCATCACTCCTCTTCCTCGTGTGAACAACAGCTTGTGAATCTGCATACTGTGTTGCAGGAAATGTGTCTTTGGCCACGATCAGATAAGCAGACAAGTTGGGCCGGATGCACATCTCCTATCAGCTGTTTCCAGCCGTGTGTGTGTGTGTGTGTGTGTGTGTGTGTGTGTGTGTGTGTGTGTGACAGTACAGTCTGATTAATGGAGTATGGGATGGTCTCAGGTACCAGACACCAGGAGGGTCTCGGGCTCTCCTTTTTGATCTTGACTGTCTCCATTACGTAAGACACCATTATGTCTTCCACCATCCTGAATTCCGCTACTCAATCATATGTGTTGGACAATTCTGCCTAGGTCTTTTTTAATGGTGTCTCAACCATGCCTATCCTTAGCTGCCAACTCCATCTCTCATAATGTCCATACCACACACCTTAGTTTGACACCATTATCTAGACCAGTGTCTGTCTTTGGACTCGAGGATTCCTTCAGCAGGACATCTCACAGATACACAGTTAGCTTTCAATGGATAGGGTCGTTATATCATCCGTCCCATACTCGCAAAAGATATCACAGTGGGAGAAGTACTCACATCTTGTACTTTAGTAAAAGTAGAAGTACCAGAGGGTAGGAAGACTACAAGTAAAAGTTGTGCATTGCAAATGTTCCTCAAGTGAAAGTAGAAAAGTATTCTCATCAAAATATAGTGAAAGACAGTAAAAGTAGTCGTTGTGCAGATTGGTCCATTTCAGAATAATATATATGATATGTTTTATAATGACTGATCATGAAAGTGTTCTCAGAGCTGGTGAAGGTGCAGCTAGTCTGAAGTACTTTGTAGACTGCAGGGTAGCTGGTGGAGGTGCAGCTAGTCTGAAGTACTTTGTAGACTGCAGGGTAGCTGGTGAAGGTGCAGCTCGTCTGAAGTACTTTGTAGACTGCAGGGTAGCTGGTGAAGGTGCAGCTAGTCTGAAGTACTTTGTAGACTGCAGGGTAGCTGGTGAAGGTGCAGCTAGTCTGAAGTACTTTGCAGACTGCAGGGTAGCTGGTGAAGGTGCAGCTAGTCTGAAGTACTTTGTAGACTGCAGGGTAGCTGGTGAAGGTGCAGCTAGTCTGAAGTACTTTGCAGACTGCAGGGTAGCTGGTGAAGGTGCAGCTAGTCTGAAGTACTTTGTAGACTGCAGGGTAGCTGGTGAAGGTGCAGCTAGTCTGAAGTACTTTGCAGACTGCAGGGTAGCTGGTGAAGGTGCAGCTAGTCTGAAGTACTTTGTAGACTGCAGGGTAGCTGGTGAAGGTGCAGCTAGTCTGAAGTACTTTGTAGACTGCAGGGTAGCTGGTGGAGGTGCAGCTAGTCTGAAGTACTTTGTAGACTGCAGGGTAGCTGGTGAAGGTGCAGCTAGTCTGAAGTACTTTGTAGACTGCAGGGTAGCTGGTGAAGGTGCAGCTAGTCTGAAGTACTTTGTAGACTGCAGGGTAGCTGGTGGAGGTGCAGCTAGTCTGAAGTACTTTGTAGACTGCAGGGTAGCTGGTGAAGGTGCAGCTAGTCTGAAGTACTTTGTAGACTGCAGGGTAACTGGTGAAGGTGCAGCTAGTCTGAAGTACTTTGTAGACTGCAGGGTAGCTGGTGGAGGTGCAGCTAGTCTGAAGTACTTTGTAGACTGCAGGGTAGCTGGTGGAGGTGCAGCTAGTCTGAAGTACTTTGTAGACTGCAGGGTAGCTGGTGGAGGTGCAGCTAGTCTGAAGTACTTTGTAGACTGCAGGGTAGCTGGTGAAGGTGCAGCTAGTCTGAAGTACTTCGTAGACTGCAGGGTAGCTGGTGGAGGTGCAGCTAGTCTGAAGTACTTTGTAGACTGCAGGGTAGCTGGTGGAGGTGCAGCTAGTCTGAAGTACTTTGTAGACTGCAGGGTAGCTGGTGGATTCACTCCAGGTGGAACTAAAGTCTGATTCAACACTTGGTTATATTTCACATCATTCATCCACATCTGTGAAGTAACTAAAGGGATTAATACATGTAGTGCAGTAGAATTACACCATGTACCTCTGAACTGTAGAGGAGTATAGCATACAACTCAAAATTGTACTTAAAAACAGTACTTGAGTAAATGTACTTAGTTACTTCCCGGCTCTGAAATTCAGATTCAGATGACCTTATTGTCCATCACCTTTACATACATGGAAATGTGTCTTTGGCACATAGGCTACCATCACGCTCACCACACACAGGACAACGTGCAGACACACAGGGTGCTCTGTTCTTCCAGGGCTTGGGTCCATTCAAATATCAGTTGAATGAAAAATAAATCATTAACTCTACATTAAAACGATTAGGTGATGGTGTTGGTGGCAGTGTCCTAAGAAGGATCCTTGAAAAGGGATTAAAAAGCAGGAAACACAACACCTAGCATTCTCTATTTTCTCTGACAGGGGAAAAGGATTGAAAGAACATCGGCACAGACATCCACGATGCCACGCCGAGGCCCTCTGACTGACAGTCACACTTTGATGTTAGCATGTTAGCATGTTAGCATTCCCCTGCCTGCACATCCTAATGCATAATTATAACACAGCTGGGTTGCTAATAAGGTACAAAACCCCCCGTATTTGCTTAGATTGTTTATGTTCGCACCACCACCAGATTCCAAAGCAAATTCTTTGTTTGCGTAAACGGGCCTGGCGATACACCTGGTTCTGATTCTGATGAGCCAGCTGTTGAATGATGCACATCAGCATGTTCAAATGCAACAGTTGTTAGTTGGCATCCAAGCACATCAGCATGCCGCATGTATCTACTGCGATGCACTTCATGTGATACATGGACCTGAGTCTGACTGTATACTCATGTGAAATGATGAGTCATTGTGTTCCTCTTTGCTTCCATGCTGCATGTCTCGTTTTGACGATAGCCCAGAACGGAGAAGCCAAACCTTTGCTCTCAGTGACTCTTAGCTGCAGTCGGGCTGGGGAGAGGCGGGGCCATTAGGGTCCCGCCTCTCCCCAGCCCGACCTTTGACATCAGAACCAGCCTTTCCAAATGTGTGGTTAAACAAACATGAGATATATGAGTAGTATTTAATGCTGATGTACAACGTCGTCGGGTTGGAGAACACAAACAGGAAACAGGCGAACTTTGACACAGTGAAGAGTGTTCAAACGGCCAGTGTGTGGAAACCGTGCTCAGCCTGAAGCCGTGTGTCCCTGTGAGCGCACAGCCTGCTCCTCCTGGAACAGGGCTACAGAGTCACAGGCACATGACTCAAAGTGAAACTTACTGACAGGAGGCGGGACTTCTGAGGAACACCACACTTCAAACTTACAGGCACAACGTTTTGTTGTTTTTGTCTCTCAAGGCCAGACACAGGGTGCTCCCTGAGCTCCTCCAGACACAGGGTGCTCCCTGAGCTCCTCCAGACACAGGGTGCTCCCTGAGCTCCTCCAGACACAGGGTGCTCCCTGAGCTCCTCCAGACACAGGGTGCTCCCTGAGCTCCTCCAGACACAGGGTGCTCCCTGAGCTCCTCCAGACACAGGGTGCTCCCTGAGCTTTGACCTGTCCCCTGACCTGTCCCCTGCCTGTCCCCTGACCTGTCCCCTGCCTGTCCTCTGACCTGTCCCCTGCCTGTCCCCTGCCTCTCCCCTGACCTGTCCCCTGCATGTCCCCTGCCTGTGTCCCCTGACCTGTCCCCTGCCTGTCCCCTGACCTGTCCCCTGCCTGTCCCCTGACCTGTCCCCTGCCTGTCCCCTGCCTCTCCCCTGACCTGTCCCCTGCATGTCCCCTGCCTGTGTCCCCTGCCTGTCCCCTGACCTGTCCCCTGACCTGTCCCCTGCCTGTCCCCTGACCTGTCCTCTGCCTGTCCCCTGCCTCTCCCCTGACCTCTCCCCTGCCTGTCCCCTGACCTGTCCCCTGCCTGTCCCCTGACCTGTCCCCTGCCTGTCCCCTGCCTCTCCCCTGACCTGTCCCCTGCATGTCCCCTGCCTGTGTCCCCTGCCTGTCCCCTGACCTGTCCCCTGCCTGTCCCCTGACCTGTCCTCTGCCTGTCCCCTGCCTCTCCCCTGACCTGTCCCCTGCCTGTCCCCTGCCTCTCCCCTGACCTCTCCCCTGCCTGTCCCCTGACCTGACCCCTGCCTGTCCCCTGACCTGTCCCCTGACCTCTCCCCTGCCTGTCCCCTGACCTGACCCCTGCCTGTCCCCTGACCTGTCCCCTGACCTCTCCCCTGCCTGTCCCCTGCCTGTCCCCTGACCTGTCCCCTGACCTCTCCCCTGCCTGTCCTCTGCCTGTCCCCTGCCTGTCCCCTGACCTGTCCCCTGCCTGTCCCCTGCCTGTCCCCTGACCTGTCCCCTGACCTGTCCTCTGCCTGTCCCCTGACCTGTCCCCTGACCTGTCCCCTGACCTGTCCTCTGCCTGTCCCCTGACCTGTCCCCTGCCTGTCCCCTGCCTCTCCCCTGACCTCTCCCCTGCCCTGTCCCCTGACCTGTCCCCTGACCTCTCCCCTGCCTGTCCCCTGACCTGTCCCCTGCCTGTCCCCTGACCTGTCCCCTGACCTCTCCCCTGCCTGTCCCCTGCCTGTCCTCTGCCTGTCCCCTGACCTGTCATCTGCCTGTCCCCTGACCTGTCCCCTGCCTGTCCCCTGACCTGTCCCCTGACCTCTCCCCTGCCTGTCCCCTGACCTGTCCCCTGCCTGTCCCCTGCCTGTCCCCTGACCTGTCCCCTGACCTGTCCTCTGCCTGTCCCCTGACCTGTCCCCTGCCTGTCCCCTGACCTGTCCCCTGCCTGTCCCCTGACCTGTCCCCTGACCTCTCCCCTGCCTGTCCCCTGTCTGTCCCCTGACCTGTCCCCTGCCTGTCCCCTGACCTGTCCCCTGCCTGTCCCCTGACCTGTCCCCTGACCTCTCCCCTGCCTGTCCCCTGTCTGTCCCCTGACCTGTCCCCTGCCTGTCCCCTGCCTGTCCCCTGACCTGTCCCCTGCCTGTCCCCTGACCTGTCCCCTGACCTGTCCTCTGCCTGTCCCCTGCCTGTCCCCTGCCTGTCCCCTGACCTGTCCCCTGCCTGTCCCCTGACCTGTCCCCTGCCTGTCCCCTGAGGAGACAGAGCTGCTGATGACAGTTGGTGTTGGAGATTCTTAAAAAGCCCCAACACAGCAACATGTCGACCCAAGAGGAACTGAACCTCCTTTAATGACACAGCTAACAAGACGCTAACGGCAGGGTAACCCAGAGTAACCGTGATACCTCTGCAGCGGTTCACATTTCAGAAGCCTCTTAATAGCTAGAGCGGTGTTGAAATAAAGCCACAGAGGTGTCAGCACCTCCCCCACGCCCATCCGCCGCCTCGTCACGGACTCTCTTCAGATCACAGAGAGACAAACAGGCGTGTACTTGTTCTGTGCAGTGCTGCGTGCCTGTGGCCCTGCTGCCAACCCGATGCACACTTCCTCGTGCCCAGGTGACATGGTGTTCCAATCGTCTTTTATATTGCTGCTCCAACATCAAGTCAAAGTCATACAATCAAGGTGTTTTGCTTGTAAAGAGTAAGGACACATGCCAATAGGAGGGCACATCAGCGTGGAAGTAAGATGGGATGTGTAGATCAATTAGATGTTGTAAGTAGCAGGGGAAATGTATTCTGAACTTGACCAGAACCAGGACATGTGTTACAAAAGAAGCCACACATGCTCCAAAGTGTTAGTTTGGGATTCTCCAATAGCAACGGGTTAAATAAAGTGAGCATTTCTTGAAACAAGACGATCCATCTTTCACAGATACCAAGAACGTGTTTTAAAGAGTCTTTGAAGCATTGTCTAAACACCGGATCTCACTGCTTTGTTACTTATGAAGTTATCACGTCTTATCTCAAGTGTAAAGACATGCTCTGACTACAAAGTAGACCGATATACTAGGACAAATTTCAAGTTTTTACTCCGATTTTGACATTAAAAAGGATTCTGAGGGGATACTGTTGTAGAAGACTAGACGAAGCTGGATGGAGGACACCGTGTTGCTTCAGAGCCAGATAAGAGCTTTTCATAAACACAGCATGAGGCGGGTAACCCTTGCTTTCAGATGAAGAGGCGTGGTGTGGCTGCCACTCATTTAAAGTCTCAACAGTGTCTGGAATTGTACTTACAGTAAGCCTCATGGTAAATACTGAACATTCAGCAAACCTACTCAGCAGGATGTGAGGCACACACCTGGCTTACAAGGTTGAGAGAGACTGAAGAGATACTTCTTAACACGTCTTTGAGAGGAATCATGTCTTGAAAATTGTGAAGTTAAGGGATTAACAATGCACACCGTGTCAAGGTTACACAGCTGCACCAAGAGTCCTTGTGTTGTTGTGCAAAGACCCACGGAAAACACTCAAAGGGAGGGGTTCCTCTTTACTTCCATGTTGCAATGTCAGGTTTCTACAGTGGCCCAGAAGGACAAACCAAACACGCAGCAGATTGTGTTTTTCATTTCGTAATTTCACACATTTGAAGCTAGTGTAAATGAGGCTGTTATGTTTAATGTTAAGGTGAGTGTAGCCTGTGAGCATGCAGGTGCTGAAGACAAGTGGACTGCAGTCTTTGAGAGGGTGAGCTGGAGGACTGTGTGTTGTCTGTGCCACACAGTGCCATGGTTACACAGCTGCACAACAAGGCTACTGCCGGCTCAATACATTCAACTATGGAAGATGCCTTCACTTCCTCAGGGTGTGGACCTGTTTAAGAGGATTTGAAGAACACGAACATCTCCTCAGACTGTGTTTTCTACCACAGTACAGTATTTTAGCGTGTTGGGAATGGTGCTTTCCTTTACACTGAGATAAGAACATGGATATCAGTCTGTTGTCTACCTCTTTTTATTTACCTTTTTATTCACTAAAAAAATGGAAACGTTGACATTAATTAAGTGTATTATGTTGAAAAATATCTAACTTCGATATAACCATATATCTAAGTCAGGGGTGCCCAACCTTTTTTGAACCGAGAGCTACTTTTAAAGTTGCCAGTCTGCCGAGATCTACCAGTCCAAATAGAGAGGCGTAGCCATTACTGACAGCCTACTGCCAGGTACATACACACTACTTGTATAAAACTGACCTTTGTACGATTAATACTTCATAAAATACTGCAGATCCTTTATCTTACCTCTTTCTAATCTACACACATAAAAGTATTTAACTGAAGTTACACAACAGTGTTGTTGATACAGAGTTGGAGTTTATTCACACGTCACTACAGTGGGTAATGTGTTCAAGAAGCATTGAACAATGCTGCCACATGTGACACAGGGAAAAGAGAAAAGACTCTGAACCCTTTCTTTGCCATTATATAAAAATAGTGTTGCTACAAAAGTATAAATTAGGCTTACTAATAAGACAACTCAGATCTGAAGCTACTCAGGAATCTGCTGCCAACGTGCAATAAAAGACTAAATTAATAAAATCAAACCATTTTTTTGTTGCATTTTAGTCGAGTAGAAATGCCTTTAAAATAGGATGCAAGCAACACTAGTTTCTTAACCTGAACTGATAACAGACTATAATCAATTTAAGTTTGCATTCGTATACCATTTTGTACAATAATTATAATGAATAAGTTCAAACAAACTCAAACTTACAGCTGATTAATAACGGTATTGTAGTGCCGAGAGATAGGAGTCGGAGGCGGTGCAAGGAAGGTGCAAAAAGGGTACTTTATTTGGGAGCAGCAAAGGTCATGTTGTCCGGTTGCAGTCCGGGAAGAAGAGAGTGAAGAGAGGAGGGCACACAACATATATAGAAAACACATAATATGTAACAATACCCCCAACTGTAGTTCCATGTATGAATTATGTCCCAGTGGTTAAATAGGTGGTCACCACACAAGCCCCCCCAGAATTCAAACATGGCAAAAAAAAATATATATATATATATATATGCCCACGTCCGTGGAGGAAGCACCACAAGGGCCGAGGAAGGTGGGGCCGCAGGTGAGGACCGGGCCATGGAACAGGCCATGAAAGGGGGCCGCAGGAGAGGGCAGGGGCCCTAACGAGGGCGAGGGCACCCACACCGGGGGCGGGCCGTCGTAAGGAGGCCGCACTAGGTGTTGCGGAGAACCCAGCAGGAAAGAGGGCAACCCGGCCACAGGCAGACGCACAACGGCGGCGGGCATGAAGTCCTCGGCAGGCGTCGAGGTATCCCCGGAAGAGAGGAGCAGTCCCCTCGGGAGGAAGGAGCGCAACCCGGCCGCAGGCAGACGTGCAACGGCGGCGGGCACGAAGTCCTCGGCAGATGTCGAGGTATCCCCGGGAAGCAGGAGAGCAACCCGGCCGCAGGCAGACGTGCCGCAGCGGCGGGCATGAAGTCCTCAGCAGGTGCTGAGGCATCACCGGGAAGCAGGAGAGGCCAGACAGGGTCCCGGAGCGCGCCACCCATGGACCGATGGATAATGGGCGACGTCCGGAACTGTCGAGGCGAGACGGGGGTCCAGGAGTGCACCACCCAGGCGTCGATGATACCGTAAGTGGCGTCTGGAACCGCCGTCGAGGCGGTGAAAAAGATGAGTGTCCACATGAGGTCAACCGGCTGGTCGAACCTCCTCTCCGGCACCGGAAAACAATTGTTAACAGTCAGATGTCAACACGTCGTTAGTTGCTAGCCGTTAGCTGCCGCTGGTAGTTGTCGATAGCTGCTAGCCGTCGTTAGCCGTTAGCTGTCGTTGCTAGCCGTTAGCTGCCGCTGCTAGTTGTCGATAGCTGTTAGCCGTTGTTAGCCGTCGGTACCTGCCAGCCGTTAGCTGTAGTGGTTAGCTGTTAGCTGTTAGGGGCGCACCGAGCCTCAGTCCGTGTGCACGTGGCAGCCACGGACGTCTCCAAAATTCTCCGGCAGTTTGCGAAAAACGGCCTCTCTAGCCATGTTCGGTCCAATCTCGGAAACTTCTCGAGACTTGTCAGGGTCACCAGTGTAGTGCCGAGAGATAGGAGTCGGAGGCGGTGCAAGGAAGGTGCAAAAAGGGTACTTTATTTGGGAGCAGCAAAGGTCATGTTGTCCGGTTGCAGTTTGGGAAGAAGAGAGTGAAGAGAGGAGGGCACACAACATATATAGCAAACACATAATATGTCTGTGTGGGAACAATACCCCCAACTGTAGTTCCATGTATGAATTATGTCCCAGTGGTTAAATAGGTGGTCACCACAGTATCTAACTTGAGTTTTTATTATATCAAAAACCTGTTGAAATGCTACTGTTATTGTTTACTGTCCCCCAAAAGCGCGTCGCAGCCTCCAGGAATGCTTCTTTCACAACTTCGCAGTCTTTGAAATACTTCATGTGTTTCGCAAGAACGTGACTGACACGATGAGATGCTCTGGAGCAGCCTTGCTCTTGTTGTTGGGCCTGGTGAAAATGGACTGCTGTGCATTTAGCGGTCCTTTCAGGCCCCTCCCCTTTTGGAGCGCAGGGCAGAATTAGGAGGGAATTCCGTCTTGTAGCGTTTGTGCACTGTTTTGAAATGCCGCTCCTAAATTACCCTTCTTCGATAAAGCCACGCTCGCATTGCAGATGAGACAGATGGACTTTGAATTGGAATAGATACAAAAAGAATCATCCTCCCACTCGGAGTGAACATTATATATGTTGGGCTCTTTTGCTTCTGCCATAATTGCGGTCTTGTGCGGACTGTCACTCCTGTTGACACGGACAAAGTCAGCGAAATAGTACCCACTGCCCACCAGCCACGCCCCGACACAGGGGTCACGCCGGCCAATCACAAAGCTTTGATGCGTTCAAGTGCATTATTCTGGCACAGGAAGATTATGTCATTAACGACAAAACAGAATATTGTTGTTCTATTTTTAGACACATCTCGCGATCGACTGGGAATCTCCCCGCGAGCGACCATCGACTGGTTGGGCACTCCTGATCTAAGTCGTGTCCGATACGGAGCTCCGATGCTGATACGGCATCGGAACACGGCTGTCCTAATTCCTCCTACCTACAATGAACCCCCCAAACTCTACAAGACCCTGTCATCTGTTTAGGGAGGCCACTCACAGCTGGGCTGGTAGAACTCCAGCAGTATCAACACGGTGCAGAGACCACCCGGTTTAGGGCAGTTTCAGGACCCACAATCCCTAACCCCCTTTTTGAAATGTAATTATGCCAATTTTAATAATTTAAAACCTGAGCATAAGCCAAAGTAAAACACACAGATATTACAGGTGTGATATCATAATACCAGCAAAGCACAAATCATATTTCAGCATCAATCAAAACCAAATCAGCCACAGTTACCAATATGAAACTACAGCTTATCCTAAGTATGGTTTCTACTTCCCATACAATTGGAAATTCAAATGATGAACTACTGTCAGTCTTTTCCAAGGAAGGGTGTTCTTACCTTACTCTAAGACCAAGCAGAGACCTTCAGAGACCACCAGAGAGACCAGGAATTGGGTCCAGATGTACAAAGGACAAACCGGTTTATTGGTTTTCACAAAAATAGAGGATTAAAAGATCCTAAAAATATACAAGAAAATACAAAAGTTGAAGTCAGACATAAGGTCAAACCCAAAAAGGCAAAAGGCCCCCAAAAGGTCTAAAACAAGCCCGAAGAAGCAAAAAGCCAAGGACCCGAAGAAGGCCCCTATTTTCTTCACAACATCTTTTATAACCTTCCCCCCTCCTCCCTCTATTCAGGTGGTTTGCCCTTTTCTGTCTTTGAGCAAGAGGGAGTTTACACAGTTTCAGCTTTGACTCATTAACAATTACAAATATAAAATATAAATTAAACAAATGAAGATTATAGGAATGATAAACAATTTGAACAAAACATGAATACAACAATAACTGTGAAAACAGTATGCTAAAACAACGTCACATGTGAGAATAAACTTATTTTAAGTCAATTGAAAACAAGAAACGTTATTTTTTTATTTGATTTATTTTCAGTATTACACACTTTAAAACTGTCAACTTGTATCACTAAGAACTGATGCTCCCGGATGTTAGAACATAAATCATACAGTCTGTACACAGCTCACTCTCTTCCTGTGTGCATCGTTCTCTCGCCATCTGGCTCCGCCGCGACTGTAACCGTCAAGGTGTCAAAAGCACAAAGCCCCCCCATTCTGAACATCTGAAAGGAAACTTATTGGCTTTCTCAAAATCGAGAGGTCATAAGTTCAGCATGCATCAAGTCTGGTTTCGGATGTCTGGTGAGACATTTATGATAAATACTTACTTTGCATTAAACCAAACTGGAGACAATTACACATTTATTCAGCGATGGTACATTTCATAGAGTTAGGTGAGGACTGTCACGGCCACTGCAATCTGACAACAATGTCACAGTGTGCGAAAAAGTACACGTCCCACCGTCCGGGACGTGTTATTTACAATATCGGACAAGTAGATCTTTCAATTGACTTGTCCGGCGGACAAGTGACGTTTTTCGCCCCGATTTATTGACAAATTATTAGGGATGCACGATAATTATCGGCCCGATAATTATCGGTCCGATATTAGGAATTATGACGTCATCCCGATAAACCGATAACAGTATTAATAGCCCCGATAATATACAATATATTTTTTGGGTATACTGCGGTGTGGGTGGATTGGGATGAGGGGCGCTTGTTTTTCACTCGGCTCCTCCCGTTTTGCCAGTACTGTGGTGTTAGTGGTTTAGGAAGAGGGGAGTTCTTCACAAATCCAGCGCTCCCTAATACTTCGAACCTGATCAGTCACCTCGCCATCGCTACGATGGTGTGTTAAAAGCGTACGAATACAATACAGTGTGTGTGTGTCTGCGCGTGTGTCTGCGCGCACGCGTTGGAGCTACGTGCAACTCAAGGCATATGCTCGAACCGGAGCTGCCTGGACGCTGCAATCATGTTGCTGAGTGTGCTGACTTTTCGTACAATGTCCCGCTGTCTGCTTCCTGCATAAAGTCAAGTGCTCGGCGCAGTTGTGTGGATAGAGCGCTCCTCTGTTTTCATTTAAACAGCTCCTTATATCCGTTAGCGCAGCTAGCTAGCACCAGATGCTAACAACAACAATGCACGTAAGGTCTCTCTCTTGCTCGCTCGGACCACACGTACACACACCCTCCCGGTCCTCCAGATGGCCAGTCGGTGCCTGCCGGTGAGCGTGGAAGTGTGGTCTGCCACAAGCGGGCGGCAGGAGCGGGGCTGTCAGCATCAGCTTGTAGATGGTATTTTAAACTCGATGCGCTCTGAAGCTACGGGGCGGCCGAGGAAAAAAAATACATATGCGTTAATCGCGTTAAAATAATTAGTGGCGTAATTTAAATTTGTATTATCGGTTATCGGTATCGGTCTTGAGAAGCAGGAAGGTATCGGTATCGGTTTCAAAAAACCAATATCGTGCATCCCTACAAATTATTGATAAATTCAGTTTACAAAAGGCAGAACTCATTCGCAAATTGTCCGTGTCCGCCATTGTTCGTTTAGAAATGTTAGTTTCGGTTCTGCTTGTCGATTCCTAAGGAAATGCATCTCGCCGCTTTCTGTACAGTTAGACGGGGGCGGAGCGGGCGGGAAGTGTAGCACAGTGGCCGGGAAGCAAAACTCGGTTCCGAGTAGGAACAAATAACAATTGTCCGGTCCCGGGATTAATAAGAGTTGAGAGGACAGGAGGCGAGGCCGAGCCCCGCGGACTACAGCTCTCTCTCTCTATGCTCCGTATCAGCTGATCGCTGCACAGTGCAGCTCAGCGTCTCTCTCTCTCTCTCTCTCTTTCTACACACAGCAGATCCGCTGACCGTTTAACAGCCTCATCTTTGTCAACCTTTCTCATGTTCTCTCTCTAACACGTAATGAAGGTTATTAAGCGTTTTAGCTCCTGTGTTGTTAATATTGATGCCATTTCCTTTATGAAGTGAAGCAGCCTCCCTGTCTGTGTCCTCGCGCTGTCCTCACATCCCCGGACCCCCAGACTCGGAAGAGCACAGGGATGTCAGTATTGTTTATGAAGCAGGGTATAGAAAGTACATTGTTGAAATGCTATTTATACTATTTATTAACTTTTACAAACAGTGAGCAGCTGGGCAGCTGCCAGCATGTGTATTGCAGGACATGTGTAAGCGCGCAAGCGTCTTTGAGTTGTAGAAAAGCGCTCGGCCTATAGGCTATAAATATAATAATAATAATAATAATAACTTTATTTGTATAGCACCTTTCATACAGGGGATTGCAGTTCAATGTGCATTACATCAGTACAAAATAAGACATAAAATCAGTGTAAAACAAGCAGCAAGAGCAAAGCATAAAGTGGGATAAAATAATTAAAAATAAAAACATGGGGAATAAAACATAGAGATATAGTGCAATGTCAATCACAGAGAATAGTGCAGTATAATAGTGTAAAATCAGTAAAATGCTTTTGTAAAGAGATTAAGCCTTTTAAAAATGCCTAATGTATTGGCTTCCCTAATATTGTTGGGTAACATGTTTTGGGGCGTAGTTTACAAAGGATGCTTCACCGATCTTCTTATGACTCTTTCTGGTGACCTCTAATAGACCTGCATCTGATGATCGCAGTGTTCTGGCAGGTGTGTAGTTCATTAGAGAGTCAGCAATGTAGCTGGGTCCTTGTCCATTTAGAGCTTTGTATGTGAGAAGAAGCACCTTCAAATCAATTCTGAAAGTTACAGGAAGCCAGTGTAGAGTAGCTAAGACAGGACTAACATGTTCTCTCCTTTTGGTATTCGTTAGTAGTCTAGCTGCAGAGTTTTAAATGAGCTGGAGTCTTTGTACATTCTAAAACTGCACCACTTAGAACTAACTAAACAATGCAGAGATTATTTTTATATAATTGTATTCAATAACCGTAAGAAATTAAACAGTATGAAGTGATTTGTAAATAGGAATACAGATTTGACTTAATGTTTTCATAAATATATTTTTCTCCCAGTTTGTCATGGGACTTATTTACCCTCTCAAAGAACCGGAATCGAAAAGCAGAACCGGAATCGAGAAACAAAAATAACCGGAATCGAAAAGCAGAACCGGAATCGTTAAAATCCAAACGATACCCAACCCTATGTGTGATGCAGTAAAATCTTACCGCTCACTTACGTTAGCGGTGTTGTAAAAACCGTGGGAAAATGTAAAATACGATGACGAAGAAGAAGATTCCAGTGGCCCCAATTTTTGTCAATTCTGGACAAGTGAGAAATGTATTCGGACAAGTAAATTGCCAAACTCACTTGTCCATGGACAAGTACTCTCTAAAAACTTTTTCTCACACTGTGTCAACAGATGACACATTACTGTGATAGGTTAGTTAAAAGCAATAATATCCAGTTTAAATTAGGTTCAGCTCAACATTGTTGCTTTCAACTAACCTAATAGTTATGTGACATTTTCATTTAATTTCAAACCTTTATTTATACATATAAATCCCATTGTTCAAGTAGTTCCACATGAAACATAAAAACATAAACAGAACAACAAAAGGACATCATCCAGCATCATTTACATAATTATCCACATAAACAGGTACCAATAGCTTCCGATTGAGTAGCATCCAACCGAGCTTTAAAAACATTTAGTGGCACCAGATTGTTCAGTTTCCATTTAATTTGCAGACTATTCCAAGACAGAGGAGCTGTGCATCTAAAAGCTGTCTTCCCTAAGACAGTCCTAGCAGTTGGCACATTTAATAAAACCACAGCATTCGATCTCAGGCAGTAGCCACTTACAATTCTCCGTGAGATCAGGGAGCAGATATAAGATGGAAGTTTCCCTAACATGGCTTTGTATATAAAAATGTACCAGTGACTGAGCCTCCGTACAGTTAGTGAAAGCAAACCAGCCCTTGCATACAGGGTACAGTGATGGGTTAATGCTTTACAGTTTGTCACAAATCTCAGAGCGCTGTGATACGCAGCATCTAACTTGACCAGGCAATTGGCAGGTGCATTCATATAGACCAGATCCCCATAGTCCAGCAGAGGTCAAAGGTCACAGAGCCTTTTCCTGGCCTCAAGCGAGAAACAGGACTTGTTCCTGTAGAAGAACCCTAGCCTAACCCTCTGTTTTTTTAGCAGGTTATTGACGTGAAGTTTAAAAGTGAGACAATCATCAAGCCAGATACCAAGGTAACCACTTTAAGTTTTATTCCTTGCGTAGTTACAATATCTAAAACAGGCTCTGGTGTCTTTTTAGCTTTTGAAAAGAGCATTACCTTGGTTTTATCCACATTTAAAAGACGCTTTAGTTCAGAGAGCTGAGTCTGAATAGTGTTAAAAACAGCCTGTAAATTAACAACAGCCTCTTTAATGGAGGGACCTGCACAATACATCACAGTATCATCTGCATAAAAATGTAAAGTAGCTTCATCCACATTTTCACCTAAACTGTTGACGTAGATGGAGAATAAAAGTGGACCTAAAACAGAACCTTGTGGTACACCATTTGCAATGTTCAACCACTCAGAAGACAGTCCATCAAAGTGAACACATTGGGACCTTTCAGAGAGGTAGTTCACAAACCACCCACTGAACTGACAACTTAGAGATTGGCCTATAGTTATTTAATAAGGTGGCCTCCCCTCCTTTTAGCAAAGGCAGGACATACGCTGACTTCCACCATTTTAGAATTGTGTTCGTGCTGAGGGAGAGGTTAAAAAGAGAAGTGAGAGGTGGAGCAATAAAATCTGCAGCTATCTTTAAAAAGAAAAGTTCTACGTTGTCCGTACCAGCCGGCTTTTTAGGATCTAGCTTGGTTAACGCTTCACGAACAACATCAACAGTAAAAGGAGTAAAACTGAAAGGGTTTTCCAGGCCACATTGTTCAGAGTCACATACTGTAGTGTTCACAGAAGCAGAGTTAGTGACAGAATCAAATAGAGAACCACAGGACACAACATGCTCATTAAAGCAATTGAGCATAGTAGCCCTGTCCGATATAGGGCCAGATCACTCTAAATGTACGCAGGGTGCATGTCTATCAATGATCTCCTTAAAACCAAGATAAAAATAAGACCATGCGGCTTCTAAATCAGCACACAGATCGATTTTACCCCAATCAAACCCAAACAGATCATGCACAAAACCCTGCTCCACAAAGTGTTTTGTGTCTCTCTTGATGATAATGCGAGGTTTAACCTTTTGGACCTTAGTGTCCCTAATTGTGGCTACAGCACAGTGATCGCTCGGATCATTCGCAAATACTCCCACAGCTGAGTATTTATGGGGAACATCAGTTAGAATGAGATCAATTAGGGAGGATTTATTAGGGGACTTAATGTTAGGGCGAGTAGGACTGTCTATAATCTGAGTAACATTTAAGAGATACAAAGGTTTGTAAAAACCTAGAAATGTGTTGATATAATACATTGAATTAAAGTCAACGCTTCAGTTGCTTCTGTGTGGATCCCTCCACTGTCAGCTCTGGCATATCATGTCTATGATCTGCCTACGTATTTCAAATGATGTGTTAACAAATCAGAACAGATACGGTTACTTCTTTAAGAATTGGAGGATGCAACCCTCTTTAATGTTCACACACACATGCACACAGCACACTTTGGACTTCTGCAGTTAACCGGTGGCAGCTATTGTACATTGCCGGGGAGCAATGGGGAGTGGGGCCTTGCTCAAGGGCACCACGGCAGGGCCCAGGAGGTGAACCTCTCCAAGTAGCAGTCCACACTCCATATGTGGGTCTACTCCCGGTCCAAGCCCCTTCTAGCTGGGCCGCTGCCGGACAGTACTATTACTGTTAACTGTTTTCAGATGACAAAAACAACTAGTGTTGCACAGCCAATGCATGCAACTACATGTTAGCAACAGTGGAGAGTGGCTTCACTTCTCAATGTTGCAAACATGACCCCCATGTCCTCAGAGACAGAACGACTAATTGGACAAGAAGACACTTGGTCAAGTTTATAATCAGTGCCCATTTGTGGGTCATTTTAGAATCAGTTGGCTAAAGGAAAAGCACTTGTATCTTGTTGACAACTAGTGCCTGTGCCCCTCTTCTGCAAAGCTGGAACTATGTGTGCTATTCTATTTTCTTTTCAATGTTTACTTTAATAAATGTGTCACTTGTCCAAACTCCACCACTTTGAATTCACCCAGTGTAAACACACAAACTGTTCTCTTGTGTAAATACATCTTTTCACAAAGTGTGCTCTTTTATAACATTTCTTTGTGCACACTATTTTTCAGGACTTTTTCCACCAATGGCAGGAGGTGAAGACATGTCCCGAGGATCCCCAGTGCAGAGGACACTATTCACTACTGTTAGTATTCATGAGACGACCTAGTCCTCCGAGCGCTTTGTCTCACTGCTCTGTTCCAGGCGAGAGAAGAGAAGAGCTGCTCAACATATCGTTAACTCATTTATTTCGCTGAAATGTCTAATACCTATTTTTATCAAAAGTAAATATTCTCCAGAAGTAGTTAAAGATCAAGTAAGAATGTGAAGGCCATAATAAAGACGCAAATAGAACAATCATCAGAAAGTGATATAACAGGTTTACATAGCATTACTATTTCTTATATCACTATCATGTGTAAATAACATGAATGTAAACAGTGAATTTAAAGCATCAATGTGTGTAAAGAAAACACATCTTACCAGCGCACAGATGAACGTCCTCTGAGAAAGAGAGAAGGAGGTGTGTGAGCTTCAGGGCGATGAATCAGATGCTGTGATGTCTGCTCACCTTCCTCCTCTCTCCAGCAGCCTCCAGCCTCTTCTGAGTTCTCCCACCGGCTGCTGGGGTCCTTCAGGATGACCTCAAACAACTCGGTCCACCCTTCACCTCCAGGTCTGCCAGTATGATACACGAGAGAGAAGTGTGTGCATTAGCGTGTTGCTTCCTGCTCTCTCACAGATCAGAGGGGTGGCTGATCTCTCCACTGTGTGCACGGCTAGCTTCGTCACTCATGCTAATCTTAAGCTAACTGATTGACATAGCTTAGTTTACACCTTGCTAAATAACCAACATGTATGATACATATGTTCAGAGCTGGATACCTTACTGTTACATAACAGTAATTGCATGTCACATGTTGAAAGTGTACATGTACCACTTTACCATGTGCTTCTCTCCATCACAGCGAAATAGAAATCATGGGTGCTTCCTGAATTGATGGTCACATGACAACACATGAGCACAGTTCCCTCGAAAAGGGGGTGGGTCAACTTACCCACTGGCTCCTCTCACCCCACTCTGCCCAGTACACCCTGTACAAAGTGCAGTGAAGCAAAAACATGTTTACTTTTCAATGACAGTACTTTTGATTCTTTGTACAAAGCAAAAGCCTGCTGTGACTGAATGCCTGCATGCACAATACTATTCTATTTCTTTTTTACTTCATTCTGTCAATGCCAACAAAAGGAATAAGTCTCATGGCCCTTAAAATGTATTTTTTATTTTCAAATGTTGTTGAATGAAACCGAAGGTGTGGCTCAGTCAGGGCGGGGCTGTTGTCTCTGACCTTGGCGTGGCGTATCTGTGTAGCCCATGCAATGATTGGGATGTATTTAACCCGTCTCCCTCTCTTCAATGCAGTGTAGTTACTTGAGATTGAGTTGTTTAGGTACAGCTCATGGATACAAGTATTATTAAACAAACAAATCTGCTCAGTTTTGCTGGTATTGTGCGGATGAAGTCCCCAAAGTGTAACGACGGCTCTTTATTTCTGAAACATCTTCATTATACTTCAGATATTGTGTCTGATTATTATTTGTCTCTCTTATATCTATAATAAGCAGTAGTTTGTGTTTTTTGGATCAATGTATACTACCTGAAACAGATGTTCACATAAAAGAAACATGTTTAAGAAACAAAAATAAAGCACAATAAAGTGTACTACTGCCAGCTGAGCAAACAAGTACAGGTTCATAATGTTTAGAACAAGATGCAGTGTGGTAAAAGAGATACAACCCAAAGTATTTCACCAGGAAGGAACACTGTACATAGCACAGTTTGTCAGAGAGACACGCTGACAGAGAGAGGAAGGGAGACGGCAGAAAAAAAGACTATTAAACAAAGTAAATTCCCCCACTCCAGCGAAGTGCTCCGTTTAAAACACAGCAGACCAGTTCTGTCAGTTCTGGGACAAGTGGAAAACTCCGAAGCCACAACAATAGGCAAAACAAGTACGGGTCATTGGGGGAAAGTATTTTAAAGGCGTTGATTCAAAAACAAAGTTAGACAATATAACTCATCATGAATACCAGAATCCTCTGTTTGAACTAACCAAGTACACAACAGAGGTAAGAAACACACTGAAACATTTGAATACAAAAGAATGCCTGTGACTAAGATTGCATCATAAAGGAAATGCTGCCTTTTTCCAAAGAGCTCTTTCTAAACTGTTCCACATGGTGCCGTCTGCTGGCTGCTCTCCTGCAACCCAGTCTCACGGCATTTCGTGTTCACCAACACGATCTTTAATCTATTGATTCGTGTTCACCATCACGATTTGCCTCTTTTTTTCGTGTTGCACAGCACGATTTTAAAAGCAATGTATTTCTACTGGTAACGTGTTTCGTGCCTGCAGGCTGCAGCACGTCTTTTTCTCCGGTCGGGTCGTGGAAGACCGGAAGCTGTGTGGTTCATAAAAACATGTTCTTACTCAATATCAAGCCACAATTATTGCTTTTATTTTAAATCGTATAATTTCTGACTTTTGTTGCCGTCTGTGAGGAAAATAAATGGGGCTCAGAGCCTCAGGATACTGAAATCTGTATTTTTTAAATCTTTTTTTCCTTCTAATTTGTTATTCTTTTCAAAATAACACACTGTTATTTACTCACCAATAACACACAATTATCCTTGCTTTTATTTATTGGTTTAATTCCATAATCTCGGGCTTTTTTGGCGTCCGTCAGGAACTGAATTTCAAAATAAATATAACCGGAAACAGACGTAGGCATTTCGAGAGATTACCCAAGATCCTCAGCTATGGTTTTAAGCTCGCTGATTGGATCTTTTAGCCGCAATGCATGCTGGGATTTGGTGTTTATATTATATGAAATCCGGAAAACATTTTAAAAGTATGAAATAATACTTAATTCCGAGTGCTCTTGCTTTTCTCTTTGAAAGTCATCACATAACGGCATTGTAATACACGGTTCGGCTGCATTACATACTACAGATCTGCCGTAGTTCTTTATTTAGAGAGCCCTGATGAGAAGACCTTTGGAAAAACTGGAAGAAATGGCGCCGAAACTGAATACTTGACGTGGATCATAAATATATCAACAATTAAACAACATCTTCAATTTCTCTTCACACAATACGTCTCCTTGCAGTATCAACACTAATTCGGCTGACTTTTACATTTGATCTAATTCATAGATTGGTTATATTTACACCATAACGGTGCACAGCTGATAGAAAACGACTGTAGTTTTCAAAGATATTACTGATTTTCTTTGAATGTAAGAATGTAAATACTGAGTCTGTAATAGTATAGCAATATGCTGTAAAATGATGTGAAAGCATGCATAAAACTACACATCTTCAGATGTTGTACATACACACTAATAATACAAAGTTATTATGGCTGTGTGTACCTTGTGTGCACCTCCTAGTGGTTAAAGCACGTTATTGAATTATTGTTTTTATGTGTTATATTTGATTACAAAAATATTAAGAGTACATACTTTCATAGGGGGAAAGTATAAATATAGAAATATAGAATATAAAAATCAAGAAGATACTATAAGTGATCTCTACAATAAAACAGTTTAGTGCAGGATGTACACAGATATTAATAGGAGGAGGTGCAAAACAGAAAAACGGATTAACCTTTATTTAAACATTAAATATTAAATATTAAGCCTGACAAAGTAATTAACGTCTAATATATTGCTTTCCTGCAATGTTAACTATGTTGAAGCTCTTATTTTAACTGATATTAAACACATTAATTATACTCTTATGTATGTAGATAGAATAAGAAATGTGCAGAATATGACAGTTTAATGGTGGAGGTACACACATATTGATAGATGTCTTGTAATGCACTGTTGAGGAACCTGTGACCCAAGTTTTTCATTCATTGCATAACTACACCGTAGTTGTGTATGATATGTCAATAAACCTTTGAACATCTTGAAAGGGATGTGCAAAATAGCCATAATATACAGTCTTTAATGAACTATTAGTAGAGAATAACGAGTAATGAATATACTTTATTACTTGTTTCCATTCATGTCAATTGCAGATACATGTTTAGTCTTCCCAAGCACCAACTATCAAATATCTCTCCTGATTGTTGGCACTTGACAATCACCTTACCTGCATTTTACTCAGGTGTAACTAAAGTCTGATTTAAGGGTTGTTTATATTTCACATCATTAATCAGAATCTGCAAAGTAACTCAAATAAATGCAGTGGAGTAAAAATACCAGGTTAACCTCTGAATTGTAGTGGAGTAGAATTACAAAGTATCAATGAGCTGTCATGTGGGTATATATTAATGCTGCGCATTATGGACACAAGTGATTTTCACCCATTTATTAATTATATGTTTTACATTTGATAACACCAATGTGTTTAATACTGGCAACTTCTAATTGTGGGGAAAACGAAAACGTTCAGTAGAGACGTCCCATAGAACATTTTGCGAAACACAATAGCCAGCATGTGTAGTTCTGGAGTGGTGTTCGATTCCAGTTTTGGATAATCTGGCGTGGTTTCGTTCCATTTCACACAGCTGTTTGACGCTCTGCGTAACCTTACGGGGACTGTAGTCCTAAACGATAGCTGGGGATTATGGGTTGTGTAGTGTCTTCGGCCATCCTAAACTCAGAAATGTTGACAATCGCAATGATGCTCGAAATGTCCCTTATAGGCCTACGTCTGTTTCCGGTTATATTTATTTTGAAATTCAGTTCCTGACGGACGCCAAAAAAGCCCGAGATTATGGAATTAAACCAATAAATAAAAGCAAGGATAATTGTGTGTTATTGGTGAGTAAATAACAGTGTGTTATTTTGAAAAGAATAACAAATTAGAAGGAAAAAAATATTTAAAAAATACAGATTTCAGTATCCTGAGGCTCTGAGCCCCATTTATTTTCCTCACAGACGGCAACAAAAGTCCGAAATTATACGATTTAAAATAAAAGCAATAACTGTGGCTTGATATTGAGTAAGAACATGTTTTTATGAACCACACAGCTTCCGGTCTCCCACGACCCGACCGGAGAAAAAGACGTGCTGCAGGCACGAAACATACTACCAGTAGAAATACATTGCTTTTAAAATCGTTCTGTGCAACACGAAAAAAAGGGGCAAATCGTGATGATGAACACGAATCAATGGATTAAAAATCGTGTTGGTGAACACGAAATGCCGTGAGACTGGGTTGTCTCCTGATGCCTGGATGCAGTAGTTGTTCACCTTAAATGATAACATGGAAATAAATCACACCCTTATAACCCCGCCGGCGGTCAACAGTAACCATGATCTCTTTTCTGTAGTATTCCAGATGTCAGGATACTAGCCTTTATTTAACAAAAAGTCACATTTAGTAAATGTTAAATTGGCTTTCTTCAGAATAACGGAACATCCCATCGTATATACATTCACCTCACACACATTCATTAACATGCATTCCCGTCAAAAAAGGAGAGAAAATATTAGCTTGTCTTTTTAATACAAAATGATAATATTTGGCATGAGGGATTTCTTCATTCAAAGTGAATGAAAATGTTTCGTACTCAAACAACAAAGGGTTCCTCTTCAAATGAAACAATTGAAAGAACAGAACCCTTTAAGTGTGACTGACCTCTGTGCTGATGGAGGCTGCTGGAAGCCCCAAAGCTCATGTGTGTGTGGAGAAGACAAGTCCCAGGTCTAGTTTGCATAGATTTGAATGTTTCTCTACTTTCTCTTACTGTATCTATCTATTATCAAAATGATTAACCCTCCTGATTATAAATTACACCTCTTTTATCCATGCAACAGATGTAATGGATGTATCTGTTTACATAAGCTTTGTGAAATGTGTTGACATAATACATTTAATTAAAGTCAGCATCTCAGCGTTTCCAGTACGTCCACACACACCTCATCATGACACCATCTACACTTTACTTTCTGCTTTGTTGCACTTGCTAGTGGAGGACATCATTACATTCAACTCAAAGGTATAGATGTTATTGTATGTAGACTGTATATGGGGCATTCTACCGAATGAGTTCAAAGTGCGGTCCCACAACAACAACAACAACTATTTAACAAAACAAGCTCCAGGAGCTCCAACAAGCCGTGTAGGACAGAGAGTGAATACACATACTATACAGAGATGCTGCATGAGAAACCACACAAAACCAATTGCACAATATCAATTTATTTTAGTAGACCTCAACAATGGAATTATGATCAGTAGAAATGGCCATGACATGGGACCTTTAAAACATTTTATTTTATTTTGTTCAATGGTGTATTTAGAAGGTCTTTATGATTACATTCAAACAGAAGTTGTAATATTTAGATTTATTGTGGGTTTAATTTTTTAATAAAAAAACTATACTCAAAAAATCCTGTCCCCAGTTTTCACGTCACTACCGAAACACAAGGGATTTTAGTCACACCCCTGCACTTTTGACTAGGCAGTGACACTGCATCCTTGTCCCTCATGGCTGAATGGCAAGTAGCTATATCCCATACTTTTGATATAAATCTGTTCCAACATCTGAAAATCGGCATGTAAACTTAAGAATTGTCACTACCGAACACATATTATCTTCAATTAAGTCAACTTTTTCGGGGTTTTATGCAAAGTATTAGGTTTTTATGTGTGTAAACCTCTTCAAAAACGTGTATGCTCGCCATGTACTTGCTAGCATTCTTTAGTTATGCTCAATTTTAGCTAGAATCGTCACTACCGAAAACTTACGTTTCGTAATTGACATGATCGTTTCGGTAGTGACAAAATGGAATGGTAAGCAGGTAAATCCCATAGTTTTGAAATAAATGTGTCTTAAAGTCTGAAAATCAGTGTGTTACTTTAAAGGTCTCTTATTATACTATTGTTAGGCAGATATTATAGGTCTCAGATATATAAAAAACATGTCTATGAAGTGTTTTGCTCAAAATACCAAACAGATCACCCATTCTAGCCTCATCCCCCTCTATTTCAGCCTGTTACTAAAGTGCTGATTCTGGGTCAGTAGCTTCAAACATTCACACTTCAACATAAGGCATGTTATGAGTCAAGATTAAGCAATAAGGTTGAGGGAATATGATACAACCTTGAGAGCAAAACAATGTGGTCACTACCGAAACACTGGATGTTTTGTAAACAATTAAGCATATTGAGTTATCAACTAAAATAATATGATACTGATTGGTTTAATGTATGTTCAATTTCAACTATCATCATCTCTGGAATCAATATGATCAGTATTATGCATTTTACAAAGAAGGTTTACATTGTGATTTTTATGAATTGTATTAATTGATCTTTGAAATTTGATTACAATTTAAATTGCATTGATTTAATTGAGAAAACCCTCAAGAAATATTTGTTAAAATACTATTTAGATAAGGGAAGGTAAAACAATTAACAGGTTAATATAATACTTTTTTACTGCAGTGGATGTACTATGTTTCAGTAGTGACCATTTTTGGTAGAGGAACATTCCAATACAGTCTGAAAATACGATGTAAAAATGTACGGTTCTTTTACTAGATATGTGTAAATTAGATATGGTACAAAATATATATGGACAAAGTTTTGGGGAAAAAACATACACAATTTCAAAACATTTCCAACCTGACTTTGGTCCAAATGGGTAGAATGGCCCATATATGTTAGAGGCACGAATGCTTACTGTGGAAGCAAATGTTACAAATCTATCCTGTGTTGCGTGTCAGAATTCCATACAGTTCCTCCTCCAGATAACATGCTTTACTTCCTGCTGCATGGCTGAACAATAGGGACTGTTGTAGTACACCTCTGGAACTCATGCAGCTTCCATCGGTTCAGATAGTATCAGGTCAATATTTTACTGTTTACACATCCAATATTGTCTGTGTTAAAAGCTGCGTGAAAAAGAGGAATCCTTAAACACAAGTAGAATCTCAAAAAGGTCAGCTGTTTTATGATCTAGTTGAACGGCTCTGCTTTGTGGACAATGACAGTTAAAACAAGAAGCAGACGTTAAGATGTATTTATGTATATCATAGTTGTGGATTGGTGACTGCAGACTTATTAAAGGTCACCTATTATGCACAATGCACTTTTTGATGTCTTTTACACATAAATATGTGTCCCCGTGTAAGGAGACTCACAAAGTGTCATAAAATACAACCCCCTCTCTTTTCCTCCTTTCCCACATCTCTAAAAGCGGGGAAACAACCGAGCTGATCCAGATTTGCTGCGTCATGACGACATTACTAAAATGTGGGCTGGCTTTACATTTAACCCCTGGGTATGAGGCAAAACACTTCAGAGACATGTTCTGTATAGATATGGGCCTATGATATATAGTCCAACTATAGAATAATAGGTGAGCTTTAATGCTCCAGGCCATCATCACTGCTAAACAGAGAGAAGCAGCATGTCACAATAAACAGTATATCTACCGTCTGTAGGGGAAATGAAGAAAGGTTCGCCTTTCGCCCAAAGTTGATCTGTGCAGCTGATATCTAAATGTGGTTGCAATTGTTGCACATTTGAACAGTTTGTGTGAAACAAGATGCACCGAGAAGTCTCAATGAATCACGTGAGGGAACAGTAAGGCTGACCGCTTGTTTTAACAGCTGATCCTTGTACTTCCTGGTTTTATGCATACATTGGTCATTACATGTCATCTGATGCTCATCTAAGTCACAAGTATAGAGAAACATAATGTTGAGCTTGTTAGGGAAATAATTGTCCTAGACTCCTAGATATGACATGCATGACCAACCCTGACGTCTGTTATCTCCTTCAAGGAGATAGGCTGCTTCAGCCATAATGTTGTTGTTCCCATTCTATGACCGGGCAACCCTAGGTCACAGATGGTTTATTGTTGTGGGTACACTGGGACACTTCCTTCTCTGTGTTTGTGGACTCCAAGGTGTGAAATCTTCGAGGCCATAAGTGTCAGACGCAAGTAACTCAGGGTTCCCAACTGTTTAGAGCAGGGGTGCCCAACCTTTTTTGAACCGAGAGCTACTTTTAAAGTTGCTAGTCTGCCGAGATCTACCAGTCCAAATAGAGAGGCGTAGCCATTACTGACAGCCTACTGCCAGGTACATACACACTTCTACTTGTATACAACTGACCTTTGTATGATTAATACTTCATAAAATACTGCAGATCCTTTATTTCACCTCTTTCTAATCTACACACATACAAGTATTTTACTGAAGTTACACAACAGTGTTGATGATACAAATTTTGAGTTTATTCACACGTCACTACAGTGGGTAATGTTTTCAAGAAGCATTGAACAGTGCTGCCACATGTGGCACAGGAAAAAAAGAAAAGACTCTGAACTCTTTCTTTGCCATTATATAAAAATAGTGTTGCTACAAAAGTATAAATGAGGCTTACTAATAAGACAACTCAGATCTGAAGCTACTCAGGAATCTGCTGCCAACGTGCAATAAAAAAGACAACATTAAGAGAATCAAAATGTTGCATTTTAGTAGAGTATAAAAATAAATGCCTTTAATAGGATGCAAGCAACACTAGTTTCTGAATTGATAATAGACTATAATCAATTTAAGTTTGCATTCTTATACCATTTTGTACAATAATTCTAATGACTAAGTTCAAACAAACTAAAACTCACAGCTGATTAATAACGGTATCTAACTTGAGTTTTTATTATATCAAAAACCTGTTGAAATGCTACTGTTATTTTTTACTATATAATTCCGGAGCTAAGAGGCGGCGCCTCTGCGGTGTGAACAGGAAAAAACGGTACTTTTCAGGCTCCAGCTCCGAGCAGGAGCTGAAAACGCGTTGGTGTGAAAGGGGCATGTGAAACCAGTTAAATGGGCTAACGAGAGAGAGGCGCTCCAGAATTGACGTGGCAACTCGCTGCTGTGACTTGGGATGTGAATCCTCCGGCCGAACCTCCTAAATAAACCATCAGTGTTTGACATCAAAGCTCCTGCTCTTCCCGTGTCTCCTTCATGAGTCGGTGACTCCCACTGCATTGCTACACAGAAGTTTCCCCCACAGAGCTAATCACACACAAACATTTATAATCTTTCACGTCTTTATTGAACCAACACGTTCTCACTCCCAACGCGTCACATGTTGACGGACGGTCAGGGCCCGTCACCGTCACCCTATTACGGACAGGGTACCCCTTGAGAGTCAGTTTTCAACGAGCAGGGCGTCCCATAGACTTGCATAGAGCTCCCTGAACGTTGGTAATAGACGAGTTGAGATCGCGGCGAAATGCTCTCCGCAGATCCATTCTCACAGCGTTTATCAACCTTTTTCTTACTCAATATCAAGCCACACTTATTGTGTTTGCTTCTTTATTTTAATTGAATAATGTAGGACTTTTGTTGCCGTCAGTTATGGGGAGAGTAGGGGCTCAGAATACTGAAATCTGTATTGTTTCATCATTTCTTCCTTCTAATTTTGTATTCTTTTCTAAACCACACACAGTTATTTACTCAACACATAATTATCCTTGTGTTTATTTATTTGTTTGATAAATAAACACAAGTTGGAGTCCGTCAGGACCGAGGGTCGGAGCAGCACATACTAGTTGCTTTCGAGAATTTTATACCCGGAAGTAAGTATTCTCTCCGCTTTGCTTGACAAACCCTGTGATAGTCCTCAAGCTCTGTGATTGGATGTTTGAGTGTGCGCCGAGGGTTACGCCGAGCGTCGAACAGCACTTTGAAATGGGATGGAACCACGGCAGACTAGTGTTGTCACGATACCAACATTTTGGTTTCGATACCGATACCAAGTCAAGAATTGCGATTCCGATTATTTTTCGATACTTTTCTTAAAAAAAGGGAAACACGGAATATCGGCTTTAAAATGAGGAATAACAGATGATTTTAGCAGTCAGAACAACGAAAGCAGCAGTGTTACTAAGAACAGAAACGCCAAAGAGTCACATCTAATAGAAATATATAAAAGCATTTATTTTAATTGTGTAGCAGTGAGTTTAACATTTTGGCAGCACTGTTGAGCATTTTGAAAATGTATTTTCATGCCTCTGTGCAAGGCTTAGTCTTTCTATCTTTATGGCCACTGGTGAACTAAGTTCATAAACTCAAGTACTACTTGGGTACAATTTTGAGATACTTGTACTTTATTTAAGTATTTCAATGTTTCTTTTGCTACTTTGTACTTCTAATCCACTACAGTTCAGAGGTACATGGTCTACTTTTACTCCACTACATGTATTAATCCCTTTAGTTACTTCACAGATGTGGATGAATGATGTGAAATCTAACCAAGTGTTAAATCAGACTTTAGTTCCACCTGGAGTAAATCCACAAGATTCAAACTTGCTGCACCTTTACCAGCTTTGAGAACACTTTCATGATCAATCATTATAAAACATATCATATATATTATTCTGAAATGGACCAATCTGCACAACGACTACTTTTACTGTCGCTACTTTAATACTTTTACTTGAGGAACATTTTGAATACAGTACTTTTACTATAACAGAGTATTTCTACACTCTGGTGCTTCTAGTACAAGACCTGAGTACTTCTACTTTTACTGTCGCTACTTTAACTATATTTTGATGATAATACTTTTGTACTTTTATTTGAGGAACATTTTGATTGCAGGATTGTTCCTACATTCTGGTACTTCTACTTTAACTCAAGTACAAGACCTGGGTACTTCTACTTTTACTCAAGTACAAGATATATACTTATACCACCTCCGTTTATAGCCGATGAAAAAAATAATAGAAAACGAAGGCTAACGCTAACGTTAGCAGATAGTGATGCTAGTTTGCTAGTTAAGTTTGCTCAACGATAATATTGCGACAGAAACACTTTTCAGTGCACATCACGCTCTGCCGCTCCGACAGGGAGCTCTGCTCTGAACACCTGAACGGCCCGTTCTGGCGTCTTTTTTGTCAACAAGCCGAGGCGCAGCGGCAGTTGCACTCCACTTGCAGCCATGCTTCTCGTTTTCTCACATGCTCTGGCAGCTTATGAAGGTAGATATGGTGCAAAATGTGAGAGCGTGTAAAACCTGATGTGAGCACTTGCAGAAAAAAATCTGAGCTTGTGTGCATACATTTACACTTGTATAAAATATCCACGTAACTGTGAACCAAATGTACACTTGTAAAACATATCCACGTAACTGTGAACCAAATTTGAAGTCACAGAAGAAAAAAATAAGTTTTGTAGCTTGTAGAAAAAAATGAACTTAGAGATGAAATGTTCACTTGCAGAAAAATACATATTTTTTAAATATATTTTCCATTACAACTGCAACTTTATTTATTACAACCTCTCAAATCAGTCATTACAACTTGACGAATCTGCTCTGTGGCAGTATAAATCGACGAATCTGCGGTCTTGACTTTTGCTACACTTCTTGCGATAAATGTGTCGCAAAAGTAATTTTCACCTGTAGATGTGGGGGGAGGGAGGGGGGTTGGAGTGAAAGGGCGGAGCCCGCGAAGGGCCGTTTTTTGTTTTGTTTTTGCGGAGGGATCTAGATCGGCATGAAGGCACATTATGCAATGTGCAATGTGGACATTATCCCGCTTATTACACATGGCCACATTCTCAACAAAGTAACGACATGACTCCCAATAATAATTGAAATGCTTTTATGGATTTAGAAAAAGATTTTATTGATTGGCCGGGTTTTAAGATTCTGAAGTCTTCATTCTAAATAGATAATTTACAAAGGCTTTAAAAACACAGCAGGAGCCCAAGACAATTATAAAACTTGTCATTATTTCAGTACAGTTCGGTTATCAATCGTTAGTGCCAAAGCAGTAGGCTATAATATATGAATTACTGCTGTATAGACTACAACCACTACTTATTTAGCTAGCATAAACTCAACAAAGCTAGCGTTAGCTGGCTGACTTATTTCGCCGCTAAACTGCACGATATAAAACGGTGGTCTTCAAAGCGGATTTAATCCTCAATCACAATAATAATATTCAAAGTAATACTGGGCAAGTGATGGGCAAAACTTACCGTTGATGGATGCGCCATGTCAGCGGACTGGTAGCGACACGAACCGTTAGCCCCGCAGTCTCCAGTTACCCGAGCCTCGTCCTTCTGATAGCTCCGCCCCTTCACTCAAACCCCCCTCCCTCCCCCCACATCTACAGGTGAAAATTACTTTTGCGACACATTTATCGCAAGAAGTGTAGCAAAAGTCAAGACCGCAGATTCGTCGATGTATACTGCCACAGAGCAGATTCGTCAAGTTGTAATGACTGATTTGAGAGGTTTTAATAAATAAAGTTGCAGTTGTAATGGAAAATATATTTAAAAAATATGTATTTTTCTGCAAGTGAACATTTCATCTCTAAGTTCATTTTTTTTCTACAAGCTACACAACTTATTTTTTTTTCTGTGACTTCAAATTTGGTTCACAGTTACGTGGATATGTTTTACAAGTGTACATTTGATTCACAGTTACGTGGATATTTTATACAAGTGTACATTTGGTTCACAGTTACGTGGATATTTTATACAAGTGTATGCACACAAGCTCAGATTTTTTTTCTGCAAGTGCTCACATCAGGTTTTACACGCTCTCACATTTTGCACCATATCTACCTTCATACATCTAGCGCGTGGCTGCGTGCACGAGAGAGGGGAGGGACTTTAGAACGTGCTTGAGAGGAGCGGGACTGCAGGCACGGCTGCAGTGCAGGGAGTGGAAGCAGAGCGCTGAACACACACGGCTCTTATTAAAACCGCGCTTTTTCACGGGAGTACTTTTCCCCGTCATTCTTAAAGTACCGATACTAATGAAACGGAGGAATCGTACCGTTTTTAACGGCACCTTTAAAGTATCGGTGCAACACTACGGCAGACTGTCCAAAACTGGATTTGAACGGGTCCACCCCGTCCCCCCCGTCCCCACCCCGTCCCCAGAACAACATATGCTGGCCATTGTGTGTTTCGCAACATGTTCTATGGCACGTCTCTGCTGGGAATTGTAGTTTTAAAAGACGTTTTCGTATTTCCCATAATAAGAAGTTGCCAGTATTAAACTGTGTACATCCCTGGTGGTTTAGGGGATAGGAAACATTCAAGATAAGATATACTTTATTGATCCTAAGTTGGAAACATTTGCATGTGTAACAGTTCTAAATATGCAGTGGTGTTTATTTGTAAATCATTTAGTATAATCACACACATTCTGTGTTTTATATTTAATAATCCACGATTAATGATCCACGTCACATATTCTGTTTCGGCAGCAGTTCCTCATGTTTGTCAAGAAGTCTTCTCACCAGGGCAATATAAATAGCGAACTACGGCAGATATGTAATATTTAATGCAGCCGAACCGTGTATTACAATGCTGTTATGTGATGACCTCCAAAGAGAAAAGCAAGCGCACTCGGAATAAAGTAATATTTAAAAAAAAATTTAAAAATCGGATTTCACATCAACAGGAAGTCCGGTTAACTAAAATGCCCGTAAGGAACAATACCCCAACCCATAGATCTGTGGGTGAATAATGTCAATCACCACATTACACACCCTTCTCATTTAATTTTTAATGTACATTAAAGTATTTTGTGAGGCCTTCTACAATGTTTTTAAATATAATTAGGGTTGTAGTTGAAGAGTTTGTAAAGGACAACGGCACGTCCATTAATTCCACGACCACACACATGGATTAACATCGATTTAATACATTAATATAGCGTTTGTTTCTGCTAAAAGAGGTGTCAACCAGCTGGGGCGAAATCGAGTGTAACTATTAAAACATAAATACTTATTATATTAATATTGACAACAACAACCGACCGTCGGGGTAGCATTTGCCGGGGAGCGTTCTCATGGTGTCTATTATCAACGCTATGGGAGGTCTATGAAGGTCTATGAGACGCCCTGCCCGTTGAAAACTGACTCTCAAGGGGTACCCTGTGTGTAATAAAGTGACGGGGAGGGGCCCTGACCGACCGTCAACATGTGACGGGTTGGGAGTGAGAACGTGTTGATTGAACACACCCATTAAACACTCAGAGCACTGGTGGAAAAAGTGAACCCTTGGATTTAATAACTGGTTAAACCTCGTTCTGCAGTAATCTAGTGTTGCACGGTGTACCGATACTTGAAAGGTACCGCGATACCCTGCAGTTAAAAACGGTACTATTCCTCCGTTTCATTAGTATCGGTACTTTAAGAATGACGGGGAAAAGTACTGCCGTGAAAAAGCGCCGTTTTAATAAGAGCCGTGTGTGTTCAGCGCTCTGCTTCCACTCCCTGCACTGCAGCCGTGCCTGCAGTCCCTCCCTCTCAAGCACACTCTAAGTCCCTCCCTTCTCTCGTGCACGCGCTAGCTGCCAGAGCATGTGAGAAAACGAGAAGCATGGCTGCAAGTGGGAGTGCAACTGCCGCTGCGCCTCGGGTTGTTGACAGAAAAGACGCCAGAAGTCTGTGAACGGGCCGTTCAGGTGTTCAGAGCAGAGCTCCCTGTCGGAGCGCAGAGCGTGATGTGCACTGAAAAGTGTTTCTGTCGCAATATTATCTTTGAGCAAACTTAACTAGCAAACTAGCATCACTATCTGCTAACGTTAGCTTTAGCCTTCGTTTTCTATTCGTTTTTTTCATAGGCTATAAACGGAGGTGTTATAAGTATATATCTTGTACTTGAGTAAAAGTAGAAGTACCAGAATGTAGGAACAATCCTGCAATCAAATTGTTCCTCAAATAATTGTACAAAAGTATTATCATCAAAATATAGTTAAAGTAGCGACCGTAAAAGTAGAAGCACCAGAGTGTAGGAATACTCTGTTACAGTAAAAGTACTGCATTCAAAATGTTCCTCAAGTAAAAGTATTAAAGTAGCGACAGTAAAAGTAGTCATTGTGCAGATTGGTCCATTTCAGAATAATATATATGATGTGTTTTATAATGATTGATCATGAAAGTGTTCTTAAAGCTGGTGAAGGTGCAGCTAGTCTGAAGTACTTTGTAGACTGCAGGGTAGCTGGTGGATTTACTCCAGGTGGAACTAAAGTCTGATTTAACACTTGGTTAGATTTCACATCATTCATCCAGATCTGTGAAGTAACTAAAGGGATTAAATACATGTAGTGGAGTAAAAGTAGACCATGTACCTCTGAACTGTAGAGGAGAAGAAGTACAAAGTAGCAAAAGAAACATTGAAATACTTAAATAAAGTACAAGTATCTCAAAATTGTACCCAAGTAGTACTTGAGTTTATGAACTTAGTTACTTTACACCAGTGGCTATAAAGATAGAAAGACTCAGCCTTGCACAGAGGCATGAAAATACATTTTCAAAATGCTCAACAGTGCTGCCAGAATGTTAAACTCACTGCTACACAATTAAAATAAATGCTTTTATATATTTCTATTAGATGTGACTCTTTGGCGTTTCTGTTCTTAGTAACACTGCTGCTTTCGTTGTTCTGACTGCTAAAATCATCTGTTATTCCTCATTTTAAAGCCGATATTCCGTGTTTCCCTTTTTTTAAGAAAAGTATCGAAAAATAATCGGAATCGCAATTCTTGACTTGGTATCGGTATCGAAACCAAAATGTTGGTATCGTGACAACACTAGTCTGCCGTGGTTCCATCCCATTTCAAAGTGCTGTTCGACGCTCGGCGTAACCCTCGGCGCTCACTCAAACATCCAATCACAGCGCTTGAGGACTATCACAGGGTTTGTCAAGCAAAGCGGAGAGAATACTTACTTCCGGGTATAAAATTCTCTAAAGCAACTAGTATGTGCTGCTCCGACCCTCGGTCCTGACGGACTCCAACTTGTGTTTATTAATCAAACAAATAAATAAACACAAGGATAATTATGTGTTGAGTAAATAACTGTGTGTGGTTTAGAAAAGAATACAAAATTAGAAGGAAAAAACGATGAAACAATACAGATTTCAGTATATCGAAAAAGAATCGGAATCGCAATTCTTGACTTTGTATCGGTATCGAAACCAAAATGTTGGTATCGTGACAACACTACAGTAATCACCTCAAACAAACGCATTGGTAGCTCCAGATCAGACCTGCACGATGTTCAGGAGAAATGTTGGACCATACGTCCGCACAGAACTGCTTCTGCTCAGCCATATTCTCAGGGTGTCTGGGGTGGACGGCCCTCTTGAGGTCATTCCACTGTTTTTCTAAAATGGGATAAGGTCTGGGCTCGGACTAAAAAACGCTAAAAGGCACAATCTATTTGTACTAAGCCAATCTGTATAACATTAACTTGGATATTTAGGGTCATTGTCCTGCTGCTCTACCTTACTGCTGCACAGCTCCAGCTGGCTGACATCCAGTACCTCACTATCCTGCAGGATATCATGATGAACTTGAGAATTCATTTTCTTTTGATGATGGTAAACTGTCCAGGCCCCGAGTCACCAAAGCAGCCCCAAATCATGATGCTCCATCCACTGACGTACCCCCTGCCAATCTTAAGCTAGGAAGCTCAACAACTGCTACCACATGTAGCCAGTTAGCTCCTGCTAGCCAGAACAACAGCAATGCTAACATTATTCGGAATCAGCTCTCTACAGTATACAGTATTTAGATTTAGTTGTGCGTGTTCCCAAACCCAGTGGGCCTTTTCAAATGACCAAAACCATCTGATTCTCAGTTAACAAGGGACTTTAGGGGCCTCTCTGAAGGTCTCAGGTCCCAGGGCCCATAGAACCATTATTGATAATGGACTTCTAATATAGAGGCAACATTACATCTTAGTGTGACACGCTGTTGATCTGTTACATTTTCAGTTCCTTGAGACAATTACTCAGACAACAGATCATCACTAAAACACCCTTCTCCCCTCACTGCAATGTGAAAAACAAAAAAGAGCCTTTGTTCTGTTCAGGGAACACCTTTGAGAGGTGCCATATCATTCAGTTGTAATGTTTGTATAATTCAACGACTACTGGAAGGGCTGCCGTGACAATTTTACTCTTTTGACCGCCTGATATTTTGAGTTGACAATTTAGTTTTTAAGGACAAATTCTGGCAACTATTGGATGGATGTTGGCCAGTAATTTGGTACAGATACTCAGAGAATACATTTGAATTACTAAGGGGACCCTCTGATCTTTCCTGCATTGGGAACAGCAGATATATATGACAAAAATGTCAAGACACAAGATGCTGTGGCACAATCTTTTGACATTACATTGCATTTAGCTGTGTAGCTAACATGAATTAATCCCACTGAAATTCCAAAGACTGCTGGATGGATTTTGATGATATTCATGTCTCTTGTGCCTATAATTGAACACACCTTTCCTAACATCTCCTCTCTGAATTCTGTGCTTATCTTAAGTCCCTTTGGACATTAGCACTGTTGTTAGGATCTGTTTATTGTATGTTTTATTTTGGAATTGTCTAGGACTGTCGGCTTCCTGTTTTTCATTCAAGGATGTTCAGCCCCTGGCTGTCATGTGTGTATTTGATTCCTGTCTGTGTTTTCCCTCCTGTGTGATTACCTGATTCTGTTGTGTTTTCCCTCCACTCCCCAGCTGTGTCTTGATTGGCCATGTGTGTATTTAACTTCTTGTTTTCTGTTGGGGTTTTGTGGGTTCCTTTTCGTGCTTAGAGGGAGATAGAGTTCCTGTCTGGGTTTTGTGTTGATCCTGTTGCCTTGAATAAAGGTTTTTTGCTGTTAAACTATCGTCTGTCTGCACTTGGGTCCTCCCTGTGCTGCTCAACCCTCCAAGCTGTGGGCTTAAGCAGTGAGATTGGTCTGCACGATGCACAGTCAGTGGGGTCCTTTCCTGGTCTTAGCATCCGAGTGATTAGTGCCCCTCTAAGAGATGGTGGTAGGTCCTCCTTTGTGTATGACTACAACAGCATATCCAAAAGAGGTTGGAGTAGCTTATCTTTAAATCGTTCATAGATTTCTACAGGAAGCCCACCTGGACCAGCCGCCTTCCCCCGTCATGCTGGTTATGGCTTCTGAAAGCTCGTCAGTTCCTATGATATGGTCTAGTTTTCCTTTTGAATCAGTTGAAATAGTGGGGAAAACTAATGGACTTAGAAAGTGTTCCTGTTGGCCTGAATCTTCATGTTCGGATGTATTACGTTTTTCATAAAACATCTTAAAAGCACTATTTCTGCAGGGTCATTTGTTTATTGACCATTTGTTTTAATGCTGCTGATAGCCCTTTCAGATTGCAATTTTGTAATACCCAAGTCAATATTCTGCCCGCCTTTTCTCCCTGATCGTAGTAGCTTTGTTTTAATCTTAGTAAGCTAGCAGCTGTCTGGTTACTCGATAATTCACTATATCGAGTCCTTAGGACCAAAAGTTCTGCTTGCAGTTCAGGGGAATCTTGGGTAACAATCCTATCCTCCAAATCTTTAATACAACCCTCCAGTGAATTTAATTTGGATTTAAAGGCTTTGTTCTGCGAGCTAGAATAGCTCATAATCATGCCCCTAATGTATGCCTTAAACGCTTCCCAGCGTACACTTGGAGAGGTTTCGTTAGTATTCATGCTAAAGTAGAGGTCAATATGTATTCCTACAAATTCAACAAAATGTTCTATCCTGTAGCCGATTCATAACAAGATCAGAGTTATTAAACAATAATGAAATTGGTGAATGGTCAGAGAGGACCCTACTGTCATACCAACATGTTGTAATCCTTGACATAAGACCCATAGAAACCAGGTAATAGTCAGTGTGTTTGGTGAGCGGCGGAAAAACAAGAACATTCTCTAGAAGCTGCTTCAAATGACCTCCAAACTTCACACACATTAAAACCCTGGATCAGCTGTTTAAGGGTTTTCCTCGTCTGGGTGTGAGACAGGTCTGTCCCCCTTGATCCGTCTATACTGGGCTCTAGGGCACAGTTGAAGTCTCCCCCTATGATATAATGGCCTGGGAGGGAGGATAAAGTTAGAACAATGTTTTTGAAGAATAAGGGAACATCCTCATTAGGGCCGTATAATATATTACAATATTCAAGGTTTCTGTAAGAAGGGTGCCGTGAATAATGGAATATCTGCCTCTTGGGTCAGAGATGGTCCTAATTATGTTGAAAGGAATGGATTTATGTCTAAGAGTTAACACCCCTCTGGCATGGGAAGAATAGGAGGCTGCTTTTAATTATAGAAATGTTAACAAAGGGAATGAATAAAACTAAAAACTTCTATAACATATTTCCACTTTAACTTGTCGATGTTTTCATTCACTAGGCAGCAAGTTTAAAGCTCTTAAAATAAAATGCATTCATAAGTAAACACCACGTTAAGCTAACATTGTTAGGATCTAAAATGTGGATTATGAATTTGTTTTATATCTAATGAAAATTATATAAAATGTGAATTTGGGAGTGTAAAGGCACAACTTAGATTTAACCGTTCAAGGACAGGACTTATTCTTAACAGTATCATCAACAGAAAACACACTTCTTCAACAGCGTAATATAATACCTGTAAACAGATATACCAGTGTATAGCCTGCATACATATTATTACTGCTAAATACTGCAAAGACAAAACTTTACTTTGACAGTGTATATAGTAGATTTAGTCCTTTTACAGTAACAAGTAATATACTGTAGGCCATTCTTTATGGTAATCTCACCAGGTGCTTTCACAGAACGGTTCAATCTCTGGGCCTCTCCTGGATCTTTTCCAGGAACGTGTGTACATCCTAGGAGAAGTGAAGAGGTGAGAGTTGCCGTCATGTGTCACTCGGAAAGAGGATGGATATTGATTTCCATGCCGCAGACCCATGTCTCTGCACCTCGTTTTAACTCCATCGTAGGCTCTACGCTTTTTATCCGTCTCCTTGGCGACGTTATTGGAAAAACATTATACTGTATGATGTTTGTCAAAGTGGATGTTACCCTTTTCATATGCAGCCGACATCACTTTGGTTTTGTCCTTGTAGTTTAAGAACTTAATCAGAAGTGCTCGAGGCGGTGCGTTTTCGCTTTAGAAAAACTAACATACATGACTAAAGGAAAGCTTTCTGGGGAGCTTCATGGACTTTCTGAAAGATAATGTTTGTAATGATTAATAACACCAAAGACAGGGCGGGGAGGGGGCAACGGGAATACGATTCTAAAGTGTAGTCGCCCACGTCATATTCTTTCAGACTTGTGTCCAGTATCATCTGTATACTGACCTGTGTTTATTTACATGCCTATTCATTTGATTTCATACTGTATCTGCCACCTAGACTGACCATGTATGTATGTATAATGTTCATTCTTTTATTTTATGTATGTGTAATGTTTGTTATTGTATGTATATGTAACGTCCATATTTGAAAACTTCAATACAAATATTGTTGTTATTATATTGTTGCTGTTGCATGGCAACGCAATTCTGTTAGTTATTTCATATCGCATTAACACCATATCCCAACGTGCATTGCGGCTAAAACCTCCAACCACCGAGCTTCAACCATAGCTAAGGACCTTGGCTAATCAGTTGTGTGTATCGCCCAAGCCCCCCGGAAGTGCGCTGGACTCTGAGGAAACGGCGGTACTACACTTCCGTATCAGTCGCTAACATTGGGAAAGAGACGTCTGTAACTCGTTGGATAATTTTTTTAAAAATAAATAAACTACCCAGTATGAACACTTGTATTGCCCTTATTAAAAACATTCGCTCCTCAAGTTGTAAAATGTGCTAATAACGTTATTCTGAGAGTTATTTCCCTCTTATGAACGCACATCTAACCCACGGGACCGCGCCGCCCGGCACGTTCATGTGACGTGTTCAGTACTACATGAGTTTTACCTTTACCCATGGATGCACAATAACAACGGATTATATGATAATATGAATACTTTCGTGACGTTTCACTCTCAAAAGTTGGGCCATTTTGTCTTCATGCACCAATGAGCAACTCTCATAGGAATGAACGAGGCCCCGCCTCCCACGCTGTATCCAGTTCTTATTATACAAATAAATAAAAACAAGGATAATTGTGTGTTTTTGTTGAGTAAATAACAGTGTGTTATTTAGAAAGAATAACAAATTAGATTAAAATACATATTTCAATATCCTCGCCCCATTTCTTTTGCTCACTAACGTCAAGAAAAGTCCGACATTATATGATTTAAAATAAAATCAATAACTGTGGCTTGATATTGAGTAAGAACATGTTTTTATGAACCACACAGCTTCCGGTCTTCCACGACCCGACCGGACAAACAGACGTGCTGCAGGCACGAAACACACTACCAATAGAAATACATTGCTTTTAAAATCGTTCTGTGTGACTCGAAAAAAAGGGGGAAATCGTGTTGATGAACACGAATCAATAGATTAAATGTCGTGACTATAACACGAAATGCCGTGAGACTGGGTTGATTATATGGGTTGACTGATTATATGTAAGTAAGTGTCAGTATATTGGCAAGTCATGAAGGTAATAAAATGGTGACAAATAATCTCTATTATTAGCAATGTTAGACCTTCTATTTTATTTGAGTATCATATTTGAACTCAGATTATGGCCTTAAATGTTTTGTTCTTATGGGATGATGTTTTTATACTTTCTTACAGGTCGTGTGTACGGTGCATGTTAGAAATTGCATGTGTGTCCAAGAGCACTATGTAGGGAAGCAGGTAGAAGTTCCTCACAGGCTATAAATAGAGGCCTGGATGAGGACTTCCTCCTGTGTCCTCAAACACCCACACCGGGACTGAGTGTGTGGTAGCTGTTCGCCATGTGTCTTTTGATTTACCAATGTAAGTAGAATCCTCTTTGTTTGCACTTGAGTAACCTCAATGGTATTGAACACATGTGTTGTTCAATGTAGTAATGAATATCATTTAGTTCCAATTTGATATAATTACGGCAGACATATTTGTTAACTTTAATGTACAAGTAATATAAGTATTATTTGAATGTGCAAATGCTGTAATCAGTTTGTTTCACCTTTTCTACTAGAACCATTGGCAACAGCTTCATCCCACCAGCTGGATACCCTGATAACTAGAACAAAGACGTTTACACTCCTGTCTCCTGGTGGTCTGTGGCTCCAGTCTGAACATTCCTCTCCAACAGTCCACTACGCTTGCAAAACGTTATAAATGAAAGCACTTCATAATAAAATGTAAGAAATAAATTGCTGTGTTGGGATGCTCGTCCTCAGATGAACCAGGAAGTGATTTCTCCTCTCTGCACCATGGCTACAAAACAACATGGCTGTGTGTGTGTGTGTGTGTGTGTGTGTGTGTGTGTGTGTGTGTGTGTGTGTGTGTGTGTGTGTGTGGTCATAACATGTTAAGTTGAAGGTCAAGTGGAGGCAGTTAGACATTACAGTCATCCCTTTAGCAGGTGCACTGCGTGGGCCTGCGTGGTAAAGGTTATAATGTTCGGTTATCGATTAAACTAAGAGGCGTGTAACTGAACTGTAGAATAGTTTTACGGTGCTGTTGAACTGTATATCTGAGCTCTCTGTCCTTTTGCCCACCTCATTTACGTTGCCATAAAATGCACTACAGTAAAACAACTGAGTGTGCACCCATATACATAAACACAGGGGTAGAAAGTAACTAAGTACAACTACTCAAGTATTGTACTTTTTTCTTACCTATTTGTACTTTAAATCAGTATTTCTATGTATACTACTTTATACTTCGACTCCACCGAATTTCAGAGGCAAATATACATTTGGTCAACATCGAGAAAACTACAATACTAAAATGCTGTTACATACATGCATAAAGCAGGACCCTATAATAATCATAAAAGATCCATTCTGCTTAACGAGTACTCTTGGTTTTGATAATTGAAGAACATTTAGATGATAATATGTATGTGCTTTTTAGTCATTTAAAATGGGCCATTATGCAAAATGAGTACTTTTTTTCGTTATACATTCATTTTGATGCTAATTATTTTTGTACTTTTACTGACGTAACATTTGTAAATCAAGACTTTTACTTTTATTTATTTAAGAAGACCATAGTATTTCTACTTTTACTTAAGTAATGGATTGGAGTACTTCTTTCCACAATGCATACTGTATGCATAACATTGATCCAGTCCTGAAGCTGATTTGCATCACATTTGATGGTAAAACGCGCCCTCTGCTGGTCAGAAGGAAGACTGTTTGGTTGGAACCGTTTAGCTGCTGATAGTTGACTGTACAACAGACTGTATGTGGAGTATCCCTACAGAGGTCATCGTGATGTGATACTGTGAAGTTTACTTTCTGTTCCATGTTTCACTCACATTACATGAAGAACCAGATGTATGCGTTCACCCCGAGGTTCATTGTTATTTAGGATGGACGCATGAGTCCTAAAAACGTCCCAACTACACGTCTCCAGGGCTGTTGCACTGAGTCTGGGGGTTGCTGAACAATTCAGCACATATACTGTAATTCCCACATTAGGATAAAGATAAGGTTAGATTCAAGATTCAAAAGTGTATTGTCATAACATAAACACAACTACGGTGTAATGATGTAATGTATTCAAAACTTAGATCGGATGTTTCTAAACAGTGTATATTACAAGACAAAAGATCAACCTGTAAAGTGACTGCGTTCAATTGTTTTCTACACGTTGTTCTTACGTACATTCTGTTACTTTGATACAGCTATCCAACCAACACATCATCAAACTAAGTATGTGTATATGTTCTATTTCATATTATTTTATACCAGCCGTTTAGTTATTGCCCATGTGCTCCATTACATCCAACTGTAGTCAGAGATGAAGCCTCTTCGTGGTGACGGGCCAATCCAAAGAAGATGTGCGAGCAGAGGAGGTGACAGTGAAGGACCAGTGATATACGAGCAGTCTTCATTACACACCAACACACTGTGTACTATGTATGTGTGGGGTTAATGCTGGTTTACATCGCGGCTAATGCTTTTTCTAAAGGTTCCAAAGATAATAAGAAAATTAACATAGTAACCTTTAAATGCATTTGAAGTGAGCAGGGTTTCAACCTCTTCCTCCAGCTGTTTTTCGGCTGTCTTTGCACAACTATATCTGTCACTGAGTGTAACATGAATGCTGTCAAACCTGTATTATTGGATGATCCAGTACCATCTCTGTAATAATAATTATACATTTCATTTATCAAGCAATTTATCAGGGGATCAAAGATGCTTTACAGAAGTAAAAATACGATGACAAGTCAAATGAAAATTGAGCAATACAAAACACATTTAATCACACATTAAAGCCAGTCTGAAAAGGTGAGTTTCGGTCAGTGTTTTGAATGTGAAAAGGTGTATGACACCTTTGCCATGACATGGTAATGATCTACTATACAATTATTACAACAGTTGCAAAACAACAATCATGTAGTGATAACATGATAGGTATACCAATTGGTTAGATGTGTGGTTCCTGCTCAGGCCTAGCTCTATAAGAACCAGAGACACACACGTGATACTGTGAGAGGGGTGAGGACATTGAGGGAGCATTGAGCACTGCATCCTTAATGGCTGACTTGTATTCCGCGAGTTAGTGATGGTAATAATCAAATGAGTCATGTTCAGTCTCCCTGCTCTAAGGTATCACAGTACCATATTACAGGAGACCAAATTGAATAACTAAATGCATTTGAGTGCCAAGACCAACACATGACTAAAGGACACTAAGGAATACATGTCTTACTTTACCCTGGTTATAAGTATACTTTGATTGGAGTACTGTACAAAACAGAGCCGCACATCCAATTTGAAATAATACAATAATCATTTTCCCATTTAATGGTTGTCTCTTCCTTGGAGTGTAAAGTCACCAGGTGTTGTACACGCTTGGTGTATTGCAGCCTCAGTGTGGATCAGTGTGTGCTTTGTTGTGTGTGGGTCAGCCAGCTGTGGTTCCACTTTACTGGAACGATCAGTGTTGAAACCCCTCCTGCCGATACGGTCTTGTGGGAGGGGGCCACACCTGCACTCATTTCAGTTGTTTATGCTTACTATGTTAAAGCCACATTTGATTTGATTGGACTTGCTTTGCTCTTCCTGATTGAAATATTTGTGTTTTTATTCTAGCCTTAAAATCCTCGTTACCTGTTCAACGACTCTTGTGAAGGAGATCAATGTTTAACCGGCTCTCATCTCCGGTCCTCGTACTTTGACTGGTATGCAAAAGAGAAGCACTTCAGGCAAATCTCAACCCAGCTAAATACAAACAGCTTTTCACAATCAGTAACCTAGGAGATTCTGGCTGCACCCTGCATACATCAGTAACCTAGGAGATTCTGGCTGCACCCTGCACACATCAGTAACCTAGGAGATTCTGGCTGCACCCTGCACACATCAGTAACCTAGGAGATTCTGGCTGCACCCTGCACACATCAGTAACCTAGGAGATTCTGGCTGCACCCTGCATACATCAGTAACCTAGGAGATTCTGGCTGCACCCTGCATACATCAGTAACCTAGGAGATTCTGGCTGCACCCTGCACACATCAGTAACCTAGGAGATTCTGGCTGCACCCTGCATACATCAGTAACCTAGGAGATTCTGGCTGCACCCTGCACACATCAGTAACCTAGGAGATTCTGGCTGCACCCTGCATACATCAGTAACCTAGGAGATTCTGGCTGCACCCTGCACACATCAGTAACCTAGGAGATTCTGGCTGCACCCTGCATACATCAGTAACCTAGGAGATTCTGGCTGCACCCTGCACACATCAGTAACCTAGGAGATTCTGGCTGCACCCTGCACACATCAGTAACCTAGGAGATTCTGGCTGCACCCTGCACACATCAGTAACCTAGGAGATTCTGGCTGCACCCTGCACACATCAGTAACCTAGGAGATTCTGGCTGCACCCTGCACACACCAGTAACCTAGGAGATTCTGGCTGCACCCTGCACACATCAGTAACCTAGGAGATTCTGGCTGCACCCTGCACACATCAGTAACCTAGGAGATTCTGGCTGCACCCTGCACACACCAGTAACCTAGGAGATTCTGGCTGCACCCTGCACACATCAGTAACCTAGGAGATTCTGGCTGCACCCTGCATACATCAGTAACCTAGGAGATTCTGGCTGCACCCTGCACACATCAGTAACCTAGGAGATTCTGGCTGCACCCTGCACACATCAGTAACCTAGGAGATTCTGGCTGCACCCTGCACACACCAGTAACCTAGGAGATTCTGGCTGCACCCTGCACACATCAGTAACCTAGGAGATTCTGGCTGCATCCTGCATACATCAGTAACGGACTAATGGGGGGCACAGGACCATCCAATGCACTAATGACTAAGATGCCGCCCTATCCTGCACTCAACACACCATTTGAACTACGTGGTGTGGAGTGAGTCATCTCACCTGATACTGGGCTGGTCATTGTTGTCGACAGTGTGTGTAATCTGGGGGTCCTCTGTTCAGGTGAGAAGCCTCTGTGTGTAATCTGGGGGTCCTCTGTTCAGGTGAGAAGCCTCTGTGTGTAATCTGGGGGTCCTCTGTTCAGGTGAGAAGCCTCTGTGTGTAATCCATCAATATCAAGTTTCCTCATTATATTATGGGGATATGTTTGATTGCTTCAAATCAAAACATCTAGAAACAGTTTCTTGATCAATATATATCTATGTATACATTTGAATAATAATTAGCGTCAAATATCAGAACAGAAAATGCCAAAAACGTAATAGTCGTGCATCATGACTATAGGTTATATTAGTTTTTTGTGGGAGTCCAATATAATCCCATCCAACTGGTTGCATTGAGTTCATGTAGTAATGTAAGAAAACACAGTCATCCAGTCGCTGACAGTGCAATAAGCTGTCATGGTACACACAGTCCTGGGGGAGGGGGGGAGGGGCATTGTGAGAACTGACAGCAGGACCCTTTAGAACTAACACATGACAGATGTTGTTTGTTTGAAATCAGACATTTATTGATATATCATCTATATTTATATCTATAAATGACAGACAAAATGCGTCACCTTGGATTGTTAACCACACCCCAAGTTCAACCAGCGGGTGGAAGTCATGCAGCAGAGGTCAGTATGATTTCTCCCGGCTGGAGGAACTCTGCACCCTTTGAACCTTTCCAAAACCTGTTTTCATCACGATGAATGCTCTACAGAAGACGGATAACAGGACGTCTCTGTCTGGAGCCCCATTACCATGTCCTCTAATAAATGCAAATACATTTAACAAAAGCTCCTAAAAGTTAAACAGCTGTTGGTATTCTCCTTTTCACCGAGTGCTGTATTTTAGTTCACATTATATAGATTTGACACAAGAAAGCTTTTCAAAGTAAAAGTCCTAGAAATTCCACTTACCCTTCAAAATAGGTAATTGTTGTCATGCATCTGTCACGAGTTTATCTTATGATGATTATGTGAAGCCAGATAAATGAAGAGTGATTAACATAACAAGGTGGTTAGAAACAAGGAGAGCAAAGAACAGAGTAGTGAGGGCTTCCTGGTTCTCTGGTCTGTAGTTGGATTAAAGAGTTCAAAAGCGCTAACGCTAGCTGGACTCCATGCTAGGTCTAAACGCTGTTACCCAGACCTCCTGTAGAGTCAATGCTGTTGCACGAATATGCTCCGGAAATGTTCTCTTAAAAAAATAGAGAACCTCCTCTACGGTGCTGGATATTGCAGAGCTGGATTTGTCTTGCTGATGCCTCACAGTCAGTCAGTGAAGCTCCATACAGACGTGACTGGGACAGGAGAGATCGTTACACGGCTTCAAAACGAGTCACGAGAGAAACAGAGTCCATCCAAACCACAATGGCCCTGTCAGACCGTCTGTAGTGAGCTCCTCAGGGCAGAAGTCCAAACGAGGAGAGAGGAGAGGGGTTCACATGGAATGTCCTTAATGAGTGAAGGGTGCCGATGCCTCTTACGTGATGTCCTTCTGTCGGGGTGGCCTGTGAATGTTCCGGACCACACACTTTACCATCCACTCTATGCCTTCGTTCACTCCATCCCTGCATCGAAGAGAAGACGGCGTTAAGCAAGGACTCAAAGAACAGCCCTTGGATCGAGCTGGCGGAGCCTTTTTAACCCGCATGGTGTTCTGCTGGAAATAAAGTTCTGGTGGTTTGTGCACAGCTGGCATTAACAGAACTACGGGACCATAAATACTCACCGTTTCTTTCCCAGCCATGTTTCAAGACCATCCATCACTTTGATACAGTGACCTGAAGCATTTCTGTTGGAGCTCAGGGACCTGACTTTGAGCTTATAACTGTTGTATTCTTGTACGTCTAAGCACTTTGATTGGGTAAGCTAACTATTCTGAGACTAAATGAAACTGTGGAGTTACGAGGTGAAGTACCTCAAAGGGAGAACCCACCCCTAACCGTGCTGCGAAGCTTAAAGTGTCTCGAGCTGCATCCCTTCACTTCCATCCCCGCGCCCCTCACCTGCGTCTTAGTCCCTCCCACCAGGGAGGCATGCAGAGACGCAAGGGAACCACGAGCAGGGAGGAGAAGCCAGGGGACGTGTTTTAAGAGCAAGGGGACGTCCGTTCCTCGGAGCGTCACCCAAAGCGACGCCCGTTCGTGAGCACAGCAAACATGCGCTGTTCTGTTTCTACTCAAAAAGGCACCCAGTAGTCAGTGCCAGCGCCGCAGCAGTGTCACGCACACCTGCGCTGAACAGGACAATAACTTGTTAGTGGGCTGTTCGACTCCACGCTCAGAAGTCTTCAGCCTGAATACAAATGACGATAAATACAAATAAAATAGAAAGACCAGGTCAATGTGTACGGACCAGAGTTTAGAGCCACACAGAGACATTATGTGTGTCTTGTGAGAGTTGGTGGTGACCGAGGGAAGCCCATTAGTAACGGGGTCAGACCCAGACCTCAGTGGTGATCAAACTAGTTGTTGAATGAAGCTCCCTCGATATGCAATTGTTTTGAACACATAAGAGAAATATTTAGGCTTTTATTTAAAGAAAATGCACTCGTTATGTTCCCTCTCCCATTGCACAACAGGCAGACTGCATTCAGCTACATAATGTGCCGTGTACAATATCTTTCACAAGACGGCCCTTGATGGCGGTTGCTAGTATGCAAATAATGCGCCGTTAATAATAATGGGTTTCATTTGTAACGCGCTTCATATTTGAGGTCAAACCCCGAAGTGCTGCAAGCAGTGAGCATGGAACAATACCAAACGGTAGACGACACGGCAGAGTGAAGAGTAAAAAACAGTACAAAAGGGGTAGTAACACATAAAAGGTCTCTATTTGAGGCCGGTGGTGCTCTCATGTGGTCGGGGGGGCGTGAAAGGTGATTTCAGCCGCTGTCATACACTGTTTGTAAATTCAACCTTCAGAAGACACATGACAGAGCCCTCTTACCCCGTCAGGGCGGTGCACGGCTGCACCAAACAATCTCTCTTTCCAATCTTCGGGGCACAGTCGCTGAAGGTCGTTTTAATGTCCGGCACAGACAGACAGTCCTGAGAACGGAAGCAACAGCAAAGAAATACTTTTCATGTCCATGTTACTAAGGGGGAGCAGGCCCTCTTGACGCTCCCCACTGCTTGTACAGTCCAACCAACGGTTAAACAACTATAGATTATTTATTTTCCATGACATAAAACAGCAAGAAGCAACAAATGATTGTACATTTGAAAGGCTGGAAGCAGAATCCTATTCAAAATAAAACAGCTTGTTAAACCAGGGCTGCACCATTTGGGGAAAAAATATAATCGCAATTTTTCTGACAAATATTGCGATTCGATTTGCGATATTTGTTTTTAAGCGACCCGACGGAAGTTTATTGTAACATGCGGCCATACCTCCGGCTAGGAAGGTCGCATCAACGTGCTCCCTGTCTCCAGCACCCCGCAGCCGAGCTACGAGTGAAAGGACTAAACGTACATGAAACTTCCGTTGGGCTGCTGTCAAGCTTCAGTTTAAGACTGTAATCGCTCAGCCCGAGCCTAAACATAGAATATAATCTGTGTGTTTAAATAAACCTGCATCATTCTGAACATGCTTTCATGAAGTGAAATGATCCTACAGTACCGGCACATCCTGCTTGTTGGCTAGCACGAGGAGCGGGACACCTTCCAACGCCTCATTGCTGATCATTTTCTCTGCAGACGGCAAGTCACATTATGGATGTCACATTAACATAACACTAAACCATGTCATGAAGTCAAGTGATGATGAACATTCTGCACTGGAACAAGCCTCTAAACTACAATCTTGTTTTTTGAATGGAATAAAGTCACAGGCCATTTGATGTGAAAATATAATAGACACAACTCACCAAAGGCCTCTTTTGACTCTGACAGGCGCTCTTCATCAGTGGAGTCGATCACATAGATGACTCCATGGGATTCAGCATAATACTACATACAACACACATAAACAGAACATTAGAAGTAAACAAGGAGAGACCAACACTTCATCTAAAGCACAATAACACAAGTGAAGGTACCATTTGATACAACTGCCGAAGGTGTAGCTCGAAGCTGCCAGTCGGGAACGTCTGCTATACCAGGATGTAATACTTCATGTTACGAGTGTATTTAGAAATGTACATTCATCTATGGCAGGGGTGCCCGATACGTGGATCGCAAAGGTAGTGGGTAGATCGCATGGCGTTGAAAAAAACAAATACATATATATATTTTTTTTTAAAGTTAGCCTATCATCCATCCTTACTATGGCGTTTGCCACTTGGTGAGTACAGGTAAGCCAGGCTGAGTTGTGTTGTGCCATACGGGTCCATGCCGTTATGAGGGGGCCTCACCTCCTCATCTGAAGCGCAAATGCTTTATGATAACAGTTTATCCGCCGTTTAGTCCACTAGCACCCCCCCCCCTCGCGACACAGATTGGGCAGGGCGGCCCTGTAGGTAGATCCTTTGGGCGTGGTCATTTTAAAAGTAGCTCCCAAGCTGAACAAGTGTGGGCACCCCTGATCTATGGTGTTGGTGTTGCATTCTTCACTCACTTTGTCCCACAGAGACTGGAGCTCGTCCTGACCTCCAAGATCCCAAAACATTAGACGAGCCTTGCCCACGTCGATGGTACCAACTGTGAGGGAAAGTGAAACATGTATACACATAAGAACTGTAGATCTGAGGGAGGAATCAATCCAAACAAGCAGTCTGAAGAGTTACAGAGTGAAGTGGAATGAGCTTAGAAAGCAGGCATGCATAAAATGACTATGTTCACAAGTAAGATAAGCTTAGTAAATTACAATTCATGTTTGCCGTTAGCCTTTGAAACAACCCCCTATAAGATTCACTATGTGACGTGTGACAAGTTGTCATTGTGCGCTCCTCTGACAAGGTGCTCAAAGGAACCATGTTACTGGATTTGAGAAGAGATAGCTAATTGTCAGTTCACTGGCATTTCAGAAAAGTATTCCACCCTGGGCAGTCAAGCACGAATAAAAACATACTGGAACATCCACTTACTGTTCAGGCCAACCGTGGTAGTGATCTTTGATAAATTCATTCCCTTATAGTTCTTACTGAACTTGGTTTTGGTCTGTTCCAGAAAGGTCTGCAAAGAGAGACAACTGTCAACTTAACAGACAATAACATATGTATATCCAGTGATTCACGTGCCATGACATAGGCTAACAGGCATAGCATTACATTACTTATTTCATTATTACATAGCAGAAGAAAACAGTCGTCGAAGCAGCATAGTGATGAGTGCAGCACAATGCAGAACATAACACAACCAACAATACAGTCAATGAAGACCAACGAGTTAGCGTTTACTCAGCTGTAGGCCTACTACAGAGAAACATCCCATTTACCGTTTTCCCAGCGTTGTCTAGTCCCAGGATTAAAACACAGAATTCGTCCTTTTGGAAAACATACTTATATAACCCAGATAATAAGGTATACATCTTGAAAGAAATATGTAAACAATACAACTACTTGCTACCTAGTCTTAGTGATATTAGCTTGATAGCATAGCCTAGCCTTCATATGAGGGTAAACACAGCGTCACGCGCCACTGTGGTTTCATTATCATAACAGTTAATAACACGTCTATAAACACGACTGAACAACAGTCGAAGATACATAAATAAAGCCGTAAGAGTCTTCGTTTGTAGCTATTTTCCTAATCTGAAACTCTCTAACGGCACTGAAGCTACGTGGAATCTAACCAGGAAGTACAATACCTATAGGAATTGTGGGAAATGAAGTAAGCGGTATATCTTAAGCCATATTGTTATAAGGCTGTACGTTCAAATAAAACTACATTTTCCGGAGAGCATTGCGGTCATTTCTATGTTTCATGGAGCGTGACGCCCTTAAAGGAACATCCACTTATAAAAAAAACGTTTACTTTCTTTGTCATCATGATTAAACCAGCTGTTAGCTGCTCTGTATTAGATTACTATTAGAAAGTAATATTATAAGTCAGTAAAATGGATACCATTACCAGCAAAATTGCTATGTTCACAAGTCCAAAATGTACCTTTAGGTGGCAATAAGGCCCACCAACCTTTTGAGGTTTGCAATACTGTACAGTGTGCAGGCAGGGCTTTTGCTAAAAACTTCTGCCTGCTGGGGTAAGTAAGTATTGAGGCAAAGACTGTTGGATAAAAACAATGACCTAAAAGAGTCAATGTTAATGCTTTGTAGAGATGCAGTGTTGTAAAATAATTCCCTGTATGGTTAGTCACTACAAGCCACAATCACACATTGGTATTTGATACCATTTTATTACCAAGAATATTAATGATACAGTTTATCACTAGAACACTTTTTTTATCTACCTGACTTTAACACATACTGCTTATAGCATATTATCCCATAATGTGCAATACAACCTCAGCCTTACACTTAAATAAATGAACACACACATACAACAGTTCATATGGGTGGCATATAATATAGCATGTTGTTTTTGTACAGTGGCTGATTACAAAGTGTTACCATGACAATGCATGACAGCTGCTGTGTAAGGGTTTGTGGGTTTGAGCCATAGACTGTATATATAAAGGTTTGAACTGGAGTCTGGACTCCAGCCAAATCAATTTTTTGATTAATCCAATATATTATTTCCCTCATAGAGTGCCACAGTGACACATCCTACAACCCGGAAGTACACTTCTTCCGGTTCTTACGAAAAAAAAGCAATGCAATTTCTCCATGGAGAGGCGAAGTCCCTCCCCTTCCGGTTGAGCTTATTCCGGAAAAGTTATGCATTGAAGTCAACGGAGAGAGAAAGATTATCTTTCGATCCCGCTTGAATTGTGCCACGAATTACACATATGATGTTTGTCAATTTAAAAGTGAATTTAAAATGTGTCGTAAAACTGTTAAGTAACACTTTTTTTAGTGTGAAAACGCTCAATACTACATCTCTCGTCTCGCACCACACACCAAGACGGCCGTCACGTTGGCACATTTCACTTCTTTCTTTCAGAATGAGGCGAAAAGTATTAAAAGAGGTGAAAATCACTCCAAGTCTGGGCACGTTGAGAGCTGTACATACACACAAGGGGAGTTAGTCGGTTCGTGAGAGCCAGCATGCGGGACCGGGATTCTGGGATTTGTAGTCTTTCTTGTTGTGTATTTTTCATAGTCTTATATTTCAACATTTTTGCGACAGACTGTGACTTTTTTGACATGGAAATTATTTTTTAAGATTGACAAACATCATATGTGTAATTCGTGGCACAATTCAAACGGGATTGAAAGATAATCTTTCTCTCTCCAATGATTTCAATACAAACTTTTTCCGAAATAAGGTCCCATGAGTCCCGCCGGAAGGGGAGGGACTTCGCCTCTCTATAGGATTTTGGAAAATAGCTCGAAATAAGTAGTGGCGAGCCGTGACGTTTATACCTAGCCCCTCTGACCCCCCCTCCCTCGAAAAAAAAGAAGAGTTATTACGTCACAGCGTATACTTCAGCGGAAGATCAAAACAGCGGCCCGGGGTGAAAAACGCATCAATGACAGCGACCCTCTACCACACAAAACAACACCATTTATATAAACACCTATCATGACAGGGCTCCCACAGCCAAGTAACAATTAAACATGAATTAAGTCGGCACGGTGGCCTACTTTAAAAATGACTTAGGCCTACCTTTGATGATCAAATCACTTAAACACAAAGTCCATCCTCCTCTCCTTTTGGGTGAAGCACTTGCGGGTCATGCAGCTGATCCTTTGCCACTCCAGTTTATCATTGGAACTCAATATTGAAAATGACTCTGTTTAATAATTTTATGTCATCACTATCACTGAAGTGAGCCATCATGAACGAATTTATGCTAATCATAAATCTATCGATCATAAAAGTAGGGTAGACATGTGGATATTATCCGGCTGAACAAAACGTCCACTTATCTAACAGGTTCGTTTTCCACAGACCTTATTTCAAGCTATCTTCCAAAATCCTATGGAGAAACCCCATTGCTTTCTGTCGAGGGAATCCGGGCGCAGGTTACTTCCGGGTTTTAGGACGCGTCACTGCACCCCTTGCATAGACCTCACAGCGGGCGGAACTTGTCATAAAGTCCGCGAAAATAAAGCCCGCCCATTTAGAGGGAAGATATGATTGGTCAATTGTACTATCATTTGACATTACTCTCTCGTTGAGTTACAATAGCTGGCCCTCTGTGAATGTAGAGAGGGACCAACAAGCTCTCCCGTCTTCACAGTAACTCGCAGAGACAGCATTTAACCCTTCACATTCTAACAGAAACTGAACAGGCAGATTCGAAGGATTTCTTTATTTGGAAATGTGATTTCAAATACAATTAAATCGAGTTATGTTGGTAAAACTAATGAAAAAGTAGGGTAAAAATAATATATATAATAATATAATAATATTTAAAAAAAATGTTGTTTTTAATGTTTTCAAATATTATTTTTTAGAATATCTTAGGCCCTCACAGAGGGCCTAGAGGGCCCTGACGGCTCGCCACTGTGGTTGACACACATTTAAGAGACAGATCACGTTTTGTTCAGCCGGGATAATATCCACATGTCTTCCCTACTTTTATAATTTTCGAATCATAAATCTTAGTCGCAAGAAGCAACATGCTAACCTTATGCTATAAACGAACTATAGCAGGCGCTGCTTCAACGTCACGCCAACTTAAGATCCATATTAAAAAATACAGATTCAAAATTGTACAAGTTGAAGCGTTTGTTGTTTTAACAGTTTAAAAGAGGCAGCCAGGTACTTGCTTTCAAGCAGAACAGGGCAAAACAAACTTAGAGCAGTGGTGAGCCGTCAGGGCCCTCTAGGTATAGGCCTAACGATATTCTAAAAAAGAATATTTGAAAACATAAAAAAAACAACATTTTAAATATTGTTTAAATATTTTATTATTTATATTTTTCATTAGTTTTACCAAAAATAATTGTATTTAATTGTATTTAAAATAACATTTCCAAAGAAATAAATCCTTCGAATCTGCCTCTTCAGTTTATGTTGGAATGTGAAGGGTTAAATGAAAGAAGCTCGTCTGGCCCTCTCTGCGAGTTACTGGAGCCTCATCTCAATACCCCTCCTCGACTCCTCTCTTCCCCTCCTCCGGGACTTGACCCGGAAATCGATCAAGACGCACCATTTTGAAGGACGTCCCCGGAGGAGTCGAGGAGGGATGAGGGAGGAGGGGTGCGGGAGGAGACGAAATGGATTGAGAAACACCCTGGGTGTCTGAAGCAAGTGACTCGGAAGACATGTGCTACCAAGCAAGCGTCCTCGTTCTCAATCTCGAGTAAATCTGCTTCAGAGCCATTATTTCAAGCATACTACGTCATCGAGTGCCACCAAACAACTGTTCCAATGTCCAGCATACTTGGAATTCTACCGAGCCCGGCGTACTTAATTTGGAGAAATGTCGAGGCTGAACACTCCGCGGTCTTAAAATCCCCACAATGCTTTGCGCACGGACCAATTTCCCCAAATCTGTGGCGGAAAATGTAAGGCGGGGCCTCTCATATGACGCACACCTGCACACTTGCTCGCTTGTTCCACTCTTCGTTTTCCGAGGCTAGGAAGTGTTCTTGCCTCACTTCTGAAGCAAGACGCTCGGAAGACATACTACCAAGCGAGCGTTTTCGACATTGAGAAACACACTCTGTGTGTTATAAAGTGGTGCAGTGACGCGTCCTAAAACCCGGAAGTAAGCTGCGCGTGGTTCCCTCCATGGTTCCCTCCATGGTTCCCCCCGACTAAAAAGCAATGGGATTTCTCCACAGGATTTTGGAAAATAACTGGAAATAAAGTCTGTGGAAAACTAACCTGTTTGATAAATGCACATTTTGTTCAGCCAGACAATATCCACATGTCTACCCTACTTTTATAATTTTATAATCATAAATCTAATCGATAGATTTATGATTAGCATAAGTTCATTCATGATGGCTCACTTCAGCGATAGAGATGACATCGTTGCAAAATTATTAACCTGCTGCAGCCTCACCTTCACTGAGTTTATGCTTTAGATGGGATATCAGTGGATATTTTCCCTGTTCACAGAACTGTCCAGAACGTAATCCATATCCAGTGTCCACACAGCTGCCTGCTCTTCAGATAGTCCACCTGAGACAGCCAAAGGTATCATACTGAAACTCTCATGTGGACAGATCTGTTGAATTATATCCTCTTTTCCAATTTCCAAATATTCTGTTCGGCATCATAGCTCCTCTGCTTATCAAAGCCGACCCACTGCTTTGCCTTTGAATGCGTAAAAAACATTCTGAACATGGACCCACAGGACTTAGGCGCCTTTTAGGAAGGAGCAGGTCTTGAAAATATATATTATAGTAAATGAAGTGTCACAGCTACAAGTAGAACTTGTAGCAGTTTTGGTAGTATTAGGACGAGTTTATGTGGTTTTTAAAAAAAAAGGAAAAAAAAGGAAGAAAATAAACTTGCTTAATCTGTGATTTGTTGACGGGCTCTAAATATTCATCCCATGATGCTTTTATCTAAATCTAACTGTTAAAAACATCCAAATCTACTTCTATATGGATAAGCTATCACGCAATATCAGTATATAATACTTATGAACTCTTAACATTGTTAATGAATCCAACCCCGCATGGAGATACACACCAGAGAGTGGTATTTATTCTCCCATGCCAGGCTTCTTCAATCCTGGAGGTCAGACATGATCTCTATAGACCTATTTCTAATCTTCCGTTCCTCTCAAAGATTCTTGAGAAAGCGGTCGCAAAACAGTTGTGTGATTACTTAAAAAACAATGATTTATTTGAAGATTTTCAGTCTGGCTTTAGAACACATCATAGCACAGAGACAGCTCTGGTTAAAGTCACAAATGACATTCTAATAGCCTCAGACAAGGGACTTGTCTCTATTCTTGTTTTGCTCGATCTCAGTGCTGCATTTGATACTATCGACCATGATATCCTATTGCAAAGACTAGAGCACTTAGTTGGCATACAGGGAACTGCTTTAGGCTGGTTTAGGTCCTATCTATCTGAACGCTCTCAGTTTGTACGTGTTAACGATTAATCTTCCACGCAAACCAAAGTTAGCCATGGAGTGCCACAGGGCTCAGTGCTCGGACCTATTTTGTTCACATTATATATGCTTCCGTTAGGCAATATTATAAGGAATCATTCTCTAAACTTTCATTGTTATGCGGATGATACTCAACTATATTTATCGATCAAGCCTGATGAAATTAATCATCTAAATAAAATTCAAGACTGCCTTAAGGACTTAAAAACGTGGATGACCTTAAACTTTTTGATGTTAATCACGACCAAAACTGAAGTTATTGTACTTGGCCCGAAGAATCTACGAAACAAATTATCTAAAGATATACTAACTATGGATGGCCTTAATTTGGCCCTCCAGTGAGACTGTAAGGAATCTTGGTGTTATATTTGATCAGGATTTATCCTTTAACGCCCACATAAAATCAATTTCAAGGACCGCCTACTTCCATCTACGTAACATTGCAAAAATCAGGCATATCTTGCCTCAAAACGATGCAGAGAAACTTGTCCATGCATGTGTTACTTCAAGGCTGGATTATTGTAACTCTTTATTATCAGGGAGTACCAAGAAGTCAGTCAAGTCGCTTCAGCTGATTCAAAATGCTGCGGCTCGTGTACTAACCAGAGTTAGGAAAAGGGACCACATGACTCCTGTTCTGGCTGCCTTACACTGGCTCCCTATAGAACACAGGATAGAATTTAAAATTCTTCTTCTCGCCTACAAAGCCCTTAATGGGCAGGCGCCATCTTACCTTAAAGAACTCATTATACCCTACTGTCCTACTAGGGCATTGCGTTCCAAGAATGCAGGGTTGTTGGTTGTTCCTAGAATCTCTAAAAGTACAATGGGAGCCAGAGCCTTTTCTTATCAAGCTCCACATTTGTGGAATCAGCTTCCAGTTTGTGTTCGGGCGGCAGACACCCTCTCCGTTTTTAAGAGTGCGCTTAAGACCTTCCTTTTTGATAAAGCTTATAGTTAGGGCTGATTAGATTCAGCCCCTAGTGTTTGCTGATATTGGCTTAGTTTGTCGGGGGACATCTTACTTCTTCCTTTTCTCTGTCTATACCTGTGTACTCTCATGTTCCGATTAACCCAGCTTCCCCACATTTCTTTCTTTTTGGGTGTCTATATACGCCGGGATCCGGAGTCATGGATGATCCTGCGGTCCTGTGTCCTGGATCGCGAGCGCTGGATCTTGAGTCGTGGCTGTGGTCCTGGATAATCGGTCCTGGATGGATATCCTCGTGGATTCATCTTCCTATTATACACACATGCATTTCCAAACATTTGGACTACCTATGTTGCAAATGTATTATCTTTTCAATTTACACACGGCATCTATTGCACGTCTGTCCGTCCTGGGAGAGGGATCCCTCCTCTGTTGCTCTCCCTGAGGTTTCTCCCATTTTTCCCTTTAAACTGGGTTTTCTTCGAAAGTTTTTCCTTGTACGATGTGAGGGTCTAAGGACAGAGGGTGTCAAATTATCCTACTGATATTCTGTACACACTGTGAAGACCACTGATACAAATGTAACATTTGTGATATTGGGCTATATAAATAAACATTGATTGATTGATTGATTGATTGATTGATTGATTGATTGATTGATCCCCCATGTTTGTCACTTAAAATGTGAAACTCAAAATTAGAACTTACAATTTATAACATACAAAAGGTACATTTTCGAAACAGAAATGTTGAGCTGGTACGATTTGGAATTCTAGAGAACAAAATAATTCAACATACAATACATATGAATAAGTTATCTCAACAGAAGATTATTAGTTGGCTCAAAAGTAGGCAGTTTTCCTTAAAACTTAAAGGGGACCTATCATGCAAAATGCACTCTTGTACGTCTTTTATACATGAATATGTGTCCCTGGTGTCGCAGGGAACTCACCAAGTGTCAGAAAACACAACCCTCTCTCTCTTCCTCTATACCCAAATCTAAAAAAAAGGGGCTGCAACGGATCTGATACAGACTGATACAGATTTGAATAATTTTCTACGTCACAAAAGGGGTGCTCCGCTTAGTGGTCAATTCTCCACCTATCAGGGGAATGAGAGGTTGGGCCACGGCCGCCATCAATCAATCAATCAATGTTTATTTATATAGCCCAATATCACAAATGTTACATTTGTCTCAGTGGTCTTCACAGTGTGCACAGAATATCAGTATGACAATACGACACCCTCTGTCCTTAGACCCTCACATCGTACAAGGAAAAACTTCCAAAGAAAACCCAGTTTAAAGGGAAAAATGGGAGAAACCTCAGGGAGAGCAACAGAGGAGGGATCCCTCTCCCAGGACGGACAGACGTGCAATAGATGCCGTGTGTAAATTGAGAAGATAATATATTTGCAACATAGGTAGTCCAGATGTTTGGAAATGCATGTGTGTAATAGGAAGATGAATCCACGAGGATATCCATCCAGGACCGATGATCCAGGACCACAGCCACGACTCAAGATCCAGCGCTCGCGATCCAGGACACAAGACCGCAGGATCATCCATGACTCCGGATCCCAGCGTATATAGACACCAAAAGGAAAGACATTTGGGGAAGCTGGGTTAATCGGAACATGAGAGTACACAGGTATAGACAGCGAGAAGGAAGAAGTAAGATGTCCCCCGACAAACTAAGCCTATATCAGCAAAACTAGGGGCTGAATCTAATCAGCCCTAACTATAAGCTTTATCAAAAAGGAAGGTCTTAAGCGCACTCTTAAAAACGGATAGGGTGTCTGCCGCCCGAACACAAACTGGAAGCTGATTCCACAAATGTGGAGCTTGATAAGAAAAGGCTCTGGCTCCCATTGTACTTTTAGAGATTCTAGGAACAACCAACAACCCTGCATTCTTGGAACGCAATGCCCTAGTAGGACAGTAGGGTATAATGAGTTATTTAAGGTAAGATGGCGCCTGCCCATTAAGGGCTTTGTAGGCGAGAAGAAGAATTTTAAATTCTATCCTGTGTTCTATAGGGAGCCAGTGTAAGGCAGCCAGAACAGGAGTAATGTGGTCCCTTTTCCTAACTCTGGTTAGTACACGAGCCGCAGCATTTTGAATCAGCTGAAGCGACTTGATTGACTTCTTGGTACTCCCTGATAATAAAGAGTTACAATAATCAAGCCTAGAAGTAACAAATGCATGGACTAGTTTCTCTGCATCGCTTTGAGGCAAGATGTGCCTGATTTTTGCAATGTTACGTAGATGGAAGTAGGCGGTCCTTGAAATTGATTTTATGTGGGCGTTAAAGGATAAATCCTGATCAAATATAACACCAAGATTCCTTATAGTCTCACTGGAGGCCAAATTAATGCCATCCATAGTTAGTATATCTTTAGATAATTAGTTTCGTAGATTCTTCGGGCCAAGAACAATAACTTCAGGTTTGGTCGTGTTTAACATCAAAAAGTTTAAGGTCATCCACGTTTTTAAGTCCTTAAGGCAGTCTTGAATTTTATTTAGATGATTAATTTCATCAGGCTTGATTGATAAACATAGTTGAGTATCATCCGCATAACAATGAAAGTTTATGGAATGATTCCTTATAATATTGCCGGAAGCATATATAATGTGAACAAAATAGGTCCGATTACTGAGCCCTGTGGCACTCCATGGCTAACTTTGGTTTGCGTTGAAGATTCATCGTTAACACGTACAAACTGAGAGCGTTCAGATAGATAGGACCTAAACCAGCCTAAAGCAGTTCCCTGTATGCCAACTAAGTGCTCTAGTCTTTGCAATAGGATATCATGGTCGATAGTATCAAATGCAGCACTGAGATCGAGCAAAACAAGAATAGAGACAAGTCCCTTGTCTGAGGCTATTAGAATATCATTTGTGACTTCAACCAGAGCTGTCTCTGTGCTATGATGTGTTCTAAAGCCAGACTGAAAATCTTCAAATAAATCATTGTTTTTTAAGTAATCACACAACTGTTTTGCGACCGCTTTCTCAAGAATCTTTGAGAGGAACGGAAGATTAGAAATAGGTCTATAGAGATCATGTCTGACCTCCAGGATTGAACGATCGAGGCCATTTCCGCTCGAAAGCGCTGGAGACGCTGTAGTACATATGCCAGGCCTGTAACGGCCCGTCCACACAGCGGCGTGCGTTGACGCTTGGCGGTGGGCGTGTCTGAAGCTTGGGGAGTCAACGCGACCAACAACCAATCACATGAATCTCCCGCCCCCGACATAGCAAAAAAGGAAAAGCCCGGTTCTTCTCCACTATTGCCAAAATGGATGCCGGTTATATAGCAAGGGTAGCAAGTGTAGTAGCAAGGGTGGCTTGAGTGTATGCAATGTCTCGCAGGAGGCCATGGAGTGTGCGTCGCTGTTGGGTACATCCGATACTCAGAAAACGTCTGCAACGGGGGGAATACCACGTTCTGGTCCAAGAGCTCCGCCTGGATGACCTCCTGTTTCAGCAGTACTTCAGGATGAGCAAAGACGTGTTCGACGAGTTGCTCGGAAAAGTGGGTCCACTGATTTCAAAGGCAGACACCCATATGCGTTTGTCAATCGGACCCGCCGAGCAACTCGCCATCTGCCTACGGTACGTTTTGTGTATTTCTACTTCTGTAACCTGACTCTGTATATAAAGAGAGAGATTGCATGCCATGGATGAATGATGAATGAAGTCTGTGATTTAGTTCAGATGGATGACATTAATTAAGATAGCTAGGTAAACACAGTATTGCTCCCCTGTGTTCATGGCGTGTGTGTGAGGGGGGGGGTCTGTGTGTGTGTGTGTGTGTGTGTGTGTGTGGTCTGTGTGTGTTGGGGGGGTGGTCTGGGGGGGTCTGTGTGTGTGGGGGGTTTGTGTGTGTTGGGGGGGTGGTCTGTGTGTGTGTGTGTGTGGGGGGGTCTGTTTGTGTGTGTGTGTGTGTGTGTGGGGTCTCTGTGTGTGTGTGGGGTCTGTGTGTGTGTCTGTGGTATGTGTGTGGGGGGGGGTCTGTGTGTGTGGGGGGTCTGTGTGTGTGTCTGTGGTCTGTGTGTGTGTGTGTCTGTGGTCTGTGGTATGTGTGGGGGGGTCTGTGTGTGGGTGTGTGTGTGGGGGGTCTGTGTGTATGTCTGTGGTCTGTGTTGTGTGTGTGTCTGTGGTCTGTGTGTGTGTGTGTGTGTGTGTGTGTGTGTGTGTGTGTGTGTGTGGGGGGCGGGTCTGTGTGTGTGTCTGTGGTCTCTGTGTGTGTGTGTGTGTGTGTGTGTGTGTGTGTGTGTGAGAGTGTGAGTGAGTGAGTGAGTGAGTGAGTGAGTGAGTGAGTGAGTGTGTGTGTGTGTGTGTGTGTGTGTGTGTGTGGGGGGTCTGTTTGTGTGTCTGTGGTCTGTGTGTGTGTGTGTGTGTGTGTGTGTGTGTGTGTGTGTGCGTGTGTGTGTGTGTGTGTGTGTGTGGGGGGGAGGTATGTGTGTGTGTGTGTGTGTGTGTGTGTGTGGGGGGGGGGAGGTATGTGTGTGTGTGTGTCTGTGTGTGTGTGTGTGTGTGGGGACATACACTTTTTTTTAATCATGTATATTATTTTTTTCTCAGGTACCTGGCAACCGGTAACTCATACAGGACCATAGCATTCAGCTATCGGGTCGTGCATGCAACCGTGGCTGTCATCGTCAGGGAGGTTGCCGGTGCCATCTGGACCGCCCTGGTTGAGGAGACCATGCCGGTACCACAGACGGAGGACTGGAGAGCCATCGCTGCTGGGTTCCAGGAGCGCTGGAACTTTCCGAATTGCGTTGGTGCCATTGATGGGAAGCACGTGGTGATCCAGGCTCCGGCAAATTCTGGGTCCCTGTACTTCAACTACAAGTCCACCCACTCCTTGGTACTACTGGCTGTAGTGGATGCCCAGTACCTCTTCAGGGTAGTGGATGTCGGAGGTTTTGGAAGGAGCAGCGACAGTGGGAGCCTGAGGAATTCTGCATTTGGAGAGAGCCTCCGAGATGGCAGTCTGCAGCTACCGCCTGACACCGTCATCCCAGGAGCAGAGCGGCTCGGCCTTCTTCCCTATGTGTTTGTTGGAGATGAGGCTTTTCCGCTGATGGACAACCTGCTGCGTCCATTCCCTGGACGTCAGCTCACACGCGAAAAGAGGATGTTCAACTACCGCCTCAGCCGGGCCAGGTTGGTGGTTGAATGTGCGTTTGGCATCCTCTCATCCCAGTGGAGAATGTTCTGGCGTGTCATCACCACCAGCCCGGAGGTAGCAGAGTTATGTGTGAAGGCCACCTGTGTGTTGCACAACTTCCTCCGCAGGAAGACGATAGGAAGGACATCACGCACACCTATCGCAAAGTCCACGGATGAAGCTCCAGCTACTCCAACCCTACGTGATGCACCGAGGATGGGCTCCAATAACGCCACACGCAGATCCATCCAACTGCGGGAGAACTTCTGCTCCTATTTCAATGAGGAGGGTGCAGTGCCATGGCAGCATAACGTGGTGTAGGGTAGGGCTGAACGATTAATCGATTTTAAATCGAAATCGCGATTCGAGATGATGCGATTATCAAATAGCAAAGCCTGCGATTTTTTTTTACTTTTTTTTTACATTTTTTTTTCTTCTTGTGTGTCAGTCATCCACACCAATCAGAAGTGCTGTGCTCCACATGTACCAGCCATTGTTAATCAATCAGAAGTGGCCCATGATAGAAGGTGATAGACAGATTGATCCAATCACCTGCCAAGTATTTTTGAAAGTGCCTGCCCTTTCCAAATGGCTTCCAATGGAGCTTTCCTAGATAGTTTGGTGAAACAAACCGTCTGGGTCAGGTTAGTAATGCTCCATCACATGTTTCTATTACAGGGTGAATCTTTAACTGAAGCTTCACTTTAAAGCAACCCAACGGGAGTTTCATGTAAGTTTAGTTCTTTCACTCGTAGCTCGGGCTGCGGGGATGTTGATACGACCTTCCTAGCCGGAGTTATGGCCGCATTTTACAATAAACTTCCATTGGGTCGCTTAAAAATAAATATCGCAATTCGAATCGAAATCGCAATTTTTGTCAGAAAAATCGCAATTAGATTTTTTCCCAAAATCGTGCAGCCCTAGTGTAGGGCCACCACGGCTCTTTTAAGAGCCTCCAAACCAAAGATCTCTTTTAAGAGCTACCCATATCTTCTTTAAAAAGCAAATATTCCAAATTTGTACTGATAAACCACTCGTGATTTCAATAGGTTTTCACATGAACAATTATACAGAAGACAGCACATTATACATCGACATACATGAAGCTTCTGTACCTTCCGTATGTTGTAACTGACACACGACATGAACAAGTGAACACAGTATAGCCATAATATACCTTAAATATCTTTTATTTATAATAATGTATATGTAATATTGTGAGTGAAGTGTGTGCAGTGATGAGTGTAAAACATGTAGTGTGGATCAGTATGGCTGTAAATAACAGAAAAAAAGGGATGAATCAGTCTTCCTCCTGCTCTGCTTCAAAAAATGCCTTATGAATGGCACATTTCAGCCTTATCTTCTTTTCCATGGACATCCTTCGCAATGAAGGCAAGAGGCCCTGGAGAAACAACTCGTCCTCGTCCTCCTCCACCACTGGACGAGGTTGAGGTAGTGGCATGGAGAGAACAGGAGCGATGGCTGACAGCAACCCTTTCTCAAAGGCGGACATCTCCCTTCCCCTTCTCCTTTTTCCCCGACCCTCAACATTATCCTCCTCCTCTCCTGCCTGCCCTGCCTCCTCTCCTGTCTGCCCTGCCTCAGCTTGCTGGCTGCTGGCTGGCTGAGTCTCACCAAGGCTTTCGTCTAGCTGGCTTTGGCTCTCATCCTCTGGCACCTGGCTGGGGTCAGAAGTAGTACAGGGGGGTGGAGGCAGGGTTTGCCGGGGGATATTGCTGGACGTCTCACGGTCAATGAGAAATGGGGTTAAAAAACCCATCACTGCCGTGAAACGCCAGGGCTTATATCCCCCTGACGACCCTGCCCCGCTTCTTTTGGCCTCCTTCTCCCTAGCTTTCTCCTTCCGGAACCTGTCCCTCAGAGACTTCCACCTTGTCCTGCACAATTCCTCGAATGAAATGAAATAATAAAGTTAATTTGTTGAACTACTTGAAGAATTGACTAAATTATTCCTACATTAATGAAAAGCAAATCCCTTTATCACTGTCATTTGCATAAAAGGTTTTACATTCACACTTTATATGATGAACATTTATGACATTAATGTCTATGGTGCTATTTTATGCTACATTCCATGCTGGCTAAATATACTGTCTTTGCCTGCAAGCTGTCCATTCAATGTTAAAATTAAGTACACTGGATATATCAAATCAAGTTTTATTTATATAGCACATTTATAAACATTTATAAAGATTTTTGGTCGAGCCAAAGTGCTGTACATATAATAAAACTGGCCTACAGTAGAGACACGTTACAGCTAATACAACAGCACAGTTTGTTCAGAATATCATATATAATATAAACTCCCCAAACTGGCGAAAACCTACCAGTTCCACCCACTGTCTCTGCATCCTCCCTCCATGCCTCGCTCCTCCGGTTTGTATCCCGGTAGGTGAACAGAGACTGATCATTCAGCACCGGGTGATTCACTACCGCTGTAATGAATTTTCCCTCCATTTTTTGGAATATGAGGAAATTACCTGCGTAATCTCTCCCAGCATACACACGGTTTGATTGGCTAGCGCTTGTACTGGCAGATTTGTATAAACGGGATTTCATTGGCTGACGCTTCTCCCGAGGCGCCAAAAGTTGAACATTGCTCAACTTTTGAAGCGAGCAACGCCAGCAACGCCGGCAACGCTCCACGTCGCTTCCCAAAATGCAGTTTGGCTAAAAGTGACGTCACCCCATTCAAAGTGAATGGGCAGAAGCGTTGGAAGCTTCAACACACACGCCACTTTGTGGACGGGCCGTAAGTGGCGCTGTAGTCGACCACAAAAGCAGTGAAGAAGACTTCCCGCGCATGGTTGCCATGGTTGCCCTTCTGTTTATTCTCCGCTGTGGCTCTTTTTGTCCCTCCCCGAGGCAAGCGTTTGCACCTCCTGCTTTAAAACAAATGAATAATGACTCTATATAATCATATGTAAGGGATAATGTGCAGCGACGCAGTCATTATGGGGAAAAGAACACCGACAGGCTAATCAGGAGCCTGACGCGAATCCCGCTTATTACATGGCCACATTCTCAACAAAGTAACGATATGACTCTCAATATTAATTGAAATGCTTTTATGCATTTAGAAAATGATTTTATTGATTTAAAAAATTGTTGTATTGATTTAAATTGACATGCATCCGCTAAGAAAAATAGCCCGTTGTTACTGTTTGAACTAACGTAGCAACGGCAGGAACTGCTTCGATTGTGTTTTTGAGGAGCTTTTTGATTACAGATTTGAAAACATCGTTGCTTGCTTTAAAAGTAGCACAATTCATTATGTCAGACCTTGGAAAGTATCTAGATATCCCTGCCCTAATGCAAAAGTAACTGGCAACTGAATATGTGTCGCCGTTTGATGTCTATGTCTGGACCGCTGTGTAAAAAGGAGGGTTTCTGCCCCATTACTTCTCTTCTTACTTCTATAAGAATAAAACACGGAGGACGGAGATCTCTTTTGCTCCCCCACTTCTGACAGCCCAGCAGCTGATCTCAGAGCACGCTCCCCTCTCCTGCACAGGGGCGTGGTCAGCTGCAGCTCACAGAATCAGCTCCCTGCAAAAACAGTGCTGGAAAGAGCAAATAGAGCGAAATGAGGCATGGCTAAAATGCAGGATCAGTTTGGTATTTTGAAAAAATATATATATTTATATACTTTATATAGGTATGGCCCTACAATATATTGTTCAAATATAGCATGTTATGTCCCCTTTAAGAATTGTAGTTGGCCTCAAAACACAACAATTGAGTGCAGACAGTTGCCTTGGCTTTTTACTTTTACGTTGTACCCAATATCCTCTTTTTTGTGTGTTACTGACTTAATACTGATACTGCTGAAGTCATTATTTACAGCCGAACAATCAACTTCCTCATTCCTGCTGTCCTTCAGCAGGTGGAGGAGTTTACCAGAGAATCAACTCACTGAGACGCCTCATTCTCGTTAAAAACCTTAGTGAAATTATTCGGTTTTTTCTCCCTTAACAGGGTAGACTGGATCATGTGACTGATATTGTGTGTGTGACTTACTTCCAAAAATATCACCTAAAGTATTTTAACACGAAACTCATTTGAAACTTAAATGTCATGCCTGCACCTTCTATTATCCATCACTGTCTTGATGTTATGCCGTTGCTTAGGAAATGGCTGATAATTGTTGTTTGAATTTTGAAAAATGTATGCTCCTCTGTCCATGATTTCGTTGCAATAAAAGCACAGCATAACTCTTCTGTATTGATACAATCCTGAGGAGCTCAGTCAGAATCTGTTTGGGTGAAACCTGATCAACTGCAGTCTGGGATTGTTCTGTCAAAATGCTGTTTGTGAGCTTTGGTGAATCCGCCTCATGATCCTCCGCATTTTACAGAGTAGAGAGAAACAAGGCCCTTGCTGAATGCTGGCTATCTAACTAGATATGCACCGTATTTAAAATCAAAATATTCAGAATTGTTAATACAATCGTAACTTTATTAGGTAATGATATGAGTGTTTACTCAACATGTTCTTAATTTCCGTTAACAATCCTTAAATCAACAATCAACACACTAAAAACATGCAGCCTCTTACGACCAGTGACTCAGTGACCTTTAACACCAACTTTGTCACCTATCAACAACAGTGAAGTTTGTTTTTTTATTTCTTTGGGCTCTGGTGGGTTAACTGATGGGTTAACTGTATGTTACATTGCTTTCATATAGTATGAATGAGTGTGAAAGGTTCCCTCCCTCTGTTTGAAGCTCTCTTTATTCCTGACTGACCCAAAGTATTGCATCAGTATCAGGGCAATAATCATGTCTATGATAATAATCATGTCCGCAGTCTCAACTGCATGTGGTGCTGTGATTAATGCCATATATAATTCAGATAAAACCTGTCATCATTTAAACATTGTAAGTTTATTGATTTTTTGGAATTGGCCCTCTGTACCTGTAGCGGGGACACAAGAGTGTTACATTGTGGGTCACATGGTTACCCCCTCTTGGTTTATTTGTAAAAGTTCCTGAACAGCTGTTGGTGTCAAGATTAAACTAAAATCTGCAGTTTAGATGCTCTTCTTCATTGTTAGATGTATAGAAAATAAATGTTGCAAAGTAATACATTTAAAATGAATATGTACTGTATATTGAAATGACGAGTCATCACAATTTGTAGTACTTGATGCTTCTGTTTGTAATATGCATTGCATGTTACATATTTAACAAGATGCAATGTATCAATACACCACAAAGGATAGTCTCAGATTTCAGTGGATACAATAGAACTTTAACATTCTGTCTATTAGTTGTCATCAGTTGTAGTGCACTCTGCCTCCACTAGGGGCTCAGGGCCAGGCGCAGCACTTGCAGCTGTAATTGAAGACAGTTCCAGGTCCGCAGTGCCTCTGGTGGGTGACGCCCCCATCGCACGAGTAGAAGCTGTTGTTGACGTCTGGGTTGGGGTACAGGCCGTCAGGTTTCCCGTTGCAGAAGCCAGGTCCTGGGGCGTGGGTGTGGTGGTGGTGGTGGTGGTGGCGGAGGTCGTGCTAGCACCAGGCTTGGCGGTGGTGGTGGAGGGCAGTGGGGGCAGTTCTAAATGGTAGCAGTAAAAGAGTTAGAAGGGTTTGAGTGCGACAATACATGTCGATTAATGTGTGTCTATAAAGTGACTATGACTTTATGAATAATCCAGACAACATTGTACATTACTCTACTACTGCAAATACTCCATAGTATTAGTAAGAGACAGGTTTTTTTTCAGAATATGACATCTCATCCAAACTTTATAAGATACCTGCTGTCCAACTTTGTGACGACAAACATGATGCCTGTTAAAATAAGACTTTATGACTTAAACTCTGAGAATATGAGATTAAACTCAGCAGTAAGGTTTAAATGGCAGCCAAACAGATTAGTATCTGTCTTGAACATAGTTTACTAACTGCATTAAAAATTCTTTGGACCTACCGATATTAAGAAGTTTTCGGAGATGTGACATCAGAGGGTGGGCTCCCTCTCCGCAGAATTGTCCTGCAAAGTCATCCAAATCAAGGGCCCACACAAAGGCACCGCCAAACTTCTCCTTCTGCAGGTAACGCACCTGTTGGGGCAAACATACAAAAATAAATTGATGGAAATACTTTGGATTTGGTGTGAATATGTTAGAATATAGAGCTGATGTGCCACCTACCTTGATCTCATAGCTCTCCCTGTTGTCGAATCCCACCCACTCGTTGTTTTTGGTGGCATAGGGAACTTTCTGGTCATCAATCCACTTAATGGTGGTGCCCTCCAGGAAGGTGCAGATCTAGACCATGGACCATAGTTTTTGTAAATTATATATACTGTACATCATAATGGGTTTACTCAAGCCTTATCTAATCTGTACCTCATAGTAGGCCCAGAATCCAGCTTCACGTGTGTATTGTCCGGCTGATGCAGGGCCACGAATTGGAGCTCCAACACCATCGTCATCTGATGTTGTCAGACGGAAGGTACGACCATAGGTAGCGAAACCCATCATCAGCTTCTCCACTGGGGTGCCGTTATTTTTCCAGTACTGCATGGCAAAGTCCTACAAAATGGAAATAAGAGATGATGTAAAACCTTTAAAGAAGGTACTTTTCTTCTTTAGTTCCGAAATGTACTTACAGTGTTGAAATAGATGTTTTCACCAGTATCCATGGATCCGCGGAACAGTGGGCTGTTGTGTCCAGTGAACGTGTTCCAAGTTCCATGGAAGTCATAGGTCATTACATTGATGAAGTCCAGTTCTCTGGATAGGGAAACACAAGCAAATCATTTCAGAAGCCTTCTTAGAACTCCCAGTTTTCCTTTCAAGAGGCATACAAGACAGAACACTCACTTGGCAATTTCAATGATCTCAAATCCAGCATCAATGGTTCCCTTCCCAGCAGCCACTGCAGCAGTCACCATGAGCTGAGGCTTGCCGGCGGCCTTGGCCTCAGCAGCGTAGGCAGCCCTGAGCTCCTGCACACACAAACCAGAAAGTCTACATGATGTAAACATTTGAATTGTAGCTGCAGTTACAAACTAAAGCAAGATAAATGGAGACCCACCCTGCAGAGCAGAGTGAACCGTCCTTTATCCTCAGGAGGACTTCCACGAGATCCAGGGTACTCCCAGTCCAGATCCAGACCATCAAACCCATGAGTCCTCAGGAATTTGATAGAAGACTGGATGAACGTCTGGCGGTTGGCTGGAGTGGACACCATGATAGAGAACCTGCATGGCAGATTGGGTTTAGTTACCATACACTATCCAAAACTGAACAAAGATTCAAAGTCATGCATGATCAATATACATATATGATGGTTTTCATTTATCTGGTTATCCATTTATAATTGCTTTTTTAAAATAAACATCCAGATATGGAAGAAGAAACTAGACCAATACATGCCCTTAAGGTTCCAATAATGTAGTGGTTAGAGAACCAGTAACATAACTCCCTTGAGCAAGGCACCGGACACCTCCCCCCCCCCACTCCCATTGCTCCCCGGGCGCTGCCCACTAGCTGCCCACTAGCTGCCCACTGCTCCTAGTACTAGACTCCTGGTACTAGGATGGGTTGAATGCAGAGAACACATGTCACTGGGTGCTGTGTGCTCTGCATGTGAGACCATTGAAGAGGGTTTCATCCCTCCCATTTCTATTCTATTCTCATGTTATTAGTTGGTTCCGGATTCCAAAAATGACTTACTGTTTTGAACCAAAGTTCCACCCGCCAACAGCCAGAAGAGTCTTCAGATGAGGATTTCTGAAAACAGGATAGAGGGTAGGTTAAGACAACACTATATTTCCTGTTACTGAACAGCATATCAGAGACTCAAGTTGTGCCTTTACATTATACATTACAGAACATCCCTGGACTGGAATCATTGTTTTAGCAAAGTCCCCCTGTGAAATGAACCATTGTAGACCATAGTAGACCATGGTCTACCATGGTAGAACATGGTTAATTTAACCATGGTATAACCATGGATGACCATGGTAGACCATGGTTGGGATATGGCACCACAGTCAACCATGGTAGAGCACTGATATAAACCATGGTCTACCATGGTCACAATACACCATGGTCTACCATGGTCTACCATGGACATAAACCATGGTCCACCAGTACCATGGACATAAACCATGGTCCACCAGTACCATGGACATAAACCATGGTCCACCAGACTGGAAATAATATAAATTAATACAAGCTTTTCAATAGTTTCAAGCATTTAATTTTAAAATATTTGTATAGATCATGTTAATTGTACTTAATGTCATCTACAGTACACTGTCACTCTATAGTTACACACACACTCATTAAATGCTCATTAAACAGTTGGTGAAAATGTAAAGACTATTTTATATACATTCATCAGGTGACGGTTGCCTGCATGAGCCTCATTAGAATGATTGTCGACCATGGTTTCTGTAGACCATGGTTCAAATATTCAAATGGTTGACCATGTTTTCTGGAGTTAACATTGTGACCATGGTAGGCTGACCATGGTGGACCATGGTAGACCATGGTTTCTTACCCATTGTACTGTAACCATCATGGTATCTTGTGGTCAACCATGGTATTACCATGGTTGGCAATGGCATACCATGGTGACCATGGTTACGTTTCGCAGGGGTCCCCATTTCAGCTAGCAGTAGCTGCTAAAGGCCTCTTGTGCATGGAACAAAACGTCTGCTAACGCCAGAGCCACTGCATCTTAGCCTGACGTCTGACCTCTCTCAACTCTGGCCACTTACTTTGATTTCAGTCCATTGAAAGACTCGTAGAGGACCTCATCGTTCCACTCATAGGTAATCAGCTCGTTGGCATGGTTGATCATGGAGAAGGCGTAAATCAGGGTGGTGCACAGGAAGGGGTCCACATTATGTGGCATGTACTTGGCCGGACCAGGTCTGTACTGGGACCAGTTGGTAAAGTAGCATATCATCTGGGTGGCAGATCCTGTGGTGGAGTAAAGGAAGAATGAAGAGATGTTGATTCCAGTAATATTATGCAAGTGAAAATCCAATGAGTCTTGTTGATCACAAAGTATTAGGACTTACCCAGTTGACATATCACCAGACATAACCCTAAGAAATAAATACAAGAAACAGTGAGACATACATCTAAAATATACAAGACAAGTCAACTTTATTTGTATGTCTCAATATCAGACATTTGCATATAAAGGACTTCTAAAATGTGTGCATCTTATGGCTCCCTCTGTCTCGCTGGGTTCAGATAAGGACACATCCTTTAACTGGTGAAAGGAATGGAATATGCTTCAAAAAGCACACAAAAAGAGAAGTAAATGTTGTTTGTACAAATACACCAAAATAGAAAAATAATATTATGAACGATCAGGATGACAGTATTAAAGATATTATAGTTGGAAAGTGAAGATGAATTACCTGCTAGAATTGTGAGCCTGGTCATTTTGAATTGTCTTCTCACACACTCACTGGATTACTATGGGAGACAACAAGTAAACAAGGTCAATTACAACATTAGCAAAAGAGAGCGACCATTCTTTAGATCATCATGATACAAATGTTGAATTTAGAGGCATTGTTTGTTCTTAGACCCACCTTAGGCTGGACCAGAGACCAGACCAACCACAGCAATGTTAGGCTTTTTATACATGTCATCGTACCCAGAGAGATGGGGAGGTGTAGCTGCCTTTGATGCATTGGGGTAATAAATGTTGTGATTATTAGAGAAGGTTTTGATAAGATCCTGCAGAGTCTGAAGTCCGAAATGACTTGTGGGTCATAGTCCTCAAATGTCTCCTTTGATTGTTTAGATGTCTTATTGTTATGGTTGTCATGGAAAACAGTAATTCATATTTCATTCAACTCAAAATCAATATTTGATCATTCAAAAAATGCAAATAGATGATGAAATCATATGGTGCAGCTGCAGACTCTCCTGCACTGGAAAACTGAAACTTTGACTTGAACTAAATGTATCAAGTCAACAAATTTCACATAACTGTATAGGTAAGTTGAAAGCAATATTATTAAATTGAAACTATTTAAATGTAATAATACTCTTACAGTCATATGAAATGTGTTGACATAATACATGTAAGTAAAGTCAGCGTTTCAGCTCCAGCGTGTCCTCATTCCCAGCTGTGATCCCTGTATAGGGATAGGCACAATAACAGAGAAACATATCTCCAACACACAGGAGGTAGACATGACAACGTGAACACCTGAATAATGTACAGTACAAACAGCAAAGATATGAGCTTAACAACAGCATGACATGTGTAACAGCAGCAGCTGGTGAGGAACTAGTTTTAGACAAATACATAAGACAAAGTGAAATACTTTCCACAGTATTGAAATGTACTACATTTGAAATGAGCACTCAGAAAGTCACAGTTGTTCACTGAATCGCACGCCACGACAGGCTCCTGCTGAGAAGGACGAGAAGAGATGAAGAGGATACATACGATACAATACAACCTTATTAACAGACCAAGTCCAAAGCTTTATTTACAACATCAACAAAGACACATGTTTAGAGAAACATGCTCAAGACCCTCGAACGTACATTTGAGCTGGGATTTGACTCTGTATTTCATTTCAAATAAAGCTTTAAAGCTGTGCTGTGAGGAAAGACATGCATTCCACACCTTGTGCACAGAATGAATGAAATAATCCTCACTCTGAGAAACGGTGCTGATTCAAACAATCATTTAGTGTTTCCTGCCTCATAAAACATGATGTTCCCATTCAGCTAAGCTGCATCCTATGGGACTCTTCCAAGGAGACAAATCTTTCCTGGGATCATGGTCACGGTTGAGAATAGAAACAACAACAACAACAACAACAACAACAACAACAACAACAACAATAACAACAACACACACACCACAGAATGTAAGAGGGAATTAGGATGGCTTCACTGTATTAGTACAGTTACAACAGGACTCCACCTTTTAGTAAATGTATATTTTTGAAGTGTATATGTTATCTGTTCCATCTAACAGATTCACAACACTATGAAATATAAGTTTGAGGCTCAGGTTTGAACCCCTTTATTATTTTTCGCACATCAAAACAGCGATCAGGCAGAACACCCTCTAAATGTAAGGGACCATGCAGTCACGTTGACCTGAAACATCATGTCCAGGGGATCAGACTCACTACACACAGAGGCAGTGTGCAGTCTATTGTGCAGCTGCAACACCACCAGATGACTATTTGACTTTTTGCAGGTGCTGCTGCATAAAGCTGCCGGTGCTGCTGCATAAAGCTGCCGGTGCATTCTGAGGGTTCCATCTCACCTACAGAACCTGCTGAATGCTCCCAATCCTACCCTGACAAACATGTTACTAGTACACCTCAACAAAGCTTTGATTTGGAGGAATTGGAGTAATTGCATGTCCAGAAACATGATGTGGTTTGTTTTTGTGTTGGTTGCCCATGGCGATCTTCATTACATCTCGGTCTTCTTCATATTAGGGTTATTACTCTCAGTATTGATCGAAAGCAATTAGTGAAGTGTACAATTGTCCTTTGAAGAACACATCTCTACAGCAATAACAGCATGACCTACATGTTTTGATCGCTCACTATAGCTCAAGTCACAAAGACGATGTGTTATATGGCGATGGCCGAATGACGTCGACACTCTGATAATCACATATGTCAAGTATCCATCTCCTTTGGCACACACACCATGCAGTGAAAGAAATACTGAGGTGTTGGAGCTGGCACAGCCCTATCACCTGCCGGAACATGAATGCAAAGGTCTTCAGGCCAAATATAAGCAATGCTGGAAAACAGTACCAAAACGTTCCTACCGTGACTGATAATGTGTTACAATAAGATATGCCACATCATGTAATGACAGACTATTTTACAGTGAATGCATTTTCATGTTTTTGAGCCCATACATTCTTTGCTCTTCTCTGTTGATAAAGGTGTAATTGGGATGTATTGTTTAACCTGTGTGTTACATATTATTAATGAATGATTCACTTGAACCTGTGTGACAGTGTGCGTCAGTGAGACAGGCTGAGGTAAGAGCTTCAGGCGTCTGCTGCTCTGAGCTCAGGGTTTGAAGACTGCATTTCAATCAAGCCTACATGATACAGATCAGCATTACACAGAGGTGGGAGAAGTACTCACATCTTGTACTCAAGTAAAAGTAGAAGTATCAGAGTGTAGGATTACTTTTGTTACAGTCAGAGTCCTGCATTCAAAATGTTCCTCAAGTGAAAGTAGAAAAGTATTCTCATCTAAATATAGTGAAAGACAGTGAAAGTAGTCGTTGTGCAGATTGGTCCATTTCAGAATAATATATATGATATGTTTTATAATGACTGATCATGAAAGTGTTCTCAGAGCTGGTGAAGGTGCAGCTAGTCTGAAGTACTTTGTAGACTGCAGGGTAGCTGGTGGAGGTGCAGCTAGTCTGAAGTACTTTGTAGACTGCAGGGTAGCTGGTGGAGGTGCAGCTAGTCTGAAGTACTTTGTAGACTGCAGGGTAGCTGGTGGAGGTGCAGCTAGTCTGAAGTACTTTGTAGACTGCAGGGTAGCTGGTGGAGGTGCAGCTAGTCTGAAGTACTTTGTAGACTGCAGGGTAGCTGGTGGAGGTGCAGCTAGTCTGAAGTACTTTGTAGACTGCAGGGTAGCTGGTGGAGGTGCAGCTAGTCTGAAGTACTTTGTAGACTGCAGGGTAGCTGGTGAAGGTGCAGCTAGTCTGAAGTACTTTGTAGACTGCAGGGTAGCTGGTGAAGGTGCAGCTAGTCTGAAGTACTTTGTAGACTGCAGGGTAGCTGGTGAAGGTGCAGCTAGTCTGAAGTACTTTGTAGACTGCAGGGTAGCTGGTGGATTTACTCCAGGTGGAACTAAAGTCTGATTTCAACACTTGATTAGATTTCACATCATTCTTCCACATCTGTAAAGTAACTAAAGGTAAATACATGTAGTATAAAGTACAAGTTCCTCAACATTGTACTTAAATACAGTACTTGAGTACATGTTCTTTACACCACTGGCACTACAGTGTATTTTAATATTAACCAAACCCTTACAAACCATGAATTCAAATTCAAAGAAAAACACGTTCTGGTCTATTAACCCGACAGGGAACCACAAAGACAAAAGGAATAGATAATACCTAATCAGAGGCGGACAGAAGACTGAGAGCTCTATGTTTTAATACAACACATATTGTATATCTTTTAAAGACTAACACATTTGTTGAAAATGTCTTCTTTCTCGAAAACCTCAGCAAAGTGGATTTTAGTGCCGTGTCTGTAAGTGCTTTAAAATGACTTCTATGACTGCTGTAAGGGGGTTTTCAGTTACTTTGCTAGATTGAAGCTTGGTGACAGATCTCTGTGCTAAAAACCTGTTATCACAGTGCTGTCAGTATTGTTCTGTACTCTAAAAACAGCTGTTTATTTGCTGATTTGTGTGATATTTATCCTACAATGCAAGAGAGAGAACACAACTGCCACGACTTCATCAAGTGGTGAGAACATATTCTATACCCACCTCGATCAGACCACCTCAATACTTTCAGGATGACGTCACCAAATAAGGTGGAATGCAGCAGTTACATTTTCAACAGCATTAGGGGTATCTTATCTGCATTGCCACCAACATTTATTTTAACGATACATTTCTCCTTAAATGAAATAGGAGATTCGAATCAAACCAACCTTTTATTGTCACACTTGTACACAGATCTGCATAGAAAGTTAATTTTAGTCGCTGCATAACCCATCCTGGTATAGGGGGGTGTTTCAAGAACTCAGTTCCCAGAGGCATTGAGCTTGTTGATTCAGTACTGAGACGTCAATCAGTGAATGTTCTCCAACAGCTAATATTTAGGGCCACGCACAGCACTTGCAGCCAATGTCAAAGACAGTCCCAGGACCACAGTTACTCAGGTAGGTTCGGCCTCCTGCACACGTGTAGTAGGCGCTTCTGTCAGCAGGGTGGGCGTAGATGCCGTCAGCCTTGTCCTTGCAGAAGCCGTGTCCTGGGATGGGGACGGTGGTCCTGGTAGACGGAGCGGGGGTGGTTACACTGGGTTTCATGGTTGTTGTGAAGGTCACAACAGGTTTGGAGGTCGTGGCTGATGTTGTGGGAGTGACAGCAGGTCTCTTGGTTGTGGTTGTTGGACGTGGAGGCATCTCTGTGTGAGGTGTAAGAAAGAGAAATACATCATTTTAACATTTGTAAGAAAATGACTTGTATGAAGAGCTGGTTTGACAAGCTAGGAACATATTGGCTAAAAATAAAAAGTTGAGTATCATAATTTACCATTATCAATGAGATTGCGTAGATGGTACAGCAGAGGATGGCTTCCCTCTCCACAGAACTCTCCTTTAAAGTCATCCAAATCCAAAGCCCATACAAAGGCACCACCAAACTTCATGTCCCTCATGTACTGGACCTGTGGATCAACAAGAAGACAAGTCAACCAAAATATTCAGTAAGAATCAATTTATCTGTTGAATTTCACCATGCGGACGAGCCTAAATCTGTTATCCCTGGTTCATACTTTGATCTCATAGCTCTCCTTGTTGTCGAATCCCACCCACTCGTTGTTCTTGGAGGCATAGGGAACTTTCTGGTCATCAATCCACTGCATGGTGGTGCCCTTCAGGAAGGTGCAGATCTGAAAGACCAAAATGCCATTAGATTGTTCCATGTTCTATCCATTTTACTTGTGTTAGCATGCAGTATTTCATATTGTTCAGACCGGACCTCATAGTAGGCCCAGAATCCAGCTTCACGTGTATATGGTCCGGCTGATGCAGGGCCAATAGCCGGAGCTCCAACACCAGTGCTTGATGTTGTCAGACGGAAGGTACGACCGTAGGCAGCGAATCCCATCATCAGCTTCTCCACTGGGGTGCCGTTGTCTCTCCAGTACTTCATGGCATAGTCCTGAAATAGAAAGGGAGGGAAGATAACAGACACAATGCTTGACATTCTTCATGCAGACAACCGACAGTGATTGTCTCATATCAAAAGGTTATCCAAGGGATTTGTTCTTGGACTTCCATAAAGTTGATAGTTCATTTCCGGTCTACTTATCCTTTTAGTTGTGTAGACTCCAAAGTGCAGGATCATACATGTTATTAACTTCACAATCTTTTTGTACATTTCTACTCTCCAAGATGAGATACGTGAATGACAACGCTATGAAATCATCCTAATATTGTCAGAGGGCCTCAGTTGTGGCTTAGTTGTATCTATTAGCAGACATTCATGTGTAAAATTGGTTTAGTTACACTAAAAGAGTATTGCATGGCAATGTGATGTATGTATTCCTGTATCGTTTGTGCCATATAATGTCTTCCACTAATGCCGAGACAACTACATCTCTTACAGTGTTGAAGTAGATGAGGTCCCCACTGTCGTGGGAGCCACGGTACAGGGGGCTGTTGTGTGCAGTAGATCGCTCCCAAGCTCCGTGGAAGTCATAGGTCATCACATTGATGAAGTCCAGATGCCTAAAAATCATATGAAATACCGATAAAGTTCCTATCCTACTATCTTTAAATAATTTAAAAATAATAAAACTGAAAAAACAAAATAATAACAATCTGCAGTACTTGGCAATTTCAGCGATCTCATATCCAGCATCGATGGTTCCCTTCCCGGCAGACACTGCAGCAGTCACCATGAGCTGAGGGTTGCCGGTGGCCTTGGCCTCAGCAGCGTACGCTTTAACAAGTTCCTGAAAAAATACCATTAATAAGACTCTCATAAATATCTGATGTTGTCAATGGGATATGTGTGTTAGAGCCAGTTATGGTAAAAAGGCCAAATATTGTCACCTATTCGTGACCTCTGTAGTCGAGACTACAAAAGACTACAGTTTCCACGAAAGATGTCGACAAACAGATTTTAACCCTTTAGTTAGATTATCCTACACTTTGTAAAAGAAAGAATGACGTTCAAGGTTGTCCATTTTATTGGAGTTTTGCGTATATTGTCTTGATTTTTTTGACTAAAGAAAAGGCCTATTTTCTTTGTTGAATATGTGTGAAAATATTATTATTTTATTTTAATTAAACACAAGTCGCACATCATCAGCACATCATCGGAAGGCAAATAAATAATCAAAATTGTAAATAAAACATATAAATGAATAAGATAAAACGTTAGAACTGTCTGTTTAAGGCGTCTAAGTGGCTTGATGGAAACAAAGGAAGGACCTGCGACCACATGTTTCCAATGGCTCAAAACACCAGAACCCACCTTGCAGAGCAGACTGAACCTCATCTTGTCCACTGGAGGACTTCCACGAGATCCAGGGTACTCCCAGTCCAGATCCAGACCATCAAAGCCTCCAGTCCTCAGGAATTTGATAGAAGACTGGATGAACGTCTGACGGTTGGCTGGAGTGGACACCATGATGGAGAACCTGAGGAAATGTGTTCAACATTAAATAAACTTAAGACCATTGTCCTAAAAAACTGAACAACTCTTGATCAGAAGTATAGCATATCTCTTTTTTCTTGATCTATTGTATATTTTCATTTCCTGATGAAGAAGCAATGAAGGAACACTTACTGAGTTGAGCCAAAGTTCCATCCACCAACAGCCAGTAGGGTCTTCAGACCAGGGTTCCTTTAACACATAGATGCAGAACACTTGAGTTGACAAAGGCCTGTTTATTATAGAGTGTTGGTATACAGTAGCTGAAAAGGGACATTATAATTTTACCAAATGCAGATTGAAGTACAAGTTGCAGGAACTAGGGATTTTATTTCATATAGTGGAAAGACAAACTCTTACTTGCTCTTCAGGCCATTGAAGGTCTTGTACAGGACATCGTCATTCCATTCATAGGTAGTCAACTCGTTTTTGTTGTTGATGATTGAGAAAGCATAAATCAGATGGGTGCACAGGAAGGGATCCACATTTTGGGGCAGGTATTTCCCAGTCCCGGGTCTGTACTGGGACCAGTTAGTGAAATAGCACACCATCTTGGAGGCTGTTGCTGGAGATCAGTAAAAGCAAATCTGTGGTCAGCCTTGCAAGAAACTACTAATATTTTCTGACATTTCATACACATAATACCAATGAGACCAATATCACGAGAGTGACTTACCCAGTTGGCACATCAGCAGGCACACGCCTATAGAGAGGTGACCATGAAACAACGGCTTAATGTATGATATTATCAAGAACCATGGTAACGTGAAGAACTGAGACCTGAGGACTGATTACCTGCTAAGAGAGTGAGCCCCGTCATTTTGATCTCAAACTCTGATTTCCTTTTTTTCTAGACTAAATAGATCAAACAGATTGGTCAAACAAAAGACAGAGACAAACAATAGTAACATAAAATTACTGTATATTATTTTTTAAACCTGACAATAACTATAATGTACTCAAAGACATAAACCCAAATGAGTTGGTGCACATTATCTCCACCAATGTAAACAAGCATTGTTTTTCTGGAATATCTAAATCTTTGTGTCGTTTTTAATCAGTCCAAATCAATGTTTCCTTTATACATTTGTTAAATTCAATTCATAAAAGCAGGAATAACATAAACTGAAAAAACGAATTAAATGTATTATGTCAACAAATGTCACATCACTATATTAGGTTAGATGAAAGCAATAATATTAAGTTGAACCTTCTTTATTAATTCTTTAATTAAACTCAATATTATTGCTTTCAACTAAACTAATACAGTTATGTGAATTCTGTTAACATAATACATTTAATTATAGTCTACGTTTTAGGGATTACACCTGTTCATTGTTCTTGAAACTCTCAGTTTATCATAATCGTTTTAAGATTATTATCTTGGTTTCAAATGAAGTGTGCAGACTATCAGCACATCTCCCCTGTCAGAGCCTATGAAACCCCTTGTTCCAGGTGTAACCAGTGGATACGAGTATCACCTTCACAATTTAGCCCAAAACACAACTGCAGCATTTCCCCAAAATTACCAGAAGCACTGTTTTTACATGTGTCTACTATGTCTGTTTTGAGGATGAGAATCCGAAGATCTAAGATTACCTGTATAAATAAAGGTTATATAAAATACAATTGATAAATAGTTCCATTCTCTGACAACTGAAACATACTGAAGCTGAATCTCGACAGTCTACAAGGCAGCAGATAGGAAGGCAAGCTTACCTTGGGACCTCAGAAGCATGGATATGTGTGAGTTGAGGGTCTTATATATATATCCAGGTGTTCAGACCTTCGCCATGAAAGGGAGGTGGGAAATTATGATATGTTCAGTATACACAAAGGATAAGATAAGTATGAAGTATGGTGATAAGCTGTATTATATGGCATGTAGACATTGCAACCTATGTCAAGGTTGGTTGCACTGTAAAAAAAATCTGTAATCTAGGCAGTAAATTACTGTATTACCCACAGTAATTTACTTTGAATTTGTAATACAGTGTAATACTGTACATTATGCTGCATTGTGGGAATATTATCCTTAGGCGGGAAATGTATACAGCACTTTAAAACCATACTGTAATATTACTGCAATACTGTAACATTACTGTACAATGTACAGTAACATTACAGTATTGCAGCACTATGTACATAGTGCTGCTGCATTGTGGGAATATGATCCTTAGGCCGGAAATGTAGCAAAACCATACTATAATATTACAGCAATACTGTAATGTTTCTGTAAAATGTACAACAACATTACAACAATACTGTAAATAGTGCTGTAATGTTACAGTAACTTTTCTTATTACTGTACAATACTTTGGGGTGTCATATCAGGAGCAAGAGGAGAGAACCGTTGTGTCCTTTAACGGATTATTTAGTTATATTCACGTTATTATTGCCGTTTTTTTTCCTCAAAAGTCCGTATTTTATTTCGAGATAGAGTTGTATTATTATTTGGCCAAACAGCTGTTGAGGTAGGTCCCATTCATGAGTTAATTGTTTAGAGAGCAAGCCAACTGACTCTACAAAATGCACTGACTGTTTTGATTAGTAATGTAACGTTGGTTTCCGGTAGCCTATATTGTTAATTATTTTGAAAACTGTGTCTGTTCAGCGGGGGATAATGTTACTGCACGCAGAGTGAATGATCGTTTAGCTGCAGATGAAGGCTCAGACCTCGGAATTGTTGTGATATTAGGGTAATGCAGAATCAGATCGCTATCCCTTTGAGAGGGTTTTGAAGTAGCAAGCAGTTTTGCCTTTTCGATTTTGTCCACTTCTCTTGACCCCTTTTATTTTCAGGAGGGCTCAGCCTCTTTAATGTTCAGAAAATGTGACAACATATTCAATATATTTCAGGAAATTCCATTTTGGGAGCTTCGAAATGGATGGTGTCGCTTGAAGGTAGAGTCATAGGCACTCTGCCGAACGAGGCCAACTTTGTGGATGCATTCACGGTCTTCTTTGGGTTCTTCTTTGTACTCAATATCCAGGACCAAGAGGAGGCCTCAACAATCCTGGAGTTCATTCAGAGGCAAGTTCTAAACTCACGATAACATGGAGCTTAGGAACTGTCTTTCTCCAGTAATACTGGTAGTTGAAAGAATGAACTTGTTTAGGCTGATTCTGTGAGCTGCAGCTGACCACGCCCCCCTGCAGGAGAGGGGAGCGTGCTTTGAGATCAGCTGCTGGGCTGTCAGAAGAGGTGGAGGAAAAGAGATCTCCATCCTCCGTGTTTTATTCTTATATGATTAGAGTCATTATTAATTTGTTTTAAAGCTCAATAAATAACAAAGAAGACCTTTGACCGTCAGTTTTCTAATTTTGTCCGGAAGATTTAAACTTTAACGGACAGAAATCGAACTGAAACTCTGCCGCATGGTCAGAGTTGGGTGTAATAATATTACTTTATCGGTAACGGAGTAGTGTAACGCGCTACTTTTATAATTCAGTAATCACACTACAGTTACTAACATTGTCCCGACACGCGTTACTTCGTCACTTTCTAAAATCAGTCATAATCAAACCTCAACAAACACCTGCAAAGAACACATGCTAAGGTGAAGCTAGCACATAGCTGTTGTTTATTTATATCACACACGTAGTCTGTTCTTCTTCTCTGTTTTCCGGTTGTTGCCTGTTTTGAATGACGAATACACACTACTGCCGCCTGCTGGTAAGGAGAGTTATTGCCACTTACGCATGCGCAGTTCGTACGTGCTCGACTGAAGTATTTGCGGTGTGCTCCAGTCTGGCTCCAGTGCAACACATGGCCAACACGCAGGAGAACACGCCGACGCAACAGCGTGAGCAGAGATAGACTGCGCAAAATATACAGATAGTAGGAGACCGAAGACAGCCATGGTCAGATATGAAAACATTCAGGAGCGATCTGGATCAGTCTAATGCGACAATGGAAACTGAACTAAAGAGAACATTTGAAACTTTAGCAGTCTGCGTGATCTGCCTGCAGGGAGGGGCGGGCCGGCCCTGTGACTAAAGTAACGAGTAAAGTAACAAATTACTTTATGTAGAGAGTAACGAAGTAGTGTAATATATTACTTTTTTTTAAAGTAATAAGTAATATGTAATATATCACTTTTTTTCAGAAACGACCCCATCTCTGCGCACGGTCCCCTCGTTCATAGAAGTGTTCAAATCTGGATCAGTCTGTATCAGATCCGTTGCAGCCCCGTTTTTAGAGATTTGGATATGGAGGAAAAGAGAGAGGGTTGTGTTTTCTGACACTTGGTGAGGTCACCTTTAAATGAATAATTATAATTTTTTTCACATTCATTTTATGAAGTATGCAAAAGTAAACATGTCGCCAGATGTCACTGTAGTGTATATTTCTCTATATGTTTTTGAAAATCTAGTGTATACATAATTGTCCTACACATGTATTCACTGGGGTCTCTAACCTGCAAGTTGCTCTTTAAGTGGTCGTTTGGCTTTTCTTATTCATTTCTCACCTGGCCATCTGCATAAAAGTACAGAATGCTGAAATCACTGGATGGGTTAACTAAATATAATTCAAATGTATCTACAGATTCCTGGATCTGACGGAGTTTGAATGGAAGACAACAAATTGAAATCCAGAATCTGCCTGAAAAAGTAACTTCAGGAGAGAGAGAGAGAGAGAGAGAGAGAGAGAGAGAGACAACATATTCATACTTCTTTTCGAAAGCACCTCGTTTAATGTTACATGTTCTAACTAAAATATCGCCTCCAGGATCCGTTTTGTTTCTTTTACTTTCATATAATTACAGAAGATGTACTGTTGTGATTTTGTATTTGAATTGGTCTGTATTGGAATCTGTTAGGAACTGTTGTATATCTTTTATGAACTGTTGTATTGTAATCTGTTTTTTTTATATTGAATTTAACATTGAAATCAAATCAATAAACATATTTTATTGAAATTGTATCCCGGTTTTTGTTTATCGTTTCAGGTACAGTAGCATGAGACAAGGATCTAAAAGTTTTCAAGTTTGTATCTTCTTGGTCGAATGCACTTATTATAAGTCGCTTTGGATAAAAACGTCAGCTAAATTACATGTCATGTAAAAGTGGGTAAAGATAAAACTGCAGTAAGATACTGTTTTAATGCATACAGTACTGTAAAGTTATACTGTATAAACTACAGTAATGTATTTTTTTCACAATACAAGTATTGTATAATCACAGTAAAATATTGTTTTTGAGATTACAGCAACCTACACAATTACAGTAATATACAGTAAAATAAAAATACAGCACTGATTTTATTACTGTAAACTAAATACAGGATCGCTACTGTAAAGTAAAAATACAGTACTGGTTTTATTACTGTAAACTAAAAATACAGTACTGATTTTATTACTGTAAAATAAATACAGGATCGCTACTGTAAAGTAAAAATACAGTAACTTGTTGGCAACTTTGCTGCCAGTAATTTACTGTAAAATCCCCTGTATTTTTTTTAACAGTGTGCATATGGATGTGTTCAAATATCTAACGGACACAGAATCATACGACTGGGCTAGTACATGAAATCAGTGCAATCTTGGTCAGAAAAAACATGTTCAGCAGACTACATCGTGATGTGTTATTCACTAAGTTGTAGGCCCATCATACCAAAACAATAGCTGAAGAAAACTTTGTTGAACATGGGGAACTGCAGTCATGGTATATTTATTACTATGAGCAACTCTATTTAAACAGTTATTGGAGCATTGTTCATAATGCAACTTTAAAGGGAATTATCTTATTGGCTCTCTTTCCTGAGGTGAGATTAGCAGAACCAAATCATCTTCACGTCTGTGCATTAACAGAAATATTTGTCTTTGGAGTCACATCATGTTTAGCCTAGCAGCAGCTAGCAGGAGGCAGCTAGCAAAGCCACGAACAACTGTTCTTATAGCCTGAGTAACATGCTTTTTGCAGACAACAGTCTCCAGTATTTCTGCGCAGCCTCTAAGGGTCTCTGTCCAAAAATCTCCATGAACTGATTACCAAATGAGTTTTATCACAAAGGAAATTGTCGTGCTGGCTGTAACCCCCTCTTCCTGTCTATAAACTAGAACAGGCTAAACCTCATTCCTCCAACGTAATGTCTTACTAACAGACATGAGGTTAGATGAATCCATTCACCTCTCCCTTATAATAGGTGAATGAGATCCTTTGATCCAGCTTCCCCCTGGTACCTCCTCTCCTTCTCCCTGGGAAGCTATTGGAAGCTGAATTGTCCTTGGACATATTTTTAACAATAGTCACCGGCTGTCCTTAAAAGCCTGATGCAAATCAATCAGCTGTTCATAAAATAGCTGTCTAAGCTTTGTAGCTAACGTATAGATCTACTTACACATACCTGCCAACCCTACCGATTGGGGTGGTAGTCTACCGCTTTTGACATGTTTCTACCGACTTCGTTGGCTTTCCCTACCGATTTTCAATCTACCCAACTTTTTTAATGCAGTATTTTCTGATTTATGGGGCAAAACTTTGACTCTAATATGTCAACAACATGAAACAAGAATATGAACCTGGCTTTATCCAGTGTTCACACAAGAGTCCTACATCCTGACCCTTTATATATACAGTCTATGATCCTGACACATCCTTCATCTACATTGTCTCAACTGAAAGAGGACCAGAAACACATTAAAAATATAATTAAATGTGGAGACTTTGGGATATTTATCTCCCATTATTTTACTTTTCGGGCATTTTACAGACCAAACATGTCGTTGATGTCACTGTTTACCAAACTACCACTTTTTCTGAAAAATGCAGAAAATTATGCAATATATGTTAAATCAACCCAGACTCGCGGCATTTCGTGTTATAGTCACAACATTTAATCTATTGATTCGTGTTCACCAACACATTTTTCCCCTTTTTTTCGTGTCACACAGAACGATTTTAAAAGCAGTGTATTTCTATTGGTAGTATGTTTCGTGCCTGCAGCACGTATTTTTGTCCATTCGGGTCCTGGAAGACCGGAAGCTGTGTGGTTCATAAAAACATGTTCTTACTCAATATCAAGCCACAATTATTGTTTTTATTTTAAATCGTATAATCTCTGACTTTTGTTGCCATCCGTGAGGAAAATAAATGGGGCTCAGAGCCTCAGGATACTGAAATCTGTATTTTTTAAATCTTTTTTTCCTTCTAATTTGTTATTCTTTTCTAAATAACACACTGTTCTTTACTCACCAATAACACACAATTATGCTTGTTTATATTTATTTGTTTAATTCCATAATCTCTGGCATTTTTGGCGTCCGTCAGGAACTGAATTTCAAAATGAAAATAACCGGAAACAGACGTAGGCCTATAAGGGACATTTCGAGCATCATTGCAATACACAGCCACTGAACTGATTACCCAAGATTCTCAGACGACGACGACGACGATGACGACGACGACGATGACGACGACGACGATGACGACAACGACGACGACGAGGATGAGGATGAGGAGGATGAGGAGGATGAGGATGATGATACTGATGATGATGACGATGACGGCAACGACGATGACGATGATGATGGATGGATATGAAATCCGAAAAACATTTCGGAGTTTAGGATGGTGAAGACATTACACTACCCATAATCCCCAGCTATCGTTTGGGACAACAGTCCCCTTGATTAATCTTCAAGCTCTGGGATTGGATGTTGGAGCAGGCAGACTATCCAAAACTGGACTCGAACGCCCCCCAGAATTACACATGCTGGCTATAGAGTGGCGAAGTCCCTCCCTTTCCGGGGGACCTCCATGGGACCTTATTGAAGTCAATGGAGAGAGAAAGATTATCATATTACATATGATGTTTGTCAATTTAAAAGATAATTTTGCAAGTAAAAAAAAATTCAAATGTGTCATAAAACTGTGAAGTAACACTTTTTTTGTGTGAAACCGCTCAATGAACTACATCTCCCGTCTCGCACCACACACCAAGACGGCCGTCACGTTGGCACATTTCACTTCTTTCTTTCAGAATGAGGCGAAAAGTATTAAAAGAGCTGAAAATCACTCCAAGTCTGGGCATGTTGAGAGCTGTACATACACACAAGGCGAGTTAGTCGGTTCCGTAAGAGCCAGCATGCGGGACCGGGATTCTGGGATTTGTAGTCTTTCTAGTTGCGTATATTTCAAACATTTTACGACAAACTGTGACTTTTTTGATATGGAAATGATTATTTAAGATTGACAAACATCGTATGTGTAATTCGTGGCACAATTGAAACAGGATCGGAAGATAATCTTTCTCTCCCCATTGACTTCAATACATAATTTTTCCAAAATAAGGTCCCATGGGTCGGAAGCATCGGAAGTAGATGGGTGGGACTTCACCTCTCTATTGTGTTTTGCAACATGTTCTCTATGGCACGTCTCTACTGGGAATTGTAGTTTTAAAAGACGTTTTCGTTTTTCCCAAAATTAGAAGTTGACAGTATTAAACTGTGTACAGCCCTGGAGGTTTAGATGATAGGAAACAAATTGGTGTGTACAAATTTAAAACATCCATCCATCCATCTTCTCTCGCTTATCCGTGGTCGGGTCAAGGGGGTAGCAGTTCCAGCAGTTCCAGCAGAGAGCCCCAAACGTTCCTTTCCCTGGCCACATCAACCAGCTATGACTGGGAGATCCCATGGCGCTCCCAGGCCAGCGAAGAGATATAATTCCTCCACCTGGTCCTAGGTATACCCTTTGGTCTCTTCCCAGCTGGACGTGCCTGGAACACCTCCCTAGGGAGGCGCCCATGTGGCATCCTAACTCGGTGCCCGAACCACCTCAACTGGCTCCTTTCGACGCGAATGAGGAGTGTTTCAACTCCGAGTCCCTCCCTGATGACCGAACTTCTCACCTTATCCCTAAGGGAGACACCAGCTACCCTGCGGAGAAAACCCATCTCGGCCGCTTGAATCCGCGATCTCGTTCTTTGGTCATGACCCATCCTTCATGACCATAGGTGAGGGTAGGAACGGAAATGGCCCGGTAGACAGAGAGCTTTGCCTTCTGGCTCAGCTCCCTTTTCGTCACAACGGTGCGGTAAAGCGACTGCAGTACCGCTCCCGCTGCTCCGATTCTCCGGCCCATCTCACGCTCCATTGTGCCCTCACTCGAAAACAAGACCCCGAGATACTTGAACTCCTTCAAGCCCCTGCCCCATTTCCCAAAATTGACACCCGATGGACACACGAATATGGAATTGTGAATTTCGCCCCGAACCACACACGAAGGCAACATTTACATTACATTTAAGACATACAACTGCAATGAAAGTACCAAAAACAATTATGTTACAGTACGATGATACTGTACTGATATCTTCAGACTTTGTTCTTTACCATCTCCGCCTTTATATGTAGAAGATATTACGTTTTTTCCGTAATGTTGTTTCCATAACAACAACAACTTCCTGTCAACTGTCCTTCAAAATAATATATTATATCCATTTTAGTTTCACAGAACACAAATTGGGTTATTTACATAATATGTTTACATGATTTTGTTGTTGTGCAATAAAACAACCCGATGGACACACGATAAAGGAAATTCGGCTGTGATCGTAACAACATCGGGCCATTCGTGAGGGCATCTTAAGCCTTGGTATGACCGCCGGTGGAGTTTCTCAGGCTCCGGCAGCAACTTCGTGAGCGGTGGCAAAATCTTTGGCATGCCAAAAAATTGCCGAAGGACCTTGCGAAGGTTCATTTTCGTGTTGAATTCGTGTGTCAAATGTTCCCTTCGTAAGGCCATCGTGAGGACATCTTGTTATCATCGGTGCCATCGGGCATTCGCCCCGATCAGAGTGAGGGTGAATGCACCGATGATAACACGAAGATGACACGATTTGACAAGATGCCCTCACGAGTGCCTTACGAAGTTGCCGCTCACGAAGTTGCTGCCGGAGCCTGAGAAACTCCACCGGTGGTCATACGATGGCTTAGATGCCGTCACGAATGGCCCGATGTTGCTACGATCACAGCCGAATTTGAACATTTCCTTTATCGTGTGTTCATCGGGTGTCAATTTCGGGACAGTGTGACAGGGGCTTCACTTGGGGTAAGGACTCATTCCCTACTTGGAGTGGACAGTCCATCGGTTTCCTGCTGAGAAACCATGGCCTCAGATTTGGAGGTGCTGATCCTCATCCCAGCCACTTCACACTCGGTTGCAAACCGATCCAGTGAGTGCTGAAGGTCACAGATCGATTAAGCCATTAGTACCACATCATCTGCAAAAAGCAGTGGTGCAATCCTTAGTCCACCGAACTGCTTATATTTAAAACATATAATTAATAAATGGGTGAAAATTGCTTGTGTACATAATGTGCAGCATCAATATATACCCACATGACAGCTCATTGAAACTTTGTAATTCTACTCCACTACAATTCAGAGGTTAACCTGGTATTTTTACTCCACTACATTTATTTTAGTTACTTTGCAGATTCTGATTAATGATGTGAAATATAAACAACCCTTAAAGCAGACTTTAGTTACACCTGAGTAAAATACAGGGAAGGTGATAGTCAAGTGCCAACAATCTACAGAGATATTTGATAGTTGGTGCTTGAGAAGACTAAACATGTATCTGCAGATCTCTATAAAGTATATTCATTACTCGTTATTCTCTACTAATAGTTCATTAAAGACTGTATATAATTGCTATTTTGCACATCCCTTTCAAGATTTCAAGATTTTCTAAGGTTTATTGACATATCATATAAACAGTAACGAATTCCATAACATGCTTTAACCACTAGTCGGTGCACACAAGGTACACACAGCCATAATAGCTTTGTATTATTAGTGTAGGACACTTATGTATGTATAACATCTGAAGATGTGTAGTTTTATTCATGTTTCATCTACCAATTGGATCAAATATAAAAGTCAGCCGAACTAGTATTGATACTGCAAGGAGTTGTAATGTGTGAAGAGAAATTGAAGATGTTTTTGAATTGTTGATATATTTATGATCCACGTCAAGTATTCAGTTTCCATGGCAGTTCTTCCTGTTTGTCTAGAAGTCTTCTCATCAGGGCTCTATAAATAGAGAACTCCGGCAGATGTGTAATATTTAATGCAGCTGAACCGTGTATTACAATGCCGTTATGTGATGACTTTCAAAGAGGAAAGTAAGAACACTCGGTATAAAGTATTATTTTCTTTTTTTTAAAATGTTTTTCGGATTTCATATCGCATAAACACCATATCCCAACGTGCATTGCGGCTAAACAATCCAATCACCGAGCATCTAGCTGAGGATCTTGGGTAATCAGTTCAGTGGCTGTGTATCGCAATGATGCTCGAAATGTTCCTTATAGGCCTACGTCTGTTTCCGTTTATTTTTATTTTGAAATTCAGTTCCTGAGGAACGGCTAAAAAGCCAGAGATGATAGAATTAAACGAATAAATAAAAGCAAGGATAATTGTGTGTTATTGTTGAGTAAATAACAGTGTGTTATTTAGAAAAGAATAACAAATTAGAAGGAAAAAAAGATTTAAAAAATACAGATTTCAGTATCTTGAGGTTCTGAGCCCCATTTATTTTCCTCACGGACGACAAAAAAAGTCAGAGATTATACGATTTAAAATAAAAGCAATAACTGTGGCTTGATATTGAGTAAGAACATGTTTTTATGAACCACACAGCTTCCGGTCTTCCACGACCCGACCGGACAAAAAGCTGTGTTTCAGGCACGAAACATACTACCAATAGAAATACATTGCTTTTAAAATCGTTCTGTGTGACACGAAGAAAAGGGGGAAATCGTGTTGGTGAACACGAATCAATAGATTAAATGTTATGACTATAACACGAAATGCCGCGAGACTTGGTTGGTTAAATACATGGTTTATACCTGTAATTACTGGGGTTCCATTTCTTCTGATTACCTAATTTGGGCGTGCACGTTTGCCACACGCAAACCTACCTCTTTTGTATTTGGAAAGTGCATGTTTGACTTACATAATACATAATGGTAAATGCGTGATAATATATTGGAGCTCAAATAAATGATTAATGTTTTTATTGACTTATATAACATATATTTGCGTATGCTGAGTGTGGCACCGTAGTTGATTTGACATGGTTATGTAAGTTTCATAATAAACAGCCACCAAAGTCCCGTGAGAGAAGAAAAGAGCTTTTATCAGATCTCTTATCTCCGACTGCTGCAGAAGCACTTGTGCCTCATAAACATGTATCTAGGCTGAAGCTTTGAAAGATAATCATCAAGTCATAAACTACTGAGTACTGAGCGAGCACTGTGCAACACAGATTTGAGTCCATCAGAGTCTGTAGTGTGTCCGTTTCAAGGTCTCTGATACCCCAGTTGACAGTTGTGCTGTTTAAGTGGCCGTGTCAGATCTGACCTCTACCTCTATTAAGCTTACCATTGATACAAATATACTACATTTGCTGTAAATAGAAAGGACGTATGTTTCCATCATGTCTTTTCAGACGTGTGAGACCAGGCATGTGAAACTAGATAGAACATTCTGCACTTTTGATCTATGCACACTATACATTCTAGATGGAGCAATAAAAGCGTAAAAATTCCAGCCACAATTCTGAGAAGGCGCTTGTGGTTTTTGACACCTTGAGAGCGGTTACAGCGGGTATGAAGACAATGAGGCAAGATGCAGGCGGCCTGCGCACAGATTCAAATCGACTTCCTGGGCCAGCGAATCGTAGAGGCAAGCTGTCCTTTTTGTCTCTGTTAATAAATGAAAGTATACAGTTTGCATATTTGAAATGAAATGTTTAAAGAAAAAACTTGATTCTAAACATGACATTGACAATGTGTTCTGCTTTCATGAAAAATGTTCATATTCCCTCTCGTTAAAATTGCATATTATTACTAAAAGTATTTATTTGTTTTAATTTTAACTTAACATTTTTAATTGTTCATTAAGTAAAAGTTGAACATATGTGACCTCCTTCTCCCTCAAAGATAGAAAAGGGGAAACCACCTGATGCAGAGAGGGAGGATGCAAGAGACTATAAAAGATTATGTGTGAAGAGAAACGGGGGCTTTTTGTTTTTTTTAGGCTTTTTGGAAGACTTGAAGGCCTCAAGGCTTGAGAGCTTGGAGGCTTGAGAGCTTGGAGGCTTGAGAGCTTGAAGGCTTGAAGGCCTCAAGGCTTGAGAGCTTGGAGGCTTGAGAGCTTGGAGGCTTGAAGGCTTGAGAGCTTGGAAGCTTGATAGCTTTGGGCAGGGGTGCCCAACCTTTTTTGAACCGAGAGCTACTTTTAAAGTTGCCAGTCTGAAGAGATCTACCAGTCCAAATAGAGAAGCGTAGCCATTACTAACAGCCTACTAGCAGGTAAATACACACTTCTACTTGTATAACTGACCTTTGTACGATTAATACCTCATAACATACTGCAGATCCTTTATCTTACCTCTTTCTAATCTACACACATACAAGTATGTAACTGAAGTTACACAACAGTGTTGTTGATAGAGTTGGAGTTTATTCACACGTCACGTACAACAGTGGGTAATATTTTCAAGAAACATTGAACAGTGCTGCCACATATGACATATGGAATCTGCTGCCAAAGTGTAATAAATAAGACAAAATTAATAGAATCAAACCCTTTTTTGTTGCATTTTAGTAGATTATAAAAAGAAATGCCTTTAATAGGATGCAAGCAACACTAGTTTCTTCACCTGAATTGATAATAGACTATAATCAATTTAAGTTTACATTCTTAAACCATTTTGTACAATAATTATAATGACTAAGTTCAAACAAACTAAAACTCACAGCTGATTAATAACGGTATCCAACTTGAATTTTTATTATATCAAAAACCTGTTGAAATGCTACTGTTATTGTTGTTGTTTACTGTCCCCAAAAGCGCGTCGGCAGCCTCCACAACTTCGCCATCTTTGAAAGACTTCATGTGTTTCTCAAGAACGTGACTGACACGATAAGATGCTATGGTAGCAGCCTTGCTCTTGTTGTTGGGCCTGGTGAAAATGGACTGCTGTGCATTTAGCTGTCCTTTCAGGCCCCTCCCCTTTTGGAGCGTAGGGCAGAATTAGGAGGGAATTCCGTATCGTAGCGTTTGTGCACTGTTTTGAAATGCCGCTCCTAAATTACCCTTCTTCGATAAAGCCATGCTCGCATTGCAGATGAGACAGATTGACTTTGAATTGGAATAGATAAAAATAATCATCCTCCCACTCGGAGTGAACATTATATATGTTGGGCTCTTTTGCTTCTGCCATAATTGCGGTCTTGTGTGTGTGCGGACTGTCACTCCTGTTGACATGGACATGAGGCGCATTCACACTGCGGTACTTTTCCCACAAAGCTTCATGCGAACTTAGTTCATGATCGCGTTCACACCAAAAAGAGCCGGTACTAAAATTAGTTCATGCGAACCTTTTTACCCCCCTCGAGCGGCTCTTTTCTGAGAAAAGAGCTATATTTTATAGATTGGCTGGGGCGGATTGCAAACCACGCCCCGTAAAACTCCCAAAAAGTTTTGTGAAGCCGCCATTTTATTATCCTCGCATTAGCATTATTAGCATTAGCATTAGCCCAGCGCAGAAACGCAGAAAGACTAACTTATGGCAACACAAAATTAAACATGGGAGCGGTGGACTCTTAAAAACGGATAGGGTGTCTGCCGCCCGAACACAAACTGGAAGCTGATTCCACAAATGTGGAGCTTGATAAGAAAAGGCTCTGGCTCCCATTGTACTTTTAAAGATTCTAGGAACAACCAACAACCCTGCATTCTTGGAACGCAATGCCCTAGTAGGACAGTACACTGTCAGAAATAAAGGTACAGTACAGGTACATTTTTGTTCGTTAAGGTACAAAAAATACAAATGTACCCTTAAAGGTACAATCATGCTCCTGTATGGTACTAATAAGTACCTTTTTCAAGTAAAAGGTACGCATGAAATATGTATTGCGGAAAAGGTACATAAGTGTACCCTTCACATAGTGAATGCATACTGCAGTGGCTCTGCTCACTTTATTAAGTTTTAATATTTGTTCAGGGTTGAAAGTAACCATGTAGCTCACCAATACAGGGCTGCCAACATTTGAGTTCAGCTTGGAGGGAGATTTTTTTTTGGTGAACCGAAAAAAGAAACGTTCATGTGTACAGTGTTACAAATGTATTGAACGTGTACAAACTAGGGTTTCCCATTAATGTACCGGGCGCTACAGTGGAATACGCACATACACAGTGTACCCGCGACTTACAATGAAGGCTCGATAATCAGCTCACAGCATATAAAATGGCACATAGGTGTAAGCAGAGATAAAGTGCCATTTTATTTTTTAAGTGTGGGGGGTCTGGGGCATGCTCTCCCGGGAATATTTTTTAAATATTGAAATTAAAAGCATCAACCTGGTGCATTTTGAGAGCAACATTAAGAGATGTATGGATACATCTCTCAACATCCATATGAAACAGAAACAGATTTTCTTTTTCTTTATGGATATTTTACAAATCTCTCACCTTTTAAACTGTATTCTTGTTTTACTGTCATATAGTATTTCATAACTGTTTTTCATTTATTCTCATAAATGGTGACCAAACCGTTTCAGACCCACTGAGATAACTAAACTAAAGTTAACTATCTAAACAGAGAGTCCCTTACCTCACTGAGCTGTAGTTAACTCTCTCAGTCTGACTGGAGAGAGCTCTCCCTCTCCTTGTTTTAGAAACAGCTTCTAATATCCGTTAGCGCAGCTAGCTAACCAGATGCTAACAACATCAATGCAAATAGTGAGTTTGGTAGAAATATACTGTATAATAGTAACGTTATTGAAGATGATGCCATATTTATTGAAGAGTTTACATTATAAATATTCCCCACAATTATTCAAAAGCATATTCTTCCCAACTCCTTGCTGTAGTATGACACACAGGAGACTATTGATGTGTGTAGTGAATTTGGTAGTAATAAGCTGTATAATAGTGATTGAATATGATTGTATTATCTTTTTTTGGAGTTGCACTTTGCAGACGGTCCCTGAGCACTCGTTTCTTCTCCGGCTGCGGATAGAGACCAATGTAATGTGTCCAGCGCGTATTGGCTTTTTTTTTAAATTAAAATGTGATTGTAGTTCGTTGTCAACCTTACCAAGGTACTTAGGAGACGTCATTTGTGTCTGAATAATGTTTTGTTCATGAATTATTGATCCGTGAAATCTGAATCTCCCAATAGCGTCCAACTTTACTGAACTAAGCCAGAAGACCGTCTCATTTCGTAAACCGCTCGGTTTGCTGTTCCTTCACTTTATTTTTATATTTATATTCATTTATTTTGGACGAAAACTTAGCGTGAGGAAAGGCATGTGTGGCGTGAGTGCGTGAGATATCGGGTTAATTGCGTGACTCTCACGCTCAATGCGTGAGTGTTGGCAGCCCTGCCAATAAGTGGACAGTTTATCAAAAATAACGGGCTGTTTGTAATTTTTTCTGGTATTTGAACGTATAGCCTCCTTGTTGAAACATGGTGAATAGACTGCTCCACTCAGCTCTGCTGCAAATACCTTGCGGTTTAAAAAAAAATAATTCACTAATTTCATGAATGATATGTGATAATAAACTTGGTTTCATTTAATTTGTATTATTATTGCTGTGCTTCGCTGAGAAATAGACGTTAATGTTACACAACACCTGATTGGTTAAGAGAGCTGAGACCGGGAGATAATCTAACGGTCATATTTGGCCAGACTTAAAGACTCCGTCTTTTCAAAAGACCTCGGTGTTACATGTAACATGGCGAACAGTGGGACAACTTCTGCCTTGACCTGTCTATCCACTATTGCTATTATCACCAAGGTAGTAGAATATGGGATAGAAGTAACTGAACTGGAAGCTAGGAAATTCAGAGGTAAGTGAACTTTACCTATAACTGCTAACAATGAGATTGGATTTGACTTGAATGTGGAACGAGAACGACATAATGTCAGCATGGATTAGGAATGATTACATTCTGAAAAGTGTTTTGAGATTTGCTAACATAATTTGTGTCTTCAGATAATAATGTGGACGGGGAAGCAATTTCCTATGGCCTGACCGAGACGATGGTCGCATACCTCTTTGAAGGTTCCTTCAAAAAGCAAGCAAAATTCCTACAATTTGCACGCCAGCTGAAGGAGCCAGAGCCAACTGAAGGAGCCAGAGCCAACTACAACGCTGACTTTTGAGATCTTGCCAAATGACTGTTTCTCCAACATGGCAAGTGTGACATTACCTTGTTGAACGCTCAATACCAACAAACTGCTTTTATTTTTTACGATAACTTTTGTTGTAGCTTTCATGTCTTAGCTTTACTTCTATGTATTAACTAATCAGGGGGGAAATGGTTGACACTTTCATTAGAATACAAATATCAGTCATGGGAAGCAGGAACATGACATGGGAGTGTGTGGCTGAATGGGAAGGGGTATTGATTACATGGATGATCAAATATCACTCACACATAGCGATAACATGATAATGTGATTAAATATAATCACATGTCCTCACATATTTTTCAGCTTTTTTGTCCTTTGCTAATCCAGACCAAACTGGACGCAAAACAACCATGCCATAAAGTGTCTACTGATAGACACAAACGTGAGGATATTGCATGAGACGATGGCACAATACACAATGTAAATATTGCTATTGTAAATATTTGTCAGCACACCTTCTACAGTATTGTGATCATACAAATACTTAACTTACTTTCTCATCCTGCTTTCTCTAGGTATCCGACAAATTCTGAATATATTAAAGTGGCCAAAGCATTGATTTTCAGGTATCCTTTCCTGAAGGATATGGAGGGGAATGGATATGTAAGTTACTTTTACTGGTTTTATAGTCCTATGTGGTTTGTTGAATTGACATGTTATCTCCCTTATAGCATTTTCGATTAAGGACAAAAGCCTTTTCGAGAGCTCATTTACAAATGAACTTTTTCTAATGAGGTGTTATCTGGGTTACATCACAATATATGTTTTGATTTCCATAACCTGACATACCTGATTTGTTTGTTTCACACAACCAACTGGGAAGACTATGGGAAACTGTTTTGAAAAGGGCAGGCGCTTTCAAAAGTACTTGGCTATCATATCTGTGCCCATGCAGTCTTTTGATTGACAGTCTGTCAGCTATGAAAGTGCGACCAATACATGGGTGCCATCTTCTGACAAAGAATCGCCTTTAGCTCAAAAGCTCCGTAGTGGCCAAACATCTGCTACCTTCTCTTTAAACTCAATGAGTTTCACAAAAATGTTTTGGGTTAATTTAAATCTTTGTCTCCTCTGATTAGAACACCTGGCATTTGTCTTTAAAACGGCGGTTCAAAGCTGAAAGGACGCCCCTGGTCCACCACGAGGTAGTTCGAAACATGAAGCAAAGGTTTGGGCATCATAGATCACCCCAAGCACCAGAAAAGAACCAGGGAAGCATAAGGACTTCTGTATACACTTAGAACTGAGTCAGTAAATACAGTATATAGAAAATGGTGGCACTGCTATATTAAGCCAGGCCCCATGTTTGTCATTTGTCTCCATCCGTCTTGTCTGTCTGCAGGACATCATTTCTGTTTCTGGGGAGGACGAGTCCTCCATTGGTGCACACACAGGTCTTGAAACGATACCTGAAGGCCCAGCCTGATTCCTGCATCGTTACCAACACCATGACGAGACATTTCAGTGGAGGAGAAAGGAGGTGGCTGAGGGGGTACGGGCTGATACTATCGCCAATACGTATCCATTCTTGAAGACACCTGCTGGGGTATGTCAAATATGTAACCCTTTGCTACTTGCGTAGTGTTCCGTCCATACAATCAACCTCTCTAAATTGTACTGTGTTGTCTTCCTGTCCGTCTATGCAGTTGTGTGAGGAAATGAACCGCATCCACAACATTGAAAACCTGCAGCACCGCTTCAGAGAGGAATTTCTCCCCATTCTACCCAAGGTGCTGGCCCCTCTGGAGAAGATATATCTGCCGGCAGGAGAAGAGTCACTGAGCGAAGATCTACCAGGTAATGCTGTCTGTATACAGGTGTCACTGCGTCGTAGGGCTGCTCGATTATTCACTGACTTTGAAAACATCCATTTATTGAACTTTAAAAATATATATATTTTGAACAATATGTTTTAACAGTTGATTACCCTGTAATGTAACGTAATAAATACAAAAAAATCAATCAAAATAATAAATACCAATACTGAAAATAAACAAATATTTTGGAGCGCACTTCCACAACCTACTAAACATATATAAATATGATAACTAATGTCACTCACAACCTGTAATGTTTAATTATACTGCTACACACAGTACTCTTATTTTGGTAACCCCTCACCTGGAAACAGGAAGTAGTTAAGAGGCTACGGCTTGATGAGCTTAGTTGACTTGTACGCCTGAGATCGGAGAATAAAGACACAGCAACTAAAGCTTCCCTTGTAACGTGTTTATATGGATTTATTAAACAGACTGCAAGACACAACCTGGCCGAGCGGCTTAGGGAGGGGGGGGGGCAGGATGTATAACGCAAGACACATTGAGAGCATCATTGCGAAAGGGAATGCAGCAAAATAATCTTTTTAATCGAGAATAAAATACGATTAATTGCACAGCCCTACTGCGTCCTAGCTTCCACCCTCACTTGCCCACGTGGGTACGATCTCATCCTCTGACTTACAAACTCTTGTGACCACCGCAAACACCACCAACTACACCACTGAAATGGTGCGGGTGGGCGGTTTATACTGAGGAGTGGGTTTATCAATTCAACTCAATTCCGTCTGCGCACATTGTATCTTTTATTTTATTTCCCTGCTCCATTTAGGTCATTTTCAAAATTGTACAGGTCCGATCCACCTTCTCACCACAGTGCCACGATAGACAGAGAATCTGTGTTGATCTGTGTCTTCCTCTCTTCTAGCCATGGACTTCAAAACCGGGCTTGTTCTCCTGCCAATTATTTTCAAGGAAAAGGTGGAGCATCGTGTTACTGTGGAAGAGGTGAGGCACCGTCACACCGGAGGGGGGACATGTGCCTCATTCTTATAGAATGAAGGAGCGACCGATGTGCCTTTGTTTGCAAATGTTCATGTTGAGTTCAATCCAGTTGAACTTGACACATGATTTTCCGTGTCTCTTTCAAGCACCACTGTACATACTTGGGTTATACTCATTTACTTTCCATTTTGTGTTTAGCCTGGCGCACCTTACCCGACCACACAACTGACGCACAGCGACTGCAAGTCAGCCTTCACAAGAAGAGGGCCCAGCATGGTCCAAACGGATGGGTTGTGCAGGGCCAGTGATTTGGAGGAGGGAGTCATCGTAGCCTTTTGCGCATATTTGGTTTTCAACATGGCCGACCCACCGAACCGTAAGAACACCTTGACCTTCGTACAGCGCTGCATCCCGAACATATCTGAGGAGGGGGATAAGCCGCTCTCGACCACTGTTATCAGAATTCTTAACCAGTTATACTAATGCCTCGCCTACATCAAGTGCTCTCGAAGAACATTCACACGAATGAAATTAGTACAGCATGTTGGACTTATACATGCTCATGAGTCTCATTTTAACGTAACTTGTGGATTGAATGATTGTCAAAGTACATTTTCAAAATATAATTTTTTCAGAAGACACATGTACAGAAAACACAAGCACTCCATTTTGCCCTCTGATGACGAAGAGCATGAGCCCCCTATGGACCTTGAAAATGAAGATGCCGCTGCAGGAAATGCCCCCTCCACAAATGGCATGGCCGAACAGCTCCCTGCTTGAATGGACTGTTGACATCGTTTCGTGAGAACCTTGTTAGTTTTATTCAAAAATGTAGAGACAAAAAGAATCTTCCACTGTTGCTTCAGGGAAAATGCTGATTCCAGTATCATATCTTAAACATTTCCATGCATACCAAGTCCAGTATGACACTGATTGGTCATGTTTTCTGCCAGGCCAAGAGATCCATTGTTCACCTCTTGATAGCTATACCGTGGATGACAAATTGTTGGTGAATATTTCCAAGTAATATTGTGACTGACCGACTGGGTGACTGACTGACCGACTGGGTGCCCAGTATGTCACCGATTGGTCATATTTTCACATCTTTATATAGCTATGCAGTGGATTACAAATTGTTGGTGAATATTTCAAACTAATGAGAATTGTGAAGCTTTGATAGATTGCTGTATTTATGAAAATGTGTTTCATTGTATTGGTGAATGTTTCACCCATTGATATATACAGTGCTGTGGATGACGGGTTGTTGGTCATCAGTATATCAAAAGTATTGTGAAGCTTTTCTATATTGATGGGTGAATATTTGAACATTTATTTTCATTTTTCAGCGTTCGTAGGATGCTTTTATTGATTATTGTTGCAAGTTGCCATTTATATTATGTGCTGACTTTCTGATGGGAGTGATGTGAGGGATAACGTGTTTTGATATTGATTAAATGAGATTAAACTAAAATATTCAGATTTTTGCCTGTTTTGTCTGACAAAAACCTATGCTCACTTTTAAAGGTACAATATAGTACAATAAAGTGACAAATGTGTACCTGAAAGGTACAACTAGCCTTGTCACTGGGGTGGTACCCTAAAGAGACAAATGTGTACCATTTCAGAAGGTACATGTATATGTACCTATGTAAAAGGTACATATACATGTACATATCTGGCAGAGTGGTGCGCTAACAACAACCTGGCTCTCAACACCAAGAAGACAGAGGTCATTGTGGACTTCAGAAGGAACAAAGACGGCACGCACTCCCCAGTCCATCTTAGTGGGGAAGAGGTTGAGCGGGTCACCAGCTTCAAGTTCCTGGGAGTCCACATCTCGGAGGACCCCTCCTGGACCTCCAACACCTCAGCCCTAGTCAAGAAGGCTCACAGGCGCATCTTCTTCCTGAGGAAACTGGCAAACCTCCGCCTATCCTCCCAGGTGCTGGTGAACTTCTACTGTTGCACCATCGAGACGAGAGCATCCTCTCCACCTGCATATCTGTATGGTACGGTGACTGCACGGTCAAGGACAAGAAATCACTGCAGAGGGTGGTGAAGATCGCACAACGCATCATCAAGATGCCACTCCCCTCCATAGCCTCAGTCTATGAAAAGCGGTGCCTGCGAAGGGCACGAAACCTCATCAGGACTGTTCCCACCCCAACCATACACTGTGTGTCCCCCTACGTGGCGCCCGCTCTGGGACACGCTGCCACAGCCTCCCGGGTAGAACCAACAGGACTACGCATTTTTATCTGTGTATTTATTCCTATTTATACATTTCCCATCTATTTACCTTTATTTTTGTATCATTTATTTGGTACATACTTCTGATAATTGTGTATGGAACTGACTGTTTTGCACTCTGGTTCGACCATCCTTACATTTCGTTACACTGTGCTTGCATTTTTGTAATGAGAGTAATCTAATCTAATCTAATATTTGACCCTTGAGATACATACTAAGGTACAATGGTACAACTTTGTACCCATAGTTTTTGTACCTATTTTTTGTACCTTTAGGGTACCACCCCAGTGACAAGCGTTTGTACCTTTTTAAGGTATTTTTCGTACCTTTTGTTCTGAGAGTGTAGGGTACAATGAGTTCTTTAAGGTAAGATGGCGCCTGCCCATTAAGGGCTTTGTAGGCGAGAAGAAGAATTTTAAATTCTATCCTGTGTTCTATAGGGAGCCAGTGTAAGGCAGCCAGAACAGGAGTAATGTGGTCCCTTCTCCTAACTCTGGTTAGTACACGAGCCGCAGCATTTTGAATCAGCTGAAGCGACTTGACTGACTTCTTGGTACTCCCTGATAGTAAAGAGTTACAATAATCCAGCCTAGAAGTAACAAATGCATGGACTAGTTTCTCTGCATCGTTTTGAGGCAAGATATGCCTGATTTTTGCAATGTTACGTAGATGGAAGTAGGCGGTCCTTGAAATTGATTTTATGTGGGCGTTAAAGGATAAATCCTGATCAAATATAACACCAAGATTCCTTACAGTCTCACTGGAGGCCAAATTAATGCCATCCATAGTTAGTATGTCCGACTAAACTATAGTTTCACATTGGTCACTGTGGTTGATGTGGTTTTGATTGATGATGAAATATGACATGCTCTGCTGATGGCGTGATGTTACTGCTGTGATATTCATATTTGACTCTGGGGTGGCTGTGTCTGATATTACTTTTGCATTGTTTTGATTGGTATGACTGGGGATCAAAGTTAGATTCCTTTTCACCACTACTGGTCGTACATGTCAGCATAAATATACACTGTCGACATTCTGAGGGGGCATGAAGCGTCTTCCAGGAACAACATGCACTTAACACAAGTGTATTTCTGTAAACCTTCATTTGTCAAAACTTGGCCAAGCAACTGTTTGTTAACATACATAACAATGAGTGTTTGTATTTTCTATTTCATTCTGTAGTGAAATGTTTTCACATGTTTTATTTAAACTCATAGGAATATGTGTTGTTCAAGCTTTAGGCTGCATTTGTCCAAGAATGATTGGACTTTATCTAAGATGTCCTCTCTGAGTTGTGTTGTCCATATATCTTGAAGTCCCATTCTAAATGACCAATACAGGATAACACTTTAAACCTCTTCAAAATGTTACATTTGTATCACATAAGGTACTATTGATTTTTTATAAATGAATTACATAGTGAGATTTGTACTTTTCTCCGTGTCTTTATATTAAGTGTTAAACGAGTGAAGACGACCAAAGCTTATTCATGGCTAACACCTCAGCACCAAAGTGAAGAAAGGCGAACCAAACAAAGCTTTATTGCTCTTTTTCAAACAAACTAACACAACAACTTACAATACATTATGTTCTCAAGCATTAAGTTATAGAACATCAACAAACATATTATTGTTTGCATTATTTACCTTTAATAACTAAAGAGCCTTAACAAAAGAGCTAAATAAACTTAACTTAGTATCCTTTATCCTTTTTCAAATGTGTTTATCTACACAGCAGCCGAGGACATGAGGGACAATGTGAAGCTGGGACATTTAGGAAAATGACCCACTAAAGTGTCCAACAGAGACCAGCTACACCATCTAGCCACAGATACCCATGACCCATGCAGTTCAACACGCTGACCAAACAGGACTCTGCGAGGCTGTGGGAGGAGCTTACCGGAACGTTCAGAATCCAGAGAAGAACTGTGTTGTTTCAACAACACATCAAACACAGCTGGGCTTTGCTCATATTATGGGGTATAGAGCACAAGTTCCTGAACAGCAGTATGGAGCAGGGGGTCCACAGATGTCTCCCTGAGGGCCACATGCACAGCAACACACAAAGGGCTGGGGCCCTTTATGAAGAAAGAACAGCCTTCATCACAGCTCTCCAGGGGTTCATTCATTTTGTTACACAAGCTCATTCCTTAAAACAGAAACCTTAGACTGCTTATAAAAAGGGGAAATAGGAAGGTTATATTTCAAGCTTGTTTTGTTAATAAGTGAATGGGCTTTTTTTATGAACTAAGATTTGTTAGAAGATGTTCTCAACTTTGATTGACTGGACCGGGACGTTTACTAAGTGACCTTCTTTGAAGGCCACACCAGGATCACACATTGTGTACCGCACGTTCGCCGAGGAGTCGGCCGACTGTGTGTGGATCTGTGGACGAGTGAAGCTCTAGAGATGTCTGCTCCCTTCTGGATGGAAGTCACATTGGTCTGAAGAGAGGCGAGAAAGGTGTTTGTGACATTTGCACTAGGACTGGAGGTCCCTGAATCATGTCCTACGCCGACCTTGAAACTCCTGCGTAAAGCAAGAATAACCTTTCTACTTCCTGTCCTCCTCCAGCCTGTGTCAACCCGTACACATATTCCAAAGACCCCTATAAGAAGTGTTCTGTAGGTGGTTAAGGCTTCAGCAAAAAAAGTCATTAACTGCACTTTTAAGAAAGTTTGCACTTACCAAATGGTTAACACACACCAGTGAGACATTTTATACAATTCTACCCAGGAAGAAATACACTCAAAACACTGAGTATTCATTTCACAAAGCTTCACAACGATGGCTTTCATTCTAGAAAACACACTTTATTTATTGCCAGCTCATTATTAATAGGTTCACGAGAGACAGAACACTGCTGAGTGTGTTTTGTAGAGTGCACACAAGTAATGGAATGTGAACCTTTACTTGAGCTTGACTGATATAAGTGTCAGGAAGCAGAGTATAACAATTATTTTTAAATTTATATTTAAATGTTTATATAATATAGAAAAAAGTCACATTATCTTGTAAAACATAAGAATACAAGTCAATCAGCCATGTATCAGGTCATAATGATGATTGATTTATTTGTTGAAACAGCAGTGGGGGGGGGGTGCTCAGGGATGGCTGCAGCACTTGCAGGAGTCCCAGTAGACGAGGCCGGCCTGGCAGTGTTGCAGGTACGTGTGCCCCTGGAAGCACTGGAAGAAAGTCTTCTCATTAGCGGGGTTCTCGTACAGGCCATCAGGACGTCCACGGCAGAAATCTGCAATAGGGTCTGTGGTGGTGGCGGGGGCCGCGGTGGTGGTGGGCTTTGAGGGTAAACCTGGCAAATCAGAAAGAAATGTCATAAACCAGGGGTGTCAAACGCCTGTGTCCTTACCGTGGACATATCTAAAGACAATGAACAACGTGCAATATAATGTCAGTCAGCAGCTTCAGTTTGGTGGAACCCTGAGGGTCATGCACCGCCCCCACCGTTGGGTATTTTATATGTTATACATGTTCAAGTAACTTAACCTTCTGCCCAAACAGTTCCCACTTTAGTTTGTGTTGTGGTGTTTCAGGTGTGGAAGTTAGTGTAAAACAATTTTCTAGATCTTGACAGGTTGTTTGGATCACAAAGTAAATACTAGTTCAGTTCCAGATACAGGGACTTCATGTTTTAGTACACTGTGATCTGTAAGCTGTAAGGCACATGTGCAAACGACCATCTGAGGCATACAATTGTTCACGTTTTTTAAAATATTAACCCTTCACAGTGATGGATATGGCTTTGAGTGGGAGGAGCTCCAGTATTACCCATTGACACCCTGAGGTGGTTGATGAGAGGGTAAGTTCCGTCTGAGCAGAAGGATCCACTGAAGTCATCCATGTCCAGAGTCCACACATGAGCCCCCCCCAGGTTGTTGGCAGTCATGTACTGGACCTACAGGACCACCAGAACATTCAACTCAGATACAGGTCCAGCAAACAGACAAGGAAGTAAGTGCCCAGAACAAACTAAACCGTTGACTTTAATGAAATGTATTATGTCAACTGTATTAGGTTAGTTGAAAGCAATAATATTAAGTAAAATAATAAAAATAATATTGGAATATAATATAATTTATTTCAATTATCCTAATACAGTTACGTGAAATTAGTTGACATAGTACATTTAATTAAAGTCAGTGTAATAGAAGTTCTACTAGGTTGAGGGTCAGTTGTTAACTCTCCTCCACAAACCCTTCACTATATAACGCAAATACTTCACAAGAACATGTATCATTCATTTCCCCGATGAGGTCAGAACTGCAGGACACAATGGGTAATAATGAGGCACCTTGGAAGAGAAGCTGCGCTTGTCGTCGTAGCCCAGCCAGGCACTGCCATAGGTGGCATAGGGGACCTGCTGCTCAGAGATCCACTCAACATTAGCACCGGGGGTGAAGGCACAGATCTGGTAATACATAAGGACAGAGATGACCATCTGTACTGAAAACATGTATCATTCTGATTCTATGTATTTGTACATAAGGGACCACATGTTGTTACGGTGGAGCATGAGCGTTAGTTCCTCCTCATGTGAGGGATATTCCAGTATGTATACCAACAGTAGATTACAGATGTATGGAAATGAGGCTTGATGCCTTCTATTGAGTGATATTTGACTTTTCATTCATTCCTGAATGGGAAAATATTGACTTTCAGCACAAAGTCAACTAACATTAGGAGACAATCTACTTTATTGTCCACGTAAGGACATTTTCTCTGGACTCTGTCCTGGAGTTCCAACGAAGATAACAATTATACATTCTACTTAGTACACAATAAAAGACAATCAAATATTAACAAATGACTTATGTACATATACACAGCTTGCACATACACACAGAATTGACTGTTGACATATATTCATCCTCATCTGTGAGAAACAGCATTTTGATCTTCTTTATCACACAAGCAGAAAGGTTGACAATAAAGTTGACTTTGCCTTTGACACGACTTCTGACAATGGTGACCTACTGTTCTACCCTCATGGCCAACATTTACAACTGTATTACATGATATAGAGTTGAGCAGCTAAATGGACGAAGGTAGGAATGAGTGTGTGTTCTGCTCCCGGTGAATCTCCTGTCAGAGGTTAAAGCTGAGTGTAGGATGGGTCAGTACCTCGTAGGAGGACCAGAATCCGGCGGTGCGAGTGTAGGGTCCGGCGTCTGCGGGGCCGTTGGACGGGGCCCCCAGGCCGGTGGCCCCGGTGCTCAGACGGTAGGTGCGTCCGTAGGTGGGGAAACCCAACAGCAGCTTCTCAGCTGGGGCCCCTTTCACCAGCCAATGAGATATGGAAGCGTTCTAACACAAAGGACAGATGTCAGAATGCCAAATCAGAGCCAATCTGGGAGCGCGTCTTTGTGTAATCCTATTCAACATATACACCTTACATGTAGTTCTTATAAGTCAGATAAAACCTCTTCAACTGCATTTTGGACCATTTTACGACAAAAGTCCGGCCAAACAACGAAGAGAATAATATCACAGAGCATGTGTAGAGTGCAGCTGTCTGTCTGTTGTGCGTCTTTGTGTGTTTCTTACGATGTTGTGATGAATGTGTGTGCCGGAGTCCATGGCGCTGCCGTACAGGGGGCTGTTGTGTCCGGTCGCTGCCTCCCAGTGCCCGTGGTAGTCATAGGTCATGACATTGATGAAGTCAAGGTGACTGTTGATTTAAAAATCAGAAGTAGAGGAGTTTTACAGTGGGGGAAGGACATAGTCGAAAGAGCATGACGAGTATTTTGTTTAACAGCACTGACAAAACTGAAATATTGACTTTAAATAAATATGATGTCAAGCAATTTCACACAACTGCAAGAAATAATATTAAGTTGAACCTAACCTTCTTTATTTTAACTTGAAATGATTGCTCTCAACTAACCTAAAACAGTTATGAGAAATCTGTTGACACAATGCATTGAATTAAAGTCAATGTATCAGTTTCAGTGAAAAAGAGTCAATTATTTCTATAAACAGATAAAGTCCAGTGATCAATGTCCTCCCGATCAGTGAATACTGGTCTCCTGGTCAGTTCTTCTCATAAGTCGATGCCAAACCCCCCAGAAAGTGTTCTGCTCCAGATACAAACAGAACTATTGAGGATCCTATACATTTCTAAAGTCCATTGAAGTGAAACTCACGGTGCGATCTTCTGGACCTCGTAGGCTCGGTCGATGTTGGGCCTGAAGGCAGCCACGTTGGCCGTCAGCAGCAGCGGGGTCTTCCTGTTCTCCCTAGCATCGTCCTCAAAGGCCTTGGCCAGCTCCTGCAGGCAGAACCAATAGAACCTCAGATACACGTCGTCTACTGCAGCACCACAGGTGTACATGAAGACAGTTCTATCATCTATTTGTTGTTGAGACACTCCAAAACGAATGCCTGAAAGAGGTGTACAACTTGTATTCCATGTACCATGATTGTAGCCTTGCTAGCGGTGTGTCTCTTTGATGGGGACATCAGTCGGATGCTCAGGTATCCATTCTGGTGTACTGTACAATACAACGCCTCAAAAACGTTGCCAGGAAATGTTGTAAAGATACTCAAGTTGTTACTTAGGTTTATGACCAGAGACATGCAAACATTGCCATTAGGTTCAGCTGTTATCTGTGTTAATTAGTACATGTTAGAATGCTAACATGCTTAACTATGATGGTGAATACATTTTAACCACTTAGTGTCAGTGATTGTTAACATCATGAACCTTAGCCTTGAGCTTCACATCCACTGTGTCCATGTCGCCACACAAGTCTTGTTATCATGTTCATTAGTTTGTAAGGAGGTTTAAAATAACTCAAAACATCATATTTATAATTGACTCAAAAGAGGACATATTGTGCTCATCTTCATGTGTATATCAGTATTTAGTGTCTCTACTGTGACATGTCTCCATGCTTTAAAGGGGACCTCTCATGCAAAATGCCCTTTTTGATGTCTTCTCTACATCAATGTGTCCCCGGTGTGTCTCCGGTGCGTCACTCACTCAGCGTCAGAAAATAAACCCCTCTCTCTTCTCCTCCGTACTCAAATCTCTAAAAACGGGGAACAACAGAGCTGATCCAGATTTGCGTCCGATATGACGTAACATCTGAAATGTGGACCCAAGGGCCAATCAGAAACGTTGCTATCAGAAACAACGCCCGACTGTTTTGGACGTAATATGGTCGGTGTTTACATTAGCATCGCTAACACTCAGAGCTAACCTGTACTGGAGAGCATGTGTGTGAAGAAGCAGGAAGTAGAAAGGAACTCACCTTGTGGTGTAACTGTCAAGAGAGTAAGCCTTTGAGCTCCAGACTGTTTCAGAGCCTTGATAATCCATGATATGGCGTTTCATCACGGCAGCGTTTAGTTTAGACGGTAGCTGCCGGGTCCCACATGAGCTCAGACCCCTCCTCTTCTATTTTAAATCAATTATTTTAATTTTGTAAAGCTTTATACCCAGAATCAGCACTTTAGAAACAGGAAGTGAAATAGAGGGATATGAGGCATGGCTAACACTTCATGTTTTTGTTATATATTTGTATATATCTGAGACCTATGCTATTGCCTAAAGGTAGCATGATGATAGCATGATGCTGGCTGTGCTGCAGCACCTCTTTTCACCCTCTGTCTGAAACCAGAGCCCAGTGCTCTGATTGGTTAGCTGTCTGGCTCTGTTGGGATTGGTCAACAGTTCATAGATGTTACGCCGCTTAGCCTATCATGTACAATGTGTTGGAGAAGGTATTTCACGCAGGGGGGGGGGCTCTAGCATGGATGCAATTCATCATGTTCCCCCTGATGGAGAGACTGAGCTCTTAGAGCGAGCCCAAAGGCCACATGTGCCCCATAGTGAATGATGAGCAGTAGCACGTGCTCACCGACAGCAGCAGGGTGAACCTCTCCCTGTCCTGCTCCTCGCTGCCGTTGTGTCCCGGGTACTCCCAGGCCAGGTTCAGCCCGTCAAAGTTGTTGGTGCGCAGGTAACTGATGACAGACTTGATGAAAGTTGCACGGCTCTCAATCTTGGCAACCATGGCGATGAATCTGGTGGAATGTATAAAACGATGCTGCAATTTACATTCTGGTGACACAGCAGCCGAGGAGGTGTCCATATTAGGGTCACATGTGCACTTACGGGCTGATTCCATTGACGGTGCCTCCCACTGACAGCAGGGTCTTCAGCGCAGGGTTACTAACAGCAGACAGAGGGCGCCGTTATAGTGATGATAGAAACATTCACAACTTGACTAGTTGAATCTATCAGGTGTAATATAATACTGTATTGTAGCTCGGAGTGTATTTGTGGTTATCGGTTTACGGTTCCTTTTGAACACGTCACACTTACTACAACATCTCATTTGTAAACTGTCTCATCAGTCGCTTCAACGTTACCCAGAGTACTGAGGTCATTGCTGGACTTGCTACACATTGATGTCAGCTGATCCAGGACATGGCTGGCTTTGAATGAACAGAAGAGCATTCCAGGCTGAACACGTTCTGGTCTAGATATTGTTACAAAATGGTTTCTACCCCTCCACTTGTCCGTCTTGCTTTGGCTTGAACAGATGATTAAAAGACACTACATATCACGTGATATATGCTTTACGCAGAGCGCCTCACAGGCTCCCCTGCAGGTGAGCTGACTGCAGTGACTCAGAGCCCTCCGGATCCTCAGACCTCCCCCCTCACATCTACTCACACATTCTTGAGCCGGTTGAGGCCGGCGAACTGCTGCTCGTCGTTCCACTCGATGGGGGCGATCTGGTTGAAGCTGTTGATGGTGGACAGGGCGTAGATGACGTGCGTGCACAGGAAGGGGTCGATGTTGTCCGAGGTGAACTTGCCGCTGCTGGGCCTGTACTGGGCCCAGTTGGTCATGTGACACACCAGCCTGCTGGAGGTGGCTGCGGGAAGACAGGGGGGGGGGCATCTGTATTTGTTCTGGAACTTTGATGAAAGTGTGAAGAAAAGCCTCTGCCTCGACTGGATGAATGCTTACCGGTGTGCAGGACGAGCAGGGCGCCCAGAGCTGCAGGGACACAGAGAACAGGAAGAGGCCACTGGGTTAGAGGCATGGGGGGTATACAGTAAACACATCGCTTTTCATTCATGAACAAAATGTGTGCAAAGCAACAACTAAAGGAAAATAATAAATATATTCCACAGGTCATTTGAAACAACATCCGACTATTCAATGTGTTTGTTACTGAGAGTGCAAATCTAAAATCCTATTGTGTTATGTGACTCATTGAATTGTAATTCTTAATATCATATTTTTGCAAGATTTTAACTTTGAATATTGCTTAAATAAATACTACAATTATTGCATATTAAAAACAGAGAGCACGGACACATTCATAAAACAGATACATGAATTGATGATGGTACAATATAAAGAAATAATAATAATACATTTATTTTGGGGGGCGCCTTTCATAACACCCAAGGACACCTTACGGGGTTACAGATTTACAATTTACATTTACAATTGTACCTTACAAATTAAAACAGTGGATTTAGTGAAGTATCAGGCGGGGTAAGACAAGACAAACAACAGGAAACTGACTACAACAGGACACAAAAGGACACAAAAGGACACGACCGGGTACAGATTATAAAGAAAATGCCAGTTTGAACAGGTGGGTTTTGAATGTTGTTATGGAATCAGACTGCTAAATAACTATCAAATTAGATTTGTGTAGCTTAATGTTCAAACTGTTTGGTGTAATGTTTTAATTGCGTCCTAAGGTGAATGTGCATGCCTCAGGTCCGTGCATGTGATAGTGATGATTGATATCTCTTCAGGAGATTTACATAATGGAAACACTATGGTATTTCACATGAGAAATGAGGAAGTGGATGGCGTGTACCTGTGAGGAGCCTCATTTCGATCCAGTCAGTGTTCTTCTGCAGCAGCGAACCTGTACAACATTAAGATGGTGATCAAACACAAATACCATGCAGCCCCGGCTAGAAACAATAAGCACGTTAACTCCTGGAAACTTTACACACATTTCAACATCTATCCAATTGTATATGCTAAACATTCTATTTGATCTTTCATCAAATCCTGCTTGCAGCTAACAATAATAATAATTGCAGTAACACTTTTTAGAAAATCGCATATTTTTCATTTGCATATTAGGCAGCTGATAGTCGTTACCTTTCGTCGAGAGAAACCGAAGCAGAGTCTACAGCTCGGTGGACTCAGGTCAGATATTTATAATTTACTCATTAATAACTAATAGCTGCGTGGTAGCAAAGTGCAGCTGATAAGGCACAGGTTGTCTCGTATACATACATAATACCCCCACTTCCAGGAAGGACATGGAGGCAAGACACCTGCTGGGAAACGAGCTGTCAGTATTCAGTACATTCCTGCATCCCAGCCACGGGGGGGAACGGTGCAACCAGTGTACATTTACAAGAATACGTTAAAGGGAATAATCATCACTAATAAGTCGGAATGGTTAATGTAGTAAATGAACCTGCACAGGAAGTGGATCTTGCACCTTCCTGCTGGGATCGGGTCTGTTTCCTGTGTACAAGTCCTGGGTCAGGACCGTCTTTGTTTGCTGTCTGTCATCAGTGTTGGGTTTTTGGAACAGAACAGATCCAGGATGTATTCAACCTAGTTTAATACCAGACTGTAAGCAGAGGGGACCTTCCACCACATTGTCTGCCATCTCCAAAGCTGTGTCATGTTTGGTCTGCATCGCATCTTTTGAGCTATCAAAGCAATCACCAACCCAGACTGAGTGCTCTGGGTTGGTTCAGTGTGTGGACAGGGTTTCTGGGATAGAGTGCAACCGACGAGGCTTTGGGCAATATCAATTAGCTTTAGTGTAACTTATTCAAAACACACACACACATACACCATTTTAAACAATACGGTGTTCAGTCAGTTGGTCATTTGAAATGGACTGTGATCCCCAGCCAACAATAGATGTGAGTATTAACGAGTCCGTTGTAAAATACATTCTGTTTAATTTAACTTCATTGAATTTAAGGCCCATCAAATATGTATTTTCATTTGACCTTCAGCTGTTTTATAAATCGGTGTTATTGAACACATTTTTCTTTCCCAAGATAATATTCACCTAGTGTGACTTGAGTGGGTCACTAACATGTAAATAGTTATTTGTTACTCGTTGTTGTTGTTGTTGTTGTTGTTGTTGTTGTTGTTCTGTGGTCTGGGCCTCCTTAAGAGGTGCCTTCAAGCTTACCGGTTACATACCGTAACACAACAACTGTGAACGTAGTAAATACACAAGTTACTCAAGTACAATCCCAAGGTGTTTATTTGACATCTTATCTACAAGTACCCCTCCCTCACATTTTCTTTCAATCCCAATTGTGAAAAGGCCCAAAGGCAATAATATCCAGTGCACTCAGCCACCGACAGTGAGTGAGAGACCCTCCGTCCAACATCCAGAGAGCGCCCCCCGACATGGTGAATGACTCGATGGCTCTTCACTGAATACTAAAGGCATGGTGAAAACACTTTGTACAGAACTGTTCAACACAAACACACAGAACACAGGACATCATTCACGGGTTCTCAGACTCCTGAGCCGAAGCAGAGGGAGCCGCTGAGACTCAGCATGAGGGCAGGGGTGGGGTTTAATCCTGGGTTAGACCATGCAGGGCTCCAAGGAGGACCAACTGTAGCTGCCAGCAAACCCAGAGTACATTCAGACCAGACTGTAGGCCCAGAGGTGGACCACATATCAGCACACACATACATTGGTCTAATCCAGAGTTAAACCTGAGTTTTGCAATCATAATAATGATGGCTGTCTACAGTTAAAAGTCTACAAAGTGTATTTGGAGTGTCCTGTATCTAAACTAATATAAATTAAATGATCTTGTCGGAGCAAAAGTATGAAACATGTTTAAAAAATGACATTTTCCTGACAAAATAAAGCACATCAATCAAGTAGTCTGTCATTGACCACTTGCAAACATAACATGTAATACTGAGGTAACACATAAAGGACATACACAAGACGGAATTTCCCATCCAGAGGTAATGGGTTAAAGAGAACCTTCTCATTTGAAATCAGAGCAGGTTCTAACGATGATGCTGGTATTTAAAGAGTGAGAACAGCCATGCAGAGCAGCTTGAGAATCTGTACATCAGGGTCCATCCTGAGCTTTGGCTCTGCAGCCTTCACCCTGAAACACTCAGCGCTTCTTCCAGACCGCTCAACATCAGTCTAATGGCGCACTTCCACCATGGCGTGGAGCGTGGTTTAAGCGTGCCGTGCCCGTTTTTGGTTGCGTTTCCACTTGGCCTAGTTCCGGCCCGGGGCTAATTTTTCACCTTTTTTCTGGCCCGACAAAGTCGTGGTTCTATCGGGGCCAACAACCAGGCTGAGTCGGGCTGAGTATGCTAAACTAGAGAGAGAATCGCTGGCAAGGGGGCGACAACTACAACAAGATGAACATATTTGACCGTGATTTAATTGTAATACACGTTTCTAAATGATGCCGAAGTAACAACATACTGATACCGGTTAGTAAGAACCATGAATTAATGCTTGACAAGTCTGCAGACAGACGGCAGGAGAAAAACCCTTTAGAATGCGTGTTTTCTGAATGGAGATCGGCTAAGCTAACGTTATATATACTCCGACCGTCCACACTCACAACAACGGCCTACAGACATAAATAAACCAGCGACTGTATTCTCCATGACACAGGCAGTCTGTGGTTTGTACTTGTTTCACTTTAGTCTAGTTTCTGAACAGATATGAGGAGCTGTGAGCTCTGAGGGCTAACAGCGAACGGCTGTGTTGGTTTTGTGTTTCACATTGAAGATGACGTCACGGCTCCGCCTACACTGCGTTACTATAGTTACTGCCCCAGCTACTAAACTGCAATGGAAACGCAGCATAAAGTGAGCCGGGCCTAATAAGGCCTAACAAAACCGTACTAAGTCGAGCGAGGCCTGCGGTGGAAATGCGCCATTAGTGAATAGAGCTTGAGCTAATGGCCACTAGAACACATGGGATGCAGCTAAAGGTCAGTAAGGGCTCACAAATTAAACATGAACCTTAATTAAATGTGTTACGTCTACAGATTTCACATAACTGTATTAGGTTAGTTGAAAGCAATACTATTAAGTTGAACCTAATTTGTTTTATTTAAACGTAATCTGTTGACATAATACATTTAATTCAAGGTTTCAGGTTCTTCAGTGCAGACTTCGTAAAGATTTGAGATGGACTGAGCTTCTGAACATATGGGTATTATAGAACATACATTCATACATGTTTTTGGCAGAAAGTACAGAAAACAAGAACTGTATGTTCTGGTTGACGACACTCTAAACCTGCAACCATTCAACCAATGAGTATTCGACTGTAGACAGCAAACGGTTTAGACAGTTCTGAGCAAATCAACCAAAGCATTAAGGCAACAGCAGGAGACAGAAATGTGTAAGCCTGTCTTCGACATGCTGAACAGACAGGTGTGTACAGAGGAACCCGACACACACATCCTTCCTGTGAACCGTAGTGGACCAGACAAGTGCTGATAGAGCTGACTGATTACAATGAGCAGGACGATGACACTGTTTCCTGCACAGAACCCAACACACACTTCACGGAGCGCGGCACATTGTCGTCAGAACCATTCCAAAACAATGCAGGCACGAATAATCAAACAGGAAATGAAAGCTCTCTTCAACCGTCCAAATGAGCTTCCCCGAAAATGAGAGATAACACATAGAAAAATGTAAACATTCATCTGGACAGTTGCTATAATTACAGCTGAGACTAAAACAAGTAAGCATACAGACATTAGCGGGAGCTGAAACCCAACAGTACAAAGTTCTTCAGTGCTTCAATGCCTTAGTGTTCACACTGAGAGCAACCAGCAGGAAGGCAGGGGTCGAACAGCTGCTCTCTGACGGCTGTGGGGACGTCCATCCACCAAACTCACACCCCCCCGTCTCGATGTTTTGAAAGCGTGCCCAGCGTGGGCTAGACTGGGTTCTAGCTCTTAGGTAGCTGTGTTTCGCCATCAAGTGAAAAAGAAGGTCCCTCAGGATGAGATATTTCAGTGGCACGGAGCTGCTCTCAGTGTGAACAGGCATCATCACTGTCTCTATGTACAGGTATACACATTATTCATGAACCATTTACACCTGTGTCTCTCCGGCTACACTTTGGAGGACAGGTGCAAGAGACGGGTCAGCCCCAGATGTGATGGTCTGACTGACACCGGAACACAGTAACACACTCACACACAACCCGGTCAACACACACACTCCTATTTAAAAAATAATACTGAAACCACTCCTTTCTCACACAGACTGAGCTTTAGTTCCAAGCCATCAAAAGGAAACAGTCCCTGATTGGCTGAGATCACAGGCCGGACAACGACACAAGAGTGAGCAGAACCGAGCCGCTGAGCAGGAGAAGAGGGCGACGGGGCAGGGTGGACGGGGCATCGTTCTGCACCATCATACCAGTTCCTGTGGGGCAGAGGGGCAAGGGGCAGTTTAACAGTTGATATATTCATATTTCCAGTATCAGTGCATCTTCAGGTCCAAATATGTCCCCGTCTCTTTGTAACTGGTGGTATCAGATGTCTGGTAAGGTAGGTCCACGTAAACGGTTCATGCTATTGTTTGGACAACATTTCCAAAAAGGGGTTCTGCAGGAAAGTGTGAATAATCTACAAAGTATTCTATCAGAAACATATGTGCTCCTTTTGACCTTCTTTAGTCACCCAAGGTCTTCTATCAGCCAGGAGCATGAGCATAATCAACTCTCACTGCCCCTTTCCAGATACCGCTGACATGTTTATGACCAACATCATAGATCTCCTGATGCTGCTATCTGGACGATAACACGGCCAGGGATGAATAGCTCTTCTGTTCCTATGCTTACTTCCTGTTGAAGCACTCCTACAACCCTTAACTACAAGTCTCCTTAGATGTCTTCCCATTACATCAGTTTACTTATAACTTCACTTTCATCATCATGTCAGACTTTTATTTCCAATGTGCAGATTGAACAGTAGAAGTACCAGAGTGTAGGAATACTCTGTTACGGTTAAAGTCCTCCATTCAAAATGTTCCTCAAGTGAAAGTAGAAAAGTATTATCATCAAAATATAGTGAAATTAGCAAACACTGTACAAATTGGCTAAATTCAGAATAATATATATGATATGTTTTATAATGATTGATCATGAAAGTGTTCTCAGAGCTGGTGAAGGTGCAGCTAGTCTGAAGTACTTTGTAGACTGCAGGGTAGCTGGTGGAGGTGCAGCTAGTCTGAAGTACTTTGTAGACTGCAGGGTAGCTGGTGAAGGTGCAGCTAGTCTGAAGTACTTTGTAGACTGCAGGGTAGCTGGTGAAGGTGCAGCTAGTCTGAAGTACTTTGTAGACTGCAGGGTAGCTGGTGAAGGTGCAGCTAGTCTGAAGTACTTTGTAGACTGCAGGGTAGCTGGTGAAGGTGCAGCTAGTCTGAAGTACTTTGTAGACTGCAGGGTAGCTGGTGGAGGTGCAGCTAGTCTGAAGTACTTTGTAGACTGCAGGGTAGCTGGTGGAGGTGCAGCTAGTCTGAAGTACTTTGTAGACTGCAGGGTAGCTGGTGAAGGTGCAGCTAGTCTGAAGTACTTTGTAGACTGCAGGGTAGCTGGTGAAGGTGCAGCTAGTCTGAAGTACTTTGTAGACTGCAGGGTAGCTGGTGGAGGTGCAGCTAGTCTGAAGTACTTTGTAGACTGCAGGGTAGCTGGTGGAGGAGCAGCTAGTCTGAAGTACTTTGTAGACTGCAGGGTAGCTGGTGGAGGTGCAGCTAGTCTGAAGTACTTTGTAGACTGCAGGGTAGCTGGTGAAGGTGCAGCTAGTCTGAAGTACTTTGTAGACTGCAGGGTAGCTGGTGGAGGTGCAGCTAGTCTGAAGTACTTTGTAGACTGCAGGGTAGCTGGTGGAGGTGCAGCTAGTCTGAAGTACTTTGTAGACTGCAGGGTAGCTGGTGGAGGAGCAGCTAGTCTGAAGTACTTTGTAGACTGCAGGGTAGCTGGTGAAGGTGCAGCTAGTCTGAAGTACTTTGTAGACTGCAGGGTAGCTGGTGGAGGTGCAGCTAGTCTGAAGTACTTTGTAGACTGCAGGGTAGCTGGTGGAGGTGCAGCTAGTCTGAAGTACTTTGTAGACTGCAGGGTAGCTGGTGAAGGTGCAGCTAGTCTGAAGTACTTTGTAGACTGCAGGGTAGCTGGTGAAGGTGCAGCTAGTCTGAAGTACTTTGTAGACTGCAGGGTAGCTGGTGGAGGTGCAGCTAGTCTGAAGTACTTTGTAGACTGCAGGGTAGCTGGTGAAGGTGCAGCTAGTCTGAAGTACTTTGTAGACTGCAGGGTAGCTGGTGGAGGAGCAGCTAGTCTGAAGTACTTTGTAGACTGCAGGGTAGCTGGTGGAGGTGCAGCTAGTCTGAAGTACTTTGTAGACTGCAGGGTAGCTGGTGAAGGTGCAGCTAGTCTGAAGTACTTTGTAGACTGCAGGGTAGCTGGTGAAGGTGCAGCTAGTCTGAAGTACTTTGTAGACTGCAGGGTAGCTGGTGAAGGTGCAGCTAGTCTGAAGTACTTTGTAGACTGCAGGGTAGCTGGTGGAGGTGCAGCTAGTCTGAAGTACTTTGTAGACTGCAGGGTAGCTGGTGAAGGTGCAGCTAGTCTGAAGTACTTTGTAGACTGCAGGGTAGCTGGTGGAGGAGCAGCTAGTCTGAAGTACTTTGTAGACTGCAGGGTAGCTGGTGGAGGTGCAGCTAGTCTGAAGTACTTTGTAGACTGCAGGGTAGCTGGTGAAGGTGCAGCTAGTCTGAAGTACTTTGTAGACTGCAGGGTAGCTGGTGAAGGTGCAGCTAGTCTGAAGTACTTTGTAGACTGCAGGGTAGCTGGTGGAGGTGCAGCTAGTCTGAAGTACTTTGTAGACTGCAGGGTAGCTGGTGAAGGTGCAGCTAGTCTGAAGTACTTTGTAGACTGCAGGGTAGCTGGTGTAGGTGCAGCTAGTCTGAAGTACTTTGTAGACTGCAGGGTAGCTGGTGGATTTACTCCAGGTGGAACTAAAGTCTGATTCAACACTTGATTAGATTTCACATCATTCATCCACATCTGTGAAGTAACTAAAGGGTATTAAATACATGTAGTGGAGGAAAAGTACTGCTAAACGCTTAACCTCTGAATTTTAGTGGAGTAGTAGAAGTACAAAGTACTAACAAATGTAAATACTCAAGTAAAGTACAGGTCTCTCAAAATGGTACAGAACTTGAGTACATATATTAAGTGACTTTACACCACTGGTCACCAATCAAAGCAAACTGCTGTCTTTAATATCTGAAGATCATTCACCATCATATTACACAATAGTGTTACATAAGAAGTCAGTACACTAGCATAACACCACTGCATAGACAACTAGAGAATGCAATTCCTGAAGACATTGCTAGTGGGAATGCTTTATGCTGAAAAGCTGAGGCTGAACTGCTATGCAGAAATGTAATGTGTAAGAAGAAAGTGAAGAATTTAGATTGAAAAGACACATGACCACTGGGGGCTTGAGTGTGTGATGAGAGAAGAAAGTAAAAAGGCTTGGAGAAGCAGCAGAATATTCGAACTGCAAACTTCTGAACTAACTTGATGGCGAATGATCTGTCGCCATGCCAACGGCATTTGATGACATCCCATAATACGCTTAGATGCATTGATCGCTGCATCGTTACCAAACCTGTGAAGTTCTCGGCTGTTTGGAGCATTTTCACTGAAGTTATGAGAAAACCGTGTTTTATTACATTACTCTCTCTCTCTTCTCTCTCTCTTCTCTTGATCTTTGTCATATGATGATGACACCCCATACTTGACGTAGAGCTGTTGAGGGCAGGACCTTTAATCTCTATCTGAGGTCTGCTGCTCTGAGCATGTCAGCTGGAGCGAAGACATCATCGTGTTCCATGACACAGGTGTTTATAGTTGAGCTAACGAGGCGTCCAGAGATCACAGGTTTCCATTGTTCTGAATGAGAGATGAACCTCTTACATGTGAACGTTTAACGCTTCTGAGAGTGTCTCTAATTCTCACCTGAGTCCCGGGACACGATAATCTCGTGTGCAGGGCCGTCCCCCCCCTCCCCCCAGGACCGGATCTCCAGCACCACGTAGCCGCCGTCGTCTTCGGACAGCGGCAGGTTCACGGAGGTCTTGCTCTTGTCCAGAACCTTCAGAGAGGTCTGGCCCTCATGTTTGTACAGAACCTGACACACACAGGGCCAAAGTTAGTTCAGACCTCAAGGCTAAACTCAAACTCATGTCACACTTAGCTTAAAAACATCCTCACAACCCAAGAGCTGCTGACCGTGCTTTGAGTGACGACTGTCCTGCATGTGCCCGTTTGTTCAGACATTGATCAAGTGCTTATCTCCTATCTCCTGCTGCATGAGCCGCAACAAGGCGTGTCTAATGATGCCTTCTCCTATCTCACATGAGCAGGATGGGAGATTACATTGATTACACAGCTGCATCTGTGTGAACTGTGAATGATATAACATCGTTCCAAAATACAAAACACATGATCTCACTCTGAATGTTCCGGTTTAAAGCGGTTTATAGTGTTCATGTGTGACTGAGCAAACAGTATACATCAGAGGTGTGTTCCATGCAAGGCACAGGTTTTCATAATGAGATAGAAGTTCAAATGATAGTTGACTTTTCTACTTCCTGTGTAAATGGAGCTAACTATGAAAGGTGCAGTGAGTGCAGTGTTGACCTGCTGGCTTGGTGCGAACGTGCTTGTGGTCCTTTGACTTCACCAGGTGAACCTGAGTATTGAGGCTCTCAGGGTTCATGTCATATGTACAGCATAACATACAATGACATTCTTGTGCTCAGCTCTCCACACATAAACATTAAGAAACTATACATACAAAAAACATATAAGATAAAAAGCAGGTCTCTCAGGTCCATATGCTGTGAGTGATGAGTCACTCTTCAGGGGGCCACTCACTTTGTAGCCCAGCACAGCTGACTCATTGTGCAGGGCCTTCACATGATCCCACCTCAGCGTTACCGACGAGCTGTCAGTCTTCCATGACACGTTGCCTGGACGACGATTAGGAGCTGTACACATAAATAAATGAAACATTTATTTTAATAACAAACAAACTGGTATCTTGGTCTCTGCTGCTTTTGACTTTTACATTCAATATTTTTGTCATAAATTCAAATCACCTTCCGGAAATTCTGTGCTCAATGACTGTAGCAGCAACAGATATAAACATGTGTGTGTGTGTGTGTGTGTGTGTGTGTGTGTGTGTATGTGTGTGTGTGTGTGTGTGTATGTGTGTGTGTGTGTGTGTGCGTGTGTGTGTGTGTGTGTGTGTGCATGTGTGTATGTGTGTGTGTGTGTGTGTATGTGTGTATGCGTGTGTGTATGTGTGCATACAGTGAGTGAGTTTTTAATAGATTTGAATTGTGAATAGATATATTATTTACTAGCAAAGGTACATTAACGGCCCGTCTACAATACAGGCATCAATAAATCTTGAAGCTGGGCGTGTCTGAGGCTTGGCGATTTCTCGCACCCAAGGCGACCAACAACCAATCAGGAATCTCCCGCCTGCCCCCGGCATACAAAGCAAAGCAATAGCAATGTTAAAACGAAGTAAACTGGATATAAAATCCCCAAACAGGCGCTTAAAATTAACGCTTTTGTGACATCGCGACTGGACTACTGCAACGCTTTGTATGTGGGCATGGATCAGGCATCCATAAAACGCCTGCAGCTAGTACAGAACGCAGCTGCACGTCTCCTGACTGGCCACAAAAGGCGTGACCACATTACCCCCATTCTGGCCTCACTTCACTGGCTTCCAGTTCGGTTCGGAATAGATTTTAAACTCCTTTTATTTGTTTTTAAGGCCCTAAAGGGCTGGCTCCGGCTTATATAGCTGACTTAATCCAGCGATACACCCCAGCCAGAGCTCTAAGGTCTGCCGACCAAATGCTGCTGGTAGTGCCGAAAACCAGGCTAAAAACTAGAGGGCACCGAGCCTTCGCAGCAGCTGGTCCCAGGCTCTGGAACACTCTGCCCTTACCTGTGAGGTCGGCCCAGACACTAGGGGCTTTTAAATCCTCTCTAAAAACACACTTTTTCTCTCTGGCCTTTTAAAAGTGAGCAGAGCATGACATTTTTCATTTTGTATTTTAACTGTGTCTGCCTTTATATTTGTTGTTTTTAACTTAAATGCTACAAATTGCAATATGTTCCGTATATTTTGTATTCATGTACAGCACTTTGGCGCGACCGAAAGTTGTTTTAAAATGTGCTTTATAAATAAACTTGATTTGATTTGATTTGAAACAGGCGGAAACCCACCAGTTCCACCCACTGTCTCTGCCCCCTCCCTCCATGCCTCACTCCTCCGGTTTGTATCCCGGTCGATGAACAGAGACTAATCATTCAGCACCGGGTGATTCACTACCGCTCCATTTTTTTGAATATGAGGAAATGACCTGCGTACTCTCTCCCAGCATACACGCGGTTTGATTGGCTAGTGCTTGTACTGTCAGATTTGCATACGCGGGATTTGATTGGCTGATGCCAAGCATCGAGCCTCAAAAGTTGAACATTGCTCAACTTTTGATGCTCACGATGCTTGCAAAGCCACGCTCCGCTCTCCACAATGCAGTTCGGCGAAGATTCAAAATCAATTACGTCACCCCATTCAAGTGAATGGGGGAAGCGTTGAAAGCATTTTCCGATGCCTGTCGTGTCGACGGGGCGTAAGACCCAGACATATTGGAATAGGTATATGCAGAGATCATAGTGACAGATCTATGTGACGTGGCTCCGGAGGAGTGGAGGCTGCTCTGAAACAGATCAGGTGTAATCCTCCGGGTGCAGATGTTTGCAGATGTTACCTGCTCTCCTTCCTGAGAGGGACAATCCATCCCTGCCAGCAGACGCAGGGGTTTCGCCTCCATGTATCAGTGCTAGACAGGGAGGAGCAGAGGACTCCTTTGTGTGTTTAGTAACTGTATCTGTGCATATGGAGGCTAAATAATGACTAAACTACTGCACTGACAAAACTGAAACGTTGACTATAATTAAATATTTGACAAATAGATAGAATGGGAGGGATGAGACCCTCTTTAATGGTCTCACATGCAGAGCACACAGCACCCAGTGACATGTGTTCTCTGCTTTTAACCCATCCTGATCCTAGTACCAGGAGCAGTGGGCAGCTAGTGGGCAGCTAGTGGGCAGCTAGTGGGCAGCTAGTGTACAGCTAGTGTACAGCTAGTGTACAGCTAGTGGGCAGCTAGTGGGCAGCTAGTGGGCAGCTAGTGTACAGCTAGTGGGCAGCTAGTGGGCTGCTAGTGGGCCGCTAGTGTGCAGCTAGTGGGCAGCTAGTGGGCAGCTAGTGGGCCGCTAGTGGGCCGCTAGTGTGCAGCTCGTGGGCAGCTCGTGGGCCGCTAGTGGGCCGCTAGTGGGCCGCTAGTGGGCCGCTAGTGGGCCGCTAGTGTACAGCTAGTGGGCAGCTAGTGGGCCGCTAGTGGGCAGCTAGTGGGCCGCTAGTGTACAGCTAGTGGGCAGCTAGTGGGCCGCTAGTGGGCAGCTAGTGGGCAGCTAGTGGGCCGCTAGTGGGGAGCTAGTGGGCAGCTAGTGGGCAGCGCCCGGGGAGCAATGGGAGTGGGGGGGGGAGGGAGGTGTCCGGTGCCTTGCTCAAGGGCACCACGGCAGGGCAGGAGGTGAACCGGGACCTCTAAGTAGAAGTCCACACTCCATTTTTAAGTCTGTTCTGGGACTTGAACCGGAAACCCTACAGCTCACAGTCCACGCCCCTGCTGACGGAGCCACTGCAGAAACAGTTCAATGCATTTAGTCTGAAGAAAGGCGAACATGATACATCATGATCAGCTGCCTGATATGGTGTAGCTGTTTAACCGGAGCTCACACCGTATCCACGGTGAATACTTGGAAGCAGCCTCAGCATGGTCCAAGTGTAACCCTTAACACTCTGTGAAAGACAGACATGAGTTTTGGGATATTTGGTACGCACTGTTTCATGTTTTCAATTGTTTAGATTCTTGTATTTGTCCTTACTGACTACTTTCCACATGTGTGAGTGTGTGTGCACGTGTGCTGCCGTACGTGGTTTCCTGGTGGTGACGGTGGTGCGGGGCGATGCTGGGCCCGTGCCGGCACTGTTGTAGGCCAGAACGGCCACGTGGTAACGGGTGCTGGGTCTCAGTCCGGGCACTCGGGCGGTGGTCTCCAGTCCTGCGGTCCTCACCCGGTCAGCGGCCGCCTCACGCTCATGCTGCCGCCAGTACCGGATCTGAGGACACACACATCCACCAACCACAGCTCAACCACGGCATGAACCCTGCAGAGGCCGGTCATTGAGTTCAGCTGAAAGACGTTACACTCTGTGGACTGGCGAAGCAGGTCACCTCCACATTTGGGCGAATCATGCAACATAAATTGGGGTTACAGATCCTTCTCATGTGTAGTCCTTTATTTGGGTGACCGACCAGAGGAAGTGACAGAGTGGTGGATACCTTCTGAAAGTTCAAAAAGCTTAAAGTACTCCTAAGTGGTTACAAGCCGATCCTCCTAGTCGGCCATTGGATTAAAATCATTAAAGAAATTCATGAGTTGGAGAAACTGATATTTCTGTTAGGACTAAGAAAGGACTTGTGTACAGGAAGATTACTATGGAGAACACTCGTTCTATGAACCTTGCTTAGATTCTTAATACACAGGAACCCTAGATCACATGCTGTCTGGAAGCAATGTTGTCGTGTCGTCCTGTTGGGACTCATACAGGCTAAGTGGAAACCCACTCTGCTTCAGAAACATTGCCAGCAGAAGATGCATTCAACAGATGCATATTTCTCCTTCTGCATTCTGAGGGTCTGAGGCTCTGGTGGCTGTCCTCGTGCGGTCGTCCATCGATAACAGGACATTATTTAACATAACACAACCTTAGCGGCTGTGAATGTGTTGAGCAGGCTGTTATCAGCAGATTCATAATCTGATACGCTTGAGATGTCGGCCACTAAAACAGTCAAAGTGCATAGGAGGGCTTGAACTATGGCAGGGCGTTGGATTGAAGACAGGGAATATTTTATAATAATCTTATATAGCAGTTCAACATGGTCCTTTTTTAGTAGTAAGTTGATCTATTAGTGTATTCTTTCGTATACTGTATATTTGATGTGTATTCTTAAAATACTGTATCAGTATTTATGTGCATGTATTTACTGTTTGTTTATTGACCCTGTTGTATTACATGTTGAGGTCATATGCGTTGCTTTGTAAACTTCATTCGAGTACATCTAGTTGGACAAACAGATGCTTATTTGCAGCCGGTCACCTCGTATCCTCGCAGGATGCCGGTGGTGCTGAGCGTCTGGACGGGCTCCCAGGAGACCCGGATCTCAAAGGCAGTCAGAGCCGAGGCGTTGATGTTGGCTGGACCCACTGTGGGCTCTGTGAGGGGTCAGGGAGAGGTCAGAGGAGGTCAGAGGACTGAGTCTTGGTATATTGGGAACAGAGGTTCAGAACGACAGACTGCAGCCGCCGTGCTGAAGGCACTCGTTGCCCTCTGGTGGCGACAGCAAATACTGCAGTTACAGAAACACCATTTTTACAAATCTTCTTTTACACATTTTACATAGTTTACTTACTCCTGAAATACAACAGAGAATCGTACTTTCTATTACTTTCTAAAATCCTAAAAGATACTTGATGTGTGCCATTACTGTGACGGTGCAGTAACCTGCATAACAGTCAATCTGAATGGGCGAGGCCCTGAAGCCTTTGCTGCTCGCGGGCCCCTGGCAGAGGGACTAACGTACATGTCATCTTTAGATAATAAGAAGACATTGTGTTGTAATGGAGAGTGCAGGAGGGGCATCAGCATGGGCTCACCCTCCTCTGCAGAGTTGACCACCGCGATCTGGCTGAAGGGACCCTCTCCTCTGCGGTTATACGCCCTGACCTTCACCTCGAAGGCGCTGTACGGCGTCAGGCTGTCGTTGTAGTAAACGTATCGGGAGGACTCCACCTGAGGAACCCGCACCGCTGTCCAGGCCACCGTGTCTTTCCTCCTGAATTCCAGGATGTAGCCGAAGCCGTCCCCGTTCTGGTACTCTCGGGCCATGGGCTGCAGGTTCAGCACAGGGTAATAAGACCAGTCATCCAACAAGCACACTTCTCTCAGGGACTGATTCTTATTCTTCCTTCAAATACTAGGAAGGTTCCTCAGTGTTGCATCATGTCATCCTCTCTCCTGTTTACACTGGCCATTACGCAGTCTGAGTAGGACACATCAAGGTGAGCATCCTCTCTCTGTATTACATCCTCTTACCGTCCAGGTCACAATGAGCTCACTGCGGTCTCCTCCTCCTCCTCCAAGGCCACTAGGGGCCACTGTGGGAGCTGAGGGCCACAAGATGAGAGACACCATATCATCAATAGAGAGTAACGTCAGTGGAAAATGGCAGAGGCTAAGAAGTCCCTGGCTGGAGACACACACACACACACACACACACACACACACACACACACACACGCACACACGCACGCACGCACGCACGCACGCACGCCGACACACACACACACACACACACACTAACCGTCTCCCGTGTCTCATGTGAAGAGAGACGTACCTCTGTCTGACAGTCAGTATGGGGGGTAATGTGGGTGATACCCCTCCTCATCTACCCTAAGGGCTATACTGTAAGTCACCACGAGAATAACACGTCTAAGCTTCTGACCAAACTGTTGCATTATGGGTCATTTTGGCGTCAGGTTTTGACAAGGAAGAAGTTGAATGAATAAGATGGTGGTGGAGTGGCTTTCTGACATCACTCTGTATGCTCTGAGAGAGAGAGGTCTGACCCCAAGCACATGCTCTGTCTCTGCTTCATACATGAGGTGTCCGCCTGCTGCATCAACACAATACTGTATTTGAAATAAAGAAGAATTAAAGTAGATATAAACCATGAAGAAAATGATACTTGTAATATATCGATCTTTATTTCACAATGTATTGTAACTAGGGCTGTCAGTCGATTCAAATGTTGCATCGCCATTAATCGCACATGTTGTATCTGTTCCAACGTACCTCAGAGAAGTGTTTATTACTCTCTATGAGAGGTGTGTTTACCATCTCAACACTGACACATATCCCCTGAATATACTCAACACATCTCTCTCTCTCTCTCTCTCTCTCTCTCTCTCTCTCTCTCTCTCTCCCTCTCTCTCCCTCCCTCCCTCTCCCTCTCTCCCTCTCTCCCTCTCTCTCTATCTCTCCCACCCCTGTGTACTTCTCTGCACTGAGCCAGTTGCTCAAACAGACAGCCTGTTGACAGTTGTCTGAAATGCTGCTCCTCTGTCTTCATAGCAGTCAAAGCATGAGGCTGAAGTTCCCACTGTGGGTCAGAACAATGCGCGGTGATGTGCAGTCGACGCGTTGGATGCGATCCGAATGATCTCACGCAGCCCCTCGTCCTCCACAGTGTCAGGCTGTAGCCCCCCATTTAGCTATGGCTGTTGTTGTCCAGGCGTCTCCCCGGCAAACGTTCAAGCGCAAGCGAGCGGCAGGAGCGGGGCTGAGCATCCACTGGGTGCTTGGCTTGCTGCTCACCTATCTTTGTATCATATCTCTCGCTAGAATCTCCCACCATCCAACTAACAACAACAACAACAACAACGTCAAGCCTTTGGGCTCTGAAACTACGGGGCGGGCCGAGGACAAATACACATGCGTTAAAATAATTAGTGGCGTTAAAAAAATTAGTGGCGTTAAAAAATGTTTGCGTTTGCGCGTTGACTTGACAGCCCTAATTGTGACACTGTAATCCTGCTGTTTACCTGTTTTTGTATCCTGACCCCGTAATGTCGCAACATGTAATCTGTTACTCCTAAACCTGTTCATGTGTCAGGACTGCCAGTAGAGTTAGTTATGGCAGTGCTCTTTTGAACAGGCTTTGTTAGGGTGGTGACGTCCAGGGCAACCGTCACATATACAATGACTTCCACTGGTTGCCATTGGTTTCAGTGCGATGCCACCTGTGGCCCCTCACCTGTTTGCTGGGTGCGGATGGTGTGTGAGGGCACGCTGGCCTCTCCGCTGCCCAGGATGTTGCTGGCGATGACCTTGAACTCATAATCCATCCAGGCCATCAGACCAATCACACGGGCCGACTCTGCGTTCCCCTCGATGTTCACCGGGTCTGTGCAGGAGGAGACGAGCGGAATGTCTTCTTTTATGAAAACACCTTTTCAACTACGACTGGATGTGGATTATGTCTCTATTGATCACAAGTTCGACACACACACACACACACACACACACACACACACACACACACACACCATGTATACATCACTTCAGGGGACATTACATTGACTTACATGCATTTCCTGGAGACTTATCCTAACCTTAACCATAACCAACACATGGTCCCCACAAGTATAGTAATGCTAGACCCCACACACACACACACACCACACACACACACACACACACACACACACACACACACACACACCTGTCCTCATCTTCTTCCACTCTGACGACAGTGAGGACCGGCCCATGAGGATGTATTTCCCGATGGGACTGTGGTTGTCGTAGCCACGGCTCCACCTGAGCTCCACTGAAGCCTCAGCCACATTCTTCACCAGCAAACCACCAGGGGGTCCCGGGGGGCCTGCACGCACCACAGGGGGAACAGGGCGTTGCTCAGTGCTCTCCGATGCGCACGCAGGGATCATGTGGAGCAGCAGATCGGTGCACAGCCGGAGAGCAGTGCAGAACAACCACACGGTAAAGCTGGAACGCTCAAACGCCACTTTCTTTCAGAGAAGACCCTGTGGTTAAACCAAACACTTACTGATCGACTTCACCGGATGTTCCTCTAGACCAGTGTTTCTCAAACTTGTTCATACCAAGGACCACTTAACCAATAAAAAGGCACTCGCGGACCACCCAACTCCACATATATCCAAAAACACATCGTTTTTCTAGAACAGATTATAAATCGCCTGAATATGGTACAAACAAGTGGCAACATGTGTGATGAAGGTGTTGCCCTGGGCTTTATCATGCAATAGAAAGTGAAACTTAAGCTCGTTCCATTGCGGAGATATTCTTGCGAGAGTGCGGAAAACTTAAATTAACTTATTTATTTAAAATGTGAAATATATAATATACTCACGGACCACTAGGGGGCGGTCACGGACCACCAGTGGTCCGTGGACCACACTTTGAGAAGCACTGCTCTAGGGAGACCTTTTATACATTTAGTAAGACATGTTTTACTCTTCACTTAATTATCGGATCGATTTGCAAGCCATTTATCAGATTCTCACTTCAAGCCAACATTCTGCTCACGTGCTGAGATCTCTCCTGGCGACTCAGATAGGGTCTGCATAGCTTAGTAAAGTGGGACTACTTTTTCACACAGTTAAAACTATCAAATGATGTTTTAACAAATTCATCACCGATTACCTATTAGTACTGTACTTCTAAAAACATCAGAGGAAATAACAAAAAAAGATTCCTACGTATTTGTCGTTATAAGAATAGCAATAATTAAATAAATTACAAGGAGTTGGTGGAAGATAATAATTGAATTAACTCATAATGGAATAATCTAGTAAATGCAATGTATACAATGGAGACATGAACCATGCCCTATCTTAGATTAAAGATGGGAACAAAGGGAAGTTATAGATCACAAAACATATTGGAATGTTGTATCCATCCAGCTTTATATAAATATATATATATATCCTTTTTTATTTTCTGGATTCCGGATTTTTTTATTGTTATGTATTTTTATGTATTTAAGTGTTTATTTTGTATGCCTTCAATAATCAATAATTTCTTTAATTGCAAATCAAATCAAATCAAACATTGGATCAGCTGTAACGCTATTGCTGCTGACCCAGTTTGTCCTCAACAAAGACCAATGCACACATGTCTGTATTCTCTATACCAACAGCTCAAAGAGAACTATGTTGTGATCTCAAACTAAACAGGAAGTGATGGCAGCACCACACGGCCTGGGCGTCCCTCAGGTCGATGGGCTGATTTCCGACAGACGGACAGCTCTAAAAGACTGCTCAACAACACATTACATACATATTCTGTATTAAAAGAGGTTACCAGTGAGTAACACTAGATTCCACATCAGAGAGAGCTGGTTCCGATGGCGTGCTCACTCTGACCCGTGTCCCTGTGTCCCTGTGTGAAGCCTCACTCTGACCCGTGTCCCTGCCTTTCTTTGGCTCAACGTGTCTCTCTCACCTCGCACCACCAGTCTGGCTGCAGCCGAAGCGCTGTCCACCACCGTCTGAGACGTGCACGCGTACATCCCTGCCTGGCTCAGCTGAGTGTTCACTATCAGCAGGTCTCCTATGTTCTCCTTCTGCAAGGCCGGCACACAGTGGGATGAAACAGAGTTAGACAGTGTGTGAGTCAGGAGGACACAGACAGACGACACCAGAGAAGAGGAGCAGCAGCTGCCGAGGGGACGGAGCTCATTCCAGCTGCAATGAAACAGCTCCAAAGAAAGAAGCAGGGCGGTCATACGGATAGCCAATTCCAATTAGAGCTTATCTCTGCCAGGTTGTGCGTTCAGGTACTGAGGAATGTCCAACCTGTCGCCTGGACTAGACTTATTACAGCTGGAGAACTGCTGGTGTGTATATTAGATATGTCCTCCAGGCTTTAGCGCGACGACTGTGTGTCCAAACTTGTGTTTAGAGAGACATTTTTAAATAAAAATATCTGGTCAGACATCAATCTGTTCCGCGTAGCGCGCCCCCTAGAGGCCTGGAGCACTTCTGGAGCATTTTTGTGTTGCATTTGTTTTGGGGTTTGTGTGTTGTATTTAGTTTGCATCATTTCTGTAAATGCAGCGTTTTTTGGTTGTTTTTCATTTCAGGATTTGCAGCTGTTTCCTGCTAATGTATGCGTTTTTGGCCGTTGTTCCGCGTTAGCACCTGCCGGCCACCGTAATATATATATATACATTTATTTATAGTTGACCTTTCAGTCCTTTTAGTGTATTGTGTAGCCTTTGTGTAACTATTGAGGGTCCATCACACAGTGTTTATCCACCGCATGCTCTCTACTCCGACATAACCCCCCACCCAATATGTGAACCAACACTATATTAGAGCTCTGGTAGAATGTTAGGGCAGGTCTTCCAGAGCTCCACCCTCCCAGCAGCTTCTCTCCTGGCCCCCAGGACTCACCCCCTCCACCCTGCTGTAGGGCCCGGCCGAGTCCTCCAGGTCCAGCAGGCCCCCGTTGAGGGCCCAGGTGAAGGTCAGGTCCATGGTGGGGTCGTGGGAGGCGTGGCACTGCAGCGTCACGTTGTCCCCCTGGTTGATGTCAGCGTTGGAGGGGGCCAGCGTGATCTTCGTGGCATCTGGAAGGGACCAACACAAAAGCTACGTCAGATACAACTGGTCACAGGAACTTGTTGACAATGAGTTTTCAACTGGTGGATATAACATAAACCTTTTATAAACTGTAAGGAGTGTTTTTAATAACTTGTAACTTCATGCCAAAAACGATATAGAAAGACAGATTTTGATATAAATATGTATTTGTTTTGTGAAAAAGACATTGTTGACATTGTTAGTATCAGACTAAAATGTCTCTTTGACGTATACATGTATAAAGATAAATAACACAACTTGAATGTATATGTCTAACATATTGTCCCAATGTGTAAAACACAGACGTGTTTTTATTCATATCATATTAATTCCTTTACTGTAGAATTGTATTTCCAAAAGTATAACAGATTTCACACTTTAAAAAAACAGCTGTATATGGCAAATACATGAGCCAGTTATTTAACATATACATCGAATATGATACCTGCAATAAGCAAATAAGCCAATATTGAATATGGGCCTTTATCGGTCTTGGAATAATTATGTTATACTATTTATATATATTTATATTAGAAGAGGAACATGTCAACACTGCTCAGAGCTGACATTTCAAGTTTTATTTTATTGCTTTGTTGCAGTTTTCAGATGACAAGGATATTGCCATTGCAGTGTGCTGGGTGTGTGTGTGTGTGTGTGTGTGTGTGTGTGTGTGTGTGTGTGTGTGTGTGTGTGTGTGTGTGTGTGTGCGTGTGTGTGTGTGTGTGTGTGTGTGTGTGTGTACCTCTGACAGACAGGTGTCCGGTGCTGTTGGCTTTGCCCAGGTAGTTTTCAGCAAAGCAGGTGTATTTCCCTTCGTCTGCCCTGCTGATGTTGTGGATCCATAAGATGCCGTCTGGAGTGACTGTGACTCTGAGGACACACAAGCATAAGTATGAAAAGTATGTCGATCGTAAACACTACAGTCTTTATCAGGTAATGTCAAGGCAGATCATCATAGCATCGTCCTCTGGCAGACACATCTCCTGTTCACTGATAACCTCAAACCCAAAACCAACAGACTGGCAGACCCAGGAACAGCTGCTCATCTTAGCTGAGCTTTACCTTGAGATGAAACACCCACTCTACTGCTCCAGCACTGACTGACTGAATCACTGAATGACTGGATGACTGAATGACTGACTGGATGACTGGATGACTGACTGGATGACTGACGGAATGACTGAATGACTGACTGGATGACTGGATGACTGACGGAATGACTGAATGACTGACTGGATGACTGGATGACTGACGGAATGACTGAATGACTGACTGGATGACTGATGGAATGACTGAATGACTGACTGGATGACTGAATGACTGGATGACTGACTGAATCACTGAATGACTGGATGACTGACGGAATGACTGACTGGATGACTGAATGACTGAATGACTGGATGACTGACTGAATCACTGAATGACTGGATGACTGACGGAATGACTGAATGACTGGATGACTGACGGAACGACTGAATGACTGACTGGATGACTGAATGACTGGATGACTGACGGAATGACTGACTGGATGACTGAATGACTGGATGACTGATGGAATGACTGGAGGACCAGATGACTGGATGATTGACAGAATGAGTGAATGACTGAATGACTGGATGACAGGGTGACTGGATTACTGGATGACTGAATGACTGGATGACTGATGACTGGAGGACTGGATGAGTGGATGACTGATAGAATGAGTGAATGACTGGATGACTGGATGATGGACAGAATGAGTGAATGACTGGATGACTGACTGATGACTGACTGATCGGATGTGTTTGTACTTAAAGAGGATGGTGTAACTCACACAAAGTAAGTAGTGTCATCCACACTATGCTTCTTTAACCCTTATACAGGATGTCAAACAGCTGGCATTCGGTAGAGGATAATCTAATCACTTATCCACAGTATACAGCATACAGACAATTTAGCAAAACGCACACCCCAGAGAACACACAAATACACCGTTTATTATGACAACACAACTAAAACAATGATTCATTCACAGGCGGGTCAACATGTCCACAGGGGTCAACATGTACACAGGGGTTAACATGTCCACAGGGGTCAACATGTCCACAGGGGTCAACATGTCCACAGGGGTCAACATGTCCACAGGGGTCAGCATGTCCACAGGGGTCAACATGTACACAGGGGTCAACATGTACACAGGGGTCAGCATGTACACAGGGGTCAACATGTACACAGGGTCAGCATGTCCATAGGGGTCAACATGTCCACAGGGGTCAACATGTACACAGGGGTCAACATGTCCACAGGGGTCAACATGTACACAGGGGTCAACATGTACCCAGGAGTCAACATGTACACAGGGGTCAACATGTACACAGGGGTCAACATGTCCACAGGGGTCAACATGTACACAGGGGTCAACATGTCCACAGGGGTCAACATGTACACAGGGGTCAGCATGTCCACAGGGGTCAACATGTCCACAGGGGTCAACATGTCCACAGGGGTCAACATGTCCACAGGGGTCAACATGTCCACAGGGGTCAACATGTCCACAGGGGTCAACATGTACACAGGGGTCAACATGTCCACAGGGGTCAACATGTCCACAGGGGTCAACATGTACACAGGGGTCAACATGTCCACAGGGGTCAACATGTACACAGGGGTCAACATGTCCACAGGGGTCAACATGTACACAGGGGTCAGCATGTCCACAGGGGTCAACATGTACACAGGGGTCAACATGTACACAGGGGTCAACATGTACCCAGGAGTCACATGTACACAGGGGTCAACATGTACACAGGGGTCAACATGTACACAGGGGTCAGCCCCTCCAGTGTTTTTTAATTTGTTTTACAACTGTGTGTAACTTATATATTTGTAAACCCTGCACCTTATCTGTAAATATGTATTTAATTGTATACAAACTGTCTGTACCTTGCTTCACATATGCAACAACGTTGATACTGTAGCCATATATGTGAATGTAATGTAACCAATGTACTCTGTGTACTTTCTGGTTGGATGAACACTTTCTTTCAATGTACTATGTGCATTTAAAATAAAGTCTTGTCTAATCTAATCTATTTAGGGCTAGGACTGGGACATATTTTGGATGTTGATGCTTTTGATTGTGATTATCTTAAACGTTGACTCATATCTGTCTTAATTAGTAAGACAGATATGATGTTTTTGATTCATTTGTCATGATGCTTTGATAGTATGTGATGAAATCAAAAGAAATACATCATCCAACTCATACACTAAGCTGTGGACAATTGCTTCTGATCTCACCTACATGTCAACATTCTGAATTTCTCATCAGTTACAGTTCTGTTGTAATGTGTTCAGCACATTATTGATATAGGACACATACAGCATCATAAGCCATTCTCCATCTGTATTAACACAAGTGGGGCAAACTCAATGCTTTATGGGACGGCACCTAGATACAATATGTCTTGCACCCGATATTGTCTCAGTAGGACAACAATGTAAAAATAAAGTATAAAATAGGTTTGTTTCAAGTTGATATGTGCAGCCTTGTAAGTGTGTTATTAATATACAGTGATGGCAGTTTGTGTTGAATAAGCTGCATCTGTAAAACATTACAATCAAGGAATGGTACTGACAGTGGACAGTGGTTGTATTCCCATCTTATCCGTGTAAGTGATTATCTAAAGCAGTGCTTCTCAAAGTGTGGTCCGCGGACCACTGGTGGTCCGTGAGTGCCCCCTAGTGGTTCGTGAGTATATTGGTAACATTTCACATTTGAAATAAATAAATACATTTAAGTTTTCCACACTCTCGCGGGAATATCTCCGCAATGGAACAAGCTTGCGTTTCACTTTCTATTGCATGATAAAGCCCAGTGCAACACCTTCGTCACACATGTTGCCACTTGTTTGTACCATTTCCAGGCGATTTATAATCTGTTCTAGAAAAACGATGTGTTTTGGGATATTTGTGGAGTTGGGTGGTCCGCGAGTGTTTTTTTTATTGGTTTAGTGGTCCTTGGTATGAAACAGTTTGAGAAACACTGATCTAAAGCAACCTGAGCGTTCTTGTTACTCTGGCTAGCAGGAGCGAACTGGCTGAGTTTGTTAGCAGTTGTGGAGCTTGCACTATTTCTTAATGATCTTAATGTCTTTCATTTTTGTAAAGCACTTTGAATTGCCTTGTGTTGAAAGGTGCTATATTAATAAACGTGCCTTGCCTTGCTAGTTTTAGAGTGGAAGAGGTTTGGATTGGCTGAAAGGAAAGAGGGCGGAGCATGAAATGTGTTGTTGGGAAAACTGCCATACTGAATAAATGACTGTTGAAGAAATGTTATTATGGAGTGATGTCATAACATGTCATAATAATGACTTAGGTTTCAAAATGCTTCAACTATTTTACGTCTGTGAACGCTTTTCAGGCTCCTGTGTGAGGTTATTCTACACACCCATCTTCCACCCATCATGGGGACCACTGAGACATTAGCATGTTCCAGGCACTTTAGGATCTGTGTTTACTGTGAGCTATATGTAGGCTTCTCTAAGTGTTTACTTCGTTAAAGAACAGTAACAAATAGCACGATGGAAAAGTTGTCCAGCCCATAATAATGCTGCTGCCCTTTATTAAGAGTTTAGAGCTACGTTAGAGTGATGCAGTGTGTATGTATTTACTGAGGATGAGGTGGTGTACCTGCTGCTGTTGATCAGCAGCTCCGTCCCTCGGCTCCAGAACAGGCTGGGTTTGGGGGCGGCTCGGGGGCGACACTCCATCATCACCTGCCCCCCCCTGGCTGCTGGGATCAGTCTCCTCACTGGGTTCAACCTGAAGTCTGGGGCCTGAACTGTGAGGACAGCAGTGAGGGGGAGGGGGGGCGCAACAACAAAGAGGTATATGATATTAAAGTTAGACTTTCACAAATCCAAGGAAGCTTTGTAGAGGAGAATGTATGTTCTTTAAGCCCCTGTCACACTATCCTGAAATTGACACCCGATGGACACAAAAATATGAAATTGTGAATATCGCACGAAGATGGCCCCGAACCACACGAAGGCAACATTTACATTACATTTAAGACATACAACTGCAACGAAAGTAACAAAAACAATTATGTTAAAGTACTATGATACTGTACTGATATCGTCTTTATATGTAGAAGATATTACGTTTTCTCCGTCATGTTGTTTCCATAGAAACAATAACTTTCTGTCAACTCGCCTTCAAAATAAAAGCATCTAAATAAAACAGGAAGTTAACCTAAATTACATTTAAGACATACAACTGCAACGAAAGTAACAAAAACAAAGTAATATCCTTTTCAGTTTCACAGAACACAAATTGGGTTATTTACATAATATGTTTACATGATCTTGTTGTGCAATAAAACAACCCGATGGACACACGATAAAGGAAATGTTCAAATTCGGCTCTGATCGTAACAACATCGGGCCATTCGTGAGGGCATCTTAAGCCATCGTATGACTGCCGGTGGAGTTTCTCAGGCTCCGGCAGCAATTTTGCGAGTGGTGGCAAAATCTTTGGAATGCCAAAAAATAGCTGAAGGACCTTGCGAAGGTTCATTTTCGTGTTGAATTTTGGTGTCCATTTTGCCCTTCGTAAGGCACCCGCAGAGCCGGCCCGACCCATTAAGCGACATAAGCAGCCGCTTAGGGCCCCGCAGCCATTAAGGGGCCCCCTAGCAAAAAAATAAAAAATGAAAAAAATAAAATAAAATCTCAGTACACCGTCACCGTGATAAGTATGCTTAATTAATTTTGATAATATGCCTAGATTGCCTACTCTCAAAGTCATGTATTATATTATTGAGTCAATAATATAATAAATTAACCGTGCTTTACCTGAACCTCATCATGACACTAGAGCGGACGGCAGGATTGTAATTTCCCGTGTTCAGTGAATGCAACAGAGGCAAGACACCAGACCAACCAGAGTTGAATGGAAATAAACATCTGTCTTATTGGCTGACAGGTACCTATCCTGTGAGCTGTGACAATGTTTAAAATAAATTGTCAGTCGGACTCAGAGTTTTTGAAGATGGACATAAGAACATTTTTTCTTAAAAAAGACGAAAATTCTCAGGTGGTGGCTCACACAACAACCCCAGAGCCACCACTTGAGCCAGGTAAACAAGGTATGTAAATGTCAGTAAACTTCCAAGTTATGCAAACATGCAAAGCATAAATTACAGCTACGTTGACGTTACTTTGAATTGCGGGGGTAAGCTAAACCGTTAGCAAGTAGCTATAGCTAGCCAGATATATTAAATAAACACTCATACAATCTAAATGTAATGTTTTTTAGCGTTACCTGGTGATTTCAAAGAAAGCTCTCTGGGAAAGGTTGACTTACTGTTCGACATGAAGCTAGAAGCTACCTTACAGTACACAGTTGATCCTGAGTCCTGTCAGTTAAAGTGTTTCATAGTTAGCTTAGCATCAACCTAGCACTGAAATATATGAATGTTATGTGACAGTATTTCTGAGAAAGAGTCAGCTGAAATGGTGGCATAGTTGCCACTGCTTTACGTGTCGACAGCATGTTTGAACGTATTTGCAGCAGTAAATGTGGCTGTTTGGCCACTGACGTTGCCATAACAACACCTGCATTTAAATGTGCAACCTCTTTTTGTGACAGATTTTTGCAAGAAATTATAATTCTTCTGAATGATATTCCTATTGACAGCTAGTTTCTATGTGAACATTATGAGATGGACAGCCAGAGAGAATCAATGAAAAACAGTGATGAAATACTATATGACAAAACAAGAATACAGTTTAAGTGATTTGTAAAATATCCATAAAGAAATATCTGTTTACAGTTCTGTTCCATATGGGTGTCGAGAGATGTATCCATAGATCTCTTAATTTTGCTTTCAATGTGCACCAGATTGATGCTTTTAACTTCAATATTTTTTTAAAAATCTTCAAGGGGAGCATGCCCCCGGACCCCCCTAGAGGAGGTTAGGTCCACGGTGTTTACATGCTTATTTATACAATATGTGTGCTTATACTAACATCATAAGACAAAAGTTGGTTCCATGTTGTGTGTAGTGACAACGCGCTCGAGTGAGGGGGTCCCCAAGCCAAAGCTCGCTTAGGGCCCCCAAAAGTCTAGGGCCGGCCCTGGGCACCCGTGAGGGCATCTTGTCAAATCGTGTCATCTTCGTCTGATCATCGGTGCCATCAGGCATTTTCTGCCCCTTCGCAAGGTCCTTCGGCAATTGCGAAGTTGCTGCCGGAGCCTGACAAACTCCACCAGTGGTCATACGATGGTTTAGATGCCCTCACGAATGGCCCGATGTTGTTACGATCAGAGCCGAATTTGAACATTTCCTTTATCGTGTGTCCATCGGGTTGTTTTATTGCACAACAAGATCATGTAAACATATTATGGAAATAACCCAATTTGTGTTCTGTGAAACTGAAAAGGATATTACTTTGTTTTTGTTACTTTCGTTGCAGTTGTATGTCTTAAATGTAATTTAGGTTAACTTCCTGTTTTATTTTGATGCTTTTATGTGTGTCCATCTCGTGTCAATTTCGGGACAGTGTGACAGGGGCTTTGCTGATAGTTGTGAATGTTTAATGGTTTTACAAGTTATATTGTTCTTTCACTGAGACGTGTCATTATGGAATAGTTAAGCCTTGTTATATTGTATTGTAGGACCTTAAGAGGAACTACAGCATGTGGACTCCCTACCCTGAACCCTGAGCTCAGCAGTAGAGTAGATGGTGCCATGTTTGTTCTCAGCCACACACTGATACATCCCAGAATCCTCCAGGGCCAGGTTACTGATCTTCAGACGAGCCCCGTTCACCACTACTCGGTCCTGTGGGGGGGCGTAGGGAAAAGTAGAAAGGGAACAGAGTGAAGGGAGGTAAGAAGGATGTGTCAGCTGTGACACAAAGCATGTGTGTACTGTGTGCTGTGCTGTGGGGCAGTTTAAACTCTGTTCACCTTTACTCTCCACCTGTTATGGTTTTATCCTCAGTTAAAGTCTCAAATAATTTCACGGCCCTCATTAATATTTTAATATTGTATGTCCTCTTTCTGAGTGGCATATTCACATGGGACAGATGACGCTGGTTTTCACTAACCACATGGTGATGTGATCTGGGAGAACATTCCTGTGTGCATGGGGCATCACACTGCTACAAAATAAATCACGTCATAGGCAAGACAAATCCATATGAATCTAGTAGATCAATCATGTATTCTTTTGTTTTTTCCCTATCTCTGTAAAGCGACTTGGAAAAGCAGTAACCAAATAAATCTATTATTATTATGTGTGTTCTCATTCACCACCTTATACTCATAAATGTGAATTAAGATACAAGACTAATTTACACTTGAACAACTTGAATATGTTTTGCAGCAGCATCTAACAAACACTTACAATTATTATATTATATATATATATATTATATACAACACATTTCAGACCTTTTATTGGCTAAATATATTTCTTTGGATTGACAAGTGTTCCCGTTACAGAGAATTCAAGTAAAAGAACAAGAACTCTGGACATGTACACTCTTCAGTGACTGATCATTGACTATCAGTGGAAGTGTCACGGTAAGTCTCCATCACGTTGTGTGTGGTGTATTCTCACTGTGCTGTGTGTGTCACCTGTGTGCTGAGTGGCAGTGCGTTGCGGAGCCAGCGTATGGAGGGTCGTGGTTTACCCGAGGCAACACAACTCCACAGGAGCTCCGAGCTGATCTCCACCTCCGAGTCGATCATCACCTGCAACCAGTCGGGCTGGGCTGAGGGTCAGGGAACCACAGAGGTCAAACTGAGGCAGGAGATGGCATGCAACGAAGAGAACTGCTTTCAAGGCCCATGTCATGCTTCTCCGGTTCTGACCCGTCCCCTTGAGTTCTGTAGCTTCTGCATGTGAACGCTCTGCAGAGTCACAAGCCCTCAAAGT